>JANKKI010000007.1:2638469-3298086 GCA_025175665.1 Cinchona pubescens | reverse complement strand
AAAGTCACAAATTGACTTTCTCCTCACATAAAAAAAAAGAGATATAGAAAAGTTTGTATAGATTGTAAAATCATACCTGGAGAAAGTTTAACCTCACAACATAGGCTTTTGGTAGTGGACTTGAGGTTTGAACCTCATATTAGGCGAAGGAACCTATCTAGATTACCTAGAATTAAGTGGAGGAATTTAAAGAAGGAAAAAAAAGAAATTATTAGGAAAGATTTGTAAGGGCAAAGTGTTTGGGACTTTCAAGGATAATCTGACACTTTATGGAATGACATGACAATTAGAGTGAGAACATTAGCTAAGAAGATACTTGGAAAGTCAAGAGGTTATGCCCTCATGACCAAGGAATCTTGGTTGTGGGATGAAGGTGTACAAGATAAAATTAAAGTTAAGAGCGCTAACTATAAGGCTCTATATAGTTGTAGAAGTGAAAAAAAAATATTAAGAAATTTAAGTTTGCTAAAAATGAGGCAAAAAAAGTTATAAGTGAAGCGAGTGATAGGGTTTTTGAAAATTTTTACCAAAAATTAGAATCTAAGGATGGGGAACGAGATATTTATAAAATTGTTAAAGCAAGATCCCGTAGGACGAAAGACTTAACCCAAGTCAAGTGCGTTGAGGATGAAAATAATAAGGTGCTAGTAAGAGATAAGAAAATTAAGGAAGGTGGGAGAGATACTTCCATCATCTATTCAATGAAGGCAATGGAGACGATATCATTTTAAGAGAGTTAACTAAATTTAAGGAGTATAGAAACGTAATACTTATTGTAGGATTCAGGAATCAGAGGTAGAGGAGGCTTTGAAGAAGATGAAGAAAGGAAAAGTGGTTGGCCCCAATGATATTCCAATCGAGGTATGGAAATATTTAGGAAAGAAGGGCATAAGTTGGCTTACTAATCTTTTCAATAAAAGTATTAAAGAGTAGAAAGATGTCTGACCAATGAAAAAAGAGTAGTCTCATACCCATATTCAAAAATAATGGGGATATGCAAAGTTGTGTGAATTACAGAGGTCTCTTAAGTTAATGATTAGACGATAAATTTTAGGAGAGGGTGATAGACAGAAGGTTAAGAAACGAGACTACGGTGTCAAATTATCAGTTTGGTTTTATGTCAGGGAGATCAACTACTAAAGTCATACATCTTTTAAGGAGACTTACCGAGAGATACTGGGATAAGGAAAAGGATTTACATATGATTTTTATCGATCTTTAAAAAGCATACGATAGAGTTCCTAGAGAAGTTATGTGGTGAGTTTTAGAAAAAAAGAGGAATTAGAGTAACATATATAGAATCAATAAAGGAGATGTATAAGGATGTGCTTACAAGTGTGAGAATATCAGGAGGGTTGAAACGAGAATTTTCTATAAATATAGGTTTACACCAAGGTTCAGGTCTAAGTCCTTATCTATTTGCATTAGCTCCTCGTAGATGAACTTACAAGACACATAGGGAGGAAATACCATGGTGTATGTTATTTGCAGATGACATTGTGTTAGTAGATGAATCAAAAGATGGGGTTAATGTTACTCGAGGTTTGGAGAGAGACACTGGAGACAAAAGGGTTTAGAATTAGTAGATCACAAATAGAATATATGAAATTTAAATTTAGCAAGGGTGCATGTAGAAATGGAATAGGGGTTAGTATTGGAGATCAAGAGATACTCATAAGTAAATTTTTTTAAATATTTAGGATCAATTTTTCAGAGTGATGGTGGTATAGATTGAGATGTTACACATCAGATACAAACGGGTTGGACTAAATGGAGAATGGAATCGGGAATATTATGTGACCGTAAAATTCCTTTAGACTTAAGGATAAATTCTATATAACGGCAATTAGGCTAGCGATGCTTTATGGGTCTTAGTGTTTGCAGTAAATTACACACATGAGTAAAAGATGAAAGTAACAGAAATGCAAATGTTAAAAGTGAATGTGTGGGTACACTAAAATGGACAAGATACACAATGAACATATTAGTGAGAAAATTGGATCAGTATCTATTGATGAGAATATGAGAGAAACGCGGTTAAGGTGATTTGGTCATATGTTAAGACGACCAATAGAAGCGCCTGTTAGGCGAGTAGATTTTTGAGAGAGTAGTTAACATAAGAAGCGTAGGAGAAAACTGAAAAAGACTTGTTGGGTAACTTGTAAGAAAGATATAGCCCATCTAGGAATTGAGGAGGATATGGTCCATAACAGAGTGCATTGGCGTAGCAGGATTTATGTAGCCAACCCTATTTAGTGGGATTAAGGCTTGGTTTGTTTGTTTGTTTGTTTGTTTAACCTGGGGGAGATTTATATGATTCAACCTGAGGGATGTGTCGTTTCTGGACAAGAAAATAAAGTTTTCAAATTAATTAAATCTTTTTATGACCTTAAACAAGCTCCTAAACAGTGACATGAGAATTTTGATTAAGTCTTGATGAGAGACAGTACTTTTGTTTCTGTTGAAGTGGATAAATATATTTATACTAATGTTGTAAATAGTGATTATGTGATAATCTATTTATATGTTGATGAAATGCTTATATTTGGTACGAGTAAAACTATTGTACAATGTATTAAATATTTTTTGTCTTTTGACTCTGATATGAAAGATTTGGGTGAAGTAAATATGATATTAGATTTTAAAGTCGTAAGAAGAGGAAATGGTTTTATGTTATCATAGGAACATTATGTAGAGAAACTTTTTAGGAAAATTGAAATTTTTGATACAACACCTATGAGCACTCGTTATGATGCTAAAGCTCAGTTGAAAAAGAATCGTTGTGACTCAGTTGCTCAATTTAAATTTGCTCAGATTATTGGGAGTCTGATGAATTTAATAGATTTTACAAGATTTGATATAGATTATACTGTATGTAGACTAAGTAGATATACTGATAACCTAAATTTAGAGCATTGATTTGCTTTAGTTAGACTAATGAAGTACTTAAGAGGTACCTCTCTATGAATTATGGTATCCTGTATAGTGAATTTTTCACAATTTGAGAATGCTACAATGATGCAAACTAGATCACCGATTCATATGAGATAAAATCCACTAGTGGTTATGTGTTCACTCTTAGTGGTGGTGCAATTACATGAAAATCGGCCAAACAAATGATCATTGTTAGATAACTATGGAATCATAATTTATAACTCTGGAATTGGCTGATTCTGAAGCTGATTGGTTAAGAAATATCTTAGCTAATATTTTTTTAACTAAGGATTTGTTACCTCCTGTATTCATACACTGTGATTGTCAAATGCCAATTGCTATTGCAAGAATAAATCTTATAATTGTAAAAGTAGATACATGAAATTAAGACATGATGTTGTAAAGCAACTACTCAGAGATGGAATAATTTCCATTGATTATGTGAAGTCAGAAGTGAATTTGGCTAATGCTCTGACTAAACTTGTGGGAAGAAAATTTGTTTTTTAAATCTCGAAGGAAATGGGATTTAGGTTAACAAGATGATATCAATATAGTAACCCAACCTATTCGATTGAAGATCCCATAAAATAGGTTCATATGGATAAAACAAATTAATATTGACACTGAAGCTCTTCAAATTTAGTCTCTTCTAAAGTGAGTGCTTTGACTGTTACAATTTGTGAGGATGAATTCAACACTCTTAATGAATTCATATTCCTTAGAGATGGTGTATTTAAAACAATATACACTTGATGAATTCACCTATATGAGAGTAGAATGGGGCCATTCCTAAAGATTTTGGCCAAATCTTTAGAATTCTCATGAACTAACAAACACATGTGATGTTTTCCAAACCTTATTTTGATGATGACATAAGCACTGAACTCCGAAAACAATCTTTGTAGGTCTGTTACTTGTTCTGCTGGAAACAGGGTGTTCGGACGTAGTACACCATCCAAACTATGTCAAGCTTCTCAGACGCATTTCACCATCCTAACCAACAAGCAGAAAGAAAGGTTCTTAATGCTTCTTTATGGACGCACACAAAGCTGTCCAAACAAAGTCTCTCTCAGGCGAACATGACCGTCCGAAACTCTGTTCGGATGATGGAACGGACGCATGCACGGCCGTTCGAACGATGTTTTTCACCAACTACATGGAGATCGGACACTGTGTCGGACGCATCCTACTTATCTCGGACTTCCGAAACCTCAACAGCTACTTTTTGTGCATTTATTATTTAGCCATTAGGAAGTAGTTGCAACCTCCATTTATTGCTCCTATAAATAACTGCTCTACTATTCTGTAAAGATTATCTAATAGATTGAATACAAGCCTTAGAAAAGAGCAATTTTAGTACAAATGGCTATAGTGCTATATTGTATTAGTGTGCAGCTTAGAGTGCAATTCAATTTTGAGTGGAGTGATGATCTTGTACGAAAGTGAGGTTGTGAGTAAAATTCTTGGCTCAACTAAAAGAGTTTTAGTGTGAGAAAGAATTTTCCTACTTTGTAAAGATTATTGGCTCACCAAGTGTGTGAAGCATTCTAGTGAGTTTAAAAGCTTTAATTAATACTTCAAACTTGATAGTTTGGAAGTATTGGTTGTTTAGTTTCCTCTCTTTTTTACGTCATAGCTTCATTGAGTCTATTATATTAATGGTTAGTTGAAAAATCTCAATAAGTTCAATCTTTCCAAAAGTATTTTTTAGAAACCTAATTAACCCTCCTCTTTTTAGGTTGCTTTGGGACCAACAATTGGTATCAGAGTATGGTCCCATTTTATTGCTTAAATTAGTTTTGAGAAAAGAACTATTATGGCAACCAACAATGCTCTATTTTTTTAGGGTCAATCCGTTACTAGGCCCCCTATGTTCAATGGGGCAAATTTTATTAGTTGGAGAGATAGAATGAAAATATTTTTGCAATCTATTGATATTGACTTGTGGTATGCTGTTAATGAAGGTCCCTTTGAAGTTACTATCATTGATGATCACACAAATAGAAGAAGAGAGAAGATAAGGGATGAGTTCACTCCACAAGACAAGGCAAACTTGATGTTAAATGCAAAAGCTAATTCATGAATGTGCTATATAATGCCTTGGATGCTAATGAATCAACTCGCGTGAAGGGATGCATTTTCGCTACAGAAATTTGGGATAAATTGAAGAAAATCAATGAAGGGAGCGACGATGTTCGTGAACAAAAGAAATCCTTACTTGTTGCCAAGTATGAATCCTTCAAGATGGAACCACATGAAAATATTGACAAATTGTATCGTAGGTTCAATGACATCATTAAGGATCTTGAAGCCTTGGGTAAGGAGTATTCTTTGGGTGAAAAGAATAGAAAAATCGTAAATGCTCTATCCAAAGAATGGGATGCCAAAACAATCGCTATAGAGGAAGCCAAGAATTTAAATTCAATGCCTATTGAATCACTAATCAAGTCTCTTACATCTTATGAATTGAAGTTGAAGGCCAAAGTGGTGGATGATGAAGAAGCAAAACCAAGAAGGAGCATTACTCTAAAGACCTCTCAAGAAGAGGTTGAAAATGGCTCCATCAATCTAAAAGATGGTAAGATCTTGATGAAGGAGATCTTGCACTCATCACCAAAGGATTTCTTAAACATTACATCAACAAACAGAGAATGAGAAGATGTAGAGCTACAAATTCAAATAATTTCAAAGGAAAGACTAAGTTAGAAATGAAGAAGCAAAATGAAAAGTGTTTTGAATGCGATAAACTCGGACACTTTGCAAATGAGTGTCCTTCCAAGAAAAAGAAGGAAGGAAGAAAGCCTAGATTCAATAACTTTCAAATCACATGGGATGATTGCAACTCCGAAGGAGAAGTTGAAGAAGAAATGGAGTCGGCACAAATGGCCATTGGAGATGATGAGATAAATTCTAACTATGACTCCAATGATGAAAATGATCTTGAAGCTTTCATTTTGAAATTGCATGATAACTTAAAGGAATCATGCTAGAAATAAGGAGTTAGTGAAGAAATCAAATGCTCTATTGAATGCTAACTCTAAACTTGTGAATGAAAATAATAGGCTATCACAAGAAAATTGGCTGACTTGAAGAAAATAATGTATGTGAGATCAAAGGTCAAGGGAGAACAAGCCTCCTTGAAGAAAAGATTGGATGATTTGAATGTTCTCTTGACTAGAAAGTGAGAAAATGTTGTTGATTTGAAAAGAAATAGAAATGTATTAATCAACAAAAATTTTATCATGTTTAGAAGGGATGACTTATGTTTTGTAAAAGCAAATCCTCTTTATATGGAAATAAAAATATTATTTGTAGATATTGCCAACAACATGGACATGTCAAGAATATGTGTTATGTCAAGAAAAATGAGAAACTTAGAATGAAAGCCGCATGGATTAATAGCAATTTCACTAACTCAAATGGACCCAAGAAAATGTGGGTACCAAAAGTTATCAATTGATCTTTTGTGTAGCACTTAACATCACCAACAATGCTAAGTGGTTCATAAATAGTGGATGTTCAAGGCACATGACGGGTGATGCTTCTCTTTTCACAAATCTCAAATCCAAAAATAGTGGAAAGAGAGAGACAGCATCACAAAGAGTAACATTTGTAGATAACAATAAAGCAAAATCAATCGGCATTGGTGATGTAGGTAAAAATGTGAAACCTTGATAAAGAATGTGCTTCTTGTTGATAATTTGAACTACAATTTATTAAGTGTAAGTCAACTTTGTGATAAAAATTTATATGTATTTTTTACCAAGCATGAATGTCTTATCCTTGATAAAAATCATGTTGTTTTATTTAAGGGCACTAGGCACAATGATGTTTATGTGATTCATCTTGATAAAATTAGCAATAGCAATGTAAAATGTCTTACCGCTTCCATTGATGATCCTTGGCTTTGGCATAGAAGACTTTGTCATTTTAATGTGGATTTAATTGAAAAACTTGCTAAGAAAGATTTCGTAAGAGGTTTGCCAAAACTAAAGTGTTTGAAATTTTTTTTTTTTGTGATGCATGCCAATTTGGTAAATAAGTTAAAGTTTCTTTTCAACCACAGAATTTTGTGTCCACTCATAAACCTTTAGAATTGTTGCATTAATAGACTTGTTTGGACCTACTCAACATGCTAATTTTGGTGGTTGCAAATATGCCTTTGTTATTGTAGATGACTATTCTAGGTACACTTGGATATTATTTTTTGTTCACAAAAATGAAGCTTTTGAAAAATTTGTAAAATTGTTTTTCAAAATTCAAAATTTATTGAATTTAAAGATCATTCATTTAAAAAGTGACAATGGTGCCGAATTTAAATTTGGAGGTTTTTCCGAATTTTGTGATCACAACAGTATTTCACATGAATTTTCGGTTGTTGGAGTCCCTCAACAAAATGGTGTTGTTGAAAGGAAAAATAGGACTCTTCAAGAAACCGCTAGAACTATGATTAATGAATGCGACTTATCATAATATTTTTGGGCCGAAGCCGTTAACACGGCTTGTTATGTCATGAATATAGTTTTGTTAAGATCTTTTTTAAACAAAACTCCTTATGAACTCATTTTTTGTAAAAAAAACCCGTTGTGAACTATTTTAAAGTCTTTGGTTGCAATATGTTTTGTTTTAAAAATAAAAAAAAAATCTTGGTAAATTTGACAAAAAATCGGATGAAGGGATCTTTCAAGGATATTCTAGTGACAAGAAAGCATACCGAGCATACAATAGAAGAACGCTCTTGATTGAAGAAATTGTACATGTTACCTTTGATGAAGCTAATGATGTTATCTCAAAGAATTTGTGTGAAGATGAAGATGTATATCAAAAGGAGCTTGAGAAGCTTATTATCCATGAAGATCATCAAGAGATCACATCAAGCAATGATGTCAACAACTATCTAGTAGATGATGAAGAAGAAAAGAACAGGGATACTCCAAAAGATCTTCCAAAAGCTTGGAGATTCGTCTCTAGTGATCTATCCGACGGGGTAACTACTCGTCTCATAAATCTTTGAATAGTAATTGTGCATTACTTTCTCTCATTGAACCTAAACATGTAGATGTTGCTTTGAATGATGAATCTTGGGACATTGCCATGCAAGATGAACTTAATCAATTTGAGAAAAAATCATAACGTATGGACCTTAGTTGAAAGATCATCTTCTTATCCCGTAATTGGAACAAAATGGGTTTTTAGAAACAAATTAAATGATAAAGGAGAAATCATAAGAAACAAAGCTAGATTTGTTGCAAATGGTTATGCTCAAGAAGAAGGTATTGATTTCGATGAAACCTTTGCACCCGTGGCTAGATTAGAACCCATTCGCATGTTACTCGCATTTGCATGTTTCAATGATTTCAAATTATTTCCAATGGATGTCAAAAGTGCATTTTTAAATGGTTTTATTGATCAAGAAATTTTCGTTGAACAACCTTCGGGCTTTGAAAATAAAAATTTTTCAAATCATGTTTTCAAACTCTCTAAAGCTTTATATGGTTTGAAACAAGATCCAAGAGCTTGGTACGAAAGATTAAGTGGTTTCTTGATTGAAAATGGTTTAAAAGAGGTATAGTTGACACCACTCTTTTTACAAAAACAAATTCTAATGGTTTGTTAATTGTTCAAATTTATATATGTTGATGATATTATTTTTGGAGCAACTAATGAAAGCTTGTGCAAAGATTTTTCACATTTAATGCAAAAAGAGTTTGAGATGAGCATGATGGAAAAGTTACAATTTTTCCTTGGACTACAAGTTCACCAAACAAAGGAAGGAACGTTTATTACACAAATCAAGTATATGAAGGAGCTACTCAAACGATTCGGAATGGAAGATTACGAACAAGTTGGTACGCCTATGTGCACTTCAACCAAACTTGATAAAGATGAAGGAGGTAATAGTGTTGATGAAAAATACTATAGAGGTATGATCGGAAGCCTACTTTACTTAACAGCTAGCAGACCAGATATTATGTTTGCTGTTTGCTTATGTGCTAAATTTCAATCTTGCCCCAAAGAATCGCACTTGATAGCTGTAAAAAGGATTTTTAGATGTTTGAAGGGTACAATGAATTTTGGTCTGTGGTATCCAAAATCCTCCACATTTGATTTAATTAGTAATTTTGACGCTGACTTTGTTGGGTGTAAAATTGATGAAAAAAGTACCAGTGGTATGTGTCATTTCCTGGGTAATTGTCTTGTGTCTTGGTTTAGAAAAAAATAAAATTCTATTTCTCTTTCTATGGCTGAAGCCGAATACATTGCTGCTGAAAATTGTTGCGCTCAACTTCTGTGCATAAAACATACTCTAAAAGATTTTAGTGTTATGTTTTACTATGTGCCTATAAGGTGTGACAACACTAGTGCAATTAATCTCACAAAAAATCCTGTTATGCACTCTTGGACCAAACACATTGATGTTAAGCACCATTTTATTAGAGATCTTGTTTGTAAAAAAGAAATACGTTTTGATTTCGTGCCTACTTTAGATCAACTGGCTGACATTTTTACAAAACCCTTGGCTCTAGATCGTTTTGAATCTCTTAGAAAACGTTTGGGGATTTTACAGTTCAATTTGGCATAATCTCTTAGTTCAGACGCACCCGATCGTCCGAACAACACTCTTTCTCAGACGTTCTCACTCGTCTGAAAACCTCCTCTCTCGGACGCTTATGAAACGTTACACAATTTCTTCACTTACTCTCTGGAATTCTACTGGATGCTTACCATCGTTACAAAGAATATCGAACGCACTAGCTCTTCGATCGGCCGTCTGTTCATTAGCTTTCGGTCGCTTCATCGGACGGACACCAATCGTTCGGACGTCTGAACGATCTCTCTGCTCGATTAAAACCGTCCATTTTCCCTCTTTTTCGGACTCACACTAATCACCGAAACCCTCTCTGGCGAATTTTTTTCTCCTAAAAAATTCCTCGAACTTCTTCCTTCTCTCAACAAATTGTTTGGAAAATTGTCATTCCCAAAGTATTCATCACCATTACTGAACCTAATTTCACCCATCTACCATCTCATTTAATCAAATTCTCACCAACCTTTCAAAAAAATTAATTTTTTTTTCTTTCTTTCTTTCCTTATATTCACAATGGTCAAAACCCGTGGAGGTTCTTCAACAGCAACTCGTGAACGAAAATCATTGAAAGGGAAAGCTCCGGGGTGTGGGGAATCGTCTGCTAATCTTCAAGCCTCTTCAAAACCAACCTTACCAAAATTTATCGATGCCAAGGCATCCGAACGGTATACATCTCTTCTTAGCAAATCTATAATCGTTCAACGCCCTGCTTCTCAGAGTCTTTTCGATGAATTTAATCTTTCCATTATTAAATCGTGTTTTGAAAAACAAAATTGGATACACTTAGTTCATAAGAGACTTACCCGTTTATCATGACATGGTGCTTCAATTCACAGCCAATCTTAGGAAATGCCCCACTGTTCGCACATTAGTTTCTCGTGTAAACAGCACAAATCTTGAAATTTTCTCCAATATCATCAACACTATTTTTGAATGTGAAGTCTCAAATCCGAATAATTTTTCTTATTTCTTTTCTTTAGATAAATGACCCGCTCTTGATACTCGATTTGATATTGATGAGATCAGAGCAATTTTTAACATCAATTTCAAATAGGTCTCAGAAGCCAAAAGTACTGGCATTGCTCATGATACTCGATTTGACATTGATGAGGTCAGAGAAATTTTTAACATCAATTTCAAATAGGTCTCGGAAGCCAAAAGTACATTGCTCACTCCTGAACTGAACATTTTGTACAATCTTGTCACGAATTTGCTGTTACCAATAGATGGGCATCGCACTGAGCCTTGGAAAATGCAACTTTACTTATTTTTTTGTGTTTTCAAGGGAATTTCCCTTGATTTTGGGTATCTCTTCTGCTCTCTGTGGGAACTATTTCTTACTGATACCCGACGAAACATTCTTTTTGGAAAATTTCTCACCAAAGTATTTGATTTCCTTGATATACCTTTTAGCGGAAACAAACAATTTCCCCCCTATTTTAACAAATCTTATATTGAACGAAAAGGCCTCCGTTATTTTAACGATCAATGGTTAACTAAGGCAGCCTATGATATTGAACATTCAAAAACCCTGGCCTCTACCTCTGGTTTGGCACCTCCCCATTCTCCTTCTCCTCAAACACCTCCACCAGTCCATGATCCTCGTCCATCTTTCTCCGAACCTTCACTTTATCAAATCTGTGACCTTCTCACTTCTTTGAGCACTCAAGTAAGTTCCTTTCAACATCTCACTAATCGTAAGTTAAAGCGACTTGAAACTCGTCAGTTGATTCTCCAAGAGGCACTTAGCTTGGGCATGTCTACTTCAGCTTAGGTTCAATTTGCCAATATTCAATCACAATATCCACTCGACTCCTCTACTGAAAGTGATGACAATGTCGAAGAAGGGGATGTTCATGAGGATGACGAAGAGGACACAAATAATCAAGGTGCTGCCAATGAGATGAAGGAGACGATGAGGATGTTGATGACACATGCAATTTCATCATGCAAAGCCTAATGAAGAAGATGAAGACAGTGAGGCTACTGATGATGACACTCCTTCCAAAGGCCGCAAGATCGAAAAACGTGATATTTTCCAAACCTTATTTTGATGATGACATAAACACTTTACTCTGTAAAACAAGCTTTTGCAGGAACACAGCTCTTTCGGACGCACAGAACCGTCCGAACTAGGTCAAAAGCTCCTCGGACGCATTGTATCGTCCGAACAAGATGGTGTATGTTAAGGTGCAAGATATTTAAAAATTCTTTTAAAATGACGCCTTCAGACCTACCATACCTGTGCTTCCCTAGAGCCAGACACATCATAGACAGTCCGAACGAAGCATCTCAATAAACTGAAAGAAGATCGGACGCTTCCTCGGACGCATTCAATCCTCCTCGGACGTCCGAACCCCAACGGCTATTTTTTGTGCATTTATTACTTAGCCGTTAGGAAGTAGTTGAAAGCTCTATTTATTGCTCTTATAAATAGGTGCTTTAAGAACCTGTAAAAATCATCTAATACATTGAATACAAGCCTAAGACAAGAGTAATTTGAGTGCAAATTGACTATAGTGGTTTGTTGTATTAGTGTGAAGTTGTGAGTGCAATTCAACTTTGAGTGGAGTGATAATCTTGTATGAAAGTGTGGTTGTAAGTGTGAGCAAGAACTTACCAACTTTGTAAAGATTATTGGCTCACCAAGTGTGTGAAGCATTCAAGAAAATTGATACTTCAAGCTTGCTAGCTTGGAAGTATTGTTTGTATCAATTTTTCTCTCTTTACTTTACTGTTCTAGTAAATTTATTATGTCTGCATTTGAATTTAAAAAGGTTACTATTTTCTGAAAGCATAATTTTTAGAAACCTAATTCACCCCCCCTTTTAGGTTGCTTTGGGACCAACAAAACGCTCTAAGAAGAAAAATGCCTTGACTTAGATTCTTTCATAATATGTATTTTAGTTTTGGCATTTCTTTGAATTTTTCCTTTGATTAGTTGGATTCGCTCTCGGTTTTATCCTTTTATTAATTCCTTTATCTTTTTTGTACTATTCCTGTTGAATATTTGGGTACACTTTCTCAGGGGGAGCTTTGTTTGATGATGTCAAAAGGGAGAATAGTAATTTATATTGCAAAATGATTGGCTATCACTCATATCTGTTGATTTTACATATTGGATTATTCCATGACTGTTTGTCATCATCAAAAAGGGGGAGATTGATGTTTTTCAAACCTTATTTTGATGATGACATAAGCACTAAACTCTGAAAATAAGCTTTGTAGGTCTGTTACTTATTCTGCTGGAAACAGGGTGTTCGGACGCAGTACACCGTCTGAACTATGTCAAGCTTCTCAGACGCATTTCACCGTCTGAACCAACAGGCAGAAAGCAAGGTTCTTAATGTTTCTCTACGGACGAGCACAACTGTCCGAACAAAGTCTCTCTCGGACAAACATGACCGTCCGAAGCTTCGTTCGGACGATGGAACGGACGCATGCACGGTCCTCCGAATGATGTTCTTCACCAACTGCATGGAGATCGGACGCTGTGTCGGATGCATCCTACTCATCTCGGACGTCCAAAACCTCAACGGCTACTTTTTGTGCATTTATTATTTAGCCGTTAGGAAATAGTTGCAACCACCATTTATTGCTCCTATAAATAACTGCTCTATTATTCTGTAAAGCATTATCTAATACATTGAATACAAGCCATAGAAAAGAGCAATTTTAGTACAAATTGGCTATAGTGCTATATTGTATTAGTGTGCAGCTTAGAGTGCAATTCAATTTTGAGTGGAGTGATAATCTTGTACGAAAGTGAGGTTGTGAGTAAAATTCTTGGCTCAACTAAAAGAGTTTTAGTGTGAGAAAGAATTTCTCTACTTTGTAAAAATTATTGGCTCACCAAGTGTGTGAAACATTTTAGTGAATTAATACTTCAAGCTTGATAGCTTGGAAGTATTGGTTGTTTAATTTCCTCTCTTTTTTATGTCACAGCTTCATTGATTCTATTATATTAATTGTTAGTTGAAAAATCTCAACAAGTTCAATCTTTCCAAAAGCATTTTTTAGAAACCTCATTCAACCCCCCTCTTAGGTTGCTTTGGGACCAGCAACATGCATGGCCTATTTGTGCAAAAACGCGTTGAACAGTAAAATTGTGGGTCTGCAATGCGATTGATGAAATCTAGTCTAACGTACAAGAAGAATTGTTAGTTCATAGAAATCTTATATTTCCCCAATAATTTTGTAAGTCATATTTTATCAATCTAAATTTGGTTCATAATCTAAAAAACACCAAACTGATTGCATTTGCACCCATATAGATCTAACAAATTTTTACTTTTTTTACTCAAAATCTTTTGAAACGTGGGGGATTGTTGGCATAGAGTGAGTATTTCAAAAAGTTCCTATCCCACATTGAAAAAACTATTAAATTTTATATCACTTTATATTGATTGACACCTTAATGATCTTGTGATGACAAGAGAACTAGTGGTGGCCTCGCACGCATGTGGCGGGGGTCGAGTTGGGCCAATCCAAGTGCAAACTAGCCGATTTGCCCCCTACGCGTGGGTTAGATATAGTCCAGTTTTACTTTTTTTCTGTTTGGCCTCACTAAACTAGCATTGAAGTTTTATAAATTACCATACTAGAATTTTACTTGATCTCCCCACGATTTACCTTTTTTTGTTTGAATTTTAATCAAGTTAGACTCTTACTTGGTCTTCCCCATGTTTTAACACTCTGTAGAAAATCTTCAACGTTCTACAGAAAATTCTTAATGACCTTTAATGTTTTGAAAATTGGCCTATAAATACAACCCTCCTTCCTGCTTCAGAATCACACCAAAAAAAGAAACGAAAACACATACTCCCTTTCTTCCTCCGCTTCTAACTGTTGGTTTAATTTTGCTATTCCTTTTCCCTCTAATTCATAGAGGAATGCTTATTTAATCTTGTGGAAACATTTCAAGACACCTAATATAATTGTTTTAGAACAATGCATCTCCTTGCACAACTCAAAGTAATTTTACCATCTTAATTTAACCTACAGAAGCAAAGGGTAAGAGCTACCCTTAGTGTCGTACAAGCCATTTTGGACCAATATTTTATATTCCAAAGTTATTATGTCATCCTTTTGCTATCGGATATTACTCCCTCCGTTTTAAAATAACTATCATACTTGGTTGGTGCACATGGATAAATTCCATTAAGGAAGCTATTAAGTTGCATCAATTTTACAAAAAAAAATAGTTCAAAATGAGTAAATTATCCTTTGCATTAATATCTCAAGTACATAATCCTTCTTTTATTAATGTGGCACTAGGTGTAATAGTTGAAAAAATATCATTTAATACTTTTTAAATTTTTTTAAAGCAATAGATAATATAAAACAAGATAAATTGTCTAAAATGATAGTTATTTTGAAACGAAGCGAGTATACTATAGGAAAATAACAGTTGCATTAAATGAACACAATTTGATTATATGTACCAACAAGAACTACACGTTCTTACATGCCATGAAGTTGATAAATAAGTTGGGGTAGGAATGAAAGAATAATATACTTGTGAAAAATAAAATTGCGAAAACAAAAGTTTTTAGGATATGATGCAGGTGTCTAAAACTTAAAGGATAGATTTATTTAAATTTAAGTAATTTTTTTATTTTTAAGGATTATTGATGAAGAGTGAAAATCAGTAGAGAGAGAAAGTAGTCATTTATCAGAACCGAGGAGAAAGTTTGAGAGTTGAATTGAGAAGAGATTACAATGAGAGGTGATTGTGTGGACCTTGGCACCCTAACCCCTTATTTATAGATACATATGAAGGACTCAGGGCCAATATCCTACTAACTGAACCTATACCTAAATTACATAATTGCTCTTGATGAGGCTGTCACGTAATCACTTTTAGAACAATCATTAGAAATATGCCAAGTTCTAATCCTGAACAGCATCAATAGTTCCCTTGGCTTGGTACCGAACCTTGGGGTCGGGGCTATGTCGTTGATAAATAGCAAAAGTCCCCTGCAGCTTTTTCCAGATCATAATGCCGAAGTTCGGTTCACTTACTATGTTCTAACGAACCGAGGACCATATTTCTTGAGCTAAAGCACATACGAGCCCCAAAAATTTTTGAGCCCCTTAATACATAACCCAAAACTTTTTTTCTTTCCCTATAATGGTGAGTTTCCCTATAAAGCATGCTGTTTCTTAATGATTATTCCTGTTAGAAAAAAAGACTCCATAATACCTGCGGCTCACCAAGTGCCCATGCATGATTATTATATTCACTGTGCTCACCATTAATGTTTTTACTGCATAACACTTTGATAACTCTAGCAAACTAGAGTTATTTCTCTCTAAATTATAGTATTTTGATAGTTATATCCCGAACTTTGGGTAGTTAATTGAAAGTTTTAGTTAATTTCTTTCATATGTGTTTATATTTTTGTTCTTGTTAAATATGATAAGTTTTTATTAAACTTTTAGCTTAATTAATAGTTTAATTGTGTTAATATTATGCAGGTCAACATGATAAGTTGGAAGCTGGACCGAACAAAGCTCAAAGGACCAAACTGCAATTATAGAAGAAATGAGGAATTGCTGAAAGAGAGTCCAGATCGCAATTTGGACTCGTTAAAATGACTTAAGTAACTAGTGAGTCAAGATCGCGATCTCAAATTCTGATTTTGATAGTTGTAGTAGGTTTATCATTAGTTTCAAGTAGATATAATTTTTACTTGCATACTCTTCTAGTTTAATTTTGTGAAAATCTATTTGCTTGCAATCTAGGGTTTCTTAGAAAAATTAGGATTTTTGTTAATTTCTTACTTTTTAGTTAAGAATTCTCAATTTCTTGCATTAATTTCTAGTCAATTTTTAGTAGACTTTCTTTATTATCATCAAAAATCCAAAAATATTTAGATTTCAATTTTACTTGTTCCAATTTCTAGGGTAAAAATGGGTGCTTTTAGTTTTCAAGGTTCTTATTTGTAGTCTTTTGAATTGGGTAACTTACTTGTTTTTAATTTTAGCTTTATTTTGGTAAATTTAGGGTAGAATTAAGTTCTTTTAGCTAATTGTTTTTGTTAGAATTTAGTAACTAGTTTTTAAAGTTCATAATTGCTTAGCTTCCTTTACTTGTTTTAGTAGATAAATTAGTTTAATTTGGTTTTGTTTACTTCAGTTTAAATATGAACTTGATTAGTGTAATTTCGTCTCTCATTGATTGATTTTTTCTTAATTATACAGTTAATACATGTATATCTCTGTATTTGTCTTCCAACAATCCTTGTGGGAATGATCCCTACTCCCCTTTACTACTAGTTGATAACCGTATACTTGCAGGATACCACCTAGTTAGTAGTAGGAGTTAGGTGCTTTATAAATATTTTAACTAGGTGTGTTAAGAGCATCAAGTTTTTGGTGCCATTGCCGGGGATTGTCCTTGGTTTTGGCAATATCAAGCGCTATACGGGTCTTCTAGATTAAGCACTTTAGTTTAATTTAGTTGTTAACTTTGTTTATTCTTCTATGTTTGTTGGTTGTCTTGAGAAATTGACTTGGCACTTCAATTGACCATTTGCATTGGTTTTGTTGTAGTGCATGGTAAGAGGAGATCAAGGGTCATTTATTTGCTTGGATAAGGAAAAGGAAAGAGAGTTAAGAGAAATTTGGAAGTTAAGAAGGGTACAACAAGAGCAAGAAAGGATTGAAATGGCATATGTTAATGCCCATCAAAGGAATTTGAACATGGTGGCTTGTAAAACGATGATGAAGAGGTTGCTGGAAATAATGGGATAGGTGGTGGTTATGGGAATGGAAATGGCATGAATGGGAATGGAAGGCCATTAAGGGAATATGCCTTGCCAAATTTTGATGGAGCAAACTCTAGCATTGCATGGATGCCAGTGCAAGCTAAAAACTTTGAAATTAAACTCGCCTTAATCCCAATGCTCCAAGCTCATGCCATGTCCGGAGGTAGCCCCAGTGGAGATCCCTATACACATCTCATGAATTTTGAAGAAGTTTTGGACACATTCAAGTTCAATGGAGTACACTCGGATTGTGTGCGAATGAGGGTGTTTCCTTTCTTTTTTCGGGATTGGGCAAGGTCATGGTTACAATCCCACGCCCAAGGAAAGTTTACTACTTGGAATCAACTTACTCAAGAGTTCTTGGCAAAGCATTTTTCACCCGCAAGAACCGCCAAATTGAGAAATAAAATCACCTCCTTTAAGGTAGACATTGGTGAAAGCTTAGGAGAAGTTAAGCTTGGGAGCGGTTCAAGGAGTTGCTAAGGAAATGTCCTCATCACGCAATTCCTTTGTTGCTTCAAATCCAAACTTTCTATAATGGTTTGACTCAAGAGACCAAATCTATAGTGGATGCTTTTGCCAATGGGTCCATCTCATACAAGACTCCGGAGGAAGGTCAAGAGTTGCTCAATAGGATGGCGTACAATCACTATTATCATGGACCGATGACTCCACCGGTGGCTCAACACCAAGCCAATCAAGCCAATGCCAATAATGGAGTGTTGAATTTGAACATGCAAGATGCTCTTTTGGCACAACAAAGTATGCTCATGAGTGTGATGAATAACGTTGCAAAGGCGTTGGAGAACTTGGGGAAACCAAGTAGTGTAAATGTCATGTTTTCTTCTCCAACCCAACCAAGTATGGTATGTGATTTTTGTGGAGACGGTCATGCAAATGGACAATGTGAGATGCCTTATGGGTCCAATGAGCAATTCAATTACGTGTCTAATCAAAATAATTATCATTATTTCCAAGGAACCCATCCGGAACTTATGGGAACACATATAATCCTTCGTGGAGGAACCATCCTAATTTTTCTTGGAGCAACACTAACAATTAATCCAATCCTCCTTACCAACCAAATCCCCTACCTCAAAATGTTGAACACACTCAAGCCTCAAATTCCTCACATAGACCTTATCAACCGCCACATCAAAAAAATTTGCAACCCAACTCATATCAATCTTTTCCTAATCCTTCATTTCAAAACCAATAACCAAGACCTCCTCCATTATGTAAATTCTTCCCAACCTATGTATATCATGACCAATACGCACTAAGAGAGAATGTGGGAGAGGATGGTTTGGAAAAGAAAAGTCGAGTATTTGAGAAGAGAGTTGGATAGGAAAAATGAAGAACACAAGAGAGATTATGAGAACTTGAATGCATCTACGAGAAATTTGGACATTCAATTGGGCCAATTGGTGAGGTTGAATAATGAGAGACCTTTAGGGGTACTTCCACAGCAAGTGATACTATTCCAAATCCCAAGGAACAATGCAAGACCATCACCCTTAGGAGTGGTAAAGAGTTGAAAGAAAGGGTTGGGAGAAATTTGTTGAAAAGTAGAGAAAAAGAAGGAGTTGAGGACGAAGAGAAGGAAAAAGGGAAAGTCTTCAAATGGGCAAGACAAAATGATGAATGAGTCTAATATGCCTACTTTACAAAGCAACGAAGGCAAGGATCCGAAGCATCATGAGCCGAAGCATGTTAATGTGGCCTTTCCTCAAAGGCTAAAGGATGAATAAAAAGCAAAGAAGTTCAAGAAGTTTCTTGAGATTTTCAAAAAGCTTGAAATCAACATTCCATTCATGGAAGCACTTGAGAACATCCCCGCCTATGCTAAATTCATGAGACAAGTCCTCACTTCAAAAAAGAAATTGCATGGGGATGAAATCTTATGCTTAACGGAGAACTATAGTGCACTCCTTACAAAGAGGTTGCCACCAAAGCTCAAGGACTCCGGATCATTTCACCATACCTTGTGAGATTGGGGGTTTACAATTTGGGAAAGCATTGTGTGATTTGGGAGCTTCGATATATCTCATGGCTTTTGCGGTATTCAAGAAGTTAAATGGTGGACAATTGAAGCCAACAAGTATCTCATTGCAACTTGCGGACCGGAGCATAAAGTTTCCAAAAGGGATCATTGAAGAAGTGATTGTGAAAATTGACAAACTCTACCTTCCTGCCGATTTTATTGTGCTTGATATGGAAGAGGATGAAGAAATGCCAATCATTCTCGAGAAACCTTTCCTTGCTACCGGTCATGCACTTATTAATGTTCAAGAAGGGAAGTTGGAATTTCGGATAAATGATGAGATTGTTACATTCAATGTTTTTAGTTCATTAAAGCTTCCTTCAATTTTTGAAGATGTCATGAATATAAATGTGGTAGATGATCTAATTGATGATTTTTGTAGGAATGCAATGGAGAAAGAAATCTTGGAGTCAAATGCTCTAAATCAAGGTGTCTCGGAGAGGTATGAAGAAGGATGAAGAATTTGAATCAATTGGAGAATGATACCTTATTGTAAAAGAAGGATGAGGAGAATCAAGAAAAAGGTAAAGGGGAATCTCCGACCAATGAACCCCTCAAGTTGGAATTTAAACCTCTTCCTACTCACTTAATGTATGCATATCTTGGTGAACAAGAGACATACCCGGTGATTATGAATGCATCTTTGACAAATGAGCAACTTGAAAGATTGATTGTGGTGCTTAAAATGCATAAAGATGCCATTGCTTGGTCAATTGATGATATTAAGGGAATTAGCCCTTCCATATGCATGCATAAAATCTTCTTGAATGATGGAAATAAACCAGTAAGGCAACCTCAAAGAAGATTGAATCCTACTTTAAAAGAGGTTGTAAGGAAGGAGGTTCTAAGACTTTTGAAAGCCGGTTTTATGTACCCTATTAGTGATAGCAAGTGAGTTAGTCTCACTCAAATCGTTCCAAAGAAGGGTGGTATTACCATAATCATAGAATTGCAGTGAAACCAATGAGCTCTTCCCCTCTAGATTGGTTACGGGTTGGCGAATGTGCATTGATTTTTGAAGGTTGAATAAGGCCACCCAAAAGGATCATTTTCCTTTACCTTTTATTGATCAAATGCTCGAGAGGTTAGCCGGTTTTTCATATTATTGTTTCCTTAATGGTTATTCTAGTTATCTCCAAAATGTCATTTGTCTGGAAGATCAAGACAAAACAACTTTTACTTGCCCATTTGGTATCTTTGCATATAGGAGAATGCCCTTTGGGTTTTGCAATGCTCCAAGCACATTTCAATGTTGTATGTTTACCATCTTTCATGACATGGTTGAAAAGAGCATAGAGATCTTTATGGATGATTTTAGTGTATTTGGGGTCTCATTTGATGATTGTCTTGCAAATTTATCCAATGTGTTAAAAAGGTGTGTAGGAAGTAATTTGCTTCTCAATTGGGAAAAGTGTCATTTCATGGTGACGGAAGGAATTGTTTTGGGTCACAAAGGTACAATTTTCATCAAAATGGATAGAAGTTGATAAGGCAAAGGTGGAGGTTATTGAAAAGTTGCCTCCTCCAATTAATGTTTAGGGGGTAAGAAGTTTCTTAAGTCATGCAGGCTTTTGTAAAAGATTCATTAGTAATTTTTCACATATCGCTAGACCTTTGTGCTTATTACTTCAAAAAGATTGTCCTTTTCATTTTGATGATTCTTGTTTGGAAGCATTCAGTGAGTTAAAACATACTCTTGTGATTGCACCGGTCATTGTAGTACCAAATTGGTCTCTTCCATTTGAGCTTATGTGTCATGCTAGTGACTATGTAATAGGTGCCGTTTTACGTCAAAAGGTGAATAAGATGTTGCATGTCATTTACTATACAAGTAGGACCTTAAATGATGCACAACTTAATTATTCTACAACGGAGAAGGAACTACTTGCTATTGTTTTTGCATTTGAAAAGTTTAGATCATACTTGATCAGATCAAAGGTAATTGGTCATACCAATCACTCTGCATTCTACAAAGAAAGTATTTGTCTTCTAAATAAGATGCCAAGCCATGTTTATTGAGATGGATACTTTTATTGCAGGAATTTGATGGAGGTAGTGGACAAGAAGGGGGTGAAAAACATGGTAGTCGATCATTTGTCAAGAATTGAAGCATCTAGACTTGTCAATCATGAAGAAAGAGCCATCAATGAAGAATCACCAATTGAGAAATTGTTTGAAGTGAAGGAAGTGAGTCCATGGTATGCGGATATTGCGAATTATCTTGTGGCAAGGATAGTACCATAGATGCTAAATGTCAATGAGAAAAGGAAATTCTTTGCGGAACTTATGAATTAATTTTAGGAAGAGCCATATTTGTTCCGAAGGTGCAATGATCAAGTCCTCAGGAAATGTGTTCCAGAATGTGAAATTACCCATGTGTTGAGACATTGTCATTCATCTCCGGTTGGTGGACACCATGGAGCTCAACAAACGGCTTTTAAGGTTCTTCAAAGTGGTTTGTATTGGCCAACTATGTTCATAGGATTCCCGGGAATTTGTGCTCAAGTGTGATAAAAGTCAAAGGGTGGGTAATATTTCAAGAAAACATGAAATGCCCCTTCATAGAATTATTGAGTTAGAGGTATTTGATGCATGGGGAATTGATTTTATAGGACCTTTCTTGATTTCATATTCCAACAAATACATTTTGGTTGCGGTGGACTATGTGTCAAAGTGGGTTGAAGCAATCCCACCCCAACCAATGAAGCAAAGTGGTCACTAAATTCCTTCGAAAGAACATCTTCTCTCGGTTTGGAATGGCTCGAGCTATCATTAGTGGTGGGGGCTCTCACTTCAAAAATTCACACTTTGAGGCCTTGATGACAAAATATGGTGTGAAACACAAGGTTGCTTTAGCCTATTATCCTCAAACATCGGGTCAAGTTGAGATTTCAAACCGAGAATTGAAGAGGATCTTAGAGAAGACGGTGAATAATGCTAAGAAGGATTGGGCACTTAAGCTAGATGACACATTGTGGGCATCCACAATATCGGACGGCATTTAAAAACCCCATAGGCATGTCTCCGTACAGTATTGTGTATGAAAAAGCATATCACTTGCCAGTGGAACTTGAGCATAAAGCATATTGGGGAATAAAGAACTTGAATTTTGATTTGAAAGAAACCTATGAAAAGAGGATGCTTGATTTGAATGAGTTGGATGAATTTCGGAGGGAAGCATTTGAAAATTCTTTGATCTATAAGGAGAAGCTCATCCTAAGGAAGGAATTTAAAGTTTGTGATTTTGTTCTACTTTACAATTCACGGCTCAAGCTATTCCCGGGAAAACTCAAGTCAAGGTAGAGTGGCCCCTTTGAAGTGGTTCAAACTTTTTCTCATGGAGCGGTGAAAATAAAAGGGAAAAAGGGAGCTTTCAAGGATAATGGTCATCGGCTCAAACCCTACTTTGGTAGAATCATTGAAGACGGACGAGAGATCATCCAATTTGTGCAAGAATGAAGCCATGCCACAGTCAAGCTAGTGACTATAATAAGAGCGGTTCTTGGGAGGCAACCCAATTCTTTAATTTAGTTATTATTGTGTTCTTTTTGGAGTGATTTTTCATTAGTTTGATTTTGAGTGAATTAGTTCGAATTAGGTTAGAATTTTAGTTAAAAATCTAAGTTTTATTTAGTTGAATAAATGGTGCTAAAGACTGAGAAAAATTGTCATCCTAACGTGTTAATTTTGTGCTTGTAGGTTGTTCATGGAAGTGGAGAAAAGTGATGAAGAGTGGGCAAATTTTGGCTAAGTGTAAAAAAATACACTTTGCAGAAATTGAGTTTGATATCGCGATCTCAAACTCAAACTTCTGGAGGGCATAATGGTAATTTGGTCAATATAGCGATCTCAAATTTGAGATCACGATATCAGAACCAAACTTCTGCAAAGGCATTTTTTTTACCAAGTCGATATCGCGATCTCAATTCCTTCGAGATCGCGATATCAAAATCCTAGATCGCGATCTCGACATCAGGCCAGATCGCGATCTTGAAACAGACTTAACCCGTTTTATATTCTTCTTTTCTTTTCTTCTTTCTCAAAATTTTCTTCTATTTTCACATCCAACCCAAGCAATTGAAGCTATTTGTGGAAGATGAACAATTTTACCTGTTTTTCATTACTTAGCACCTTAACATTTGACTATTTTCATTTTTATTTTATTTCAGTCCTTTGATTTGGAGAAGTTTAATTTTTCTTTTTAATAGATTGGCTAATGACCTTAAGCTGATGCCAAGTAGATATCTATTGTGATGCTTCATGGATTAAATCTTTTTGGGAATTATTTGTTGGATACTTGTAGTTTTGGTCATGTCATTGCCAATAATAGTAGAATGGCTAAGGGCCCAAAACTGATGCTATTTTTGCATTTGTTGATGAATTGAATTGGATGTTGATTTTTATGGGACTTAATTGATGAAATGCATGGCATGGTTTAACACACTTAGTTCTTTTACTCAATTTTAATTTTTAGCTTTGAATTGTGTCGTAATTGAGTAGCTCTTTTATTGTTGTTGGATTTGTCTTTGTGTTGGATTTTGGGTGAGCAATAGGATGAGTTGTACTTATCATTTGAATAAATGACAAGTTTGGGAGTGTTTATTTTTTGTTTTGGAATCGGTTGTTTTGTGTAAGTTTATATCACTTGATGCATAATGGTTGAAAAATTGATCAATTGAGTACTCAATGATGATGTATAATGACGTACAATACTAAATGATTGAAGTATTTGATTAGGTCATTTCATGGACTTAAGTATGAGTGAGTAGTTCTTTTACAACATAAAGATTTCAAAAACTTAGAATTACTATTTTTTCAAAAAGAAGTGCTAAAAATTTAGAAAAATTCATGCGTAATATTGTTTCTAATCAAATCACTTATATTATTTTGTTAGACGATTTATCTTTTGAAAAAAATGAGGTAAATAAAATAGAAGGAATTTTGGGACATTTTGTGTGTCTGCATAAGGGAATGTTTTTCTAATTTGTGAATAATTGATATTCGAGATTATCACTTATTTTCAATACATTTCGCTCCTTTTCCTTGGTTTAGGACCGTTTAAAAAAATTAGGAATAAGGCGAGTACGGGATTCTGACATGTACCCATGTTATTTCTCCGAAATAAGCCATTAGAATAGTAATAAGGTGAGTACGGGATTCCGACATGTACCCGTGTTGTTTCTCCGAATTAAGACATTAGGAATTGTGTATTAGTATACCAATAAGTTAAGGAGTAAATGTTTATAATACTTATCATTAATCTCATATTACTTATTCCTTGTTAGAGGTCTATTCTTGAAATGTGTGACATTTGCATTTAAGTTGATCCCTAAATGAACTTCTATTTTCGTGATGCCTAGTCAGGATAATTGACTAACCAAGTCAGGATAATTGACTAACTTCATAATATTTGTGATTTGAGAAGCAGTGATATTTTAAATGAATAGAACTAGAACTTTTGGTAACTCTTTTTAAGAATAGTAATTCTTGGTGATGTGAAATCTTGTGTAGTGAATGATTCACGTGTGCTTCTTTGTAGAAAAAAAATTGCAACTTTGGATTGACTCACTTAAATACTTCATCTATCATATAGTATTGAAAGTTTCTTGAGAGATTGCTTAATTTTTCTAAGCACATCCACGATTCATCAAGTGTCTCGTCAACTTTGGTGGTGTCTATGTGTTTAAGTGTTAGTAGACTTCTTTTCATTTTTTTTGTTTTACTCGAGACTAGAAAAAAGCTAAGTTTTGGGGTGTGATAACTCTAGTAAACTAGAATTATTTCTCTCTAAATTATGGAAATTTGATAGTTATATCCCGAACTTTGGGTAGTTAATTGAAAATTTTAGTTAATTTCTTTCATATGTGTTTATATTTTTGTTCTTGTTAAATATGATAAGTTTTTATTAAAATTTTAGCTTAATTAATGGTTTAATTGTGTTAATATTATGTAGGTCAAAATGAGAATTTGGAAGCTATAGTGAACAAAGTTCAAAGGACCAAACTGCAATTATAGAAGAAATGAGTTCAGATCGCGATCTGGACTCGGTAAAATGACTTAATTAACTAGCGAGTCGAGATCGCGGTCTCAAATTCTCCATATCGCGATCTTGACTAGCGAAGGGATAAGTTGTGAGGGCAATTTTGTACTTTTTCAGCAAACAACTCCTGGTTTTTGTTTTGTATAACACTACACTATTTAAGCTACTTCAAAAAGATTGTAATAGGAAAGTAGGATAGTTTAAGTTAGAAAATTAGTAGAATTAGGATAGATTAGGAAACTTGACCCTTAAGTTTCTATTGAATGAAAAATTCTCTTTAGTCATTTCTTAGATCTTCTTTTAATTTCTTTGCAAGTTTAAATTTTGATTAGATAGTTGTAGTGGGTTTATCACTAGCTTCAACTAGATATAATTTTTACTTATATTTCTAGAAAGTATTTAAAAATAATCTCTTTGCTTGCAATCTAGGGTTTCTTACAAAAAATAGGGTTCTTGTTAATTTCTTGCTTTTTAGTTAAGAATTCTTCAATTGCTTGCATTAATTTCTAGTTAATTTTTAGTGCGCTTTCTTTATTATCATCAAAAATCCAAAAAAAATTAGATTTCAATTTTACTTGATCCAATTTCTAGGGTAAAATGGGTGCTTTTAGTTTTATTTGTAGTCTTTGTAATTGGGTAACTTATTTGTTTTTAATTTTAGCTTTATTTTGGTAAATTTAGGGTAGAATTAAGTTCTTTTAGTTAATTGTTTTTGTTAGAATTTAGTAACTAGTCTTTTAAAGTTCATAATTGCTTAGCTTCCTTTACTTGTTTTAGTAGATAAATTAGTTTAATTTGGTTTTGTTTACTTGAGTTTAAATATGGACTTGCTAAGTGTAATTTCGTCTCTCATTGATTGATTTTTGCTTAACTATACAAATCCCTATATATCTCGGTATTTGCCTTCCAACAATCCTTGTGGGAACGATCTCTACTTCTCTTTACTACTAGTTGACAACCGTATACTTGCGGGATGCCATCTAGTTAGTTCTAGTAGGAGTTACGTGTTTTATAAATATTTTAACTAGGTGTGTTAAGAACCTCACTCGTCGTATTCTTCACCCGCTGTTATTACTTCTTCTCAAAAAGCATCCCTATTTTAAATCATTTTAAATTCCAAAATGTCTTTTAACTTTCCGTTTTCTCCCTAATTTTCAAGCAACAATTCTCGTTGCCCCCCTATTAGGACACAACTCTGATCTATTTATACATCCCTTCTCCCTGGAAACTCACCTTTTTGCTTTCTGCCTTTCGCTTTTTTCTCCTCCTGCAACCCCTTCTGCAAAATCTTCCCATCCTCCTCCTTGCACTTCCTCTTCTTACCTTCTTCTTTTTTGAGCAAACCCCTGACTGTGCCACCACCTTTTCTCCTCTTCTTGTGAATTTCTCATTTTTCGACCAGCCATCACCGTCTGTAGCCAAATCGAACACCGTTTGCTACATTCTTTTCTGGCAAAGTTTGAGTTTTTTTTGAGTTTTCCAAGCTTTCTTCTCATTCATCTAGAAGAGCAATAGCCGATACGATCATTCTTTCCTCCTTCATAAGCCCTCCTCAACCCCCTTCCTCGATGAATGAGACTAATTGACTGCTTGACCCCTTTGACGAAGCCCTCCTGGCTGCAGTCCTGTTGAATTTTCCATCCAATCCTCCCTTAGCTGAACCTCCTCATAACGACTACTCCGATCTTCAAACCCTAAACACCTCAAACATTCTCAACCCCGAGAACATTAAAATTCTTAGGGATAGATATCGATTCACTAAGAATGTGCATATCAAATTCCCTAACCCCAAGGACCGATGTCACTTGCCACCTCTTGGTTACTTAACTGTTTACTAGGAGAAACTCGAGACACGGCTAAGGATCCCCTTAGCTCCCCTTGTAGTTCAACTTTCTGACCATTGGGATATCAATATATCCCAACTAACCCCCAATGCTATCCAACTTATTGCTGGCTTTTCTTTTCTTGTAAATTATACGATATATCTCTTTACTTAAATATTTTTAGGATGAATGCTAAAGCTTTCCCCCATGAAAGGTTTTTTTACGTCTTTCCACGAGCTCCAGGTAAACAACTCATCTCGGGGAACCCTTCTTCCATGCATGACAGGAAGAAGTCTTTTTTTGTTATCCGCTACCTTGATCCTTCTATGCCCCGAAGTCCCTAGAACCTCATTAAAGAGAGTTTAAAGGCAAAGAATGGCTCCCCCTGGACTCCAATGATGCTAAAAAGTTAATCGAGTCCAACTTGAGAATAAACTTCTACAACCAGCTAGCAATTCATTCCAATAATATCTTAGCCTAGGTTGGGCTGTTTCCTTCACACAATATTCCTGGGGATAATTTCACAAACCTTCCTTGAGGTTTAGGCTAATATCACATAGCACCCCTTAACTTTTAAAAATATCACTTACCTTTCTTCTCTTGTAAGTGGGGCCCCAATTAGCATGAAATGACAATTGTACCCTTTCTTCTTTAGTGAAACAATGAAAATGTAGTTTCAAAAATCTCCCCTAAGGTTTCTAAAGACTATAATTCACTTGTCACCCTTTAGTCTTTTAACATTTTTTTGTCAACTTATTTGCAAAAATATGTGTGAGTTAATGTACTTATTTCAATAGTTTGATTTTTTTAAGTACGTATAAACACACAATATTTTTATAAAAATTGATATTTTGTATGGTTAACCGCAAACTCATAAACTAAAAAATTAAAATATAATTTTTGATAAAAAAAATTTTGTCAACTTACTTAAAAAAATTTAAGATCACGATAATAAAATGTACTGTATGGCATTCAATAAAAAAAAATAGAACAATTAAAAGCAAACTATACAGTATAAAAAAAAATGTGGTTTGCATTTTGTTTAGGAAATCAAAACTCGAAAAGCAAAAAATTAAATAAAATGTATTCTTTTAGTTAAATTTTTGTCTACTTATTTAGGAAAATATGTACGCGTCAATTTGTTTATGTTCCAATTAAATAAAAAATTAATATATGAGAAACACACTATATATTATAATAAAATAATTATAATTGGTATTTTTTATTTTTGAAAATCACAAGCTTATAAATTAAAAAAAAAAAGTAACATATTTTTTTTTAATAATAGCTAAAAGTAAACGTATGTTCCAACTGATAAATATTTGCATCCCAATGTTATTTTTTAACAATCTCATTTAAATCCTCCAAATTTCTACTTTTTCTTTTTTCCAATGTTATACTAAATTGATTTTTCTTATTAGGGGTAAAAATGGAAGCAAAATTGCTTCTATCTCTCGTAAAATGATATTTTACTCAATTGGGCTGAAATTATTACAATATAAGTAAAGTTAGGCTATGTTTGTGTGATTTTTGAAAGTTCAGAGGTACTAAGTGATATTAGTATAAACCTCAAGGGAGGTTTATGAAATTAGCCCATATTCTTGAGGATTACGATCCTCATAAAGGTTGTAAAAATTTTTGTTTTCTATCCTTTTTGTCCCTTACCTTTTTTCTCTTGTCTCATCTCCTTCCTTTTTTTTTTTTTTTTACATATCCGAACTGATCATCTTTTCTTTTTGCAAAGCTCGAAACATACCTGAGAGGGTTGGTTTCCACCACCCCTACCACTGGTGCGAGATCGTCTAGCCAGCCTGCACCTTCATCCACCAGCAAGTCTTCATCCGCCACAATAAGCGCCGCCTTGGATAATGCTGGCACCACCTCGGGGACAGCTATAGACCTCACCTCGAAGATAGAACCTATCCCGAGAGGCTCGAGTGACAACTGGACAGTCACCTTGGAGATTCGACAGGTTCCCCGACCCGAACGAAAAATGGTCTGGGCAACCAGGAAGAGAAGTAGAGAAGCTAGTACTTCCGTACCTGAGGCTACCCCTTTTCCTTCTGGCACCCCGGCATCAACTCCTTCGCCATCACAAGCCACAGGCTCAGGTGCACTATTGAGGGTTCCTGGCGAACCTACCAAAAATGTTCCTTTAAGCAAGCAATTCATCACTGCCTATGGTGAGCCCCCTTTTTCCTTAGATCTTTTCTAGCTATTTTTGTTGTAAAGCACTCTGAACCTCTGGATAACTCTTTCTTTTTCCAACTTTTCAGGAGGCAAAAAAATTAGTCCCGAAGAGGAAAGGAAGTTGACTGGGTCAAGGGACCTCCTTTGGGCTCAAATGTCGATTGACCCCCTTCCGACTCCTTCCACCTTAGGAAGCACCCAGTTCTGACCCATTCCTTCGATCGATATTAATGATTGGTCACAATTTGCCAGGTGGCTCGGGAACAGACGAAGTTTATCGCCTTGCCTCGGGATGTGACCTACGTGAAGAGACTCATACCTCAATAGAGACTAGACGAGCTGCATGTTAGATTGATGAATGTACGTAACCTTGTTCCCTTGATATTCTTCTCTTTAGAAGTTGCATACTTTACTTCTTGATAAGAGCTTGACTTGTTCTTTTGCTTCATTACAGGCCATAACAATTTTGCTCGCTATCGCTGAACGGGAGGCCACCTTCAACTCTATAATAAATTTCGTGAAGCAGGAGTTGGCTCATACAAAAGCCGAAGTGAGACCAAAGGGTGAAGGAGGCCGTGAAGGCCAATGAGCTGAAATGCAACATAGAGGCCGGGAAAAAATACGATGAATGGAGGGCCGAGCTAGACGGGGTGAGAGAAAAACTTTGCCAAGTCGAGATGGAGAAGAAAACCCTTCAGGTTGACATCATTGATCGTGATAAGAAAATTCTTCAACTTCAGGAGGAAGCTGATATGGCCAAGGCGAAGTTCAATTCCAAGAAGAAGGAGCTGCTGATCCAAGGCAGGAATGCATTTGTCACATCAGAAGAGGCAGACGCAATGTTAAAGGCATTCACAGAGAAGGTCTTCACTATGGGGTTCACCATGGCGTGCGATCACTTATTGAAGAACCCAGATCTGTACAAGAGTCTTTCTTATGATGCCTCAGTCAACAAGGAGGTCATCAACAACCTGCAAGCTCAATTCAAGACCCAAGTACCGATTCCGAGAGCTTCTGATGACAAGCCCGAGTCTGCTGCTCCTGAACCCGAGTCTGAACCGTCACAGACCTAACTTTCACTTCATCGACCGAACCTTCTAGTGTAGAACATTAGGCCTTTTCTATAATCACCCCTTTTGTAATAGTTAGGGCCTTTTGTTGTTAATAAAATTTTGAACTTCCTTCTCACTTTATTGACTCTTCATTCATTTCCCATTTCAATTTGTTGCTTCCACCTCAAAACTATGGCAGATACACTAAGTATCAAGCATATAAACGAACAGACATGTAATGGTCATTCTATTGACTTATCATAATAAGCAAATTTTCAGGCGAGCAACACTTGTGTTCTCACATTCAAAGTTAAATGAGCAATATTTGCACTTTAAGTGCTTGTGTTGTCCTACATTTTCTTTCTCTTTTTCTTTCCTTGAACTTGATATGAACCTATCCAGTACCCTCAGTTGTTGGATTGGTTCATCTGTCTTGAGAGGGGACCACTACGTCTCAGTCTTCCTAACTTTTTCTCTTTCTTTTTGTATTGAACCTAGCCGAACCACTTTAGGACACATCAACGAGTCGGAGCGGTTTGAATTTCTTGAGGAGGGACCATTAGATCTCAACCCTCCTTACTTTCTTTTGTATTGAACCTAGTCCGGATCTCTTTAGAACATCAGTAGGTCGAAACGGTTCGATTTTCTTGAGAGGGAACCACTAGGTCGCAACCCTCCTAACTTTCTTTTTTCTTTTGTATTGAAACTAGTCCAAGCATCTTTAACACATCGGCGGGTTGGAACGGTTTGATTTTCTTGAGGGGGGACCATTAGGTCTCAATCCTCCTAACTTGCTTTTTTCTTTTGTATTGAACCTAGTCCAAACCTCTTTAGCACATCGACGGGTCGAAGCAATCCGATTTTCTTGAGAGGGGACTACTAGGTTTCAATCCTCCTAACTTTCTTTTTTCTTTTGATTGAATCTAGTCCATACCTCTTTAGTACATCGGCAGGTCGGAACAGTTCGATTTTCTTGAGGGAGGACCACTGGGTCTCAACCCTCTTAACTTTCTTCTTTCTTTTCTGTATTAAATTTGGTCCGAACCTCTTTAGCACATTAGCGGGGTCAGAGCGATTCGATTTTCTTAAGGGGGACCACAAGGTCTCAACCTTCCTAACTTTCTTTTTTCTTTTGTCTTGAATCTATTCTGAACCATTTTAGCACATCGACAGGTCAGAGCGGTTCAATTTTCTTGAGAGAGGACCACTAGATCTCAGCCCTCCTATAAATATGTGTGTGCATTAATACACTTCTTCAAGAATCACTCATTTCCACAAAAAATGAAGTTTATTACATTTCTTGATAATATTTTTTCAAGTTTACAATGTTCCACATTCTGAGAATAGGATTTCCTTTCATGTCCACGAGCTTATAATAGCCCAATCTATGAGTTTCTATCGCTCGATAAGGACCCTCCTATTTGGATCTAACTTTTTTGTTCCTTCAACTCGGCTTGCTTCATTTTTTTTGAAGCACCAAATCTCCAAGTCATAATTATTTGTGTTTAACCTTGGAATTATAAGCCATTACTTGGGCTTGTACTTGGCTTCCCGAAGAGATGCATCTAGCCTTCTTTTCTCCAGTAGATCCAAATTGGTCCTAAAGGCGTCGTCATTTTGTCCCAAGTCACATAATGTTATTCGGGCTGATGTAAACCGATTTCAGCAGGGATGACAGCTTCGGTACCATAGACCAAGCTAAAAGGTGTGTGTCCATTGGTTTTTCGGGAAGTGATTTTATATGCCCATAAGACACGAGGCAGTTCTTCTACCCACATACCTTTAGCCCGTTCCAGCCGAGTCTTAAGTCCCATAAGAAGGTTTCGGTTATAGATTTCTGTTTGTCCATTCGCTTGCAGATGTGCCACCGAAGTGAAATGTTGTTTTATGCCAAGGTTAGAATAAAACCTCTTGAAAGGTTCTCCTTCAAACTATTTTCCATTGTCAGAGATAAGAATAGAAGGGATTTCGAATCGACAAACCATATTCTACCAAAAGAATTTCTCCATCGCCTTTTCGGATATCAAAGCTAAAGGCTCGATGTCTGATCCATTTAGTGAAATAGTCAATCGCTAATATCAAAAATTCAAGTTTGCCTATTCCTTTTAGTAATGGCCCTAAAATATCTATTCCCCATTGGACGAACGGCCAAGGGCTCTGAATAGGGACCATATCCGAGCTTAGTCTTCGAGGAATAGGTGCATGTATCTGGCATTGATGGCACTTCTGAATTAAGTCATCTACATCTGAATGCAAAGTAGGCCAGTAATACCCTACAAGTAGGACTTTTTGAGCCAAGCTCCTCAGCCCAATGTGGCTCCCGCATATGCCCTCATGGACCTCTCTCAGCACATAATTAGCCTTGGAAGGAACAAGACATCTCAGTAATGGACATAAATAAGCTTTTTTGTACATGACTTCATCAATTATTCTTTACGACTCTATACTTAAGCTTTTTAGCCTCATCTGGATCTTCAGGAAGTTTATTACTGTTCAGGTAATTTATTATGGGCTCTATTCATCTGAGGTCCGCGCGGATGTCCATAATTTTGTCCCTTTCCTGATGTATAGGATCCATGAACCTGAATTCTTGCACTTCCACTAACATCTCTTTTGTCCGATGCGAGTATATCGTCGAGGCCAGCTTTGGTAATGCATCCGCATGCGTATTTTTGCTCGTGGGACCTTGATAATGTCTATTTTTTTGAATTTTGACATCCAGCTCTTCACCTTAGCTAGATACTTCTTTAAGATCACGTCTTGGGCCTTATAATTTCCCAGACTCTGATTTACAGCCAACTGTGAATCATAGTGTATTCTTATAGTTTGAGCTCCCATTTTGTGGGCCATTTTCATCCCACAGATGAGTGCCTTATATTCGGCTTAATTGTTTATTGATGGGAATCCGAACCTCAGAGCATAAGTAAGGTAATCCCCTTCAGGAGACTTAATTATAATGCCTACTCCAGTTCCAAATTCACATGAAGCCCCATCAACATGAAACTCCCATACGAGAGCCTCTTTTACTTGGAGCTCCTTGGGTTTATCCACAGTCATAATCAACTCTAGCTTTGTGATTTTGTCAGATCCACTATTTTCTACTATGAAATCCCCTAGAACTTGCGCTTTGATGGCCGTCCGAGGCTTGAACTCTTTATTAAATTCGAACAGCTCAACAGACCATTTTAGCATTCTTCCCAAAGTATCAGGTTTGCTCAATATATTTTTCAAAGGGAAGTTCGTTAGGACAATTATTTTGTGACCGTAAAAATATGGCCTCAACTTCTGAGCTGACATTACCAAGAAAAAAAATGGCTTTTTCAATAAGAGAGTAATTCCTTTCTGGCCTCTAAAGCACCTTGCTTACAAAATAAATGGGGCATTGCTTGCTATTCTCATCCTCTTTTAAGAGAACCGAGCTGTTTACCAAATTTAAAATTGAAATATACAAGTACAGTGGTTCCCATTTTTGAGGAGACACGAGCTTCGGTAAGTTATTCAAATATTTCTTAAGCTCTTCAAGGCCTTCTGAGCTTTTGTTATCCACTAGAAGTTCTCTGTCTTCTTTATAAGTTGAAAAAATGGTAGTTAGACCCCCTTTCTGTTGATTTGGATAAGAATCAGTTCAAAGCTGTCATTCTACCAGTTAGTCTCTGAACTTCTTTGACTGAAGTGGGATTCTTCATATCAACTATAGCTTGTACTTTTTTTGGGACCGCAAGGACATCATTCAGCATGCCCGAGCCTCTTGTTGGTTGCCAATCACTGTGCCTTCCGAACTGTCCCTCAACATGAATTTGATTTCGATGTGAAACATAGAAGGAAAGATCCTGTATGTATACTGTGTGGGTCAGCCAAGGATCATGTTGTAGGAATTGTCCCTTTTGATGATGACGAAATTAGTCATCCCGATCCTGTGGCTCGAGAAAGTTCCAATAGTCAATGGAAGCATGATTTGTCCTTTTGGCATGACTGAGTCCCCTGTGAAGCTTACTAGAGGGGTCTTGAAAGGCTTGATTAAGGACGAATCCATGTGCATTTTCTCCCACACATCCCAAAAGATGATGTCAGTAGAGCTTCCGGTGTCCACAAACACTGGGTGCACCTCTCATAGCCAACCACTTGTACGTAATCACCACGGGGTCATTGTGAGGTATGCGACAAGGAACAGGATCATCCGAGGTGTACCCAAGGCTCATAAAAGATTTTAGTCTCTTTTCCCGATCTTCTCCTGGGAGTACATACCTTGTATATTTCTTCCTTGCGTTGCTGGAATGCCTAGTCGCCAGTCCCCCGCTATTGTATTTATTACTCCAACTACACGGATCTGCTCATCTTGAGCTGGGAGATTGTTTCTGTTCAGACTATTTCGATTAGGCTGACAAGTAGGGTATTGCCGAGGCTGCACTTGGTTGGCCCTGTTATTGTCATTTCTTTGGAATTTTGCGGCAATTCAGCTAATGAATTACTGTAAGTGCCCCTCTTGGATTGCCTTTTCAATTCCCACCTTCAAACGGTTGCACGCTTCTATGTCGTGACTATGTTGGCCATGGAAGGCACAATACTTTGATTTGTCTCTTTGATTGGGTCCTACCAACATTGGAGGAGGAGTGCTCAAGAATCTCAAGGTGTAGTACTTGGTACAGTATTTCCCTTCTTGAAATGTTTAAGGGAGTGAAATCTAAGTCCGGTAGAACTCTTGTCCTCGGAGGTCGAGCCTCAATATTATTGTTCGGATAAACTATCTAATTCACCAATGGCTTGCTGTTGGGATAGTTTAATCTATCCATGACTTTTGGCTTTTTGGAGGAGGAGGAGTACAGAGTTCTTGGATTCTTTTCTTTTTGAAAATCATACATTTCTCTCTTTGTTCTGTTGGACACCTCACCCTAATAAATTCTGATGCCATCTCCAACAACTCTAAGTAAGTATTCGGCATCCTCTTTGCCAGCTCGGCATTGAAATTTCCAAGTCGGATACCGCTGCAGAAAGCAGCAATCAGGATCTTCTCATCCATATTTTTTATTTGAATCACTTCATCGTTGAAGCGATCAACGAACTTATTGAGAGTCTCATCAGACCTCTATTGGTGTTAATGAGGTGCAAGATGTCCTTCTGCAACATCGAATTTGCTTTTGAAGTGGCCCAGGAAGGACTTCGCTAGCTCATGAAAGTTTGTAAGCACCTCTTGGAACAATTTTTGTGCAGGACCTCAGAGTATGGTGGTAAACAGTTTACATCGAATGGTGTGACGATAGCCGTAGAAGCTAATGACAGCCACCACAAGTTGCAGATGGTCAGACGGGTCAGAGTCACCCTTATACCTGTCGAGGTCAGGCAATATGAACTGCATCGGTAAAGGTTCAGTCTTGATCGAGATCGTGAATGGATCTCTATCTATTTCCATCAGAGCGGAAGCATGCACTGATCACAGAGGCCCCTCCTCGATGTTTTAAAATAATTTTCTTGAATTTTTTTCTCGAGGCTTTGCTCATCGAGTTGTTTTAAAATAGCCGAGGAGGGAAACTTTTTTTTTTTTTTTTTTTGGTAGAAAATTCAATGATTTCTACAACAAAGGATTAACAAAGTTTTTTTTTTTTTTTTTTTTTTTGTACAAAGGTTTAACAAGGGAGTTTAGTTGACTATTTTTGTCGAAAGTTAATATTTTTTTTTTAAAAAAAAGGGTTAATATTCTTTTTGTAGAATTTCAACCTAAAACTGGTGGGAAACTTTCCTTACTTTTCCTTTCTTTTGTAGAAAAATTAGTGGGAACATATGCATTAATCTACCTTCATCTGTTAACTTATACCTGCATAAAATTGTTATGCCTGTATTTGGAAGTTAGAATTTAGTAGGAAAGGGAATAAAATTCTAAGAAAATGGTTTTTTTGCGCCTTGTTTTAAAGAAAATAGAAAGGTAAATTACCGTAAACCCCCATATGATATAACCTTTTAATCCATATACCTTATATATTTTGAAAATATACTTTAAACCCCCACGTTTTTTAGACGATGGGGATGGAAATCATCCAAATTAATGAAAGTTTTTAAAATTACTTTTGCACCGTCTACTGATTTTAGATAGGTCTCTTGACTCTTGACGCTTGACCCACTACCATCAGTAACCAACGTCCCCAACCATCACATCATGTAAATGAGAGCCCATTTCAACAAAAATCCACCAATAAATTTAGAGTCTTCCAACCAAATTATGCTTATTTATTTTTCTCAAAAAAAAAAAAGCTATTTTGCGAGGAGGAGAGAAAAGGACTATGAGGGATAATCAGGGAAGGAACACTGGGCTGTGGGGTTAAAGAAGAGGAGGGACTGTTGCGAGGAAGTGGGGAAGAGGTGGGTGGCGGGGAAGGAAGAGATCAGGAAGAAGGAAAATGTGTTTGGAGCAACGGGGAAGAGGGGAGAGAAAGGAAGGGGAGGGGAGAGAAGGGGATGGGAGGGTAGGAGAGGGATGGATGACAAAAGGAAGAGGATAGGACTGTAGAAGAAGAGATTGAGAAGAAGGGAGAGGAGGAGATGGGGAAAGGGGAAATGGAAAGAGGCAACTAACAGCGGGAAAGCGGAGAGGGGCATGGTGGAGTTACAGGGAAGAAGGGGATGGGTGGATGATGGAAGGAAGGGATGAGACTGGGAGAGGAAGAAAGCGGGAGGAAGCGTAAGACAGCTAAAGACTAGGACGAGCGCAGGAATGAAGGTTTGGGGGGCAAAAGTATATGAGAATAGACCTTCCACTGCATAAAGTTATATACAGGATTCGGAGTGTCAGACCATTTGATCTACAGTAAATAGTCTTATCTTGTTTTTTTTTTTTTTTCATGAGACACGTACTTGAACACGTGACTTTCATGTCACACGATTAAAAAATATTTTACCAAAATGTCACTCTACAAGATACTATTTAAATAGTAACATAATATTTTTTATTATTGAATAAAATTCTATTAATGAATTAATTTTTTAAAGAAAGAATAAACTGTTTTACGGACATTGTTAACTTAATTGAGTAATTTATATACACCCTAACAGTTAATGGTATAAGTTTTTAATCATATTCTAATAACAATCAAAAAGAAAAAACTTAATTTGTAAATTATTAACATTGAAAATTAAGTAGCTATAAACAAATGTCTTGAAATGGTTAAATCATACTGTTATAATTTTGATTAAATTGGTGTAGATTACATATTAGTTATAATAGTTTTTCCATAAGATAAAATAGATATATATTTTAGGATAATTTATAATTGTATAATATTTTAAGAGTCTAAAGTCTAATTTTGTAAGGTTGCAACTGAAATTCTGAGGAGTTTAGAGTAGGAATATATGAAAGTGAAAGTTTGGGTATAACAACATTTCAAAAAAAAAAAGAGCATGAGGGCAAAATTTACACTTTTTAATACCCAACCCTTATAAATACACATAATATTTATAGGTCCTCAAAAATTTTGGGGGCCGTCTGTTACTCCCAGCCCCCAATGGTCCGCCTTTGGGTAAGGAGCAGTGGGAAAGATGGGAGGCGATGGGTGACAGAAGGAGGGGCTGGGGAAGACAAATAGCCTGAGAGGAGGTGGAGGTATTGGGGAAGGAGGTTGGTCGATAGTGATAGTGGAGGAAGAATGTGGTAGATTGGTAGTTTTTGTGATTTTTTTTGTAAAAGGAAGATATATTGGTCATAAAAATTATTTTTTTCCTCTCTTAAAAATTCGTAGTTGGAGCGCATGTACCTCAAACATAGTTAATGTTGATGATTTCTATTTATTTTATCTTTCTATACAAACCATATGAGTTTAAAGTATATTTTTAAAATATATGAGAACTATGAGAATTTATAGTAATTTACCCAAATAAGAACTATTAATATGAGCAAAAGTAAGAATGGACTACTTCAATTTATGTATCAGTTACCTCTCAATTATCTAAATTATTGTCGAGTTCCCTTTTTGTTATATTGTTGGTAACAATATATGTATGCGAAACATATCAACATTCAAAGAATGTCAAGGTGTCTGATTTATTTGAGACGGTTTAGAACTTATGTTCAGATGCAATTTCTTGTTTCATGAGGTGGTGATTTCTGTTTTCAGTTCATGTGCAGAAAGTAACTGCTTGGAAAGCACAAATAGTAACTGGGATATAGATTTTTCTTAAGGAATTGGTATATGTAGATTAATCTCTTCAAAATGGAGGGTTGTATTAGCATAAAGCTTGTGTGGCCCTGATTAGAGGTTGCAATTTTAATCCAAAATCATTTATCCATCTAAATCTTGCCCCTTAAACTCAATTGGTCTAAATGATTTGTCCGTATGAACCATTTAATTTAGTGATTTTTAAAGTAACTAATCCATTTAATCTTAATATTAGGTCTTTATATGTAAAATTACACAATTAATCATACGTATAGACTGAATTGAGTACCTGCTAAGTCGTTAATATTCGATCCGCTACCCAACCTACTAACATTAACACTCTACTCGATACATACCTTGTAATGCTAACTGAATTAAAAATTCTATTTTTACCTTTTGAAATGAACGAACCAAGTCGGCGGGTCAACTTGAACTTACACTCTCATATACTTGTCTGCCTCGCACAAGTTGTGTGAGACTCTTAATTTAAGGACAAGTGTTCACAACACACTATACTACTAGAAAAAAGTTGGATCAAGTTTTTGCTTCTGTTTCACCAACTTTTAGAAATCATCAATGTATAGGATTAAACCACTAAACCAAATACTATCAAAACCTAAAATGGACAAACAAAAGTTGTAGTATATGAAAAAGAGAATCAAAACCAAACGGGCTATAAGTGTGAAGGAGAGGAAAGTTGGGAAGAGATGGTTGTTGGACGGTGAAGGATCAAAAAGTCACAAACTGAAAAGTATATGCCAACGCATACTGGAAAACCACTTTTCCTCCACCAGTTTTAGAGCTTCCAATTGAGTTTCTTGCTCCTTGAGGTAAAATTCTTGAACAGGTCTCATGTGCACAGTGCATTGAGCAAGTGTTGTTATTTACAAATCAGAATTAGAAAAACAACATTGCCAGAATAAAGATTTTGGAATTTTGTATATGCTTCAATTGTTAAACTAGAATATAAAATTCGACTGAATGAATGTTTTGGAAACTGATAAAAAGAAAAAGAATCTGAAGTTGGATTTAACTTCACGTAGAGAATCGAACTTAGAAGTACGCAAGTCGTCACAGGCCTAAACTATATTCAATTCTCACGAGCTTATTCTCCCTTCCTCAAATAAACTTTTCCCGTTTAATACTTCACTTTATGAAAAAATAAAAATAAAAATTATTTTGTAATATAATAAAGATCTTCCTGAAAGTATAAACAAAATAGCAACAGTTTATATTGTACTTTCTCTGTATTTATTACATAAAACCAATAATTTGATAAAATTTTAATAAATCTAACAGCTTATACACAAATTATAATTTAAAATTGGCAATATTGGGGCATAACATTTGGAAATTATGCTAAATGAATCAGCATTTTTAGTCCTGTAATTTTGAATATATATTAAGTAATTTTGCTGAATCATTCTTTGGATTGAAGTTTAATCATTCATTTGTTTAAAAAAAAAAAATCATTGAAATATGCGCATTATAAAATTATCCATCATTGGCTAGTCAAAGCATAATGGCCTCTATAATATGTGTGATTATTTTCAAAGCTAATCTCCAAATTTGGAGTGAATCATAGCTGGCATCCAGTGGCTCCCAACCATTGCCCGCCCAAGCCCGGCAAATATTTAGGGAAGGAATTTATCGAAGTCTATAGATATTTGTAGCTTATAACCATTTTTCTTAAAATTTCACCAAATGGCAGAAGCAAAACCAAGTCAACAGAAATTGGTTCATTTAGACAAAAATGAAATGAAAAAAATCCAAAAATGAGTATATAATCCAACAGGAAGTGGAAAAGTTCTAATCAGATGTGATAAGAAATAATTGATCACATAAAGTATAAGTCCATCAATAATCAAATACGAAGATTCAAAGAGGAGAAACTGAAAATTGAATATAAAAGGTAGCATACAAGAAAAGTGAAGGAATCGGTCAAGCTAAAAGTTTGTTTTGGGTGGGACGAAGTGTGGTATAGACCAATGCAATGACTTTGAATTTGCATGGCCCCACTGGCGGGCCAACCAGCCCAAGTTAGTTGTCCAGAATTAGAAGTAGCCCAACTGAAATTAGCCGTCTTAGAAAGGAACCCCAAATATTTGCCTTTTGTTTTTGATTAATTGACAAATAAAAGAAACAAAGAAAATAGGGGATGACCATAGGTTTTTCTTTCTTATTATTATTTTTTTTTTACCTATTTTGTATTTATTTTGACTAAGTAGTTTAACAATTTTTTTTCATATATAATGTATGTGAAATAAAAAATAATAATTATATTGTGTTTATAGAATTTTTCAAATTTGAAGAATAATTGTGGTTATAAGGTTCCACATCAAAAAAGACAAACTGCTGGCCAAAAATGTAACATTAATCTAGCCTTAACTCCATTGTAGAAATCATTGAGAGAGGCCACTATAAAATGGAATCCAAAATGGAATCCAAAATGAAATTCCCGTAGGCTACAAAGTATAATTTAGAGAGGCTCTAGCAAGTTAAAACCCGAGATGCAATCTTTTGGCAAATGTTATTAGCCACAACTTAAATTGTCATTGCCACCGTAAAAAACTATAAAATAACTATAATATCTTTTGTTTTTAATTTCACATCTAAGCTTATAACGTAAAAGAATAATTTAACGATTTTAAAATAATTCCGTTGTGACATTAACAGTTTGAATTGTGACAATAACATTAGCCAATTTTTTAAAGGAAAAATCGCTGAAATAGTCCCTCAACTTTTACACTTTAGCCAGAATAGTCCCTCAACTTTTTTTGTAGCCAAAATGGTCCTCCAACTTTTATTTTTTAGCCAAAATAGTCCTTTCATGTGAAATTTATAAAAAAAAAAATTGTGGTGACTACACTATAAAAGGACTTTTTTGGCTAAAAAATAAAAATTAAAGGACTATTCTGGCTAAAAAAAAAGTTGAAGGATTATTCTGGCTAAAAAAAAAAGTTGAGGGACTATTCTGACTAAAGTGTAAAAGTTGAGGGACTATTTTGGCGATTTTTTATTTTTAAATAACTTTCTTATAAGCTAAAAGGTTTCGTGATTAATCCTATTATTTAATGAAATAAGGATTGTGACGTATGACTATCTATCCATGCCAATGAAAGACCTTTATGAGGGACCATACAAAGTTAACATCTTTTTCCTTTTGTTTTTTGTTTGAACTAACTTGTACTTAACATCAACAAACCCCCCTTTACGTCCATGTTATCCTTTTGGAAGACAGGTTTGACAAAAGACAACTACCAATTTCTTTTCGGTTCTATCCAGTCTGGTCCAGAATCTTCTGAGGCCAGATCCAGATCCCACCTAGCTACGGAGTATAAAAAATACTTAAATAAATTTGATTTTTAATTTTGTTTATTAATTTTGTGGTCAAAATTAAATTTTAAAAATTTTTACTTACATCAACTAATGTTATAATTTTTTTAAAATTTAATTTACATCACAAAATTTATAAATGAGATAAAAGATCGAATCTATCTAAATATTTGTCACGGAACATAAATATGCTATGGCACACATGCAACAATACATCCTGTAGAATTTGTTGCCTAACCAATCCAAACTTAAATTTAAATCTCAAATTAAGTGGTCCAACTTTTTTAGTTCTTCTCAAAGATTTCTTTAGTATTGGTAGCAGAAACTTCCTCACAAGAACCTTTGTGCAAGATCTGTAACGGTCCGAAGTCCCAGAAGAAATACCACTAATAATTATAAGCGTCACTATTACCAAAAGCAGCAACACTTCTTTATTAAGGTGCAGTCTGCATTGCTTTTTTTTTTTTAAAAAAAATTATAATACATCTATATAAAATGATAAACTGAAAATTTATTAATATGCCACTAGATTCATAAAAAAATCAAATAAAATATCTAAAATTAAAAATTAGTGATTAATTATGATTTGCCATACAAAATGGTTTTGACAAGTAGTCTTGTAAATAATTTTCCTTTTTCTGGGCTTATTTTAGTTTACTCCTCTTAAAATCAGTTGAACATTGTTTTTACAACTTTTTAAGTATTTTCAAGTGATTTTGACTTTTGCTTTTGGCTTATTAATTAAACTGAAAAAAGGATTATTCTTTATAAAATGAATATCTCGCTCTTTAAGATATTAACCACCCTAAAATAAGACGACAATCCATAGAAAAGAAACAAAATTTATAGCTTACACTTGTCAAAACGAACTCATTTCCTCGAGATATAGGCAGAGAAACATGCACAAAGAAATTTTGATATTTCGGTACAATAAATAAAAATATTGAATATTATAAATTTCTCTTCTAAACTACTAATATTTAGTCGATAATTTTTCTTTTGTCATGCTTGTTTGCACTCCCTACACGCCAACAAATATTTGCACAAATTTGCACTCATACGAACGGTAGAAATACACAAAAACCAAATGAACTTTTTATTGGTGAGCTTCTTTTTTGCACTCAAGGATTTAATTCTAGTACTTTTATTTAATGTAATTTGTTTACTTATTGGGAAAAATTAATTTATTCCCTTATCTTTAGAGTATCGACAAATTTGATCACTTATCTATCATAGCGGATTAATTCAATACCTTATCTTTAAAAAAAATTAACCAATCTAAGGCTTATGATTGAAATCATGGATAAATTAATAGATCAAGATTACGTGATAATCAGGTAGTCGTTAACTTGCAGTATATGTACTATCAACGACTCCATTAGTTTATTCACAATATCTGTCACAAGTTTTAAATTAGTTAAATTTTTTTTTTTTTAAATAAGGAACTAAATTACTCTTTTTGATAGATAATAGATCAAACTAGTTGATACCCTAAACATAAAGGACCAAATTAATTTTTTGCCCTTAACTTATTTTCCCATTTTCTTCTTTGGGGCCACTGATTGTGTTAAATTAAGTACAGAAAATTGATTAGACTTGAACGTTCTTCATCTCTCTTTCGTTTTTTTTTTTTTTTTCATAAAAAATTTTAGAATAGGGTAGGTTGTCATACTTTTTTGAAGGGTAGAGCAGGTCACCAAGGCGTATTTATCACTCAACGAATCAAAATTAAGGGCAACAAGAGTCGAATCGATATTTATTTATGATTTGACTACTCTACTTGTTGTCTGAACTAATCTCTATTGACTATAAACAGTTTTTTAGAACTTATTTTATAGGTGGCATTGTAGCCTAAGGTTGCAATAGGTTGTGTCATGGCATTATCGAATCATGTGGGATTCATTTACTATCATTATGTGTCCGTATCGGTCATAAAAAACCTATTTTTTATCGTGTACATTCATGTGGGATCAATTTCTTATTGGGTTATGTTTGTATTTGACCCATTTATTATGGTGTTGTATTTATGCTTGACTCGCTTAAACCGTTTACTTTTGCCGAATATGTACCAACTTATTTGACACGTTAATATGACTTGAGATACATTTAAATTAAATTTTCAAATTTTAATTATGTATTAAATTAAACAATTATTAATACCAATATCTTGTTCTCATAGCAACTTATACATATTACTAATATTCATTGAAATTTATATATAGTATTTAAAATAATTATTATAGTGAATTTAAATAATTTTACATAAAAGTAATTGTTAACAATATTAAATTGTAGTTGAAGAATTAACTTTAAAAACAAGCATTAGTGAACAATTATTACAGGTTTAACAAGTATGTTTAGCAATGTAATTGATTTTCGAATTTAAATATTATTTTATTTCAACTTCATGTTCATGCTAAATATCAAAAGATAGATAGAGATTTTAAAAAGTTACAATGGAGATGAGGCCATAAAATATGTACTTGTTTTGGGAAAGAAAAATATGAAGTTAGTATGAATTTTTTACGTTATAAGTTCATTTTTAATTTACTCCATTATTTTATTCAATAAATATTAATAGTTGAAAAGATTGACACAATATTACACAATTATAACACGGTAGCACTTTAACTAAATATTTTAATTTAATAACTTAACTGATTATTGTGATAATACGATCTAGTTGTGATAATACGATCTAGTCTGTTACTTTCGTATGGTAAACAAATTTTTTTTCCTTTTAAAATCTATGAGAATTTACAATAAATCTCTACCTACTCCCTTAATAGCTCAAATCTATGACCTAAGTTATGACCTAAGTCATAGGACAAGTATAGTCTTATCATAAGATTAGACTATTTTTATTGTCCAGGTTGTAAATAGATTAACCCAATAATAACCTAATAAAATTTAGATTATGTTATAGGAAAATTCTACAATTCCTTTTAGAGAACCATTCTCTTATGTTTTAGATATTTATACAATACAATACTATGTGCTTTAAGAGGTTGTATTGTACAAGCTTTCAAGGCCAAGAAAATAGTTTTCTAAAAAAGACCGTAAAATTCTCCTATATTATAGGAAATTAATCTATTAATTTTGTATCGTGTTTGTATGGTATAAAAAATTATCAACTCTAAATTTATGGGGTTCTAGAACTTATTTTGGTGGCATCGTAAGTAGGGGTGCAATGTGATTTCACACCAATATGTTCACTATTCTCGAAAGTCTATGAGTTTTCAATTCTACATAAATTTTTTTTGTTCCTTTTTTTCTTTTTCTGGCATCAGAAAGTGAAATAAAGGTAAGGATTGCTATCACAAAGGTACGTTAGAGATTGCAAATGAAAGGGACTAACAGAGAGTTTGATTGGAGTGAGACATGGTCTTTTAACTTATACTCTCACTTTTTTTTAAATGTCACTTTAATTTTTAACACAAAAATTAAAACTGATATTAAATAACTTAAATTTTAGACAAAGTTAATCTTATATAACTAAATTGTCCTTTTGACTAGTAATAAATTAAAAGAGTTCCAACATTAATTACAAGTATAGTAATTAATGGAATTGGAAAGAGATAAGGATAAAATTGATAAAAAATAATTAATACTTTACTGAATTTCTAAAGTGACACTTAAAATAAAATAAATTTTTTTTTGTTAAATTGACACTTAAAATAGAACTACTAATAGCAATTTAATGTTCTATACATTTCAAAAAAGTTAAATATCGGATTCAAACTTACAATAATAGCATTTAATGTTTAGATCATGATAGATAGCTTAATATTCAATCATATATAATGACATGGCAACTGAAATTAGAAAATCAAAAAAGAAACCAGAAAAGGGGAGGAAGAGCCGTTGCCATGTAAAAAATAACAGAATGAGAATTCAAGTTAGTCGGGGTTATTATTTTTGGCTCTATATGTATTTTTTTTAGGTAAATTTCGACATTATATCTATCCAGAACCTGAGAAGCCGCGATTCTTGAAAATACATTTCTTGAAGCAAGAACACTATGGTTTGATGATGAAAAAACTAGGATGAAGGCTTGAAGTAAAAATTAAATTAAATTAAATTAAAAAATGGGTTCCATTATCACCAATGTGTGCGTTTTAGTTTCTTGATTTCATCATATATTTTGAATTGTGCAAGTGTTGTTTATATTTATCACAGAGAATAATAACATTACAAACTTGGCAATAAATGTAAATTCTTAATACAAAACGACAATTCAATATAAACACGTGATACAAGTTTAACGAATAAAAATTGTGTCTTATAAGGTTCGAGTTGTAAGTTAACGACTTATTTATAATATGCAAATAAATCGGTCAAATCAGTTGAGTTATCCAAATAACCTTGAAACTCAATGATTAAATTAATTCCTAGTCATGATATCAAATTACCATATATTAGTTATTCTAATTTTAAAACTTATTTTACTTCTTTGAATTTATTTTTGAATACAATGAAGAGTATTTAATATCTTACAAACTGTCTGCATTTCATCAGTCATGATATCAGAGTTCTCATGGAGTACTAATTAGTACTTAAGTGCAAAGAAAATAGCCTAACCATGTCCTAATTTATTTCCTCGTGGCATCTGCCTGAAACATTTTTACTTATTATTTTAGGAAATAAAGTACCATTACTTTAGGAAGATTAGTCAACGATCAAAATCAATATAGAAAAACAAAAACGAAACAGAAAGCAGTAATGATGTTTGGATAAGAACTATTTTAAAATTATTTATTAACACATTTTCTAATTCTTTTTATCTGTAGACAACATATTTAAAAAGTTATTACATTCTTTATTTCAAATAATCACCATTCATGGCTTTCCAAACGAAGCCACCATTGATATAAGGAAACAGCTATTAGATGACAACAAAATGACAAGCAATTTTTTTGGGTAATATAAAATTTAAGAGAAATGTAAGTTATTCTTCTTTCTCTAAGGTTAGGCAAGTCACCAATGTATATTTTAGTTTGGGGCATTTATTTTGACCTGCCAACATGAGAAATCCACCCACCTCCATCGCGAACCATAAAAATTGGATACCTAAATCAATATTTTTTTTTTTTTTAAAACCCACCCCTCCCACCTATCCTTTAGTAATTCGAACCTATGGCCAATAGGTCATAGAAGAAATGTCTTACCACCTAAATTACATTTCACTGTCAGGTTAACTAAATCGGTTATTATTATAGAGTCGGTATTTAGGTTAATTAGTGAGTTCAGAAATAGTAAGCCGACAATACTCGACCTGATTCATATATATAGGGCAATGTTTTAAAACTCAAACCGGAGAATGACCCAGACCCGAACGTGTGACCAGATCTCAGTTTAACCGATTCAACTGGTCTAACCTGCCAAGTTGTGCAAGTCTTTGTTCCTTTTTTCTTTTTTGTTTAAAACTATTTTAGGGTGTTAAAATGCTAAAGAAAACAAAGCATTTTGTTACATTAGTGGAAGGTCAAGTGGTCAAATGCCAAACAAAAATTTTGTTTCTCTTTTGAGGTCATGTGATCGAACCTGATACTCCACATTTGTACTACTTTTTTATTTAGTTTAAAATTGAAAATTCTAAACAACTAGATATCATCTCCATTGAAAAAACCCTAGCAGCCACCATCCTATTCTACTTTATCCTCCGTCTCCCCTTTTTTCTTACCCTTCAAATCCCCTTCGCCATTCCTCTCTCTCTTCTCCTCCACTACCACAATGTCAACACCTTACTCTCCTTCTCTCACTTTTCTTACCCTCTCTCCCCTTTGCCGCAGAACTATCCCTCCACTACCACCAATTCCCTTTTTCTCCCCCTTCCTCTCTTGTTCTCCCTCACTCTATCGATCATCATCTCCATTTTCCCTCCTATCCGTTGCCTTCATGATCACTCCCCTTCTCCTACTCCTCATCCTCCATTGATTTTTTTTGGTTAAATTATGATTGAAATAATATTGGAACTTGATGGTTCTGATAAGGGATGAGGCTGAAAATGGAAATGTAGCTGCAAGATGATGACCAAGACTGTGGCAACGATCAATGATTGAGGATCTGGAGTTAGTTAGCTTGGTTAGTTGGTTAGTGCTAACTCAGCAAGAGCAGTTAATGGAAGCTAAGCTGGCAAAGTTTGTTACAAAGCAATTACTATCTTGATTGTTATAATAGATATTTAGTGGTAATTAGAGGGGATGTTCTGATGGTTATATTCCATCCTCATTTAGAGCTTCTTGATTCTTGTAAGAAAGCTGTCCGTTGATTTCAATCAATCACAGTTTCCATTATTATAGTTCCCGGGGTTGTTCTTCCCAACTCAGCCCTCGAATTATGGTAAAGTTCATAAAGAAAATTCCACCAGTTCATATCATTTTCTTGTTTCCTGAGTAGTTCATTTCGTGATTTTACCAATTCTGAGTTTGGTCTCATTTGTTAACAGTGGTATCAGAGCAGTTGATTCTTGGCAGCCATGGCAGAAGGGACACGATCACAAGATTGGAGGAAAATGAACAATCATTCAAGAATATGATGAATGATCATCATCAGGAGAGGACTGAGAAAGAAATGTCTAAATTAAGAGGAATGATCATGGAAATGGGACTTCAGGTCCTGCAGCAGAGCCAGAATAGGTTTTCCCCTTCAACGGTACACCTACTCATTTTTCGAAAGTGGAATACCCTAAGTTTTGAGGGGAAAATTTCAGAGAAAGGCTCTTTAAATGTGAGCAATTCTTTGATGTGGATGAAACCCCACCTGAAGCCAAGGTAAAGCTGGCTATAATTCACTTGGAAGGGAAAGCATTGCAATGACACCAAGTGTTTATGAAAACAAGATTGACTAGAGACTTTCCTTGTTGGGAGGAGTATGTTAAATCCATGGGAGGGAGATTTAGGGAAGGATTATATGATGACGCCATGTCTGAACTTATGAGAATTTGAAGCAACAAGGGAATGTGAAAGGGTATATAGAGCAATTTGAAGAAATCATCAATAGATTGAATTTACCATAAGACAACACTCTCAATTGTTTCCTAAGTGGATTGAAACCAAAAATCCAGATAGGTGTAAGGATCTTCATGCCCAGAAGGTTAGGTTATGTAATGGGGTTGGCTAGATGGGAAGAAGATCATATAAGGCAATTCAAGCCAAAATTTGGGAACAACCCAACTTTGTTGTCCACTCCTTCCCAACACAGTGTGGGGGACTTCAAGAATCAGGCCTTGGTTCCTTACAATTACCAAAATAAGGAACAAGGTCTCAATCTGACAAAATCACAAGCTGCAGTTACAACAAGAAGAATCCCAAGTGTTGAGATAGACAGGAAAAGAGCTTTGGGATTGCGTTTTTGATGTGATGAAAAATACACCCAAGGTCACCAATGTAAGAAAAAGCAATTGTTCAACATTGAAATGTATGATGAAGAGGTGGAAGTAAAGGAAAGAAGTGAAGATATAGGTACTATGGAGGCGGAAGAAAAACAGGACGATCAAGATTCTACACCATCCATCTCCTTGCATACTTTAATTGGAATTCCCCATTTCCCAATCATGAAAGTCACTAGCCATGTCAACAGGCAGAAGGTGCACATCTTGGTAGATGGTGGTAGTAGCCACAACTTCATACATCCAGAAGCAGCCAAAAGGTTGGGGTGTAAAGTAATAGATACCACTCCTGTGAAGGTTTCTGTGCGGATGGAAAGGGAACTGTTCAGTACTCAGGAGTGCAGAGGATTTACTTTGAAAATGCAAGGAGTGGAGTTCACTACTGATTTAAAAAATTTTCCTGTACGAGGGAAGTGGGGGCTATGAGATGGTATTGAGGTGTCAATGGTTAGTAACCCTTGGGGACATTAAATGGAATTATGCTCAACTCAAGATAGAATTTATGGTGAAACAACAGAAGGTGATTTTGAGAGGTTCAACTGGAACTTTTATCCAAAGAACATCAACTCTTTAAGCAAATGCAAAGAATTCTCAAGAAGCCATCTCAAATTGCTTACATGTGTGTATGTTCCTTGAAGGCAAATGTGCAAGGAGAATATCAGCTAGCCTTGCTAAACAAGATTGAATCCCAGGATCAAGGTAAAATTCCACTTGATCTGTCTCAATTATTGTTGTCTTTTGATGATGTGTTTGAAGAACTAACCACTTTACCACCAAAAAGAGATCATGACCATCACATACCCTTAAAAGGGGGATTAGAACCTGTCAATGTAAGACCACATAGATATCCTTGCTTGCAAAAAGATGAAATTGAGAGACAGGTGAAGGAATTATTGAAAGCAGGAGTCATTCAACACAGTGTGAGTCCTTTTCATCCCCTGTGGTTTTGGTAAAGAACAAATATGGGACTTGGAGAATGTGTATAGATTATAGGGAACTTAATAAAATGACTGTTAAAGATAAGTTTCCCATCCCTGTCATAGAAAAACTATTGGATGAACTAAAATGAGCTAAGATATTTTTTACTAAGTTGGATGTAAGGACAGAATATCATCAGATTAGAATGAGCAACGAGGATGTGCATAAAACTGCCTTTAGGACACATGAAGGACATTATGAGTTCTTGTTAATGCATTTTCGCTTAACAAATGCTCCATCAACCTTCCAATATTTGATGAACACTATTTTTTAGGCCTATCTAAGAAAGTTCATTTTGATTTTCTTTGATAATATTCTGATCTATAGTAAAATCTGGGAAGAGCATATGTCTCATTTGTAGCAAACTATTCTAAGGAAAAATCAGTTGTTGGTAAAAAGAAGTAATTGTGCTTTTGGTGTGCAACAAATTGAATAGCTTGGTCATCTTATCAATCAACAAGGAGTAGCAGCTGACCCACCAAAGATAGAAGCCATGGTCAATTGGCCTAAACCTGCAAATTAGAAAGAATTGAGAGGTTTTCTTGAACTAACAGGTTACTACAGAAGATTTATCTGTCAATATGGTTTAATTTGTAAACCCTTGCATGATTTGCTTAAGAATAAGGGGTTCGTTTGGAGTGAACAAGCTTAAAAGGCTTTTCAGCAACTCAAGGAAGCCAGGGTTAATGCTCATGTCTTGGCATTACTTGATTTTTCAGAGGAGTTTGAGTTGGAAACTGATGCCAGTGGCATGGGAGTGGGAGCAGTCTTAATGTAGAAATGCATAACCATTGCCTATATGAGTAAAATTCTGTTCTCTAAGAATCTGGCATTATCAACTATGAGAAAGAAATGTTAGCCATAGTAATGGCAGTCCAAAGTGGAGACCCTATTTAACAGGAGTGCATTTCAAGATTAGGACTGATCACCAAAGTTTGAAATACTTGATGGATCAAAGAATTTCCACCCTTCAACGACAAAAATGGCTAACCAAACTTATGGGTTATGATTATGAAATTTCCTATAGGAATGGTCAAGAGAATGTTGCAACAGATGCTGTGTCCAGAGTAGGGAAGGAGGAAAATTATGCAACTTTCCAGGCCATTGCCACTTGCCAATCTAATTTTTTAAATGATATTCAACAAACTTGGAGAACTGATCCACAGTTGGCAACTCTTATTCAGGAAAAAGAACTGGACCCAATGAGTCATCACCACTATTCTTGGGAGAAAATGATATTGAAGAGAAAAGGGAAGCTGAGGAACAAACTGCTAGACTTTTATTATGATTCTGCCATAGGAGGTCATTCAGGAGTATATGTTACTTATCATAGGATTTCCTCCCTTGTGTATTGGAAAGGACTCCACTCTACTGTCAAGCAATTTATCAAAGCATGCGACATCTGTCAAAGAAACAAGTATGAGACTTTGGCATCTCCTGGTTTGTTGCAACCCTTACATATTCCTGAATAGGTTTGGGAGGATGCTTCCATGGATTTTAATGAAGGTCTTCCTGTTTCAGCTGGTAAATCAGTAGTGTTGGTAGTTATTGACAGGTTGAGCAAATATGCTCATGTAATGGCTTTGCAACATCCTTACATAGCTGCAGATGTGGTTCAGGTCTATTTAATATAGACTCAATTTGACAATGTGTTTAAATTGCATGGAATGCCTAAAAGGAAAATCAGTGACATGGATGCCATTTTTTTTGAAGGAATTGTTTTCATTCTATAAGGACTAGTTAAACTTTTCTTCTTCCTATCATCCCTAGAATGATGGGCAGGCAGAAGTCCTCAATAGGTGTCTTGAAACTTACTTGAAGTGCATGACAGGATATCATGCAAAGAAATGGTTCCATTGGTTAGCTTTGGTTGAATAATGGTACAACATTACCTACCAATCTATAGTAGGGTTTACACCTTATCAGATCTTGTATAATCAACCTCCTCCTCACCACATTCCTTATTTGAATAGGACTTCTGTTGATGACCAAGTGGACAGGAGTCTATTAGCTAGATAGGCTATGATCAGGCTTTTTAAATTTCATTTGAAGAGAGCTGAGAATAGAATGGAACACCAAGCTAACAAGCATAGGACTGACAGGGTTTTTACAATAGGAGATTGGGTTTATGTCAAAATTTAGCCTTACAAACACCCAGCAATCTCTCAATCACATATCTAACCAAAAATTGACACCAAGGTTTTTTGGACCTTTTGAAGTACTCAAAAGGGTAGGAGCTGTGGCTTATCAGCTCGAACTCCCTCCTCAGTGAAGGATTTATCCTACATTCCATGTTTCACAATTAAAGAAAAAGCATGGATCAGCTGCTGTCCAGGTGGTTATTCTTACTTCCTTCTTATCAGATGTTCTTAAGTTCCCAGTAGCTACATTGGATAGGAGGCTGGTTAGAAGAGGGATGTATCCAGTAGTACAGATACTCATCCAGTGGTCCAACTCCTTCTCAAAAGATGCAACATGGGAGGATTACTCAAATATTCAACTTCAGTATCCTGATTTCTGTGCTACCCTTGAGAACAAGGGTAATTTTGCTAGGGAGCATGGATAAGGGATGAGGCTGAAAATGAAAATGTAGCTACAAGATGATGATCAAGACTGTGGTAGTGATCAATGGTTGAGAATCTAGAGTTAGTTAGCTGGTGGGAAGATTAGTTGGAACTTAGTGTTGAGTGAATTTAATGGAAGCTAAGCTGGCAAAGTTTGTTACAAAGCAGTTACTATTTTGATTGTTATATTAGACAATTAGTAGTAATTGGAGGTGATATTCTGATGGTTATACTCCACCCTCATTTAGAGCTTCTTGATTCTTGTAAGAAAGTTGTCCCATTGATTTCAATCAATCACAGTTTCCATTAGTGTAGTTCTCGGGGTTGTTCTTCCTAACTCAACCCTCGAATTGTACTAAAGTTCATAAATAAATTCCACCAGTTCATATCATTTTCCTGTTTCTTGAGTAGTTCATTTCGTGATTTTACCAATTCTGGTCTCATTTGTTAACAGATTCCTGATTAGGTTGGAATAATTTTGTAAGATTGAATGTATTGGAATATTTTGTGGATCTTTGTTTATTATAATTTTTTTTACGTGGTTCTATGAATTTGATCTTTCCTGGTTCAACTCGGTTCTTGCCGGTTCACCGGGTCTGATCAAATTTGATTGGTTTTTTGATTGATTCTTTTCAATTATTACATCACTCGGACCGGAGCCATTATCGATTGGTTCGCGGTTTAATTGATCGAACCAGCCTCTCCGGTACAGTTTTCAAAACACTGATATAGGGTTAATTGTGTAGTTTTATATATTAGGACTTAATATTAATAGACATTTTCTCATTTTCTTCCAATTTAAGAGGCATTTGTGTAATTAGTAGCCAACCCCTTTGTATTTTTTTGTTAAAATTCTGAAGTTAAAATATTTTCCCGTTGTGTTCATTTTTATAAAATTTTGTGTTACATTAATTTAAAATTTTATACATATGTGAGAAGTTATATGAAGGTTTAAATGTAAAATACCTCCTTAAACTTTCACGTTAGTTGCAGTTTACCCCTTCAATATATTTAATAAGCACTTAACTCCGGACTTTATGTTTTGGGACAACATAACTCCTACTATTTCAAATACTTTTGCATTTTTTTCCTCTTCTTTTAACTTTTATTCATTTCACTTTTTTCTTTTTATTCCTTTCAATTTTTATCCATTTTATATTGCTAGTACTAAAAAATTATATTATGTTACTAATTGATTAATCAATTTTTTTACACATTTTTGTAAATAATTTAATTATAAACATGCTTTATAATCCAAGGATATGTATTTTATTGTAATATAGAGTTTTCAATTAACTATTAGTATTAAAATAATAGATAAACTACTACAAAATTAGATCAAACAAAATTAAAAATTATTTGAAGTATACATATAAAAATCATGTGTGCTAGGCCCTTTAGGTATCATATTTTGGCTAAATTTACCATACTTTGGCCCCTATATTATGAATTATAAATATTGTACCTCTAGATATATTGACTAAATTTATTGTATATATTGACTAAATTTATTGTATATATTGACTAAATTTATTGTACCTCTGGATCTATGTCAAGCACCTTAATATCATGTTATGTTTTGATGTGGTTTTGTCATAAATATAGGGTTATGTTTAAGTTCCTATCAGGTAATTTAAAATAAATTTTGTATTTAGAATAAATTTTTTGATTTTCTTTGACTTATCCTTTTATTTGGTTGTTAAGTGTAGCATCAATAATTGATTAAAAACTATATATTTTACTTTAATATATATTGCTACAAAAGTAGATGCAACTGCTTCAAGTCTATGATAACTGCCAACTACAGCCACTTTAGAAAATTATCTTTCCAAACGATAGAATTACAAAGCTTACAAGCAAATTTATCTAGAACATGTCTTATATAGTTCCTTCCCTTTTAATGAATAGCAAGAAAACTTCTCAAATTATCTTTCAAGACTTCAATGTCCTCAAGAATTACTGCCATATGCATATCCTCCTTGGACTTGTGACTAATCTTGTCTAGCACCAATTTGTAGTTTCTCTGAACTTCAATTCTTCTCCAACCTTCTTTTTTAGCTCGAATCAGTGCTTCCCTAATAGCCAAAGCTTTTTCACAACTTACATTACCAGTGTAGACCCCAAATGATGCCCAAGCAGCAATCACTTTGTCCATTCCAGTCCCTTACAATTATACTTCTTCTAGCTTTTGCTCTCTTATTACAAATTGTTGCATCATTGCTAATTCTAATGACTCCTTCTATTGGTGGTAACCAATGATCAGTCCCCTTTTATGCTTTACTACTTACCCCTACTGTTTCATTAGTACCAAGACTATCATATTTTAGCCATTCCTCTAGGGCCTTGTTTATATTCTCATTGTCTCTTTTCCTTATACAATTAAAGCTCCACTCGTTTCTGACTTTCAAATTTGCTAATAGATGTTGAATGTTAAGATAATCTGTTTTATCCTCTCATGTCTCTGGCAGCTCCCAAATTTCATCCACCAATGCCACAAATTTATTCTATATTGTTGAATTCTTTCCCAATGAATTGGAGAATGTCTCAAAATTCCTTCAGTATTTGAACAGAAAAACAACATATGTTCCATTTTCTCAACCCCTTCATCGCAACATTTACGTATAGGATTACCTTGCCCAAGATTTTGTTTTCACTTCATGTTTACTGGTAAGGTATTGTGTACACATTTCTACCAAAAGTGTTTCACTTTATGTTTCATTTTAAGACCTCAAAAAAATTTTCAAGCCTTTGAATTCCTAGTTGCTTTGCTATTTTGTCCCTGAATTAATTCTGCATATGTTTCCCTATCCTTGAAGGCTTTAGCTTGATAGTATCTAGATTTAATAGCGTATTGACCCGAGGCATTATGAATCCACACCAGTCTACCCCTATTATTAATCACACTAATTGAAATTTTGATAATCTTACTAATATCATTTGTTGTAAACAACTCTCTTGACAAAGTCATGTTCCAATTACCATTATCAATTAGTTGGCTTACTTTTTGATATTAGCAATTACCAGGTTGTATAGAGGTGATCTTGCCGCTTGCTTTATCGAGCCACCTATCTTCCTAAATTCTAACAGTTAGGATAGTACCTCCATTTTGTCACTTTTGTTACTAATAGATTAGGTCTAGTCAAAAGTCTTTACAACTACTAAGCCCAACAGTGCTTGGTTGAAACTCTGTAAATCTCTAAACATCAGACCTCTTTTACCTTTAACATTTGAGAGTTTACTCCATTTTCAGCCCATGAGTTCTTCTTTCCTGTGTATCATTTTCACACTAGAATCTTGCCATCTGAGAGCATAATTCATTACATAATCCCCGAGGTAGCTTGAAAACTAACATTGCATAATTAGGCTTAGCTAGAATGACTGATTTTAGATGATCTCCTTCCAAGCTTGATTAAGCAATTTGCTTTTCCAGCTTCGTAATCTTGCAGAGATCTTTTTCTTATTATAATCAAATACCTAGTTCTTTGATCTTCCAATGACTAGGGGAATCCCAGATATTAGCTATTCTTTGCCACTTTCATTTCTCCCAGTGTCCTACCTATTCTTTTCTGTTAATCTTGATCCACGTTCTTGTTGAAAAATACTGAAGACTTGTCAGAGTTTGCCAGAAGCTACTTCATTATTTGTTCAAAATCTGTGTGATTTGCTCAACTTCTTCCATTCATTGGCTTTGCAAAATGTTAAGGAATCATCTGCAAAAAAGAGGTGAAAGATGGATGGTCCTTGTCTAGCAATCCTCAGACCAGAAATTTCCTATTATCTTCTGCTTGTCTAAGGAGACTTGTAAAACTTTTAGCACAAATTAAGAACAAATAAAAGGAAGGGGGTCTTCCTGTCTTATGCCCCTTGAAGGTTAGATGCAGCCACATTTCTCACCATTGATATTAATAGAATAAGAAATAAAATAGATGCATTTAAAAATCCAGAAAATCCAAGTTTGATCAAAACCCATTTTAGTCATCACACTCAACAAAAATGCCCAACCAACTTTACCATAGAATTTAGACATGTCTAATTTGATATTTATTTAACCCCTTTACCAGTTCTTTTAAGGGTTAATAATAGTTTATCCCTTTAAACTTTAGTCTTGCTAACACTTTAGTACTTAACGTTATCTTTTGAGTACCAAAGTCTTGGACTAATTGTCAATACTAACAGCATGTGAATTGTAATTTGATTAAATGGACAAAAATACCCATGAGTTAGTTTCACTTTACCCCCTTAAACTTTAGAATCACTAACACTTTAGTCTCTAATGTTATTTTTTAATCACTTAACCCGTTCTCTTATGCCAATTCAACGGTTTCACTATTCATCGCTATTCCATTTTATTCTTTTTATATTTTTGCCTCCATTTGATCTAAATTCTTCCACTAACTACGAAAAATTATCATATATCCGATTCATGGTATTACATGTGAATCACGTGGTAAAATAAGTAACATTCTCACTTTCTTATATTAACATGCATCATTTAGTATTGTGTGCATTCTATTTAAACTACAAGTCACACAAGTGAGGCCAAGGACCGAATCTATGTAAAAATTTCCCACTAAATCAAAATAATGTACTATCTTTTATTTCTTTTTTTTTTAAATATAATTTTTATATTCTAATAGGCGCAAATTAATTTAAATACGAAAGTTATTTTAAAATTGAGTACACAAGGTATAATGTACAGTCCATTTAGTCGAAGTTTCAAGCTAAAAATTTAATTTGGATGAGAAATGTGATGTGGCTTATTTGGCCATCAATATAGGAGTTTTGGTGGTAAAAAAGATTTTTTGTTATGTTATGTCATCTTCTTTAACTAATTCCGATAAAAAGTTAGTAAATACGTCGAAATCAACTTTTAGGCATTTGTTTAAATTTAGTTCCACATGAATCAAATCTTTTCTTGATGAAAAGACATATTCATAAAACCAAAATAAACAAAGAAAAATTAGAATAATTATGATTACAATTATTAAGTACGTAACAAGTATAACTGAAGAACTTTAGTGTCAAAAATAACGTTAATGACTAAAGTTTTAGTTTTGTTAAAATTTAAGAGATAAAGTATAAATTAACTAAAAAATAAACACATTGAATAAGAATAAAATGGTCAAAATATTAAATCATAATAACGAAAAAAATTAAATATTTAAAAGATAACGTTAGGAATTAAAATAATAATTATAATAATATAGGAATATAATTAACCCATTCTTTTAACCATTGTATGAATGGGGAAACATTAATTATTTTGTCAATAACAAAAAAAAAATAATAATAATAAAATATCACTGCCAAAAGAAAACACAAAATAGGTAATAATGATGACAGATTCCTTTAATAATGGCGGGTTTCGTCTGCAGCTCTCTGACACCTGCTTCTTCATTTGCTACAAACAGACAAAACAAACAATATTATTCTTTTTCATTTTTAATTTTTTTTTACGTAACACAAATAATTGTTCTTGGATTCCCAAATGGTTACAGTGTTTTTGCTTGCACGGAGTTCCTAGCCAAAAAAATAAATAAATAAATAAATAAAATATTTGCACGGAGTTATTGCACTAGAGAAGCCTGTTACAATTGGGCATTTATGAGAAATTGTTTAATATCATGTTGAAGAATTACCATTTTATTCAAATTAGATCTTTTTAGGCATTTTATACACATCTAAATGTATATAAGTTTTTTGTAATCTCGTACCATAGTTATAGTTTGCGTATGATTGTAATTCACAAGAGAAATTTTAATATTCTCTTGTGCAATGCAAAATTGGATTTTTTCTCAAAGCTGTAAAACAGAAAAAAAAAATAATAATAATAAGAAAAAGTCAATAATTTTGAAATTTTTAACACTCCCTATTTATTACTTTTTAATTAACTTAACAAAAACATCCATAAACTAACTTTGAGAACTTACAAAACCCTTCAACCTTTTATTGTTATATTTAATATTAGAGAAAATATTTTTTCTTACATTTTATCTTCTAGTTTTTTCAAGTTCTTTAATTTTGAATATTTACATTTTCTATTAACTATTTTATAAATCAAAACTCGTCAAAATAATACCATTCATCTTGTCTCTACAACTTGATTTTTTTTTTTTAATGTCAAACTAATGTAAAGTCCTTCATATTTCCTCAACTTCAATATCATCCTAATAATAAATATTTTATATTAAAGATCTTCTAGATGTCATGAAAATGAAAAAAAAAATGTTATAATTTACTGTAAACTTTTTTTTTGGTTTAGAACAAATTTCTAAACAACTTTATCCTTGTATCACTTTTAATAATTTATTATTGTTAATTTTTTTTTTTACATATATTTTAATAGTATGATTGCAATTTCGTTTTGTACTGTGTTGTTTAATTTTTTTTCCTTTGTTGAGACAATAATAGAAAATTATATTTGTTTAATTATGTAGAATTGAGTTTATGTCCATTGTAATTAAATTTGTTGTGGATATCTAAGTTGTAATATAATCTAGTTAGAATTTTCATCATATAAAAGTAAGTAGTTGCTTAAATTGATATGTAATACGTATTTAAGGTAAATACAATATTGAAATTGTTAAATAATAAAGGATGTTTTCATCAAATTAATTAAGCAAGAATTACTGTGTAGTGTCTAAATCTTTTATTAGAGTACCAAAATTATTGACCTAACAGAAAAATCAAATTAAGCAGCAGATTTTGGAGTGAATGAGTAATAGTAGTAAGATTAGTTTTCCGTCAGCTATGTAATAAGTAATGGCTTTTGCACGTGTAAATATGAGGATGAGCCCTCTTTTATCAGATTTCTCTAATTCAATTAAAAAATATATATACACATTATAAAAACAAAATATGAAACATGCATAGTAAAGTTTTTTTTTTTTTCCCTGAAGACGGTAATCATGATATAAAAATACTCCTTCAAAAAAATTAATAAAAATACAAAATAACAGAAAACTACATACAAATCAAAATTGATCTACAATTTAAGTAGTTCGACTAGGAAATTCCATGATGACGTTTTGGTTAAAAAAAAAAGAAGGGAAATTCCAGAATTTAAGTGTCCAAAATAATTTCCTCTGTAATTTACTTTATAGACCATTTTTTTATTTTTTGGCTTTGAACTTATCCTAATTCCTAAATGATCGGTATGTACCAAGACATCAAAACCAAGAGGCAAAAGCTACCAAACAAAAAATTTCTAAATCACTAGAAAACAAAAACAAAAACAAATCCCAAAAACGCCTTTCAAAACCCTCAAATTTCAGACAGAAGACTATAGACAACAACATTCACTGAATCCAACACAGACCTCTTCTTACAACACAAATTAACTCTCACGCACTACACACACCTCACAACAGTCAATTCACACATCCCCCAACCGTCACAGATCTCAAAACCCCATTTATTTATTTAACTCTACAAAATAAAATTTTCCTTTCCAAAAAAAAAAAAGAAAAGTAACCCTAGAAATATGAAATATCACGCACTAACACACGCTAAAAAAACGCGCACTAGGCACTACTAAATTTCATGGATCATGGCAAAGCAATCGGTCAAACAAATTTCCCTAATTTCAACGGTCAAATTTCTCCCTAAAATGCATCCCCTCACCCTTTTCTCCTCCTACTATTAATTTTTCTTCAGCAAAATTACCGCGTAAATACGTCTTCAACATTTACGTGTTGTACCTCCTACTTCTCCATTTGTACCTTCCAATTCCAAACCCCTTCATAGAAAGGAAATTAGCTCTTCTACTTTTCTTCCAAAATCTATAGAGCACTTTTTCCCCTCAAAATAAAATAAAAAATTCTCACGCACTACACACACTTGTTCTATAGATTTTCACCCAAAGAAATCGATTTCTTTTGTCCTACGGATCACTGTAGAAAAATTTGAACTTTATTATACTTTTTCACAATGCGACTGTACGGCGTCGTACAGCCATGACCGGCGACGGAGGCGGAGCAGCAATCACAAAATCAGTATGTTTTTTCTACACGGATAAAGTTTTCGGATTTGTATTCGGGTTCGGATACGGGTTTTGTTCGGGTATCCAGATGGGCTGCTGTAGCTCGAAAGTTGACGACTTACCGCTGGTCATTCGCTGTAGAGAGAGAAAGGAGTTGTTGAAAGCGGCCGCCGACCAGCGGTACGCGTTCGCGGCGGCGCACTTGTCGTATTTTCTTTCATTGAAAGACGTCGGAGAGGCGTTGAGGAAATTTGTCGACGAAGAGCTCGTGGTTGCGGCGTCGTCGTCTTCTACCACCACTACGACGTCGTCTCCGGTGGTCACATTGCACCCCATCGACGACGACGATGAGGAGTACGATGAAGAAGAGAAGGTAAAAGAAGAGGTAAAATTTTCGAGAAATTTGGATGGTAATAAAGTTAAAAAGCCCAAGAGTAAAAGTAAAAAATCGGATCATGATAAAGATGGAAATGAATCTCATCTGCATTTGTCTTCTGATTCTGATTCTGATGATTTGAGTCATATACATTGGCATAATAATGGGGATGAAAATGTTGAGGATAATACGGGAGGAGGAGGAGGGAGAGAAGGGCTACATGCATATCCGGACGGGTATCCGGGTGGATATTCAGTTCCATATGGATATGGAATGAATCAGGATCAGCTGCCTCCTGGGATGTATTGGGGGCAGTATCCGGCATATAATAATTATTTTGGATCAAATCAGCCTTATCAAGCTTGGGCGCCGCCTACTTATGAAAATCCCAATGTGAATTACCGTTCGTCATACTAATGTTTATTATATGAAAAGATCATCCCCTGTGATGAAAACTGTGATTCACGAGACAGAGCCGGCGACTAATGGGTTTTCGAGTTCGTTTTATAGCTACCCTTTTGAGAATGAGGGGTTTTATGGGTTCCCAATGGGGCAGCCACAGCAGCGAGGTAGGGAGTTTGAGGGGAGAAAACCAAGTGGTCCAGCTGATCCGCCACCCCCTCCGTCTCCCAAAGCATCTACATGGGATTTTCTGAACCCTTTTGATGCGTTTGATAGCGGGTATTCGCAGGGTTATTACTCGCAGGATGGCAGGTATGGATCGAGTGTTAGTAGTCCGGATTCAGCTGAGGTGAGGAAGAGGGAGGGGATTCCAGATTTGGAGGAGGAAACAGAGAATGAGGTGAACAGAGAGGTGGAGAAAGGGAAAAAAGTGGATCAGGATGTGAAGAGAAGTTATTCAGGGGCCGGTAGCTCAGGGTCTAGAGGAGTGCCATTCCATAAGAGTAGCGAGGATTAGAATATTCCTGAGAGAGGGAGAGTGCCATTGTGGAAGAGCACCCTAGGAGGTCCGAAAACTGTGCCATTGCATAGAAATAATGATGGTATTTCAGGGTCAGTGCCAATGCCATCATCAGAACAACATTTTTCTGAAAGAAGTTCGAAGGGAGTACCATCAGAAAGCAATGAGGCTACAGGATCAATTAATTTGAGTGATGAAATTAGCAGTTCTGAGACAGTTTTATCATCAAAGAGTCCTGAAGATGTGTATGTAACGAAGAAAGAGGTTAGTTTTGAGGTGGATGAGACTTCAAAAGTTGATGTTGAATCCTCAAAATTGAGTAGCTTGACTGCATTGTCACCTCATGGCACTCGGGATCTTCGGGAGGTGGTGGCTGAAATAAAGGATGAATTTACAATTGCCTCTAGTTATGGGAAAGATGTGGCAGTGCTGCTTGAGGTTGGGAAGCTGCCTTATCAGCCAAGTTTCTTTAGAGGTATGATTTAAGCTACTATTTCCTCTTGATCTTTTTACTGTGAATGCAGATTGTTATGAACTGCTCATCTCATCTCTAAAGAAGATATACGAGCTGACTCATCTAAGAGATGAGATGTTTTTCCTTTTTCCTGAAAAGTATTTGTGAAATGCATGGTTTTTGCCTCACTCTGGGAAAATTGAAGTTCTGATAACAGCATGAAGAATTTGTCTTTCTCATAATGAAGTTTGTTTCCTTCGGAAGCAAGCTTGATTTATCTCAGATTTTCAGAAATATGATTTCCTTTACACTTAAAGTATCTCCAAATAGATTTTGTGAATGACAAACTTTAAGCAGGATTATGAAGATCATTAATGAACTTAGCAAGCATCATAAACTGTCTCACCCACTTGCTTTTTATTGAACCAGCTTCATTTTCTTTATACTTTTCATTGAAATGGCTAACAACATTGTCACGTTGTCTCGCTTGATTTTTTCACCAAAAGATGAGCTGTGTATGACTGTTAGACATTATAGTGATACAAGTTTTTGTAGTCATACAGTTTTTGTACAGTGATTTTATCCAGGATTTTGTACCTGAAATCACCATCCTTGTCGTCTTCATATCAACCATCTATGGGCTCAATAAAGTTAGCTGCTAAAACAACTAAATTGGCAAAATCCTACTTTGGGGATCTTTGGAAGGACATTGAGGCAAAGCCGGGTAACCTTTCATCCACACTAGAACAACTGTATGCCTGGGAGAAGAAATTGTACAAGGAAGTGAAGGTAAAATGGTGTAATTTCATCTTGGAAACGTGCATATATGGCTTATGAATCTTTCTTTAGTAGTCATATTTCAGAATTGCATGATGTTTCGTCTATTTGCTTGCTCATGTATTTGTTAATGTATTTGATCACTTGGGAATGTTCTGTTTTTAGTTTACTATTTATTTCCTTTGGCACTCATCCTTCGTTTAGTTACCTGATTGATTGTTGCTCATCCATTATTGTTGGTGGCATTTGGTACAGATTTATATGCATACATTATGGTTAGTAGAGATCATCTTGGTAAACACAATTTGAGCATGATATTGTCTACCTTTTACCTTATTTTTGAATGTATACCTCAGCTTATCAAGAAGATGTTTTACGTCAGTTATTCGGCAATATAATTAATTTCTCAATTGGAATTTACTGGATATCATGCAAAATTTGTAAAAATTCATTAGGAGTATAGTGTAAATGCAATATGATCTAGTTGCTTCCATGAGGAATGAAGTCTACATTTGTTAGCCACAAGAAAATTAACATACGTTCTTTCTTGGTAGATAATTCCTTATGAAATCTGATCTCATATGTTTATAGTTTGTGATTCTCTTTTTTGTTCGATATTTGCTTAGATACCGAGGCTGTTGTTTTGGTTTTAGGTTGAGGAAAAACTTAGGGTCGTTTATGAGAAGAAGTGCAAGCAGCTTCGGATTTTGGATGAAAAAGGTGCCGAGTCTGATAAAATTGATGCACTTCGGGCTTCAATTAGGAATTTGCTGACAAAGCTGAATGTTTGGTTCACCTATATGAAAACAATTGATGCAATATCAAGCAGGATACACAAGTTGAGGGATGAGGAGCTGCAACCGCAAGTGGCCAACTTAATTCACGGGTATGATCATACTGGTGTACATTAATAAAATCTGTCTTTGGACTCCTTATTTCTATTTCACCTCTTCATCAAGCTCTGTCAGCATGATTTGATGTACTTGGCCATGTGTTGCTATTTCCTTCTTGCTTGTTTTGCTTATTTGCTCCCTGGACAAAAAAAATTCCGTGATTTTGTGCCAAAGGATATTTCCTCCCGTAGAGTAAACACCATAGGAAAATCACCAACTAGTCCTATTTGGAAACCTAAGAATTATTATGTCTTGTAAAAAAATTTTGAAGACACTAATTTATATTTTGCCATCAATAATTTCATTAAGTCTGGGTACTTTTGGTCAAACTCATTACTTCATTTTATCTCTATATCTAAAGAGTTTCCTTTTTATGTTAAAAAAAAATATATGCTTAAACAACTGGAGAAATCATGGCACTAAATTCTGCAATGTTTAATTCATTTAAAAGTTTTGCATATTTTGAGACTTTTTTTTTTGGAGACTTAATCATGCAGAAAATGTGTGCTCATTTGATCAGTTATAAATGTTTAAGAACACCAATGCAAAGGTGCAGCTAATCATTCATTTGACATTTGAAGCTTATCCTTTCTTGAGTGTCATAGAAAATTTATCCCATTCTGCAGTTAAAATTTGTTTGAAAGTCTTATGTGTTACAGTGTTACTTTGAACCATAATTTGTTTAGGTTGTATGTTTAACTTTATATATTGATTAGATTTGTTTGCAAAAGAAGTGTTTTCTTTGCATAGTTCATTTGTTATAGTCTCTGTGGGTCTAGGCTTATAATGGTGGGAACAAGACAAGTGGAATGATTACTTGTTAATGTGGTTATTTTAACTTGGTGGTTCGTGTTATCATGCTTAGTTTACTGAAGTACGTCTCCATGTTCTCTGATTAGATGATTCTTTTTTTGTAAAGGACTTAGCAAAATAAAAAAGAAAAATCTTGCCTGTAGCACATCCTTTTCTGAAGTTGTAAAATCAAACTAATTGAATCTCACTTTAGTTAGTATAATATCACCCAGAAATAAGGTATAACATGTTATTTCTGACTGATGCTGGAGTCCAAATTCTTGAGTTTGACAAGATCAATTATTCCCATGTGTGCTTGTGCAACATACAAAATTTACTTATCAAATGTTGTATAATCCATTGGGTTGTCCTCTTTACTTTTTTTTTCTTGTTAAGTTGCCCCTTTTTTTTTATGTTGTTAGCTGCATGTTTCTAGTGGCATGGAGTGTAAAAGGAAAAGTAATATAAACTTCTTAGATATCTAAAATGGCTCTTTTTTTTTCCAAGAGTTTGTCCATGGAATGTGGTCAGATTGAGACTAATGAATACCAAATTAAGATGTTTGGTCAAAGAATTCCAGAATAAAATATATCGAAGCAAAGAAGCATCTCAATGCATTGGAGTTGTACTCATACAAATTTTTTCTATTCATTCTTTCTTTATATTTCTATAATAGAAAGGAAAATTTATGAAACTTGAGGAGGGTATGATCCATGACAGAGCGCAATAGCGTAGCAGGATTCATGCAGCCGACCCTACTAAGTGGGATTGAAGCTTGGTTTGTTTGTTTGTAGTAAAAACTTTGACTTTCCAGGCCGCTTGACATTCTGCACAATATTGTTTGTCATTAACCTCCAGTAATGTAATACACTTCCTAGCTTGACTTTTTTTTTTTTAGGTTGAACTTCGTCTCCTCCAACCCATTGCTCCCCCTCCCCAACCCCCAACCCCTACCCCTCTCCTTTCTTCCCTTGAGCCTAGGATGAAGGTAGTTGATGTATTTACCCTTTTTACAGCCACAAATTGGAGAGAAAAAGAGTTATGAATTTGGAATTGTAGTTTTTCGATCTCCCTTTATGAAGATTTTCATGAAAAGAATATGCAGATTGATAAAGTTGGCTACCTTGATAACATAGAACCAGATAATAAGGTGAGGAAACATGTTGAAATGTCCTTTATTTAAGAGCTTGTTATAATTGAGTTTCTTTTTCTGTTTGCTTCTTTGCTCTTTTCCAATGTAAGGTAAAAAAAAAACATTGGAAAATACTTAGGTTGACCCTATCTTGGGCCCCACATGTAAACTTTATGGTCAGGCTTAAATCTTATGAAATCTTACTTACATTAGCTGACCTTATTTATTCTATAAGGTTTAATCTACACCATAGGGTCTATAGTGGGTCCAAAGACCAGGTATACCTAAGTATTTCGCAATCTTTTTTCATAGAACGGCCATTAAGCTAGCGATGCTTTATGGGTCTGAATGTTGGGTAGTGAATTACACACGAACAAAAGATGAGAGTATGTGAATGTTAAGATAGATGTATGGATACACTAGGATGGACAAGATACGTAATGAGCATATTCGTGATAAGATTGGAGTAACACTTATTGATGAGAAGATGAGAGAAACACGCTTAAGGTGGTTAGCATCATGTGCTAAGACAGCTAGTAGAAGCATCTGTCAGGTGTATAGAATTTAGAGAAAGTAGTCAACATAAGAGTAGGGGAAGACCGAAAAAGACTTGGTGGGTAACTTGTAAGAAAGATATAGCCCATCTAGGAATTAAGGAGGATATGGTCCATAACAAAGTGTAATAGCGTAGTAGGATATATGCAACCGACCTTACTTAGTGGGAATAAGTTTTGGTTTGTTTGTTTGTTTATTGGTAATATGATAATAGTAAATTTATTAGTTTGATGGACTGTGAATGCCTACTATCTTCAGCTCTTTACTAGTACTTTTTAATAGATTCAGTTAGATGAATGCTTGTTTTTGTCCCTTTTCTAATTATTGGAGTTGTGATGCACAGGCTGATTAGAATGTGGAAGTCCATGCTTAATTGTCACCAGAAACAGTTCCAAGCTATCATGGAAAGCAAACTTCGAACTCTAAAGGCAAACACTAGCTTTCAAGGAGACTCAAGCTCAAGGTATGCCTCTCATGAACTTGAGATGGAACTTCGTGCATGGTCTGGTCGTTTTAATGACTGGATTAACATCCAGAAGTCTTATGTTGAGTCATTAAATGAGTGGCTTCTGCGATGCCTACTATATGAACCAGAAGAGACACCCGATGGACCTGTTCCTTTCTCCCCAGGGCGGCTTGGAGCTCCTCCAATTTTTGTGATATGCAATGATTGGTATCAAGCAATGGAAACTATTTCTGAGATCCGAGTAGCAAATGCAATGAATAATTTTGCGTCAATTTTGCGGGAGCTTTGGGAAAAACAAAGTGAGGAGCAGCGTCAAAGAGTCAAAGCACAAGACCTCTCAATGGATTTTAAGAACCGGATTAAAACCCTCCAGATGGAGAGAGGAAGAACAGCGCATGAAAAGCAGACAGTGCCAAATAAAAGTGGTGTGTCTATTGTTCCATCAGAAAATGGAATTTCACCATTTGATGATCTAAAGGTGGACTTGGATTTGGTACGAAATACCCAGAGATTGGCAGAGGAGAGAGCAAAGCACAAGGATGCTATAAAAATAGTGCATGATGCAGCTTCAACTAGTGTACAGGGAGGTTTGGTTCCCATTTTCAAGGCTTTGGAGAGCTTCTCTTCCGAAGCCTTGAAAGCACACGAGCAAGTTAGGTTAAGAAATGATGAGGAGAAATAATAGGGTTGCTAAGTCGAGCCATTGTAGCAGTAATATCGAATCATTAATGCCGAATGTTTCATTGGAAAGAATGTTATGAGGAGAAATATAGCGGCAAACTTAATGAGGTAGGTAAAACGATTTGAAGATTTTTCAAGGGTGTATGGCACCTTTTCTTCAGAACTGAAGGTTTGCAGAAAGGAGCAGGTTCTAGAGAGCATCTAGGGAAAATTGTATGTTAGTGTTGTAGTTTGAGATTTTGTAGATCCCTAAAACCAATGCCATTAGGTAAGATCTTGTACAGTATTCATTGATTTATTATTTTCTTGCTTATTTAGTGAATGATACTTGTTAATAGGTGGTTCATGTGGTAGATCTCTGGGTGGTTGTAGGGAAATGATAGAAGAAGGTAGAACTTATCTTATATAGGCGAAAGAACCAAAATTTTGATGCCTAGTTGAGGAAGTATTTTAATTCCAGTTCTTTTTATATGTTTGTATTCATCCCCTTCTCAATCCAACTTTTTTTTTTTTCCCATTTGACTTCTCTTTAAATATTGGACCAATACATGTACTCAGCAGAAGGGTTTAGTGTTTTATTTATTTATTTTGGTAATGACTGACTACATTTTGGCACTCGCAAAACCTGTGCTTGTAGCGTCATCAAGCAAAGGGGTTGTCATTCCCTCTTGTAGCAATTTGCAATGCTCAAGCACTACACTGCATTGATGATTGTCTGTCTTGTTTTCATTTGTATAGATATATGTAGTTAATGTTCATATTAGATCCCTGGTTTTGCAATATTTCTCTCCTGAGAAATCTATTTTCTATGACTTATGCTTAGGTAAGAAACGTCATGTCTCTTTGTTTGCCTTTCAATGTAGTTGATGTTCCAGAAAGCATGCCAAGTTTTTCTCTTTTGCCTTTCTAAGACTTGAGCTTAGCTAAGAAAGACGTCTTCTTCCAATGTTAATTTGCAAAATTGGTTTATTATACAGCGGAAATGTTCTCATAGCAGGGCTGACTGTTCGGCTCTCGGTGGGCTTACAATAACAATTGGTTTGATGTTCTTAAACAAGAAGGGAAGAACGCTCTCTGGATTCAGCTGCTGTCATATTTATGTATGTTACGCAGGAGCAGCCAATGGTTAATTCTCTGAGGGCTCTGACAGGATGCTTGAGGAATTTGTGTGTAAGCAGCATAGGAGGATCAAACCTGAGGAGGCTATAGCAAAGTGGAATGCACCTAAATCGGTTGCACCATCCGAAATTGGTTTAGGCATTGAGTAGTACAGTCAAATTATCAAAATATTTAAAATTCGATTTTGTTGTCCATATTTTTTTTTAGCTGGGCAATTCTTTGATAAGTGTAACTATAAATTGATAAAATATGCATCAATGGTTTTTTTTTATTGTGGAAAAAACAGACCTACCTTCTTGAACATTTATTACCCTAGAGGGGAAAAAAACACACACACACACATCTAACACAGCTTGCTGAAAGCAATGTTGACAGGGTCCAGGTGATAATGGTCAAGAATTTGGTACAAGTCACTTAGTTTTGCAAAGGGGTGTAATTCATGTGGTCTGTTTTCAATAATTATTCTCAAGAAAGTCTCTCAGCTATAGGTAGGTCTGTCACCAGGTTAAATATTAAATTCGGATATGAATATTTTTCGAATCTATAATAAAGATTTATATTCGTATTCGTAAGACTTTGTCGGGTTGAATTCGGATCTTGATATTATATTATTTTTTAAGTTTAAAAGTTTATATATAAAATCTTCAATTTTTTGTAGAAATTTTTTAATTGTAAAAAAAATTAATTCATATTAATATTTATACATGCGTTTTGTGTTAGAGTATAAACCCTATAGGAGAATTCTACAACCTCATTAAGAGAATCATTTCATTGACTTTAACAATTTATATGGTACAAATTTTTAAAATATATAATATTATACTGTAAGAGTTTTCAAAATATAATAGAATAGTTTTCTTAATAAAACTGTAGAATTTTCCTAAATTATATTACAAATTTACACAACATATATATTTATATAGAATAACTAATACTTATAATTATATTATATATTACTACTATTCTAAGGAGGTGTTTGGTTCACATTCGGAAATTGGAATCGGAATGGGAATCATAAACCCTACTATTGCTATGGGTTTATATCATTCCCCCTTGCTTGTTTGGTTTAACATAGGAATAGGTTTCATTGTAATAGATCCAGGGATAGTATTTGAATGGGATGGAGAAAGTATATCTAACAGATTGACTAATAAACCAAACACCTCCTAATTATATCAAAACAAGTAGATCCATATTCAATCTGTTAATAAAAACTAAATAAATTCAAATAAAATCTGGATATATTACATTTACACATTAATCTAAATTCGAATAACACGCAATCCAGGACTTGGCATCAGACGGACCCTTGCTTCCCAGCTTTTCCTCGTACTGCAGTCACGCCTGGTAAATGAGTTGGAAATGTATCAGCTTCTCTCCCGTCTTTAACTAATTTTTTGGGTGAAGTCTTTGACTGATTGTTTAGTACCATCTTTTGTTAATTTTCCAAATGAGTAGTAATTTTTTCCGCCACAGCTGACTTGCATTACTCAATTGGCTTTTTTTGGGGAAAAAATGTAAATAATGGTATGTTTCGTTGGGCAGAAAATATTTTCTTGGACAATTTTTTCAAAAATATTCTTCGCACCAAACACTGAAAAATATTATACTGTCTAATTTTTATGACAATTTCGAAGACAAGTTATTTTCTAAAAGATAAATCAATAGTGGTATTAAAGGTTAAATAATTACTTTATAATTTCATGACTAAACTTACTTTTATTTTATGTTGTGATTGGATAGAGGGATTTAAATGGATTTAGATTTGAAATTCAAATCTATGATAAGTTAAACAAACAAATTAATTGATTTAGTTGAGAATTTAAAATTCACTAATTATTAAGAGTGATTTTAATACTTAAGTGACATTGTGTTTGGACAGGGGGATTTAGGTAAATTTGATTTGAAATACACATTTATAATAAGTTATCCAAACAAGTTAATTGATTAAATTGTGGATTTGAAATTCACCAAGTGGGAGTGTGATTTTTAATAGATAAATGAATGAATTTGATATTCACCCAAAGTTTATGTCATTTCAAATCCACTCAATTCAAATTCATTCATTTTAAATCCTCCTATCTGAACACAATCTGAGTAAATTTCAGATCCACCTAAATTTAAATTCATTTCAAATCTACACGCTTTAAATCTATCTAATCATTTCAAATATTTTCTACAAATCAAATCTACCATCCAAACGCAACCTTAGCTTTTTATGAAAACCCATCTGCAAATGCAATTGACTGGATCTGTAGATGGAGAAAAGTTCCGTATAGCCTATTCCAATTGGAGACAATCTTTAAAAGACAGCGGACTGGAAATTAAGTGATAGGACGATGTATGGAAGGTAAAAGCAAGTCGATGTTATTTCTTTACTTTTCAATCCAACATAAGTTCGTATTCTATTCTAATCTTTCAACTCAAATATGCTTTACAAACAATTAATTTTGATTCCTCTCAAATTTTCATCCAAAGCATATGTAAGCAAATCTTTCCCGTTTAGTTTACCTAAGATATTCAAGATTCTACCATGTTTTAGTAGTCGAAAACTGACATCACATTTTATACATGTCCAAAATCTAACCAATTTAATCGCTACTTGACTATATATATATTTATTTATATATTTTCATTTTCTGCTGTGGTAATTAGGGGTAGGAAAGCCCCAAAACAATTATGTTTTGGAGACACATCTAATAGAACTAGTTACAAATATTTAATTGAGAAATTAAAATGACTAGAATTTAAGTTAAGAAATTATTTTAAATTTGATGAATATTTGAAAGACTATTTTAGGTGATTTACCTTAAAAGACTATGAAGAATTTTTTAAGAACTTATACTTTGCATTAATGAAAGTTATTGCAAGGAAGTTTACTTGATATATTAAATACTAGAAATGGTATTTGTGTTACGCAGAATTTATGGCCAATAAAGACTTAGTTATGCTATGAGGTAACACAAAGTTTCAATTACTTCATTTTTTATTGAATAAACTTTGCTTGTTTAAAAAAAAAAAAAGTACAAATTTAAGCATAAAATAACATCGATTATGCAATTATATGAGACTTATACTAATTCTGTAATTTTGAAACTAAATTCTATGATACACATTGGTTGGAGTTGTGACAGATGTGGGTGCCTTTGAAATATGAGTAGAAACGAAACGAGGTCAATCAATTTCATTTAAAGTTTGTGAGAGTGAAAGAAAACTTAGAATTCGGCCTAAAAAATAAATTAATTACACAACAAGCCCTAACAAAGAATGACTAAGGTCTTGTAGAAAATAAGTAAGAAAACTCTCCAAAAAGCTCTCTACGTAATGGCCATTCAAAGTAATAGTTGTTTTTTTCTATAATAGTTAGATATACTTTCTCCATCCCATGTAATACTATCCTCTTTAAATAAATCTTTACTAGCCATTAATGACAAAATATTCCATAAAGTTGTCAAACTAAACATGATTTTTTTGGTAAATGATTTTGGCACTTCGAAATAAGTTTCAAGCATTCTATAATAGGAAAAAAAAAAAGAAGACAAAAATGAAGTGTCTGAAACTTATTTTGGAGTGTTAAAATTATTGGCCTTTTTTAAAAAATAAATTTACATATACCCGCAATGGTGGGATGTAATTGAAGTATCAAAATTCACAAATAGTGGGAGAAATATTAAAATTAACGACTAGTCTAAAACTCACATATAGTGAGATAAAGTACACAACTATTCGACATTAACTCCACTAATCTATTACTATTTGCGACTTGAGTGTTCTTTTTTTTGTCTGTTTGAAACTCCTTTCTTCATGTTGCTATCTTGCTAATTTCTTTTAACTGTAAATATCAGGATTTGATTTCTAGATATCCAACTCTAAAAAGAGTCAAGTGACTCTTGGTGGCTAATATTTTCTACAAATTAATATTTAATTGCAATAGGTGTTAAATAATCTCATTTTATTCCTTAAAGTTTATAATAAAACCGTTTAGTCTTTTAAAGTTCTATAAATATACCATTACCACAAAGTCATAAATTGTATGATTGTATCCAACTTTACTTCATTGATATTTGAATTAGCTGTCATGGAAGGCGAATATTTTGTGTCATCCTTTGAGGGCAAGAGATTAAATAATGAATAGTTGAAGGTCATCTCTATGATTTTTCTACTTCCTTAATTAGCCCAATTTGAAGTTTTTCCTAGAAAGTAAACTCCTCAAAAGGTCGTTAAACTCGTTCATAATATTTTAATTAGTCCTCAAACTATGAAAATGTTCTATGAACTACATTAAACAATTCAATTTGGTCCCATGGCCTTGTATAGAAATTTCTAAAATGATTTAAAACTAATAGACCAATGTATATGGAATATTAAATTACTTTCTTATTCCACTAGACGTTGAATAGCATTATTTTGACATAGTTTTGGTGCAAAATTGATACATATGGTAGTAATAAATTTTCACCAATGAACCTGAAATTCACTAAATTTATTTTGTAGTTTGTTAACTTTTATTGTACAAATAGCATATGCTTTACTAATAAAAACTAGTATCTACTTATTTAAAATGCATTATGGTAATATTTGGTTACACATAGTAAATTTTGTCCATTTTCAAAAAATTTGCATAAAAGTCATGGATCAATTAATAATTACACTTCTACTAAAATAATATATTCGATTTGTTTGAAAAAATTTAAAGACTAAATTGAATTGAAAAAAAAAAAAATCATTAAATCGAACAAATTAAGAGTGCTAAATTAGATATCTGATTTTCAAGGACCTTTATGTCAATTTACGTTTGCCCCGTGAGTTGGACGTGGACCGTGATAGAGCTATCAAATGATGTTCCTCCACGTAGGCAACGTGACGCTTCCCCGGCGAGTGTACTCAATATTAAAATTGCGTCACATTGGGTGACGCGGCATATACATGTGAATTGGATTTTCTATCCACAACGGTCTTGAGTCTCCGGCTCACAGCTTTGAAGATTTGCGCCCCATACAAAAAGCTTTAGCCACGCTTTGGTTATTTTCTCAGATTCAGCCAATGACCAAATTATCCCAGTGACTTTTCATATACCAACGATATGGGAGTATAATTTAAGTCACTTGAAAAAAATGTTGAAGTAATATTCACTCTATTAACTTATATTACATGTCATATTACACACACAAAACAAAAACAAACAAAATCATCCATCCTGTCTTTTATTTTTATTTTTATTTTTCTATTTTTCTTTGCAAACAGCAACCACAATTTATTGTTATAACTGGCAAAGCTATACAAGTAATGAGCAACTCTTCAAATAATTACGTGTATTTGCTCAATGAATTATAGAGAAGTCATTGTTTCATTTTACAAATGATGTTAAATCACGCCCAAAATGACATATGTCTAAATATGTTACTATTGAACTCCTATTACTCAACAGATTTGTGAAATTTGAATTCAAATGTACAACTATTTTCATACATAAGGCGAGAACTCATTAGTTATTTCACGGCTAATTGGGATAGGATGATTTTTTAAATTTATTGTACAAATGTGACTATTTTGGGGAGTTTTCTCGAACCGTGACTATCGCATTTTCAAAGTGTGATATTAAATTAATTATGTTTTTGTAAAATGCATAATCAGCTTTGATTAAAAAATTCACTAATTTTTTTTTTTAAATGGAGATTTTACACTTTGAAAGTACAAAATCACTACATTTTTTTTTTAGATATGAAGATTTTGTACTTTGAAAATGTAAAATCACCATTTATTTTTTTTAAAAAAATGGAGATTTCGCACTTTCATTATTATTATTTTTTTCATATTTTTATTTAATAAAACTTTGCCCTCTAACTAGCTAGCCTCTGGTATTTAGTTTATGGGGGCAAACTTTAAATACCAGAGGGTAGATAGGGGGCAAGGTTTATTAAACAAAAAAGTTAGATAGGGGGCAAGGTTATATTAAACAAGAAAGTGCAAAATAATAATAATAATAATAAGGAGATTTTGTACTTTCAAGGTGCGAAATCTCCATTAAAAAAATGGTGGATTTTTTTTACCAAAATTGATTACGCATTTTACAAATACGTAATCAATTTAATATCACATTTTAAAAATATGATAGTCACAATTCCAGAAAGCCTTCCAAAACAATCACATTTGCACGATAAATTTAAAAAAGCGTCCTATTCTAAGCAATTAGCCGTTATTTCACCTAACAAGTTTTTAAAAGTCTTGACTTCATATATATTCCAATACATAAATTGCTCATTAATGTTCATAAAAGAAATCAAAACATTTATTATAAGTTTAATGTCTCCGTATTAAACACAATATCGTTGTGGATATGAATTAATTAATTGTTTAATTTTACTTCATTCCTCAAGGTTTAAATTCATTGTAACTTTACTCTCTAACGTTATTGTTTAGACATTAAATCATTTTTTAAAAAATCTAATTCAGCATTATTGATCCTTTAGACAAAAATATTCTTACAACTTATTCAAATAAAAGATTCATTTTCTACAAATCTAATTCTATTTTTTTCTTCTCATTTTTAACTGATTCATTTTTTTTTCTTTTTCTCTCATTTTATTGACATGATTTAACAATTTTCATCTCTCAGCACCATGTCTCAAGCTCTATTTATGAAAAAAAAAAAAAAAAAAAAGCTCTGTTTGGATAGCAAATAATCTCTTGTTATTTGGCAAATATTATTTAGACTTTGACTTGACTGGTATTTAGAAATAATATTGACTTTTGAAATAATGAGATAATTGTTTGGATACGAAATAATCATTTGGATTGCAAATAATGAATGCCTATTATTTGCTTTCCATTTTTTAACCCAAAATAATTATAAACCATAGTAATTTGACACTATGGTCTAATTATTTAGCTTTCCAAGAATTGACGAGTTCGGTTTTGACACTATGGTCTAATTATTTAGCTTTCCAAGAATTGACGAGTTCGGAAGACCGAACGACTAAATCACAATTCGAACGACATTTACTGAATGAAAAAAAAAGATCATTTTAATCTCTCATCTTTAAGGCATGAACTAATTTAGTCCTATGTAAGGACACAGATGAAAAATTAGTGATTATTAACACTAAAAGGCTATGTGACAAGCACGTGGCCGTTAAAAACGAAATGAATAAGTTGCTGCTGTTTAAACGAAATGATGCTTTAGGTCAAAACCCTCAATATTCTTCATATCTAACCCCAAATATGTCTTATGCAAACATTTCCCCAAGTCCCCAACCTTAATTTATCTTCAAAAAGTTTCAATGGCATAAATAACGAATTACTTTTGGGGGATAAAGGAAAAACTTATAACCTCTTGCACCAATGAGAATCCAGGTAGAAGGTTCTATAGTTGTAAATTAAATTCATACATACAATTAGCAATGTGCGATAATTATTCTAATTAATTGAACAAGTTTTAACCTTTTCTCAAAATTTAACAACAAAATAATATGAAACTCTATGGCCAAACTCCAATTCCATCTAGATTGAGTGAGATCTTAACAAATGCGGATGAACTAACTAACATAGGCATCCAACATGAGGCAAACAAAAAAATTAAAAAAAATCAAATAATACAGCATTTGAAATATTGGTAGATCTGTAATGAAGATTTAAAGGGCAAAATGGAGTTGAAAAGAGAGGAAAAAGAGGAGAACTTACCTTTGCGATTTGCCTTCAAAATTTACGAGCACCACATTTTATAGTCTTTCAATCGAGAGGTTTAATGATTTTCGATTGTAAAGAACTTTAATCAAATGAATTTCTTAACCAAAATGGTGCAATTTGAAGGAATATTTGCTGTTTAGCTCATGAAGTTGAAGTTTAGAGGAGCATTAAGTTGTCCGAAAGGCAAAATATAAGTTTTAATATAGAAAATCTGTCAAACATTCATATGATTATTTCAAAAGTTTAGAATAATTAAGATCGGAGGTCTAAACTTCGTAATTTCAAATTAATGGTAGTAACGACTCATTTGGGTAACTTTAATTCATTGGTTTTAGCACCATTACTATTTCAACAATCCGAAACCAACAATAATTGTAAAATTTTTACAATATAAATAATTCATTGAAATCACATTAATAGTACAAATAATAGATAAGACAAAACGTGAATAGTGTGTAATATTATTTGTGAATAATCATCACTTGATCAAATAGTATTTGCTGTTGACTAAATAATATTTGTCTTTCCACTCTTTGATAACCATACGGATTATGGAAAAATTTAAGTATCTACATATCAATAATAACAAGGTTAAAAATGTTATTTTAGGCAAAAATCAAATATTGTCAGATTTAATTGTGTACAGAGGCTATAATACTTAAAAAATAACATTAAAGATTTGAGTGATAGTGATTCTAAATGTAAATAGGTAAAGTGAAATTAATCCTTAATTAATTAAACAGTACTATATTTTGTCAAGGGCATCCTCGTCATTTCAAAACCCGCAAAACATCCTTTGTAGTGCCAATAGCATTTAGGGAGTGGCAAAGGCACCATTTTGACTAAAAAGAAATGCTACTTACTCCTCATCTTAAAAATCTTATATAACCCCCCTCTCCCTCCTCTTCCCTTTCTCACAACTCTCACATTTATTTCTCAGCTAAAATTCCCTCCTTTACTCGGGCAATTTTCAATGGCGTCTAATTATAGGGTTAAGGTACCCTTGTTCCTGCTTATCTTATCCCTAATCGGATCAGTATATTATTCCGATGCTTCCTCCGACGATGAGAATCTCAGCCGGAAGAGTTTGTCGTGACTTTGGACCACTCCAATTTCACCGATTTTGTCTCCAAACACAAGTTTATCGTCGTCGAATTTTATGCCCCTTGGTAATTCTACTTTAAATTTATGCTTTTTTTTTTTCATCTTTTATGTAACGAAATAAAATCTACTACTTTTTTTTTTGTGTGGTTATTTTCTTAATGAATTTCGTGCTTTTACTAAAATTGCATTAATGCTTGGCATGAAAAATTGGGGATAATCTTTTTGTTTTGTTTTTTTTTTTTTTTTTTTTTTTTTTTGTAATAATTTTGGAAAATTGAAGAATGTTGAGGATAAGTTTAAAAATTAACCGAAAGTTTAATTTGTTATTAATTTGAGGAAATTTTCTGGATTATTCTGGCACCCATTTAAATGTTAAAAAAATTTTTTTATTATTATTCATGTGTTACTAATATGAGGAAATTAAATCGACTTAATTTCTACCTTTTCCCCCTTTTTTATATAACAAAATTTTTAAACCATAACTTTTTTTTTTTGGGTGTTTTTATTTTAAATAAATTTCATTTTTTGGGCTTTTTCTAATTTTGCATGTGAAGCTTGGCATAAGAAATTGTGATAATCTTTTTATCCAATTTTGTAAAATTGAAGAATGTTGAGGATGAATTTAAAAATTAAGCAAATGTTTGATGTGTTATTAAGATGAGGAATTTTGATGGATTGTTTTATATGTGTTTTAAATTTGTTTATTTGTTCTAAATTTTGCTGAAATATTTCTATCTAACAGGTGTGGGCATTGTAAGAAGCTTGCTCCCGAGGTAATCTTCAAATGAACTGATACGATTCTTTTATTACAGTAATTTATCTGGCATTATCTTATATGTTTGGTTTATTGATGATAATGTGTGTTAATCTGCAGTATGAGAAAGCTGCATCAATTTTGAGCAAGGAGGATCCTCGGCTCATTCTAGCCAAAGTTGATGCCAACGAGGAGAAAAACAAGGATCTTGCTAGTGAATTTGTTGCATCAGTGGTTTCCCCACTATTAAGATCTTGAGATTTGGAGGCAGTGTTGTTCAAGAGTACAAAGGACCTCGCGAAGCTGATGGTATTGTGACTTATGTGAAGAAGCAAAGTGGTCCTGCATCAGTTGAAATAAAATCTGCTGATGATGCTGCTTCTGTTGTTGAGGACAAAAAGATTGTTATCGTAAGTTCTTTCCCCATCTCCTCACAAAAAATATACTGATGGTTGATCTGCTTTTATCATTGGTCGTCTAAAATTTAAGCTTGAATTTAACGGAATACTTCTATACGTTCCTATAGGTTGGGGTCTTTCCCGAGTTTTCTGGAGAGAAGTTTGATAACTTCACCACTCTGGCTGAGAGGTTGCGTTCTGACTATGAGTTTGGCCACATTTTGGATGCCAAACTTCTACCTCGTGGAGAGTCATCTATTTCTGGTCCTACTGTTAGGTTGTTCAAGCCTTTTGATGAGCTTGTTGTAGATTTTCAGGTATCTTTTAGTCTTAGTTCTTTCTCTTGTTTGGAGAACAACCTATTACCAGTTTCTGTACATCTCTCATTAAAATGTCCTGTTTATGCCAGGAATTTAATGTGGATGCTCTTCAAAAGCTTATTGAAGAATCAAGTATTCCTACTGTGACTGTTTTTAACAATGATCCTAGCAACCATCCTTTTGTCATAAAATTCTTCAATACAGAAACTGACAAGGTGAGCATACAAATCAAACTGTCGCCATGGCTTCCATTACTTCTGTTACACTTCATTTTATATTTTGATCTCCGTAGCCTATTTTAAATCGGCAAGATGATGATTACATGTTTGTTGATCAGGTCTTGAATGGAACTTTTCCCTTTGAAGGAAGTGAATCAAGCAAAATAACATTGAATATCTACCTGTTGTCATTTAATTATATTAATAGAAATCCTCAATTACATGTGTGCCCAAACTTTTTTATCAGTTATCGATTCTGGAACTTGAACTATTATTTTAATTTATAGTCAAATTGCTCCTGGTTCCTTCCATTTGAATCAAATACCTTAAATATCTTTCTTAAAGTTTTAATAGTGCATTCATGTATATTGGAAACTGCAACACATTGATTGTTTTTCCAATTGAGTGTCTTTCCAACTAATGTCCATTTTCTTCAACAGCTTCTCACAAATGATAATGTAAACAGTTTTCTATCCTCCTTTTATAGATACCAAAGGTACTTTCTGGTCTTCTAAACCTACCACCCCTACAGGGGGTAAAAAAGAAAAAATAAGCATGTTCCCGCTTTATCATTGAGAATTATTCAAACTAACACCTGAAACTTTATGCCTGGTGAGACATAAACATTATATATGAAACTGTATTAGTAGAATTTTGGTGGAACTTTTCCATTAAAGCAGCAGAAATTAGCACATTCTCCTGAATGTCTTCACACTCTCTTTTATTGTAGCATGGTGGATTGTGAATTTTAGTGCAAATCATTATTTTGTCTGCTCGTCTGTTATCTGAAACAACTCAAGACCCTCGTGAACAATTTCTGTGTTTGGCTGATTGAAAGGAATTGTTATCGGCCTCTTTCCTTCACTTGGGAATGATTGACACTTTTGACTTCCAAATGGGCAGGCAATGTTGTTTCTGAACTTCAGCAGTAAGAACATTGATGCTTTTAAATCAAAGTATCATGATGTTGCAGAGCAGTACAAAGGAAAGGGAATTTGTTTCCTAATTGGCGATCTTGATGCCAGTGAAGGTGCTTTCCAGGTTGGGATCTTTAGACACTGCATTCTTATTGTTGACTCGTTTCATTCTATTGACATGTGGGCAACATCATTGGCTTTGATGAACAGTATTTTGGATTCAAGGAGGACCAGGTGCCTCTCATTGTCATACAGACCAATGATGGAGAGAAATATCTCAAAACTAACCTGGAGCCTGATCAGATTGTGTCTTGGGTGAAGGAGTACAAGGTGCATGTGCCGTAATTTATTCTTCCTTTTAATTGTTTTCAGTTTCAGAGTAACAGCATCCATTTCGAGAAAATGAGCCTCGTGGACTGATAGAAAATGTAGGAAACTAGGCGGAGTTCAAGTCAAATTTTTTTCCCCTTTTTTGGGTGCCAGGGGAGTTGGTAGTTGGTTGTTGGGGAAGGGGGGGACCTTCTTTAGTGAAGTGACCTTGGTTTCTTCTATAGCACATACTCTAATTCTTACCCATTTAAGTAATCTGGCAATCAGTTTTAATAACTGTGTTCCTGTTATCTAAAATCTTGAAGAATATATTCACAGGATGGTCATGTGCAACCATACAAAAAGTCAGAACCCATACCAGAGGTTAACAACGAACCCGTGAAAGTGGTGGTTGCTGACACCCTCCAGGACATGGTTTTCAACTCTGGGAAAAATGGTACTCAAGATTAGTTTTTGACTTTGATTTTTTTTTTCTGTCTCTAATTGAATTTTGCTAGTTCCAACATGTATACATTGATTGTGTTTGTATGGAGTCTTTCTGTATTTTTCTTAAACAGTAGGTTATACAAGTTTTTCTCTATTTTTTTGATACAGTAGGTTATTCTTAGTGTTCTTATTTTTTTTCCTTGGACTTCAAAAAAGATGAAGAAATTATGTTTTGGAGTGTATGTCCACTATAAAGTAAAAAAAAGAAGATACTTGCAACAAAATGAAATAAATGGCATTTTTAATCTTGTATCACTTTCTTTCCTGGGTCAGTCTTACTCTTTTTTTGTCTGAGTCATGGGACTTTGCCAAGTTTCACTTTTGGCTTTCTATTTGTCCGTTTCAAGACCCTGTGTGGTTTTCGTTTTTTCTTTTGTTTCTTCACTGGGATTCACAGCTGTCTCCTCTCTGTGTGTATTTGGTTGTATGGGTATGTGCATGTGGATTGGCACATGTGCAAGGATAGGTCTGCAGATATGTGCATATTAGTTTTTGGTGTGAGATTGTCCATCAAAACATAACAAATCTATAAATGAAATCTTTGGAATTGTTCATGGCATGAAAGGTATCGAGACATAATTTCAAGGATTATGAATGAAATTGTTGGAATTATTAATGGCATGAAAGGAATCCATGGCTAACTAGATGGTTGTTGTTGATTCCCCATCAAGGTGTTCACTGTGTCTTGTCTTGTGATTGCTAATATTTATGCATAATTTCTGTCAGTTCTGCTGGAGTTTTATGCACCATGGTGTGGACACTGCAAACAGTTGGCCCCAATATTGGATGAAGTTGCTGTCTCACTTCAAAATGATGCTGATGTGGTCATTGCAAAAATTGTAAGATCATTTACATTCCAGAAGACCAATTTAGCATTACATCAAGGATTTGAATATACAGAACTGCATGATCTTTTAAACTTGTAACAATTAGTTGGTAAAGGTTGTGCTTGCCACAAGCTGTTCTTGTTTGTTCAACTTGTCTTGGAGCTTCTTAAAGAAAGTGATTATGGAAAAAGTTGTTTAAATATTGGAAGCATGTTTTGGTTTAAAAATTTAGAAAGCCAAATGGTGTTTTTAAAAGCACCTCTTATACAAGTGCTGCTGCTTGTAGACGGCTTTTATCAGCTTCACATAAGCTAAAAGTAGAGTTCAAAAGGAACAATAAGACCTTAAATGGCTTCAAGCTTAAAAGAGGTTATATTCAATTTTATTGCTAGGTATGCCATTGTCCTCCTTTAGTTGCTGGACTGCAATGTGCTTCCCATTTTAAAAGAAATTATGTTGGTTGAACCTAATTAAATGCCAATATATATATATTCAGTCCTGTATACTCCATTTCTCAGCTGTAAGTTGTTTCTGCTAAATGTTGTATTCCAAGTCATCTTACCTTATCTTGCTTTATAGGATGCTACTGCAAATGATATCCCACAAGGAACCTTCGATGTCAAAGGGTATCCAACATTGTATTTCAAGTCTGCAAGTGGAAATGTCTTGTTGTATGATGGGGACAGAACCAAGGAAGACATAATCGACTTTATTCAGAAGAATCGGGATAAATCAGCTCAGCAAGAATCTGGAAAAGATGAGCTTTGACATGAAGGTGATAAATATCTAAGGTACCATGTTTTCATTGTTGGGTTTTTATGTTTCCTTGTGATCTGCTAATTTGAATCTAGAAGGTGCCTGGATGTTGCTTGTTATCACAGAAATCTGAGCATGAAAAATTATTCATGACCTAGGATTTTCTTTGTCAATCTAAACTCATTTCCTTGGTCTTTCAGGTGCTGTTGTCAATCCCCCTATTATGTGCCCTAATGTGTGTGCCACCTGCAGATATCTTTAATTAGAAAAGTTGGTCAATTAATGTGTCAATCATATGGATGATCCAGAGTCCTTAGACTCGTTACTCTTAATTTTGATGTTTATCTGTTTTAGCTTTGGGGATTTGCTCTGATTACAATATTATCCAATGATTTCTAGGTTAATGTCAGTTGCCATTTTTTCCCCGATAAAAGAGGGTGGTTGGCATGTAATAATAATCGACTGTCTGTAATCTCTCAGATGCAGCAACTATGCACCAGACACACACACACACAAAGAGCACACACACACACACATCCTAAACAATGTAGCTACAGAATTATAGAGCTGCCATCCTGTATAAGTTCATATGCCATCCTAATTTGCTTTTTAAAGTCCTGTTCACAGAATAGACCTGGGATTTGTACACAATACATGCACACTTCACACGCAGAAGTAACAGATCTGCTTGCCTGCAGTTGCGCATGGAACCTTAGGCCCACTCTTGGAAATTTTGAGCTCATACACCTTATACTAGTCTAAATTATGGTTTCGTGAATTGTGCATGTGAGCTTTTCAAAATCCTGTGCTTACTAATGGATTACAGGTGTGTTTGTAGTTTGAAGAAACTAATTTGTGGACAGTAAGTTTTATAAGTCGGCTAAATTGCATGAATGTCTATAATCTGTATTTGGGTGGGACTCGACAATTTTAAACTAAATGGTCTTTTGTAAAATAACTTTTATGGTTTGAGATTGCTTTCTGCAAGGTGTGACTTTTTTATGCATTCTTATTAGGACAAGGTTATCTGCGGTTATTGGTACGAATTTGCTGTAGATGTTATTGAGATCTTGAATTTTGGCATCCAAAAGAATTTTATGTTCATGGTCAAATAGAATCACTGCTATTTCTATTTGTATCTCAAGTAAATTTGAGCTGCAATGCATAGCAGATTATGATATGATTCCTCTGGGTGATTCTTTCACGTTCGCTTGAAAGTAATATGCCTACCTCTTATTGAGTTATGATCAATGGCATTGCTTTGAATTCTGTTTCTTTCTTTGTAGGGCGCAGCATTTTTGTTAAAATGTGCCCTTATGAACGAAAGGATTCCCTTTTTGGCGGTCTTTACCATACCATGACATGAGGAAACGAGATCTGTGATCTCTCTCCAGAAACTTTCTTTAGCTGTGAAATAAAATACCTGTAACTGAAGCAGGTTTGGGTACAGTAGCGAGTCTCAGGGATTAGAACAAGTTGATTATGTAATAGTTGTACAATTAAACTGTTTTATTAGTAAATCCAACTCGTTTCCTAGGGTTAATTACATTTACCTCCCTGAGGTTTGACCAAATTACCAAACAAACCCTGTAGTTAGATAAAATTACAGATAACCCCTTGTTACTATCTTCCGTTAACTGAACAAGTAGCTTCGTTATTCATGAGGTGCAAGTGCATTTCTTTACAAAAATTACAAATAACTCTTTTCCTTGCAACTTCCCTATTGCCCCATTTAAGTCCTTGTAACAAACCACCATTTTCTTGGCAACCCACTATAAGCTCATCAAACCACCATCAATTAGCATGAAGCTTTTCTTATAAACCAATGGCTACATATGGCCTCATCAATTATCATTAGTTTTTCTTATAAACCAAGCCGTGGCCGTGTATACAAAATCATTATGGAATGGTTCATCTTATTATAAAGGATTCAAGTTTATCACAGAAAATAAATCATTGCAGGAAAAATTTTCAATAATAAAATTCTGCACCATTTCAGCCAGGCAAATTAAGCTTGACTTGAACTCCGGCAACTTTACGATCCGGACATCTTCAACTTCGCTAGAAAAAGGTGTTAGCTTTCCACTTAATTCTCAAAATTGGAAAAATCCCTTCAATTCCCTAAACTGAAACCTATTTGTTTAACAGGAAAGAACTTAAATATGAGATAATTATGAAACACACTAATGATTGGTGATAATCATGCTGATTGGTGATAATCATGCGGGGTGATGTCGATGGAGATTAATATCAGTAGATCTCATTCTTGTGGTCAGTGAGATATATATATATATATATATATTTTTAATAAAACCATTACCTTTTCACTTACCGGAGTTATCAGTGACTTCTTTACAATCCTCTTTTCCTGATCTGTTGCCGCCGTCATAAAATCAGTGATTGTCGAATTTTCCAATTAATTCAGGCGTAGAGCGAGTAGAAACCATCATGGACGGAAAGGTGAGATAGTGGATCAAACGGAAAGGTATTAGATAGGACAACGGGCTTTATTACTTGCTGCATGAGCGTCAGCCGGGAAGGGAGGCCAGTTAGAGGGAGGAGGAGGCCAATACGAATCAGAAGAAGAATGTTTATCACTTCTCTCCAAATTGTTTGTTGACCGCAAAAGTTTTTGATAAGCTTCAATCAAATTCCAAAAGTTTGGTGGAGAAATTAATTATGGCTCCTTAAGGGTATGTTTGACCTTTTACATTAATTTTGTGTTGACATCAGTAATATCTCTAACATTTTATAACGGGAAGGAATTATTTGTTAAACCTTTACAAGGTTGGTTTGATAATTTGACCAAACATCAAGAATGGTAAATGTTATTAACCCTTAGCCTAATTAGATATCTCGTTGCAGCTGTTAAACTTCTCTCTCTTCCTAAAATCTCTTTTAGACAACCTTCCCTACTAAAGTTCTATTTTCTTTATGCTTGTTTATTTCTTCAACTTGTCTATTGTGACGGTTGAGTACACTGTTTTCTGTAAAATTCGACTTTCAAAATAAACTAGATGAATGCGATTACACACTTTTAGCACTGATAGTCATTTGATATTCCCTGTGTCTAATTTTATATGTTACTTTTTTTATTTTAAATTGTCTCAAATTATTTATCATTATTTAAAATAATAAAATTTTAAGGATCATTTTACCTATTTTATCCTTCATACAAATTCTAAAAACATAATATTAAATTCATATTTCAACATTAATTACTCTTACAAGCCAATTTAAAATTTAAAACTCCAAAATTAACTAACCAATTTTATAACTTAATTGAAGGACAATTATAAAAAAATCATCTTACTAAAAGGTCAAGCACTAATTTTTTTTTTTAAAATTGTGTATAAAGTTGATCATATCAAATAAAATGGGATAGAGAAAATATAAAACTAATTTATTAACTTGAAAAAGTATATGATGACAATAATTGGTCACTTAGGTTACGAAACCAGAATAAAAGAAAATCTTAGGCAAATTCTAAGGTCCTATCTCACTAGCACTCCCATTGAGTTGCCTATCATCCTTGGCTTTTCCCCAGTTGCTCGTGCAACCTCAAATGAAGCTCAGCAGCAGCAATCAAGAAATGAACGGCTTCAATTGGAGATAAAATTTCATTAAGACTCCTGAGCATTTTCAACCGTAGATTATCAGCTTTCTCCAGTATTTTCTTAAGCCCTTCCTCCTTCGGACGGAGAGTCGACTCGACTCGGTATTCCTCAGCTTCGAGATTCCTCTTACTCGTTGCATTTCCATCCTCCCTCATTGCCTCACTCACTATATGACTCAGCTCCACTACATCACCATCAGCTGCTCTCTCTTGTTGCTTGGCCATCTTGTCAGTTATTTCCCTCTCCTCATAGATTGTCTTCCTCTGCAGTTCATCTACTCGTCGGAGTTGACTCGCTGACAAATCACTAAGATTATGCTGGATCACAATCCCCTGTATCAAATCACCGAGTTTGTCCTCGAGTTGTAAACCTGATTTTGAGTAGAGAAGATGAATAGCCATAGTGGGTCTCCATCCACCAATCCAAAGCAATGCATTCTCAAGAGAACTCGTCCATGGGGGTGATAACATGAGCAATATATTTTTGTCTGCCCATTTGGACTTTGCTTTGTAGTACTCCTCGTAGTGCTCAATCACCCTTTTCACCAAGTTGCCCAAGTTTGTTGGTGGTGAGGATGAGGAGACTTGTTGTTGTGATGCATTGATTAGCTCTTGAAGCTGTTGGCTTTGCTGATTCTTCCATTTCTCATAAAATTGTTGAAAGCTTTGATCAGTTTTTTCAGCCGTGGAAGCCATGCATGCAACTGACAGTCACCGATTAGTGGTATAGAATATTAGCTATGGAGACATCTCTATATATAGAGATTGTAGGCCGCGGCCAGCCTAAATCATGACTCCTACGTAAGTGTGTGCATGTACGTTGATAAAATTTTTGGTTGTTACTAATTCTAACCAATACCAAAACAAGAAAGTTTGGGAAATCCGAGAATGGTTTTTGAATTTGATTGTTTTGATCTGTATCCAGCTCATTAACATCATCAGAAACAAACAGTTTGCATGTACTCAGGCTGGGGGAATTAATATAATGTTTCAAATAATATATAGCGTAATAAGGAATATCACAAGTTCCAAGTATTTGTTAAATGTAGTATTTTGATACACTGCATCGGCATCCTCTTGTCTGTTGTGCAGTACAATGGGCTTGCAAAACTGCTTGCCGTCTTACGCTTTCACCATCGTAAATGGTTTCTTGATGACTCACAAGACTCGCAATTGCATCATAGGATTGCACAGTAGTGGGTGTTTTTACATGTTTCAGTTTTCAACCTTTTTTCTATATATTTTGGATTGTTAATTGTTCCTGATATCGTCATTAATAGCATCATTATTCACAATTCATAAGTTTTTGGATACAATAAACTGAAATCTTTTATTTTAATACTGAGTAATTATTAGATATATTTCATAATTATTCTTTAATTAAAGTGGAAAAATAACTCAATATTATTTTTTAGAAAGATTGGTCTTACATTAAGAGACAAGACATAGAGGCTTCCATTAATTCAAAAATAATTATTAAATATATTTAATAGTTATTTTTCGTCAGGATAAAACTTCTCTCTTAAAAAAATTTCATATGAAAAGGGTGGGTTTAGTCAACCCAATTCTCTAATGTGTGAGAGAATTGTTCTTCAAGTTGATGATAATGACGGAAATTTGGTAATCAGATATGTGGGGTCTACTGGCACACCAAAACAATAGCATTTAGTAGATATACGTATACCGTATATACCCCACCAAAGAAATAAAAAAAAAAAAAAAAAAAGTGTTAGCCGTCATAAGGAAAAGCACAATTTCAAAGATTTGTCAAATGAAGTCTTTTGATGCACTGTATCGGCATCTTGTGTACATTTTGACGCAATGGAGTTGCAGAACTACTGGCCGTCTTACCGCTACAGCACAAAACTATGGATAGGTATTAAATGGGTGATATGTGTGGTTCCATCATATGTTTTTAATACAAATTGTAATACCAAAATGAACAGCAAATGACCCAAAAACCCATAAAAAATTGGTATATTAAAAATGCATGATAATGGCACCACACCACGGTCCAATTGCAAAGATTAACCTAATGTAAATTAATTGTCATAACTCGTCTAATTAAAACAAAAATTATACGCTCATTCATGATTATATTCAATAATTATCAATTTATAGTTCTCACATATAGAACTACAAGAATTACAACAATTCATTGAAAAACTACCAGATTAATCAACAGTCAATTGTGATTATCCAATGATCTTGAAATTTAAAAACATTCAAATTAATTTTAATTACAACTCTTTTGAATGAGTTTTGAATTCAACAAGAGAGTGTCTAACAAAGAGAATTTGAAGAATAAAATTATCAGATAGACATGAAGGTTAGGTTTTGCATATCTCAATTTCCACCCTCTTTTTCAATGTTTTGTTCTGTGGATTATTAATTGTGCGCTTGATGTATTATAGTTCATATATATTTTGGATAAGACATCACTTGATAATTTTATGGAAAAATGACTTAAATAGTCATTGAACTTTTTTACTAAGACACAAAAAACGGTCTTGGACTTTTTAATTTACAACTTTATAGTGCTTGAAATGTTTATTTTAGGCCAATCTAATCATAGGGTTAGTTTAGTTTACGGGATGATATAAGATTGGATAATTAATTTTATACCATCTTATATTTGGTTGATTTTTTTGACATGAGATTGTTATCTTAATTAACCCAATTAATTGCTTGTGGAAGGTATAAAATAATAACCTGAAGGATGTGGTATTAGTTATCGTGGGATGATTCCCAGATGTGATAACAAATTTTTTAATAATTTACTCTAACAAACTTTATGACTTTATATCATATGTTGTCATATAGAATTATAAGAGGTATTTATGAATCAGGCATTTGATCTATATGCCCAAGGAGCGACCCAACCATTTTATCTAATTAAGAGAAAATTGACCTGATATTACATAGGCACCTAACCCAGTATATTTATGATAATTTTGTATTACCAAAACCTTAAAAAATTAAAATTTGACTACCTAAATACAGAAATACCCCTAATAAATAGGCAGGATAGGAGAAAAAAGTCAATTAATATTAGACCTTAATATGTAAAATTACAAAATTGATTTCAAAAAATTAAAAAAAGACTGATGATTACACATACAATATATAAATGAGTTCAGGAGTGAAAGTCCCTTATTATTAGGCCACAGTAATATGTAAAATTCCATAATTTTTCCTATGTATGCATTAGGTCGAGTCATATTGGGTCGCAAATTATTGACTCAGTAATTCTAATATCTGAGCCATAGACATTAACCGATTCACTTACTCAATTTTTGTGATTCCAAATGGATCAGATTAATGGATTTTTCAGTTAGTGGCTCGAGATGAGTACTGCTAATTATTTTATGTAATAATGATTTATTTAATTCATAGATTTATTTTTTAGTATATTATAATTACTAGAATATTTTTTATTATAATATTCATAGATTTATTATAATTACTTGAATTATTATTTGTTGGCTTACAAAAAATAAAGTGCTAATTTAGGGGTGTTTTGATTAGTAAAATAATAGTTAGATCTGATATGATTCTCAACAAAATACAAGATAGTATTATTTTTAAGATATTCCATGTAACTTAGTATCAATCAAATACTAGATAACATAGATTATTTATCCAAGGATAATTCATCGTAGGATTAATAGTTCGAGAATTAGGCATTATAATTCATCAGGTTTGTGAACCAAACGTACCGTTAGGGGAATTCTATAGTTTCATTAGGGTACTATACTGTTATACTTTAAAATTTTTACTAAACAAGTATTTAAAGTACATAATGATGTACTATATAACAAGCATTCAAAGCACATAATATTATATTATACAAAATATTTAAAGTATAACATTATGATAACTTAATAGGGGCATAAAATTTTCCCTAATCTTAACTATGCATTGGATATGTTTATCCGATTTGATCAAGAGCAGAACAGGTAATTTATTAACCTATGCCTAACATATTAGAACAAACAAATAATCCACAAATCTGACAACTCTTCTCTATCCCTCGACATCTGGAATTTTTGAAATTTTAGATGTTTATTTAATTAATGTGACTTTGTTATTGATATCGCTTTAGGTATACTTTTGGGTCTCGTTTAGTTGGTACGAAAGTAAAATTGAGAAGGAATGTTATTTCTCAAAATATTATTCCATGTAAAAAATCTTCTTTTTTTATGTTTGAATACTCTTAAGAATCTTGATATACAAAAATTGTATGAATTCTTATACTAGTGTTTAATTAGCTACGAATGTATTTTACAATTTCATTAGATTGCCAAAAATATCCCTACAAACATGACGTGATTTTTTTTTTTTTGGCATCATAAGGCAATTAAAATTAAGACCAAATTAATAACATTATGACTTTTTTTTTTGAATTTCATTTTATTCCAATTTTTTGTATCTAATATAATAATTGAGAACAATTTTGTCATGTAAGAAAAAAGTTATTCGCAAATCGTGAATAATAATAATAATAATAATAGTAATAGTAATAGTAATAGTAATAGTAATAGTAATAATAATAGTAATAATTCAATTATTATGATTGAAGACATCAATTGTGTATAGCTATAATATAGAATAACTTCATTCATGAAATCATGACTAAAGAACCAATTTTGATTTAATATAAAGGCGAATTAAAACATGTAAACAAACTACTAAAAGAATTAATTTTTTATATCTAAATATTATAAATTAAGCACAAAATGTGTCATAACTACTAAAAATAATCAATGTAATAAAAAGTTTACATATTATAGTCATTTATTTTCACAATAGTAATTTCAGCCTATTTATTAAAAGTTATACATATGATAAAATAATAAAATGTATAAAACAATTCTAACTTGAGATTTGGAAATCCTAAGATATGCAGATATTTTATGGTGAACTATAATTTGCGAAGAGAGAAGGATGAGTAAGAGAGCATGAGATAGATGACGATATTAAATATAAGATTGGGTAGATGTTGAGTTGTAATAGAATGATATTGTTGAACTGTAACAGATTGGGAGGAGAGTGAAGAAGGTTAGGATGTTTACCCTTATTTTAGGATTAAAATCCTAAACAAAGAAAAAAAAAAAAAAATACCAACAGAATATTAAGATTTAGAATTTAGGTATTGTGTCCTAACTTTCCTTATTTTGAGGAAAGATTTTACTTTCATAATAAGCTAAAAATTGAACCAAACAATAGAATTTAAATTTCAGGAAAAACATTACTTTCCTTGACAAGAATTCTTGCCAACCAAACGAGGCCTTGGTGCTTTTGTAAAGGGATTATGAATTACACATGTACTTTATATGATAAGAGAAATATAGGTGCATAATCAATTATTTTTAATTAATTTCTTTGCCACAAGTTATTTATATTTTAAAAGAGTATATCACTTTGAATATTTACATCATTTATATAGTGTAATAAAAATCATAATGATATAGCCTTATGAGTTGATATATATATAGATAAACCTAAATAGTAGTTAAGATTTACCCTTTTTCCTTTAGATTTTAAATTAACCTTTCATATATTATAATGTAACTTTTATTTTTTAAAATAAGCATACCCACATGCAATAAGTTAAAAATAACTCATATAATTCTATCATTTTCATATATGTGGGATTAAAAGTTTAAGTTATAGAATTTGGTTTACATATTTTATCTTGCATTTCCTATTCTAACTATATACGTTCTTATTTCTCTCAGTTAGTCACTATTAAACTTGATAAAACTAATAATGATATTGCCCTCATCATTTGAGACGAAAATGCATATAGAACCATAGATAAGCCTATGTAGTAATTAAGGATTAACTTTTGTTTTTTTTTTTCCTTTGAGGTTTTGGTTGACATTTCATATATATATATATATATATGCATCCAATTTTTTTATTAATATAGTGAATTTCACATAAAAAAACTGTTTGGTAGTAGTTATATTTTAAAGTCACTTTTTCACTTCTTATTTAACATGGGCGTTATATATATATATATGTATGTATGTATATGTGTGTGTATGTGTGTATGTATACACACATACACACACATACACATATATGTATGTATGTATGTATGTATGTGTGTGTGTATGTGTGTATACACACATACACACACATACATATAGTATATATATATATATATATATATTTTACTACTGCTAATATTTTAACTAGCACCACATTTGCAGGGATAGAAATGGATCTTACACAAATTTAAAGAAATCATCTAAATTATCCATCTTTTGTAACAAACTATAGTCTATGGTTCAAATATTTTATAATTTTTTCAGATAGAAGATTCTAAAATAATTTATATCCACTTATGATTTTAATACATATTTAGGTTATTTAAAATAGTATCTCATGGTTTTTCCATAGGAAAAATATACAAATAGTCCCTTGAATATTTAGAAAATAATTTTTGGTCCCTCAAATATAAAATAATGAGTTTTGGTCCTTCAGAAAATATAAGCACGTATGTTTTTTTTTTTTGTCCCGGAGTACAATTCTTGCAGTATTTTGGCCAGTAAAGGCCATTTGTTCATCACATGGTTATATGTTTAGAGGCAATATAAGTGCTATTGTATTTTTTTTCATAGAATTGCAGTTATGAGCTTTTTAAACTTCCTACAATCACATAACAATCCGACTCTTTCCATCTCTTCCATGAATTTCTCAACGAATTTTTTGCAAGAGAACCTAAGAAATGTAAGAATCCCATGTGATCTAATTGGGTCAAGACAATTGGAATGTTAAAACAGAGGACATAGGAAGTGTGATTTTCACGTGATTTATTTGAGAAAACTGAAGTTTAGTTCTGATTTTACCTATGAAAATAAAACTACATGCGAGCATGTAGTCTTTTTTGGCCAAAATACTATCATAATTATGCTCAAGGACCAAAAATATACATTTAGATTTACCGAGGAACAAAAACTCATCATTTTATATTTAAAAGATAAAAAGAAATCTTATAAATAGATATTTAAGAAATAATTTGCACAATTTTTCATTTTCAATATTTTCAATGTATGTAATGAAAAAACAAACGTGGACGAAATAAAGGTTCTTCTATAACGTAAAGAAATATATTAGGCCTAAAAAATCAAAGTTTCATGCACTCTTTAGTTCCAAATGAATAAATTTTTGTTATAATACTATAAAACATCACTTTAAAAGAATAATTTTTTTTTAAAGTAGCATACAATTTTCAAAACTTTCCAATTCTTTAAAGACAATTAACTAATTATCTTCGTATTAAATTTTTTTTTTTTGGTGGGATAATCAATGTACATAAGTTACATAATTGACACCAAACTAGAATTTATTCGATTTATGCTATCATGTGAAATTTGACATGATATAATAATTAGAAAATACTTTAAAAATATGTTGACTTGCCCGACAAGAACTTATGCTTTTTTTTTTCTTTTTACAAATAGTAATTGATTCAACCATCTAGAAATAGAAATTTTAAAAAGCTCAAATTTGGCACTTAATTTAATTCAAAAATTAATAAGGAGATGTTTGGTTTGTATTTGGGAATTGAAATCGGAATGAGAATCATAAACCCTACTATTGGTATGGGTTTATATCATTCCTTTTACTTATTTAGTTTGAACAGGAATGGTTTCACTATATTGATAAATTAATCAATTTAAAATTCAAGTCATAAACGAGGAATGAAAGTGGGTATTTTTTAACACTTTCATTCACATAGAATGATTCCCATAGTGATTAGTTAAACAACATTTATGAATATCATAAAATTTGATTCCCATTCTTACTCCTCAGACCCATAAACCAAACAGCTCCTAAGATTTCAATAACATAAATATCTCGAAGAAATAGTTGCACAAATCACATTCTTAATGTTTCTAAAAAACTTCTAACTTTTTTCTAACTTGCTACTTTATTAAAACATTAAACATACTAATGTTTAACTATTTCTATACTTACATACGTTGATCGAGCCATATGACTTCTTAGTATAGAAATTAAGAAAAGTAATGCACAAAATGTATGTCGAAATAGAAAGTTTTGTTGATCGTGGGTTTTTCTTCTGTTATCCTATGATATTATAAATGCAATTTCATCCAAATCTAACCTATGTAAATCAAGAGTGTGTATTTTCTTTTAATATATTAAACTATGATATATGAGACATTTTTATTCACTTATATTTGGTAAATTTATTTTTTAAAATAAGATAGAAATGATAACTATAATATGTGTGAACTCATTTTTAAAATACAACTTATAATTTTACATTTTAAAGTTAATTTAATCATACATAAAATCTATCCAAATCATTGTGTCAAGAAGATAAAAAATTGAAAATAAAATAAAAAATAATTTTTATGCTTTTCAATTAGTGAAAACCGATGGCCAATAATAGTTCTAAATTTCGTCATACTAGGTCTCCATCAACCAATCCAAAGTAATGCATTCTCAAGAGAACTCCCCTATCGGGGTGACAACATGAGCAATATGTTTTTTTCTGTCCGGATTTTTATTTGGTTTTGTTGGCCATGAGCAATATATTTTTGTCTACCCATTTTGACTTGGCTTTGCAGTATTCCTTGTGGTGCTCAACCACCCTTTTCACCAAGTTGCTCAAGGTTGTTAGTGGCAAGAATGAGGAGAATTGTTGTGATGCATTGATGAGTTACTTGAAGCAAATGGTTTTGCTGCTTCTTCTATCACGCCCTGCTCTCGTGAATCCCGTGACCGTTATACTCTCACATTTTCTTGAGAACACCAAGCTTAAAAATATCAAATCCTTGATTACTCTCCTTAATAAAACTTATGATTACCCGCTAAAATGTTAAATAATGGGGTGAGCAAAATACGAATTCAGTAAATAGTGATAATTTACTTCTACTGGATCGCGCATGCTACAAATATAGATAGTGAAGTTCAAAAATTGGTTTACATACATGCATGCATACTTTATATATGTACACTTATATGTTACATGCAATAATTAACAAGAAAGCACGGTGGAAGAGCATTATTTGTCCTTATAATTAAATAAGTGGCAAAATTATTAAAATCCACAGAATGAACAAATACATATGTCAATAAATTGAATTAAAGCAATCCAAGACAAAATAATACAAATGTATCAAGGAACACTAAGGGCATAATGGCAATACAGGATATACCATCTTAACTTTGTACCTATTAGGAATAGGGCCATATGCCACCCTTTGGGGCCAAAAATACCTATCTTCACATCGAATCAAAACTAATTGGTAGTTCCCACTATAGACACCAAAAAAATTAATTGATATTACGATAAACTAATCTTGATTAATTTTGTACTTGATTAAACCAAGACCTTGATCCTAATGTCTCAAAGATGGTCCAGCAAGACTAACTAGACAAGCCCGCATTCTTATAAATTGGGCCAAACGTATAGATCGAGCCCATTAGATATTGTTTTTGCCCAATAGGCTAAATGTTTTAGAATCAATCTAAAGGGATAAATCTCTTTATTTGAGCAAATTAATTAAAGGAAAAAAATTAGGGTTGATTATGGGAATTAATTTCACCTTGATTAACTTAATTGATTTACTTTCCTAAACAAAAACTCTCATTCTTGGTCTATAAAAAGAAGGCCATAGTCATTGAGAAAGGAAGAACACCCAGGGGGACTTTGGAGGAAGGACTTCCAAGAACCATAGGAGTATTTCAAGCAAGTCAACACTACAAAAGACAAGACTTCTACAATGTAGAAGATCAACAAGCACAACCAGCAAAGGTGTCGCATCTTCTACATCAAAAACAAGTCAAGCTCTTCAATAACTCTTCAACCGGGATCAAGCTTCAAGTCCTTGGGGGAAGAACAACCAAGCACACCAATACTTTGGAGACAAGACTTCAAAAATGTGGGAAATCAACAAGTACGAGAAACGAAGTGCCGCATCTTCACAACAATCAAAGTTTTGTTCTTCAGCACTTTTTCTATTTGGATCAAGCTTCAAGCCCTCGGTGTATATATCCTCCATCGATTTCTTTGAAGCCATGAGAAATTGAGGAACTCAATGGTTCGAGATCAATCCTACTATGACTCTCGGGTTGTTGCCAACATACTGACGTTTCAAGATCAAGCCTACTTCGGCCCTTGGATCGTCACCAATTTGGAGTTCAAATCAGAGGAACAACAATCAAAGGTCGTGTTCTTCATCAACTCCACTTGAGCTAGGATCAAGCTTCACGCCCTCAGTTTCAACTACTACTCTCAATCACTCGTAATAGAGAAATTAGAAAGGACCACCAACGATTCAAGATCAAGCCCACAAAAAGTGGCCCTTGGATTTTTACTAAATTCGGAGATCGAATCAGAGGATTTTCACCTTGTAAATGGTAAAACCATAGATATTGTAACCCATTTACTTTAATATTAATAAAATCATTCATTTGTACATTTTATTTCTTGCCTTTCCTCAGGCACAAAATTTGTGTGTACAAATTTCTGGCACGCCTAGTGGGACCTCTCTGCCTCTCATCTCAATCTCCAAAAAGTCTCTCCGTGAGGTTGCACTTCTGAAATGGCTAGAAAGAATACTCTAGTGACAAGCAAAGTTGATAGTGAAAACGAGCATCTCAAAGTTCGAGTTCCTAAATGGTAATAGATTATTTTTCACTTTTTTCCTATTTTCATAATACAATTCCTATATTTGTGCAAATTATATTTTTAGGAGAGATTTTATTTTGTATATTAGAAATTGCTATTTAGTATTTGCACATGAATAGTTCCTTCATCAAGTTGGTTCCAAGAGAGGTATAGGGATTCAAGAATAATCAAATATCTAATGCCTTTGATAAATTCAAAGTTGTTAGGATAGAATTTGAATAATTGAAGAGAATAAAAGGTTCTAATAAGTTATATATATTGTCAATATTTTTCAAGACTACACTGCTCTATTTGATTACTAAACTTATAGAATGGATATACTAATAAACTCTAATATATTTCCTGTCATACACTATACTCTAGTTTGATGATACTTGAAACCTTTCCATTTCTAAAAGTGTTAAATAGAGTACCAATAAACTCATTGTAGAATACTTTAATAATTCTCAATCGAGAAAATGGACTTCTATTTTAAAAATTACAATGTAGATGTGTTATTCACAAGACATACTTATTTAGCTCCTATGGCTTGAACTAGTATAAACTAAACAAATCTCTTATATTTTCAACAAAATATATCTAAAGAAATGCATAAAAATTACATGTGAGCACATATTTCTCTAAGCTCATACGAACTACATAAATTTCTTTGGATTAGTTAAACATTAAAACAAAAATTATATAAGAAGAAAATTGAGCTAAAAAATTCAAACTGTTAGTATCTCCAAACATGTTTTACTTTTAATCCATAGTAATAAAAATCAAATAATTAGTATCTCTAAACGTGCAAAGCATGTGCTCCCATACTAGTATAAAGAAAATGCATAAAAATCACTTATGAGCAAATATTTGTCTAATGCGAACTAAGTATAAATTAGGCCAATATCTAATTAAAAAAAAAATATCTCTTTAACTTAGTTAAATATTAAACAAAAATCATATAAGAGAAAAATAAAGCAAACTAAAAATATCAAATAATTAGTATCACCTAAAATGCTTTACTGTTTAATTTGTAGTAACAAAAATTAAATAATTTGTATCTCCTATCGTATAAATCACTACTCTCGTATCAGTATAATAAAAGCTTGAGTTTAGTTTTACACAACACATACCATATCTCTGATTTAAGTAGATAATAGTTCTGATATATTCGTGAAACTAATATCCTAAAACTTGTCCCCGTGTATCTTTCAGTCATATACACCTCCATATATATACCTCCACACACGTATTAACTAATCCTTGTAAGTTGTTCTTGGTTATGGCATAGTCCTAAGTCATATTAATATTCCATGGCTTTGTAATAAGTTTATGTTAGAAGAGACTCATCGACTCTTCTCTGTACAAAAGCCTAAACATGATACTTTGTCTTTAGGCTTTTTGAAATCTCTTAGGTAGCCAAATTCTTGTCCAATTGTTCAGTGTGGCAACTGACTTAGTACTACTATAAGTAGGCAAAGGACTCCATATTGTTGGTCAATGTAACTAGGTAATTTGTTGGTTCTCAAGCTCCATTTCGTATTAATTGAATTGTAAAGTGTCCAAGTCCTCTTGTGTGTTTGACTTAGAATAGTTCTAGTGTCTTTATTAAGTGTCTCATGTTTGTAATATTTTGGTATGTTTAAGTGATTTGTGGTGAAATATTTAATGTGATATTGTTATATTTGTTTAAAGTTATTAGTTGAGAAAACCAACAGTTTATTCATTTGTTTCAATGCATATATCTTCTCCTAAATCCTTCCTGTTTTTTTTTTCCTCGATGAGATAATTTCTTCATTGATAATTGTCTAAAATATAGTTGTAACTAAGGCTTGATTGATTTCTCACTTTACAACAATTCCTCAAAGAATGGCGTCCGAGTTTATAAGCTCTTCGATCTCATGTTGTGCTTAATTTGTAAAACATGCCATATATTGTCGGGGAGAAAAATTTATGGGAGAGTCTATTAAAAGAAGCTTAATACATATAAGTTGGAGCCTAATCTTTATTTAAAAGTTTAAACCAGTAGGTTCTGGGCCTATTTTATATATTAAGTACTCTTTATTCATCTTTCAAACCAATAAAGGACAAGTTAAACCTATCTATGAGCCCAACAATCTTCCTTTTCATCAAACCCACATTAATATTCTATGCAAGTCCAAATTGTTTATCAACCAACTCATGGACCCACTCTTCTTGAATTTCACTCCTTCTGTGAACAAACCGGACCCTGCCAAAACCGACCCATGGTCCAATAGGATCACTCTTCTTAATTCCATGGCCGACACTAAGAAGAGAACGAGTACGGCCCAACCCCAAGAAGAGAACGTTACGGTCCAATATTGAGAAGACATTAGTCACTTGCAAACGAGTAACCCAAAAAACTAAACTTCTCATCAAACCCACATCAATACTCCATGCAAGTCTACATTATTCTTTTTCATCAATCAACTAGTACAAGTCTAAATTCTTCTTCAACCAACTCATGGACCTAGTCTTCTTGAATTTTACTCCTGCTGTGAACAAACCAAACCCCTGGCTAAACCCCTGGCCCATGGTCCAATTGGACCACTCTTTTTAACTCTATGGCCCGACACTAAGAAGAGAATGATTATAGCCCAACCCCAAGAAGAGAACATTATGGTTCAACACCAAGAAAACACCGGTCAATTGCAAACGAGTAACCAAACTCGTAATCAGAATATCTGATATTGCTTTTGGGGAGGAAAATCCATGAGAGAGCCCACCAAAAGAGATCCAATACATAAATTAGAACCTAACCTTGACCTAAAAATTTAAACCAGTAGGTGTTGGACCTAATCTTATATATTAAGTACTCTTTATTCAGTTCTCAAATTAATGTGGGACAATTTAAACCTAACCATGAACACAACTTATTTAGTCAATCACATATTAGCATAACAAAATTAGGTGAATTCTTAGACGCAATGAAATGAAAATAGAACCAAGAATAAATACATGGTTTCGTCAATGGATGGTGAAATGGAGGTCTTTGAGCTCTTTAATCATTCAACTTTGTTCATGCCTTGTTTGTGAGCATTGTTCATAGATTTGGCTGAATTTTTGGAATGGTAAGTATCCTTTCGATACTAATACGCTGTATCGCCTTATATAGATACTAAAATATGAATTAAAATTATAGTATAATTCTTAAAGCTAGTTAATTCTTTATAACTACTCTACAACCAACTATTTATGATTTCTACCTTATATTTCATGATTTTGGATAAATTTGTTATCTGATATAGGTCCGATACTACCGCAATCGATGTAAAATGGTCATCACCGCGATCGTGACCGATATTGCAACTTTAAACCATGTTTGTGAGCAATAGCCCATAAGTAAATAAGATTGGAATTAGCCACTAGCTATTAAAATGTAAAATAAAAAGATGTTTAGAATGTAAAAGGACAAGTGGGAATATACATCATTAAATACACCAGAGAATAGCAAACACCAGGAGATGCTTCATAAAGTATTCTCATCTGTGAGGTCTAGTGTTCAAACCACAGGTCTTATAGAAATCCAGATAGGTGACAAAGCACCCTTGCCTGATCTAGATGGTCTCTCTCCCTCTAGTCCCTTAATAGTGTCCAGTTGGGTTTCTCCTTATAGAGTAGGTTAGGTTAGAATGTTGCCGATTTAAAAAAACAAAGCAAACTGCATGGTAAGTCTGAAAGTAGTAAAACAATCCAAAACATGCTAACATATCAACGTATAAATTGGCAACAGAAAACATGATAAAAAATACCTTCGGCCATTGTCATCACCATTGTCGATGTCGTCGTCTTCTCTGTTTGCTATAACCGGTGGGCATTTCTAAGCACTAAAATCTCACGAATGATGGTATAGTTTTTGAAGGAATAATTTTGTGCTTAGGGATCCTTAACCAGCATATCCTATTTATATATATCTCCCATCAAGATATGGATTGATATTCAATGCCCTATGGGTAGTTCTAATATGGGGCATTCACAAATCATGAAGGATATAGGTTATTTTTGGTGGTTTCAATTTATACGGACCACAATCACGCAACGTTCAAATGAACGTTGCAACTGATATTCTCCCACTTTGTTCGTATACATAATACCCAAATCCATAAAAATTAATGTTAAGAAGAGAACACGATACATGAATCATGGCGATAAGTTCTCTAAAAACGAGTAGTTTCTTCCATGTATCATGTGTTAGACACTAAGTCGAATTTCTTAATAAATAAACCCACTGTTTATTTTTTGGTCCAAAATCAATGATATTTCTCAAAGTGAATAAATATGTACACAAGAAAAATTAATCATGAGAAACATCATAGATAGAGTTTCATAATAACATCCGTTCTAATAAACGAAGTTACATAGTGGTACCAAGTCCCATTCTAGCTACATGATCCTTGAATTTCAATAGTGGTATGCCCTTAGTCAAAGGACCAGCTATCATCAATTCAGATAGTACTAACATGTTCAATAATCACTTTCTTTTCTTTAACGTGTTCTCTTATGGCTAGATAGTTAATGTCGATATGCTAGCTTCAACTACCACTTCTATTGTTCTTGGCCTTGAAAAAAGCAGCTGAATTGTCATAGTAGATTCTCAATGGCCTTGAAATTGAATCCACAATCCTAAACCTAGAAATGGAACTCTTCAATCATGCACCTTGTGAGGTAGCCTCAAAACAAGATACGAACTCAGGTTCTACAGTGGAAGCAGCAATTAGAGTCTTTGCACTTCTCCAAGATGGAGCTGCACCGGCAAACATAAAAATGTATCCTGATGTTAATTTTTGTGAATCAACACAGCCATCGATGTTTGAATCAAAGTAACCAGGTACCTTCAAATTATCAGTTCGTCTGTACATAAGCATGTAATCTTTGGATCCTTGAAGGTATCTCAATACTTTCTTTGCAGCTCTCTAATGGTCAATACCTAGATTACTCTGATATCTTCCCAACATTCCATCACAACAAATGCAATATCAGGCCATGCGAAAACTTGAGCATACATTAGGCTTCCAATAACAGAAGCATATGAAATATTTTTTGATTTGTTCTCTTTCAAGATCATTCTTTGGGCATTGGTTCAAACTGAACCTATCACCCTTCACAAGGGAGCTAACTTAGTTCACAATCTTTCATCCGAAATCTTTCTCAGATTTTGTTGATATAGGTTTCTTGAGACAGACCCAGAATACCTTGATATCTGTCTCCATGAATTTTAATGCCAATGACATAAGATGCATTACCCATATCCTTCATGTCAAAATTCTTAGAGTGAAATTGTTTCACTTCATATAGCAATCGCTTATCATTGGTTGCAAGTAAAATGTCATCCACAATAGAATAAGGAAACAAATTTTTCTCCCACCAACCTTCTGGTATATATATTGACCCATAATATTCTCAACAAGGCCAAATAAAGAGATACCTTTATGGAATTTTTAATACCACTGACGGAAGGCTTGTTTCATCATGATATCCATATTTTGATTTCTTTAGCTTGCATACCAATAGCTCACCATTACTAGAAGAAAATCCTTCTGGTTATTTCATATAAACCTGTTCCTCTAGATCTCCACTGAGAAAAGATGTTTTCACGTCCATTTGTTGCAACTCTAGATCAAAATGGGCTACCAAAGCCAACATGATTCGTAGGGAATCTTTTTCAGATACATGAGAAAAGGTCTCTGTGTAATCAATTCCTTCTTTTTAAGTGAATCCCTTAGCAACGAGTCTTGCCTTGTATCTCTCAATGTTGCCCAATGAGTCACTTTTCATTTTAAAAACCCATTTGCATTTTGCACCATTAGGCAACTCAACAAGATCCCAAACATAGTTACTCTTCATAGAATCCATTTCTTGTTTCATGGTATTGTACCATAGTTCTTATTCTTTGCAACTCATGGCTTGTGAAAAAGACTCAGAATCATTTTCGACTCCAATGTTATAGTCAGGTTCTTGTAAATACACAATTTAATCACTAGGATGAATTGCTAATTGTTCTTTCTCTAGTAGATCTCTTTAATATTGAACCAACATTTTCCTGAGGATCATGTAGTTGTTCAACTGGTTGTTCAACAATTTTTGAAATTTCTTGAATAATTCGTTCTACTAGAATATTATCAGCAACTTGTGGAATTTCAGTGATTGGTTGTTCAACACCTGTTGGTACTTGAGGGGTGTTGTGTATAATAACCAATCTATCATTTGAAGTAGAAGGTTGATTTGTAGCAGAAGCTATGTTCTGAAATTGATCAATCCCACTAATTAAATCATTCTCAAGAAATTTTGCATTCCTTGATCCCAATCCTAGTGCTATGAGATGGACAGTAAAATCTGTACCCTGTAGACCTTTCAGCATATCCAATGAAATACCCACTAAAGGTCCTTGGGTCTTGTTTATTTTCTTGTGGGTTATAGACTCTTACTTCAAATAGGTATCCCCATACACATATATGTCGCAAGTTCGGTTTCCAACCTTTAAATAACTCAAAAAGGTGTCTTTGGAACAACTTTTGTTGGAAACTCAGTTCAATATATACACAACTGTTTTAAGAGCTTCAATCCACAAGGATTTGGACAGCTTAGAGCTACGAGCATACTACTCACCATATCCATTAAAGTTAGGTTTTTTCTTTTTGCTATACCATTTTGATCTGGAGAACCAGAAACAGTATATTGGGCAACTATTCCATTTTCTTGAAGAAACTTTGCAAATGGACCAGGTGCTTGTCCATCTTCAGTATATCTACCGTAATACTCTCTACCTCTATCAATCCTCATGATCTTAATTTGTTTTCCACATTGTTTCTCTACTTCAGCTTTGAAAACTTTAAAGGTGTCGAGTGCTTTGTTCTTATTATGAAGCATGTAGAGGTACATATATTGTAAATAATCATCTATAAAGATGATAAAGTATTTCTGATCATATGCATCCAAGTCTGGACAACAAATATCTGAATGTATGACTTTTAATATGTTAGAACTCCTTTTGGCACATTTGTACTTTGATTTGTTAGTCTGCTTGCCTTTAATACAGTCTACACAAGTATCAAAATTAGTAAAATCCAAAGTACTAAGTACTCCATCATGTACTAATCTTTTAATCCTCTCTATGCAGATATGTCCTAACTTCGGTGCCACAAAGTAGACGAATCTTCATTTATAGCACATCGTTTAGTACCATCTTGAACATGCATAGCATTACAAGTGGCATTATTTTGTAAATTAAGAGAGAAAAGATCATCAGACATTGTACAATTCCTAACAAGTTCAGATTTATAAAATAAATTGAAAGAAGTGTCTGAAAAATTAAAGGAATATCCCAAGGGTAAAAGTTTTGAAACTGAAATTAAATTTCTAGAAAAACTTGGAACATAAAATGTTTTTTCTAATTTCAAAATGAAACCACTACTTAAAAATAAATTGCATGTCCCTATGGCCTCCACATACGGACACATATTGTTTCCTGAATAGATGTATTCACTTTTCCCACTAGTTTTCTTAGATTAATTCGTAAACCTTGTAAGGAATTTAAAATATTGATTGTAGAACTAAAATCAATTCACCATGTGTTATCATTAATATCAACCATATTAGATTCATAACAAACGAATGAGATTGGATTACATTTCTTCCCAAGTCATTTCTGAAATTTGACACAATCCTTCTTCATATGTCCCTTTCTTATGTAGAAGAAACACTTGGATTCCTTTTTTATGTCAGTTTTGGGAGATATTTTCACTTTCCCTTTCTGTTTGGCTTGATTCATGTTCTTTCCTTGTGTTGCTGTAAATGCACTCTCTCCTAATTCTATTATTAGCCTTCATTCCTCTTGAACACATACAGTTAAGAGTTCATTAATTGACCCCTTATCTTTATGCGTTGTAAGAGATTTTGAAGGGTCCATATTGCTATGGGGGAGTGTTCAATATGTAGTGCACCAGGAAAGATTCAGACATCTCAACCTCAAACTTTTTCAGTTGAGCTGGAATGTCCCTCATTTGCATGATTTGCTCACCAAGCACACCTTTCACACTAGTAAGCCATAGGGATGACAACTTCATAATTAGGGTGTTGGCAAGTGCCTTATCTGAAGTCTCAAATTGCTCATCAATAGCCTTCAGTAATGTTTTGACATTGTCATGTTGGTCAACTGAACCACTAATGCCAACAAAGATTTTGGTCATGATGAACATAACACTGAGTCGATTAGATCACTGCCATAGTTCATGAAGATCAATCTCAGCTAGAGTGCTAGTATCAGTAATACATGGTTCGTCTTTCTTAATAGCATAATCAATGTTCATTCACCCTAAGTGAAGAAGAATTCTCTCTTTCCAGATCTTAAAGTTATCACCCATCAACTTGGGAATATCATTCTTGATATTAGAGTAATTCATATGTGTAAAAACTGCAAACATAAATATGTGTGTGTATATATACATACACACAATAAATAAATAACATGCTTTACTAATGTAAATTCTGATAAAATTGAATCCAATGACATAAAATTTTGCCTGTGTGTGATGGGCTAAAATTTTAATTCAACTTGATTTATGATAGAATTATCAAATTATGTACTTAATTCATAGTATTATAAGGATAATTTGACATTCTATCCTTATCATTATGACCAAGCTATTAAATTCTAATTCATAATTTCTGTGGGTAGACTATGAAAGTGAATTTAATACTTTGGCCTAATTAATTATGTAAATATAATAAAATTCCTACGGAATAAAATTTATTTTATTGTGTATTAATCACAACTAATGTCTATAATTTTTCTATGTGATTTAATATATAATTTTATGTAATTAAAACGCAATGGCTAATCTCAAATTAAATACGATTATATGGATCATAGACATTAACAAAGAATTTTATTCAAATTTAATTGCCGATTCCAATATGCAAAATTATGAATAAAAGACTATATTTTATGTGCTTAAATGCTTTTCTTGTACAAGAACGATAAGTAATATACATACAGAATTTAAACACCTAATAATTTCTCCATGCAATACTTGAATTATTAAATATGCAGATGGCCTGATGGTTAAGGATTAACCTTTTGCGGGAGGGTGGTCTAGGTTCAAAATCTGTACAATCCATATTTTTATTTTTTTAAAAATTTTAAACAGGGACCACAATAGATCCTTCATCAGGTTAGTTGTGCCTGATATGGGTTCATGTCTAGCCCAACCAATCTATTATTGATGAGATGAGATTAATAAAGTTGGGTGACTACCTAATCTAGTCCATTACTAATATATATATATATATACCCAACCCCCCATTTTATTTTTAAACAACAATGCCATAGCCGTCTTTCGACCCGTTTGAAACCTAGAAACAAATAAAGTCTTCAGTCACCAAAAACAAAGTTTTAATTAACACTGAAATGTTTCAAATTCAGTTTCTTTATCATTCATAACATTATTTTGCATCAAAATAAACATTTAGAATCTGAAATATATGAACACGTCATTTTTAGAAGGTTGCAGCAAACTAAAATATACAAGGCAGAGGCTCAACTGCACATTTGATACGAAATGAAAGTAATAAAACGATCCAAAACATGCCAACATATTAGCATATAAATTGGCAATGGAAAACAAAGGATCAAAAATACCTCCGGCCATTATCGTCACCGTTGTCGACGTCATCATCTTCTCTATTTGTTATTCACCAGTGGGCACTTTTAGACGCTAAAATCTCATTAATGATGGTGTAGTTTCTGAAGGAATAATTTTATGCTCAAGGAGCCTTCATCAATATATTCTATTTATATATATACCTCCCATCAAGATGTGGATTGATATTTAATTATGAATAGATTTAAAATATGAAGAATTCACAAATCATAGAAGCTATGAGCTATTTTTGGTAATTCCAATTTATATAGAGCAAAATCACGCAATGTTCAAATGAATGTTGCAACTGACAGAGTCAAGAGAAGAAAATTGAAACCTATGCGCTATTATAGTTCTACAAAACCATCAGAAACCACGCCTTAAAGAGTTGCTCACAAAAACTCTACCCCTAAAATCTCATCTTAATTTTAATTAAGTTAAATTTATCAATCTTATGGAGGATTCCACCTTACCACGAAGGAGGGAAGTCTCAGTATAGTAGCATAGGTCGGAGTTACATTTTCAATTTGTCGAAATAGATTCATTAATTGGCATTGCTAAGTATTCAACTTTTTATTCTTCAATAATAAGCGGGTGAGTCTATTTCGATCCGGTTCATTTATTTTTATTTTTATTTTTTGGGTTAAGAATCTAAAATAGTAATCTTATAATTTTGGACTTTTTTCTTTTTTTTGGGCTAAGAATCTAAAATAGGTAATCTTATAATTTTGGACTATTTCTTTTTTATGCATCAACTTATACCTAATTCCTACTTTGTACCCTCAATTTTAATTTTATATATTTTACAGCATTAATTCTAAAATCTACCTAATTTAATCTAATTTTTAACACCATTATATATATTAACAGAATCTTTTTCTGTATACAATTGATTCAACCGAATGAGCTACAAATAATGTTGCTATGAGTAAATTAATATTTCCCTAAATTTGGTGAGAGTGTTAAAAATAAGATTGAAATGGGACGAATTTGAGAGTTTGAGGTACAAAATATCCAAAATACTTGGGGTATAAAGTAGAAATTAGGTGTAAGTTGAGAGCTTCAAAATGAATCATTCCTATAATTTTTCTCCAAGATACTTATATTCTTTCAAATTATTGTTCTTCAAACCTTTTTTTTTTCTTTCTTTTTTATCCTTTTCTTGTTTAGCCTTTTTTTTTTTTATCTCCTCTTGCCGATTCCAAAAAAAAAAAAAATTGTCTGGGTTAATGTATTTTGAAAAATATTTCAAATTTTCAAAATTAATTCAAAAGCTTGTTTTTCTTCCTTCCTTTCTTTCTTCCTTTTTTTTTTTTTTAATTATTTGTTCCCTTGTGTCATGGGTTTGCAATTTTTGTATTTTTTTTTCTTTCTGTAGTTGTATTTCCTTAAATCTAGATCTTGTAATTCGTAACATAAATTATGGAATTTTCTTGTTTCCATAAATTTGGTAAAATTAAATTAGTAATTGAGCAACTACTAGTTATTCCTAATAGTTGCTCAAAAATTAATAAGATACTCTAGAATTGAATTGCCTCAACGAACTTCAATTCAATAAAAAATACCGCTCAAAGAACCATTTACTTCGCTTTACCCTTCGTTTTCGCTTTTTGACCCTTCCTGGCACACGAGACCCGAGTCAACAAAGAAGTCCATCTTCTGCAACCGTCATCATCTTGCTCTCGTAGAAGCCCGAACTCTTAGACGAAGGTCTCATTTGGAGAAACACGACCTCCCTAATTTTAGTAAAATGAATCACCCAATCCAAATAGATTCCTTCAATTGATTATTAAACAACTACTAAAATGTCACTAGTTGCTCAATTACTACCATAAACCTTTGTCCTTAAATCTAGATCTTGTAATTTGTAATATAAAATTTTTCTTTCCTGTTTGCTTTAAGTTCTAAAATAAAGAAACTAAGTCTTTTGATTCTCACAAACTAATTTCCAAATATTGTGGTCCGTAGCTGTTTTTCGTTTTCCACATGGTATAAGTAAGTATCTGTCCGACTGTCCAAAACAGGCATCTGAAAACAGTTTTCAGAAATGCAAGATGGTTGCTGGTCCTATGTCTTCCCCAATTAAGTCAAGCGACTAATATTCGAAATAAATGCACCGTTCACATACAGAGTTTATACACGTGATAAGGGACATTTTCCGCAGTTTGCCAGTTTCTAAATTTCCGAACTATTGCAACCACATGTTTTGATGTTTTTTCAAACCTTTGATTTGATTTTGAGACTTAGTCAAGCTCTACCACGCATTCCATACTCACCGTCTTGTTCACATCAGAAAAAGGAGGCGAGATCAAATTATGATGTGTACCCCATTTATGCAAAAAAAACAAAACAAAATAATAACTTAGTCTGTATTTATGATGGTTATATATGAGAATTCATTGCCAAATAATGTAGTTATTAAAATTTATAAAACAAGATTGCAATTTTTAAAAAATCTAAATCACTAAATCAATTCATGCTTTTAATATATAAAAAAATAACCTAGTCCAGAAAAGATAAATGAAAAACAAATAATAATGTGTACAATAAGTTGAGTCTCGCAACAATAGTAATGTGTGAGCGACAAGTTAAGTCTCACTTGAATCGCTTGAACCTAAAAGCAAGTTGTTAAAACAAGATAACAGATAAAAAAAGTTGATTAAACACATTTTCAAGCACTAAGGGAACTACTCCCTCCAAGGGCATAATATTTTTTATTTCACATTTTATTTCACTTTCTGTATTACTGTTAAACGAATTATCAAAATTTTATGAAATAATTTTAGTGAACCAATATTGACCATTCAAATAGTAATATAAAAGAAAATGAAATAGAGTATGAGATACAAGAACTATAAAGTCCTTCTACCGCCAAAAAAAAAGAAAAAGGAAACTACTCCCTGGGAACTATAAATTACCTTAGTCATTTGCGTACACCCTGCAAGTGATAGTCCCTCAACTAAAACCTGAACTCTATAATCTAGTCAAGAAAGAACAAAAAAAAAAAAAAAAAAAAAAAGAACTTTTTTGTGTTTTTTATAGTGTTTGCATGCAACATTAGACTCCCACTACTTGATGGTTTTCCAGGTCGATGCATTTGAAATGCATTCAATTAAGACAGAAAAAATTGCAGAAGCTGGAAGTGAGGTGGCAGCTCTTTTATCGTGGAAATCAAGCTTTGACACTAAAAGCCAGTCACTCCTTTCGTCATGGGCTGGTGGCAACCCTTGCAATGATAATTGGGTTGGAATTGGTTGCAACAAAGTTGGAAGAGTTGTGAACATAAACCTCACAAGTTATGCCATAACTGATACACTTTGAAATCTCAATTTCTCATCCTTTCCCTATCTCACTAGCATTGAACATTCTAACAACTCCTTTTATGGGACCATCCCCTCAGAAATCATTAACCTTTTTCTAGGCTCGAGTGCCTTAACTTGTCTAGAAATAATCTAATCGGCTAAGTGGAACACCAATTCCTAATTCTATGGGCAACTTGGGAAGCTTAACGGAATTATTCCTCAAGGAAAACAGGCTCTCGGGGCGCATTCCTTCTTCGATTGGAAACTTAACTTTAGTTTGTCCTTTAACAGACTGAAGGGTACCATTCCTCTTGAGCTCAATAACCTTACAAATTTGGTGGTGTTGTCATTAAGTAGAAATAGTTTCACGGGTTATTTACCACAAGATATTTGCCTTGGTGGAACCCTTTGTCGCTGGGCTGTAGAATACAACTTCTTCACGGGAAGAATTCCAAAAAGTTTGAAAAATTGCACTAATTTGTATAGAGTGCGCATGGAAAGAAACAATTTTGTTGGAAACATTTCAGAAGATTTGGCATATACCCAAATTTATATTTCATTGATTTGAGTGATAATAATTTTCACGGTCAATTGTCTTCAAATTGGGGCTCATGCAAAAATTTAACTAGTTTGAAGATTTCCAACAATAATATTTCCGGCAGAATACTGTAAGAAAGTAAATAAACAGATAATGTAGTGGAATTTTAAAAAAAAATTTATTTTTCACGAATCACCTTGATTAATTTATACGTAGTACAAAAAAATTATAGAGATTATACATTAAAATCGTAGTAAAATCTTCAATATATTTGGGACATCGATCCACAAGCCGTACAAGTGCCCAACCTCTAATGGTAATTAAATCAAGAATCTTCACAAGATTGATTGATTCAAACCACAGATTGTTAACTCTTAAATCTTTAAACGTGACTTTAATGTTTATTTTATTTTATTTTTTTATTTTTAAATTTTTCACGGCTTTTCTATGATAAGCCGTACAAGTACCAGTGCCACTATTAGTACTACTTTTCCAATCATCATAAAAAAAAAGGGCTAAAAATCTTCTATCCCATATCTTGTGCCATTCATTGTCACACTATTAAATGAACAGTCAATATTACTTTACTAAAATTACTCAATAAAATCTTGACTGTCCATTTGGTAGTGTGACCAGGGAGTGGCACAGGATGTGAGACAGAAGATCCTGTGCCTCAAAAATGCCGTCCAAAAACTTTATATATATATATATATATATATATAATAATCTAAAATCCCAATCAAATTAGGTTTAAGAAATTACAATAATTCTAATCAGTTTGGGTCAAAAACATATGAATAAGTATAAAATTATTAGAACTTTTAATATGTATTACATATTAACTCCTAATATTTATAATTTATTACAATTAAGTCCAAAAGTTAATTTATCTCATAAATTAACCCATAAGTATCTCATACTTATTACAATCATTTTAATCCTGAATTAATTATCCTTAAGTGTGTGACCTTTTAGTTTCCCAATCACGTTGGCAATAAATATAAATTATAATTCTAAATTAATTAGGATTAGATAAATTAAACACATTTAATTTATTATTAATTCTCTAATTAATTAAATTGCACTTACAGATCAAAATTGGCTTCTAGTAAAGTATCATGACCACGCAAATGTTGAAAAGATCGATATGTCAAGTGGATCGACATCACTCATCCGTGATTTAGTTCCCGTATAATTATTATCTTTTCACCAACCTATATCTCGATTAATTTAACAGTACAGATATAATGCCAACTCGTATTGCATTAATCCATTTACTTCTTTTCAAAATACAACTCACTTGAAATAGAATATAAAACACTCTTCATTCTATTTTCACTTTGCACAAAGATTTTCGAATCGTATTTTAAGAAGTGGTCATACTAGAATATACTCTCCTATTATAAGGAGTGGTGACTCCTGTACTGGTCATATCTTATCTTATCATGATTTTATTATATTCGAACTATATAGTATGTGCGACTCATTAAGAGTAGCGACTAATAGAGTTAAAATATAATAATCCACAGTCAAGATAAACTCATGATCTCAAGTCAAAGGATAATTACACTACTATCATAAAGAGATTTATCCACTGGCATTTAAATAATAGTCTGTATGAAATACTTTTAGCGGGTCAATCCGAGATGTTATATATACTTATTCTCAATAAGCATCCACATACACTTATGTGCTAATCTACTAGTGTCAAACACAACGATTAGGGATATTCATGAACAAAATATAATTACATCTTAACTATTTATAATTTCACATATATATATTTTATTCAAAAAATGCCATATTACAAAATATACATAAATATAAAAGTGTAATTTATCCCTAAAATTAATTGATTTTAGGACATACACACTTGCACTAAAACCAATCATTCATGTGCATAAGACCGAATGAGTTAACATAACTCTCATGTTTATTCTGCGATAAGGCTTTAGTGAACGGATCAGCAATGTTATCATCCATGGGGATCTTTTCTATCTTTATTTCATTTCTATCAATGATCTCTCTAATTAAATGATAGCGCCGTAGCACATGTTTAGATCGCTGATGAGACCTGGGTTCCTTTACTTGTGCAATAGCTCTATTGTTATCACAATACAAAAGAATAGGATCACTAATGGAAGCAACCACTCCAAGTTGACGCTCTTCAACCACAAACTTCTTGATCCAAATTGCCTCTTTTGCTGCTTCTGAAATTGTAATATATTCGACTTCTGTTGTACAATCAGTCGTGGTGTCCTACTTAAAATTTTTTCAACTGACTGCACCACCATTAAGAGTAAATACATATCCAGATTGCGACATGTTATCATCCTTGTTAGATTGAAAGTTAGCATCTGTATATTTGCGAATTGCCAATTCTTACTCGTCATAGATCAAGAATAAATCTTTAGTCTTTCTCAAGTATTCTTGACTGCTATCTAATGACCACTCCCTAGGTTAGATTAAAACTTACTGGTAACAGTTAGAGTATAGGAGACATCGGATCTAGTACATTGCATAGCATACATTATAGAACCTATAGCCGAATCATATGAGATCCTTTTTGTGCTATCTCTTTCGACATCTATCTTAAGACACATGTCTTTAGAAAAGTATATACCATGAAACATTGGAAAGTAACTCTTCTTTGATTGATCCATGCTAAACCTCTTTGTAAGAGCATCTTGTCTATATACGTTGATTGAGTAAGACCAAGCAACCTCTTAGATATATCTATATAGATTTTCATTCCCAAAACATAGGTTGCCTCTTCCAAATATTTCATAAAAAAATTTCTAGACAATCATACCTTTACACTTTGAAGTATAAGTATGTCGTTTCCTATCAATAATATGTCATCCACATAAAGTATCAAGAAAATAATAGCACTCCCACTAACTTTCTTGTATATATAAGGTTCATTCTCATTTTTGATAAAATCAAACTCTTTGATGTCTCATCAAAATGGATGTTCCAAATCGTAGAAGCTTGTTTCAGCCTATAAATAGACTTTTGTAGCTTGCATACTTTTGTTAGGATCTGTGGATGTAAACCCTTCAAATCGTATCATATACACATTTTCTTGCAAATTTCCATTAATGAATGTAATTTTTACATCCATTTGTCAAATCTCATAATCATAATATGTAGCTATTGCAAGTAAAGTCCGAATAGATTTCAGACATTACAACTGGTGAAAAAGTTCCATCAAAGTCAACTCCTTGTCTTTGTGTATAACTTTTTGCCACCAATGGCGCCTTATAGGTAATCACATTACCATCCTTGTCAGTCTTTCACTTAAAAACTCACTTGCACCCTATAGGTTTAATCCTTTCAGGTAGATCGATTAAGGTCCAAATCTTGTTGTCATACATGAAATTTATTTCAGATTTCATGGCTTGTAGCCACTTCTATGAGTCCTTATCAGATAGTATTTCTTCGAAAGATGTAGGTTCATCATTCGTAATGACTAATACATCATTGTACCCACTTATAAGAAACTCATATTTCTTTGGAGCACGACATATCCTTGTAGTCCTACAAAGGGCTTGTGTATCATTAGTTTCATCCTCTATCACATCATCATGTGATTGAATCTCTTGTTCCGCTTGTTAATCAATGCCATATTGTATTTTTTGAACTTTTTCAAGATTTATTTTGTTCCCACTTGCCCTTTCAAGAATAAACGTTCTTTTTCTAGAAAGACGAAATGTTTTGAAACAAACACTTTTTATTCAATGGGATTATAGAAATAGTATCCAAAAGACTCCTTTAGATACCCCACAAATAGGCATTTATCTGATTCACTTTCAATCTTATCAGATTCTACTCTTTTCACATAAGTAGGGCAGCCCCAAACCTTCAAGTATGAAAGTCTAGGTTCCTTTCCAAATCACATCTCGTATGGAGTGGAATCAACAACCTTTGATAGAACACGGTTTAGTAAATGGGAGGCAGTATTAAGAGCATAGCTCCAAAATAACTTTGGGAGGTCTGCAAGACTCATCATTGATCAAACCATATCCAATAGAATTCGATTATATCTCTCAGATACACCATTTAGTTATGGTGTATAAGGAGGAGTCCATTGAGGTAGAATCCCATTATCCTTAAGATAATTTTGAAACTCATGGTTTAAGTATTCCTCACCTCGATAGATCGAAGTATTTTAATACTTTTACCAAGTTATTGATTTCAACTTCATTCTTGAATTCTTTGAACTTTTCAAAGGTTTCAAACTTATACTTCATCAAGTATACATAACCATATCTACAATAGTCATCCGTGAAGGTAATGAAGTATGAAAAACTTTTTCTAGCATGAATTGATATAGGACCACAAATATTAGTATGTATTGGCCTTAACAATTCACTAGATCTATTACCTTTTCTAGTATAAGGTGATTTGGTCATTTTACCACGTAAACAAAATTCACATATATCATATGATTCATAATCAAATGATCACAAATAACTATTTTTGTGTAATTTGAAAACGCGGGTCTCATTTATATGACCAAGTCTACAATTCCAAATGAAAAATTATTTCAAATTATCAATTTTAGGCTTTTTAGAATTTATGTTGAGAACTAGATTTTTTATGTCTAGAATATAAAAACCATTATTTAAAGAAGCAGTTCCATACTCAACGGCATCACATGAAAAGAACAACATTTATTCTTTTATATAATGACATTGAACCATCAGTGTCTAAATACAAAATAGAAATAATATTTCTAATAAGAGATGGAACATAATAACAGTTTTTAAGTTCTAAAACAAGACCACTAGGTAAAGAAAGATAATAAGTCCCTATTGCTAATGCAACAACATTTGCTCCATTTCTCACGCGCAGGTCTACGTCTCCCTTAACCAACGTTCTACTTCTATTTAGTCTCTGCATATTTTTATAAATATGATATACTGATCTGATATCTAATACCCAAGAATCTAATTTAGAAGTAGAAATATTGATTTCAATCATAAATATACCTGAAGTAGAAGTTTCACTAAACCTCTTCTACTTCAAGGTATCTATATAAACCTTACAATTTTTTTTCTAGTACCCTTCATTTCTACAATGGTAACAATTTCCCTTGGCCTTGTCTTTCTTCATCACAAGTGTTAGTTTGAACCCAGATCTGGCTTTCACAAAATCAACCTTAGATTTCTTTTTCTTCTTATTAGAAGAATTAACAACTATCACTTGTTTCCTTTCTTTCTTGGTAGTCGTCTCAGCAAGTTTTAGCATATTCCACAGTTCAGTGAGAGTTGTGGATAACTTATTCACATTATCGTTCATCATGAATTGTGAAAAACTATCAAGCAGAGATTACAAAATTAAGTCAGCATTTAACTCATGATTTTGCTTAAATCCCAATCGTTTCAATTTTTCAATTAGTCCGATCATCTTCAGTACATGAAGTACCCTCTACCATTTTACAATGGAATAACTCTTTAGAGGTCTCATACCTCTCATTCCTTGACTTTTTATCAAATAACTCCTTGAGATAAAGAATCATGCAATGATCATCCATGTAATCATGCTGTTTTTGCAATTCAGAATTCATAGTGGTCAACATGACACAAGAGGCAGTATCATTGTCCTTTATGTGCTTACGATAAACATTTTGAATTACTTCATCAGCATTATCTGTTGGGATATCAGGAATAAGTTGATCAAGAACATAGCCAATTTTTTCACATGTCTCTTAGTGTTTGAGAACAATTCTCAAGTTACAATACTAGTTCAAAAAATTTGGCCCAATGAGTTTGTTATCATATAAAATGGGACATAAATTGACGTTGCTACTCATATTCTACAACATATAAATAAAGATAGTATAAAAATTTGTTATTCATGCATAAACAAAACCAAAATATAATATGGTCTTCTTTTAATTTGGTTTTGCTCCCATTATTTTATTTCAAATCAATAACTCTCACATATTGATCAGGAGCTATCACATAACCTCTAGTGGGTTAGGATCCCATCTAATTATTTTGATCTTGGTTGTATCTAACAAACCAAAATAATTTCAAAAGGTAGGTAACTCTTATCAATTACAACACTTTGTAATTCCTAAATAGTTAGGTATCAACTCTTTAATAGCACATCTTATGTGACTCCTAACCTTTGTCTCAAAGACATATAATCTTGAGTGAGCCCAACAAATTATATGCTCATATTAAGTCATACTCATTATTCAGAGATATCGATATCATTTCATAGCTCAAACATATTCAACGTAGGTAACCTTGGATTCACCCACCAAGTTAAATAAAAAGAACTCTCGTTTGTTGCTATAATAATGGAAGGCAATTTATTTATTGACTTAATATTAATTTGAGAGATTTTCTTTTGTTTATTTTTTATTAGGTCTCATCAAAATTGCATGCAATATTATCATATCAACATATAATAAATAAAACATGCAAAATACCATGGATGATTATGGACTTTTACTAAACTAGTTTCTTGAGTCACAAAGAAAATTAGGTGGTCAAATTCTAAGGGTAATCTTCAACTTTTGAAAATTTCCTTTATGGTTGCACCTTTTCGTCATCTCATCATGTTGTACATTACAAATATAATTATATCTAAATATTTTAGATATTCAATCTTATCCCTAACCTACCTTTATGCAAATTGCATGATTGGTTAAGAAATCTCGAGTTACATTCGAGGGGATTGATATGAGAAAAGAATTACATTCAGAATAATATTTAGAAAAATAGGATACGCATGCACTATTTAAAAAAAAAAATTTACAAACACAATCACATTGGCCTTAAGTCCATAATCATCTATCCTGCTATTAAATAATTCAATAATTAAATAAAAGTATAAATCCGTATTTAAATCTAATCATGAATCACTATACTTCATAATTCCAATCTCATTGAAATTATCAATTTTTGAATTATTTATGAAAATATTTTATGGAGAAAAATTATTTTTTCCAATCTCATTATAAAATAATCCTTTAAATAATAGAATTTAAAAAAATTATATTAGAAACAATTTTTAAATTTTTTTTGAACATTTATTAAAATTTTTACTTTCTTACAGCCGTAAGAAAGTAAATAAACATATAATGACGCGGAATTTAAAAAAAAAAAAAAAAAACTTTCCTATCATGAATCACCTTAATTAATTTATGCACAATACAAAAAAGTATAGAAATTATACTTTCAAATCATAGTAAAATCTCCAATATATTTGGGACGTCCATCCACAAAGTCACACAAGTGCCCGATCTCTAATGATATCCATACAAATGATTAAATCAAGAATCTTCAAAAGATTGATTGATTCAAACAACGGAGTGCTAGGTCCTAAATTTTCAAACATGAGTTTTACGTTTTTTTTTTTTTTTTTTAATTTTCACGGCTTTTCTATGATAAGCCGTACAAGTAGTAGTACTACTATTAGTACTACTTTTCAAATCATCATAAAAAAAGGAATCCCAATCTAGATATGTATATATATATATATATATTATAAACATTTGGATGGCTATATAGATGATGATTGGAAAAGTAGTACTAATAGTAGTAATATATATATATATATATATATATATATAAAATCAAAGTTTTGGGACGGCTTTTTATGATGATTGGAAAAGTAGTACTAATAGTATATATACAATAATAATAATAATAATCATCATCATCTAGTATTCCAATCAAATTTGATTTAAGAAATTACAATAATTCTAATCAATTTGGGTATGAATAAGTATAAAACCATAAGAACTTTTAATATGTATGACATATTATCTCCTAACATTTATAACTTATTATAATTAAACTCAAAAGTTAATTTATTTTATAAATTAACCCATAAGTATCTTATACTTATTACAATCATTTAATCCTTAATTAATTATTCTTAAGTGTGTGACCCTTTAGTTTTCCAATCACGTTGGCAATAAATATAAATTATAATCCTAAATTAATTTGGATTAGATAAATTAAACATTTTTAATTTATCATTAATTCTCTAATTAATTAATTTGCACTTACAGATCAAGATTGGCTTCTAGTAAAGCATCATGATCACCCAAGTATTGAGATATGTCAAGTGGTTCGACATCACCTATTCGTGATTTAGTTCCCGTATAATTATTATCTTTTCACCAATAAGATATTTCGATTAATTCAAAAATACAGATATAATTCCAACTCTTATTGAATTAATCATTCATTCTTTTCAGAATACAACTCACTTGAAATAGAATATATGGTGAGACACTCTTAATTCTATTTCTACTTTGCGTAAAGATTTTCGAATCGTATTTTAAGAAGTAGCCATATTGAAATATACTCTCCTATTATAAGGAGTAGTGAATCCTCTATTGGTCATATCTTATCTTATCATTATTCATATTATATCCGAACTCTACAATATGTGCGACTCATTAAAAGTAAAGATTAATAGAACCAAAATTTAATAATCCACAGTCAAGATAAACTCATGATCTCAAGTCAAAAGATCATTACACTACTATCACAAAGAGATTTATCCACTGGTATTTAAATAATAATCCGTGTGAAATACTCTTAACGGGTCAATTCGATGCACTTATTCTCAATAAGCATCTATATACACTTATGTGCTAATCTACCAGTGTCAAACACAACGGTTAGGGATATTCATGAACAAACTATAATTACATTATAACTATTTATGATTTCACATATATATATTTTATTCGAAAAATGCCATATTACAAAATATACATAAATCGATAAAAATGTAATTTATCACTAAAGTAAATTGATTTTAGGACATATACTAACATATACCACTTGAGCTTGGAGAGGCATCTAAACTATAAAGACTTGATCTTTCTTCAAATGGCTTATTTGGGATGATTCCTACCCTCCAGAAATTGGTAATTTGTCAACACTTTCAAATCTTAGTTTGTCCGGAAATAATCTTAGTGGCTCAATATTGATGTCTATATTGGAGTTTGCATGCAACTATTGGACCTGAATTTGAGCCACAACATGCTTGAAGAAATTATTCCTTCCCAAATAGGCTATATATCAACTTTAGAAACTCTCGATCTGAGCAACAATAGGCTGACTGGTCAAATACCGCAACAGCTTGGGCACTTACCAAGCATAGAGACAATGAATCTTTCAAGAAATGAGTTATCAGGTACCATCCCCTCGAGCTTTAACCAATGTTTTAGTCTGATCTCTGTTGATATATCCTACAATCAATTGGAGGGTGCTCTTCCCAAAATCTTTGAGGCATTTCAAATGGCTCCATTTGAATCTTTACGAAATAACAGAGATTTGTGTGTTAATAATAATACTAACAATAGTTATAGTATTATTATTGGCTGGCACCCTTTCATGGAATCAAAGGGTAACAAGAAAGCTAACAAGAGCAGCAGAAGCAGAAACATATTTTCTTGTTTCTGGGTAGACAAAAAAAGCGTGCAAAATCTTGAGCAAAGAGGATTGGTGGAAAATTTGTTTGCCATTCCGAACTTCGATGGGAAAATGGCATAGGAAAGTATTCTTGATAGCAACAAAGGACTTTAGCCCCAATCATTGTATTGGACATGGGGATATGGTATCGTTTATAAGGCAGAAATGCCAAATGGTCAAATTTTTGCAGTGAGAAAAATTCATCAGCCTGAACCAAATAGTGGTGTACTTGACATCCCACTACGCTTTGAAAATGAAACTGATGTCTTAACAAAATTACGACACCGTAATATTGTGAAGCTTTATGGTTATTGTGCTCTCATGCGCGACACACATTCTTGGTTTACGAGTTTCTAGGAGGGGGAAGCCTATATGAAATACTCATCACTGATGAAAAAGCAATGGAGCTTCAGTGGATTAAGCAAATGAATATTCTCAAGGATGTTTCAAAAGCAATATCTTACATGCACCATGATTTTTTTCCTTCAATAGTTCACAGGGACATATCAAGCAAGAATATTTTGTTAGACTCCAAACAAAATGCCCATGTCTCTGATTTTGGGACAGCAAAATTCTTGAGACTTGATTCATCTAATTGGACTCCAGGTATGTTTTCTTTTTTTGGTTATCAATCTACTCTCATCATGTTTTTTAGTTTCATTGGATGTGGTGCACATTTAATTAAGGGAAATACTTAGATAGATAGACTTTTAAAATTTGTGGTATAAATTAAATTTTGTGAAATAACTGACATTAGATGATATAAATAAAATGTTATAAAATTTAATTTTAATTACAAAATCTCTAAGCGAAACCTAAATTAAATCTATCTAAATACTTTCCTTTACTTAAAAGCTGTCTCATGAAAGTTTAGTCTTAGATGGATAAAATGTTCAATATCTTATTATCACATCATTCTTCCACTTTGGCTCCATGTATATAGTTTCATGGGATATGTATGTTGACCTAATGCAACAAAATATGTGAAACACCAAATTAAGAACATTTTAGCATGACGTCGAGAATTTACCACCTTATATCGAATTTAGTGTGCATTAGGTTTTCTAAAAGAAGTTTAGGGTACAACGAGTGAATTTATATTGCCCACTTCACAATACAAAATGAGTATTATAGTCGTTTAAATAATTAGAAACAAGAACATCTCGATACATTTCAATTATGCAACGGTTTAAAATACCTGTATTGTGGAGAGAATAGTAAAACCTTTTTCCCTCTATAGCACATATTACCTCCAATTTCACTAAAAATATTCCTATATATGTTGTATTTAAATATTACTGCCCCAGATGTTTTATCTTACCTTGACTTTCATTGGCTTACTGTGGTTAATTTAATCTTATCTTTGATGAAACATAATTAACTATCAAGTCTTAATTTTTTTTTTTTTTTTTTAGAGTTGCTTGGAGGTAAAAGAAACAAAGACATCTAAATTGAAATAAATTTTTATAACACTTTCTTTTTCCCTATTTTTCACTTGATAACTCAGGTCAAGCCTTTCTATAACTAGAGAAAATCAAGATTTCTTTCGAGCACCCTATGACAAATTCAAAAAAGAAAATAGAGGCGAAAGCTATCAAATAAGTGTTGGTTGTATCATACTAACATAAAAAGTCAAATTACATGTATATTTTCGTAAAAAGTTTTTGGTTCACCATTAATTTACAAGTGATGTTCCATTGGATTCTTCATTGTTTAAAAAAAATTTAAAATAATTGAACAAATTGAGAGCAAATAAACTTTATAAACTAGGCAAATTTTAATTCTTTTGATTGACATGCAAGAAGGTATGTTTTCTCATATATGTGAGACCAGCATGTCAACAAAGCTAATCAAGGTAATAATTGTACATGCTTAATGAATAAATCAGTTTAGGCAGGTTAATTAGAGCTTTTATTAAATGGATAGTACACATAAAATAGCACCAACCCCTTCCTGCTATTTTTTTGGATTCAACATTTCGCCTTCTTTTTTTATGAACTTCAGAGCTTGCTTATATAACGGAGGTAAATGCGAAAAGTGATGTTTATAGTTTTGGAATGCTAGCTCTCAAAGTGATCATGGGAAAGCGTCCCGGTGACTTTATTTCCTCGATATGTTTTGAGTCGGCATTGTCATCAGTCATAATAACCCGTGACACACTTTTCAAAGATGTCTTAGACCAACGAGTCTCGATATCTAATAAGAAAGTTGAAGATGAAGTGGCCTTGATTGCAACAATAGCACTTTCATGTGTACGACATAGTCCTCAGTCTCGACCAACCATGCAACAAGTTAGCCAGGAGCTATCAAAAGAAAGATTACCTTTCAAGACTGAAAGTTTTCTACCATGACAATCGGTCAATTGTTGGACCATAAACTTTCAAATTTCTAAAGTTTGGACTTCGGCTGCTGCATCAACTTTGTCTTCCTACTTGGAAATTATTGTAGCTTAATCTCATCGTTTGTTATCCATCTTATTGTTGTTCTTGTGGATTGTTTCTTTTTTAAATTAATTGTTGGATTACTTCGTGTGGTGTCTTCCATATTGGAGTAGCTCCTTATGCCCAGTATTTGGTTGAATGCTTGATGTCTAAGATTGGTTTTTAAACTGAAATTCATAGATGGTTCAAGATTCATGATTACGGTTGTGTTTGGATCAATGAATTTGGAAAATAATTTGCAATCTATTCATTTTTTTCAAAAGATTTATAAGACTGAAATGGATGAATTTAAAATCTACTCAAATTAAAAATGTGTGAAATGAAGGATTTTGAACAAATTTCTAATTTGAGTAGATTTGAAATTTATCTATTTTGACTTTTACAAATTCCCCCAACAAATGGGTGGATTTGAAATTCTTCCCCAAATCCATCCATCCAAAAACAACATAAATGTTTACTTATTTCAGCAAAATTCTAGCACATAATTACATTTATCTCTCTTGAGGTTTGGTCATATTACCAACCGATTTCTGTGGTTTTACAAAATTATAGTCAACCCTTAAATGACTAAATGTTTAACAAATACTCTCTGACCGTTACTTGTTGTTAGAAAAAAGCTAACATCATCTAAAGAAAATGTTTCTTATCTCCAAAATGCCCTTCTTGCTTCATATTCATTTTTTTTTAATTTTCTTAACTACCTCTCACTCTATACGCACATTATACCTAAACCAAAACCAAACCCGAATCCAAACCCAAAACTAAATCCAAACCCTTCCCTTATTCAATCCCCAAAACCAAACTGACAGACCAAAGCTTGTACCCAAACCCATATCCAAATCCTCGATCTCTCATCCTTTCCCTTCACAGCCCTTATCCTTGTCTCTTTCTCCTTCTCTTCCCACCTTACATCCACATCTACCTCTAAACCCCAAACCTAACTGTCTCTCTCCCCATCTCACCCCTAATCCATCAAGCCATCTCTTTTTGACTTACCCCAAACCCAAACCTTCTCTTTTGCCTCCTCTTGCATCTTTAACCCCGACCAAAACTAATCAATCCTCTTTCCCCATGCACACCAACCTCATAACCTATCCCTTCCTCACACACATTTTTCAAAATCATGTCTTGCACTTGTTTCTCTTTTCTTCCCTTGTCTTTTGTTCTTCCACCAATCAACCATGAACAATAACCAAAAAGACATGTCCAATGATCAAGAAATTAACAGAAAGAGAAAGAACATGAGCCAACAACAACTATGAATTTTAGATCCTGACCGTCACCACCATAACTGTACCCTCTCTACATGCCAATCATACCAATGGCGCCACTACAACAACCGCCACCACTACAACTCGTTCTACCATCGTGTCCCTTCTTTCCCCTTCCTATCTCTTGCATCTCTACTTCCTATAATTATAGACTTGGATCTTGAAGTGCTACAATATGTTTGTGGTTATGACTGTCAAAGAAAAAAAGGAATGTTCTTATGTGGATTAGTTTTCTTGGGAGAGATGGTTTGTGGTAGAGAAAAGAGTTTAGGACTAAGTTGACAAATCAAAAATATTTTGAGAACTATGTTAATTTTAAGGGACTAATTAAGAATATTTTATAAGGGTAATTTAGTCCTTTCATAGACTCCATCAACAAAAGTGAATGACGAGGGGGGAATATGTAATTTTATTCAAACCACCAGGGTCGATTGGTAAAATGACCAAATCTTAGGTGAAGTAAATGTAATTAACGCAAAATTCAATCTAGATGAGGACCAAAGTAATGAAATGGGGATGTTAAGTATATTTTGACATCAAATTAAATTGGACCACATGACATGGTCTATGTACACCTATCACAGATGATCATGACGTACAAGGCTAGACCATCAGCTCACAATAATGACCCATTCCAATAAGACCCATCTAGTGAGCTTACTTCTTCCTTTATAAATAGGATTTCAAGGTATGCTTTATAAACCTGAAACTATAACACATATACATTCACAAACTCTATGTAAATTTCCATTAAAACTCCAACTCATCATTCATACAATTACTGACTCAAGCATCATAGTATTGACAAGGTTCATGGTGGTCATTGAACTAGTACTTGCCATTCTGATAGCTATTCAATAACTAGTGAAAGGAACTCATTTGGAAAGGGTGGTCCACTTTACTACAAAATAGAGGGTGTCATGTTTCTTCAAATAGTAGGCTACCCATTTCAAATAGGAGCTTCCCATTAGTTTTTGAGCAACTATTAAGATGCCTTCTAATAGTTGTTCAACGACCAAAATACATTTTACCTCGTTGTGACACTAAGGAAAGCGCTTCCCCTTCTATCTTTCCTTGCAGGTTTTACTAGCAGCCCAAACATGAGCCCAAATTCATTATACTTTGAATATTTTAAATACAACTGGTATAATTTGAGTTTGGACTTGTTTTTAAATGTTGTGCACCATTTTTTGCATGGTACGCTAGTGGACACGGGGAAGGAGTAGGCTAAACGTGTCGTTCGTAATGGAAAGAAAGATACCACTACTTCGTGTCTTTGTTGGACTGCCGGCGGGAACATAGTGGTTTCTGACCAGGACCAGGAACCAATTCGAATTTGGATCTTGACATGTCGGTGGTTTTTAACCGTAGGCATTTTGCTAGGAAGTTGGTGGGCTTATTATGAATTAGGTTGGGGTGGCTGGTGGTTTCAGGATCCCGTAGAAAATACTTCTTTTATGCCTCGGGTATTAGCCACTGCTTGTATTCATTCAGTAATTCTACTCGTTCTTCATTCTTGGACCTCGTTTCTTACTATTGTGACTATTCCATGCTGTGTCTCAAGAACCTTTTCAATACGACAGAGATATAAGGTGCCATTTTAGGATTCCATTTCCTAGTACCATAGCAAAAATGAACCCCTACCTCTATCATCTCTTCTAAATTGATTAGTTCCAATATCTTCTTATCATTTCTCCCCATACCCCTTTTTCCAAAAAAAAAAAAAAAAAAAGAAAAGAGGAACCCCGAACTAAAATATTCATTTTTTTCAACTACTTATGAGAAGTTATAAGTAACTTTTTTGAAAGTGAAAAGAACACTTTTAAAAAAATAAGTCTAAAGTTTTTGAAAAATAACTTTTCACTTTTTTATACATGACAAGCAAAAACAATATTTAAATTTTTGTCAAGAAATCCTTTTCAAAAAATTATTTTACAATCTCAGAAAAGTAATTTCCAATTAGCTATTAGAGAACAAATCCATCAAATGAAAATTTTATAGGTAATAGACATTCAAAAAGTCAAGCTTAAACTGTAAAAGAAAAAACAGAAATTGGAATCTAACATGAGTCCAAAATTGTTAATGTGTTTGTAGACAATGAAAACAACTCCAAATATTTTATTTGATTTAATCAGGATAAAATGAAGTTAACTATTCAACTTTATCTGGCCATTCAAACTCAATAGGCTCCACTTGGTGAATTTAAGAAGAAGAGAAATCACTATACACATCTAAGGTAGAGATGGTCGGAACCATGAAGATTATATGAATGAACTTATCAGGAGAATGAGCAAGGTTCATAGTAAAAGAAGCATATTTGCAATTTTGGACGTTTTATGTTGTTTAATTTTAAGTTTCTGGTTATTTCCTTTTTTAGACATATAGAGCATTCTGTTGAGAACAAATTTAACTTTTTAAACATATATGCACTAAAAAAAATGAGGTTAAATAGTTTTGATTGGTTAAACTAAAATTATAAATTAATTGGATGATTGACCTTATAAATTGGGCTATCTGCTAATGGAACTTAAACTAAATTAAAAGTCTAATCTCCATTTAAGTGAAGATATATTAATTAATTTAATTAATTCACAATGGATTATTTGGGCCAACCCACTATAAAAGTCTATTTTTAATGAGTTTTCTTGAGTCCCAAGTAACCCAAATTGCATGGAGGATTTTAGAGGGTTTGGAAATTTAGTCCTTTTAAGCCAATAACACTAAATTTGGCTATAAATAGGGCTTTCTCCTCAAGTTAAGAGAGACATTCAAATCTCCAAGTATTGGAGAGACTCTACCAAATTCTCAAGAGGTTCTTTCTCATTTTTTTCTCAAATTCAAGTTTATATTAAATCAAAATCCCATCGATCGCATTGAATGCTTGAAAATCAAAGATTCAAATATTCAATACAACATTGTCAAATTCAAATTTTCTACATCAAATTATAGAAAACACTTCTTGAGTAATCACAAGTAACCAAAGTTGCACGGTGGATTCTAGATGGCTATAGGTAAAGCTATCCCCTCAAGTCAAGGAGACATTAATTCAAAATTCTCAAGTATTGGAGAAACTGTACCAAATTCTCAAGAATTTTCTCTCTCAAAATATTTTAAATCCAAGTTTATATCAAATCAAGAATACGTTGTTCATGTTGAAGGCTCTAAGATTGAACACGACGTCATCAAATCTAAGTTTTCTACGTACATCGCAAATTATAGAAAACATCTTTTCAAAATCTAAGAACAAGCCTTCGGCACTAAATCTTTTGAAGAGAAGAATAAAAAATTATATTCTTTGACTAGAAAAATTATTCAAAAATTTTCAGCCTTTATTCTTAAATTAATAAATTCTATATTTATGCTAGTTTTTTTTTTTTTTTTTGCAAACTCAAAATTTAAGTGTACAAATTTTTGGTATATTTGGTGGGCAATCTTTACCTCTCATCTCTTGTTGTAAATTCCTGATTGAAGTACTCAATGATTAACTCTAAGTCCTACTAGTGTTCATTCAATGATTGTTGATTCTGAAACTATTGTCATTCGTGCTCCTACAAATCAAAAAGTACAATATATTGGTCCCACAAGGAGTAAGGCAAGCATTTTGGAACAAAAAATTCGGGACAATGCCCCTGCTACACTGGAAACTATTCAAAAGGTGGACTTTGAAATATTGTCAAGCAAGTATGATGGCCATGATGCATCCCTCAATAGCTAAACAATGATTCAAAATTTCCACAGTGATGCCCATCATGATGACAGACACTTGAAGATCAAATTACATACTTCACTAAACTAGTCACATGGGTCGGGAATATATATACAAAATAAAGATGCCAAAATAACGAAGTTGATGAATGGGATTGAGAATACTGATGAGAATAACCCATTAAAATCGAAAAACTTGATGTACATGATTAGGATGAGACTTTTGTTAAACTAAAGAATCCTTCAAAGTTGCCTGTGACAAAAGACATCCCAATCTCTTTTCATGAAATGATCAATATGGATCACCTCAAGGCTTTTATTGAAGACACAATAGTAGAAAATTGTCCCATACTTATTCCAAGTCAAACACATCATTAAGAAAGAGGTGAGAAAGAAAAGTATCAAATATTCTAAAAAGATGATCAATGAATCCTAGTGGACCAAGAAGGAAAACATTTGGTTATTGTTCTTTTCAAATGGTTCTGTTTTCCGGTGGATGTTTATTTCATTTGGTACACTTCTTTGATTTTTCTTTAGCTAAATAATAAATAACTTGTTTAGTTCTCAAATATGTTGTGGCTCAAGATGCAGTGGTTGCATGTTTAGGTAGTTAGTGCTTAAATACTTCTATAAATATTTGACCTGCAAAATGTTGTGTGTTTGTTTATGTAGATAGATTAGGAAAGATAGAGTAGAATGGAGAATGGTTAAAGAAAAAATTTTAGTTGTTTTTTGAGACTAAAAACATTATTGACTTCATAAGCAGTATGCCTGAAGCAATAGGTAATGTATGTCTGTTGTGTGTGTATCCTTTGTTAGCACAAAAAAGCCATAGGAGCCTGACTTTGTCTCTATATATTTAGCTATCTCATTTGGTTTGTTTGCAAAAAAGGAAAGAAACAATGGCTTTGACTCTTCTATGTATTGTTATTGTTTCTGTAAAAAAAACTGCGTCGATCCTGATTTCACTACTCTTGCTAGTAGAGTGCTGGCAAGAAAATGTGGGATTGCCCGTAGAAATACTTCCTGATGCTTAAGTTAGCTTAAATTATAGAAAGGTAGAAGGTTGGACCATATAATTGGTAGAGAGTATTTGTTGTGTGCATTTTCTTGTGCCGAGTTATGAGAAATCATGCCATATTTATAGGAGACATTCTGGGCTCACCAGACTTGCAGAGATATTGGGCCAGGCCGGAAAGCCTAGGCCTATTGAGAGAATAGGATTGGCTACACCGGGTTCATGTGGTCTATGCCACATGGCAATATTTTGTGGTCCAATAGATTTTATCATAACAAATGCCCCCACTCTTGTTGAGTTGTTTATCAGATACGAGAGGAAAAGTAGACATTACATGCTATAGTTTGAATATTTTGGCATGAACCGAGTTGTGACCAAACTAAAAAAAATTTGTGATACGTAAAAGTGATACACATCTAGATGTGACGTTGTTATGGAGAAAAACAAATATTTTTATTAAAGTATAAGGATATTACCAGTTTCTTCAAACAGCTATCAGGAAAAGAATACTCTCCCTACTTAAAGGCAACTGACATACTACTGTAGTATTATATTATCCCAAAGACTTTTACCGTCAGAGACTCCCTTTCTTGTAAGTAAAGATTTCTCCCTATCTTTTAAATATTTACTACCTACGTGCATATTGTTTATTCATACACTTAAAATTCTTCTAGTCATAGAGAGACCTATGTTAGTTTTTTTCTTAGTACCAAAATAGGGATGATTATGAAATGAAACCGTAGAAAATACCCATCTGCTAAAAAATACCAAATCTTGGACTTGTCAGGAGAAGAGAGGGCGACCAATCAAACCGTAGGAGGGGGCAGCCAACCAATATTCCTTGCGAAAGGGGAAGATAGCCAACCCCTTATGGGGAGGCGACTAGCCAACTCTTCTTTGGGGGGCCGAGTTGGGAGTATAGCCAGCCCACTCCCTACTGAGTGGGCAGCCAACCAGCTTCACTCTATAGGAGGCTGATCAGCTCGTTTTATTCGAATTCTATCGAGCAAATTCTTTCAAGTATTGATCAAGTCATAAACTTTGGCTCTGTTTGGATATGGATACTCCATTGAGCAAAGACTTAGCTTTCTTGTCAGGATTTCTATCTCCTAATTCTTTAATGGAGAAGAGAAATTTTCCAACAGTAGAATCTGTCCTTCGAGAACAAGGGGTAAGACTCACGGGTATATCAAATAATGCCTTACCTTTCCAGCTTCGTAGGGTTCCTCCCAAAGACATAGAATCCTCATCATCACAGATTTCTTAGTATATGGAAGATGAAAAGAGATTGCCCCATACAAAAGTCTTTGGGCATAATGCTGCTCCTGGCGAGTTGATAGTTTATGTGGTGTCTACTTCCCTTCACTATGCAGATTTCAGGGACTTAGGTGAAAAATATAGAATTCCTCTCGAGCACCATTTGTTGGTGCCTGGATCAAGTTATAGGTCTAATCATGCCTTGAAGGGCTCTATTCCAATATATAGCAATTAACCAGCCAAGGGCTTGAGATTTCCTTTGCATCATTTTAATCATAGAGATGTTAAACCACAATGTATAAGATCTGTCATCGACAAATCCCTCCTAACTCTTGGAAGGCTATTGCTGGGTAAATCATTCATTTTGAAGTTAATGAGAAAGAGCTTATATTGGAATTGTTTAAGGCATTTTTACGATTGTTAAAATGCTAGGTCCAATGGGGAGTTTCGTTGCCTTGTCTCGGCGTTCGAATAAAATAGTAGTTGAGCATACATTTGACAAGGTTCTTTTTAGAAGTCTATTTACCTTCTTGTTAGGAGAATGCCAGAATAGGAGTTCCCGATCTGGAACTCTTTTCCAGTTAATAGTAGTGTCTTGAACAAAATATCAAAGTGCTAACTTGATGCAATAGAGAAGTTGATTGATTTTCTATTGGCTACTAAGAAGAAAGTAGAAGAGGCTCATAATTGTAAGAATGATGTCGCCAAGGGGTCAACTTCTGGTAGCAGCAATTCTCTGCCAGTTCATGGGGCAGACAAGAAACTGCGACTGAATTTTCCTGAAGTAGATGATTCCCTTAATGAGAATATCGATAGAAGAAAGACAGCACGTCCCAATTGTATCTCTCTCCCCAGCTAATAACATATTGGAGCAACTTTCATCTTCGGATAAAACCCTACTGATGTGGTGATGATAGGTTATTAACACTTAGCCATTATGAGTATTTTTCTAGTTTTATTCGTTTAGTTTTACTCAAGCCTTCGTATATTTTTCTTATGCTTTACCCCTTGTTTTCATTCTTTTAATTAAATGTGTGCCTTTTATAATATGGCCACTTCTTGCTGAAACACGAAGCTATTGCCATGAAATTGAATGACAGTGCTCATATACTAACATAGAAATTGGCTAAGTCAGAAGTCAAGTTGTTTGTAGAGACTGCGTGCTTCACAGGCATAATTGGGGAGTTGGAATTGAAGGTTAAAGACCTAGAGGACCAGGAGAAGCGAAAGAGACTAATCAATGATGGGGTAGCCATCTTGAGCAAAGGCTTCAATTTGGCTAAGGATCAGATGAAGTAGCTTTACCCAAACCTGTTGATGTTACCTAGATTATTTTGACAAAGGCGAGACTGTGAAGGAGGTTAGGTCCTGCGGATGGAGCTTTTTCTATTGATCGAGAAGAAAAGCAACCAGATGGTAGTGTTCCGATAGAGTAGTGATAAATAGTTAGATAGTTTCTTTCTTCATGATTGATTTTATTAATCTGTACTGACCAGGCTAGTAGTGTCGTGAGATGCACAGTAATCTTATGTTTTCTTTGTGATTGTTAATCTTTCAAGGAGCAATAATATTTGCAATAAAATTTTCTATTACGTAATTCATATTTACCTGCCTCCTCAACAAGCTGTAAGATTTAGAAGTCTTAAAGCTTGTTGATAAAAAGTTAGTATTTTTTGCACCTTCTTCCCGCATAGCGGAAGTTAGTAGTTTTGCACTATCCTTTGGCAAGGTGCAAGTTAGAATTTTTTGCACTATCCTTTCGAGGGGCGAAAGTTAAGATTTTAGTACCATCCTCCAACAGGGCAAAAAGTTAGAATTTTTGTAAGAAACTATCATTTTGTGGGACGAAATTTAAGATTTTTGTGCCGTCCTCCTACGAGGCGAAAGTTAGAATTTTTGTATTGTTCATTTGTGGGAAAAGTTAGGATTTTTATACCGTTCTCTTAAAGGGCTGAAGTTAGGATTTTTGTACTGACCTCTTATGGGACGAAGTTAGGATTTTTGTTCCATTCTTTCGCGGGACAAAAGTTAGGGTTTTTGTACCTTCTATTTCGTCGGGTGAAAGTCAGGACTTCTGTATGCTTGTTGTTGGCTTGGAGCTTGTAAGAGATCACTATGCTTGATGACTGTGTATTTGCCTTTTTTCTTGGAATTCATTGAGCCAAAGAGAAGGAGAACGACAAAAAAAATGAAAAGAAATTCTACTAACATTCCTACTACAATGCTTTAACATTTATTCTTTGATAATGTGCATGATGACATATTCCTGAACTCTATTAGTGAGGTTTCACCATGACGATGTTTTTATGTAAGACAAAATTATAAAAAATAAATTTCCCTTCTCAGGAAGAGCGATTGAATCCACAATGAAGTAGATAAAGTTATGAGTATTAGATGGACATGAAGTATTCGAAAAACCTTCTGTTCCTGGCACAATGTGAACTTTCCGTCATGAAAGGGTTGTAAAAACTACAGATAACTACTACAGTCATTTTCATGGATGAGGCCATATCTTTTGCAACTTACTGTGACTAAGAAACTATCAATTTTTTTTTAAGAGTAGGAGCAATTGTGTCAGAATTTCTAGTATAGGAGGAATAGTACTTCTACTTTTCACGTAGAGATGCCACGTAACATTTACGTGTCATTACTTGATCACACTTAACTTTTCCATCCCAGCGGAAGTTGGGAATTTCATTTTATAATGGATGAATGTATAGCCCTTAGTGCAATAATACTTGGCCTTCTGATGATCAAATTATAAAGAGAGTGAAATTTGGCTTCCATGAAGTCTGTCATCACATAGAAGTGTTTGGACTTGGAACCAAATCGTACAAGTGGAGTATATAGCTCCAAGATGATGAATAGTGTCCCCAGAAAACCCTACAAGTGAAGTGGCATTTGACTTGATTAAACTTATTCTTAGGGAGATTCATTTTCAAGAAAGTGTCGTAGAATGTTACATCCATAGAGCTCCCGATATAGACTAATAATCTCTTCATACTACAGTTAGCTATTGGGAGGGTGATGACAAATGGATCCTCATGCTCCAACAGAAGCCCTTCCATATCAGTAGCAGAGAAAATGATCTCTTGTAAGTTATTCTCTTCAATGGCAAATTGAATTTGGTTAACTTGGTGGACGTACCTCTTGTGGGTATTAGAACTGTCTCCTCCTATTGGATCTTCGAAAATGGTATTAATGACTTGTCTCGGTTGCTCTTCTCGAGAATCATTATTGTTTTGTATGGGTGGATTTCTTTCTCTTCTATTAGGGGTACCTCTTCTTGCCCTCTGATCTGTCTCTCTTTGAGGATTGTCTTATCGAGCTATGAACTCATGCATATGACCCTTCTTTATGAGGCCTACAATGAAGTTCCTTAGTGCTTGGGAAAGGTTAGTGTCATGCCTATGATTATTATGTAACCAACATCACTTGTTCTTATCCCTGGTCTCGGGGTTAGACTTGATTGGTCCAGACCACTTGACATATGGTTGGTTCCTTATCACTAGAAATATATGAGAAGGTGAGCTAGTTAGTGAAGTGTATGGTTTAGTGATAGAAAGGTCTCGTAGCTTAGGTTGGGCTATAGACTGCCTATCCTTGACCTTTTTTGCTCTGAGCCTTCTTCCTTGGGTTGTTCAGATATGTCTTTTCTCTTGTTATTTTCTAGTTTAGATAGTTTCCTTCTTGCTCTTATCTTGCTCTTCTACCTTTACATGGCTATTTGTCTGTTCATAGAGGTCAAACAGGGTTTTTAACGGTCTTTTAGTAAGGTACAAAAAGAAATTACTTGGAAGCACTCTGGCTTGAAAAGCTATCATCTAAATTTTCCTAGGGGCTTCTTCTACATGCAACAACAGGTCTCTAATTTAAAGCACTTCAAGTACTCCTTCAAGGATTCTCCTTACTTTTGTTTGACCACCACCAGCAGAAGGGCCACAGTTTTTGGTGTGCGTTTCTGAGTGCCAAATTTCTCTAGGAACTAGTTTCCTAACTACTTAAAGATACGGAATTCTCATCGAGTAAACTTCTGAAGCAGGTCTCTTAAGGGTGCCCGCGAAACCTCTATACAGAATGCATTAGTGGCTCTTTGGAACTAAGCATATATATATATATATATATATATATATATATATATATATATATATTTGTTAAGAAATTTCTTTGCTTGGCTTCCTCCTTATTGACTTTGGTTATGGCTCCTTGCAAGTTGACTTCATTCCCCCTGTAGTTAATACACAAAATTAAAAGACAGATGATCAGAAAAACTTCAACGTTTTTACATCATATACAATCAATAAATACAAATTCATGTGCTATTATTACTCCTTTTTTTGGAGAGAAGGGGGGCAGTGAAAGGGGGAAGCACCCAAAAACAATCTCACAAACATCAACGAATTAGTAATACTCTCGCTTAAGTAACAATTGATGAAAAAAATAACAATAAACCAAAATTGTGTCTACAAATTAATAAAGAATTTTTCAAAAGAAAAGTTAATAAAGAAAAACAAAATTGAATGGATTAGGAGGGATGGAAGCAGAAAAATTTCACTAATCACTAGATTATTATTGAAATTTTTCATGAAAAAGGCCTTGGCGAATAAATTAATACATTAACCATAAAATCCAATAATTTGGGATACGATTAATTGATTGAGCTGAAAATCAAACACAAAGTTTAAAACTACAAAAAAAGGTGACATTACCTCTGTGGAATTTTAGCTCTGTGCTTGTACGTGACATGTATTTCTGTGCTGCTTATATCATCTTGGATTGGTAGGCGGCCAAGTGTTCATAGGGTCAGAGGTGCCATCATAATTGTCCAAGACGATGGGCTGGAAGGACTTTGGGAGTGGCTCGGTCATGATTTCTTTCGAATAAAAGGCATGAAGTACCTATATTTTTCTTGTCTGATCGAGCAGCTAGATCCTTGACTTGTACCTAAAGCTCATCCACCTTCTTAAGCAACGTCTGATCATACTTTCTAGCGGAGGTCTTGGTGTAAGGAGAAAGGAAGAGAAAAAGTAGATGAAGCGATCTTGTGATCAGGCTCACGTGGATACTTAGGAGGTTTCGGCCCCATGGTTTCTTCTTGAAATTTCTCCAGCTTCTTGGTCCTCAGGTTTCTATACTTCCTCCGTGTTATTCTGACGGATGATCAGCTAGGTTAAGGTCTCTATTTGCAACTCAAACGTAGCAATGCATTGATCTTTGGGGTCAATGTGGCAAAAATTTTCTGGTTCAAAATGCTTAGGTTGATCAATGCGTTGAGGATGTCGGTCATTCTGAGTGTCAAAAAGGCTAACTTCTCTAACAAACGGAGTAAATTCTCTAACTGATGGGATTTGAATGAGTGGTAGAAGAGCCCTTGTCTTGAGCTATTCAGATACGAGTAGTCACCATTGTCTTGAAGAGGTATGTTAGAACAAAATTAACAAAAATATAAATGCGTACCGTAAATCCGCATAGTTGGTACAAGAGATGGTTTCAAGGCACGTTACAATGTCGCTTTCCATAAGGTTTAATTTGCCTCTACCATAATTAGTGTGCAAAAGAGTCTTGCAAATAACCTTTAGGATACAATGAAGCCTAGTGATCAATTTTGTTTTGCACTAATGAAATCAATCCACTAAGCATTCAAACCTTTGACAAATTTGTCTTATTTGTAGGAGAACTAAGAAGAAGAAGAAAATAATAATAATGTCTTGTCTACCACATACATGTTATTGTATTTATAGATGTTCAAATGTCTCTTTATTTTGAAACACACCTATTCATCCAACCATGGTTTAGTGAATAGGTACATCCATTAAATTGAATAGACACCACAACTACCAATTATGTAAAGTTGCAACTCTTCTTATTTTAAAAATTTCCAACAATCCTCCTAAATAAGTACCATTTTCAAAATAGTATGAACTTGACAAATTTGGAAATTAGTGCATACTAAAGGTATCTTTTGATTTGAACCTTTATTTAGTGATGTAAATTTCCATCAAGTCTGAATAGCATGATAGATGTAATATCTTTGAATCAGCAATCCTTATTGACAAGTTGTATCTATTTCACACACTAACTTCTACAATTTGAGTAACTTAGTATCCACTGACACTATTCTAGCCATGTGTCTGCATACCTTTGATGAGTGTTGTAAGAGTTAAAACCCTTAAACTTCTAGAAGTGGCCACACTTCCACTCACATAGGTGGACATCATCAAAAGTGTTTCCATAGCTAACACTTCATTTGAATATTAGTCCATTAAGAGCACATTACTCATCCTCATTTAAACCTATGGTAACCAAGCACTTTACCTGGGATAAATATCAAATATATTATAGTGCTTGCAATCACACATATAGTGTACTTTGTCTCATTGAACTTAATACTTGACGTTGTATCATGCCAAGCGTTAAGTCGAGGTTCCACCATTGGTGATTTATGATATGGGCTTTACCCTATTCCCTTTGGCTCACAAGATCTTGTGTAAAACTTTTTGCTATTTATCAATCTATTTTGTTAATAAATCCAACAAAAGTAATAGTGATAACTTTATATATCAAAAAATAATTCTTTTATACAGCTATGTTTTAATTTTATGTGCCTCAACTTACCATTGCAAACTTGAATTTATACTCTAGAAAGTATAATTTCCCTATTACAATGGTATCCTGGAATTGGTTTAGATACTAATGAAAGTCAATTCCTTAGCCATTCCACTTTTATTTGTAGAAGCCAATTCTTCTAATTTATCCTTGGTGAAATCAATTATAAATATGTATTTCTCATATTTTTAATAAATCATACCTCCATCAAATATAAATATCAATTCATTAATTGATAAATAATCTTTCATAAGATCAAACTTCGTATCTTGCTTGTAGAAAGTCGTATACTTTACTTATGTGTCTAATTTCCATTAATTAAATGACACTTTTTTTTTTTTTTTTCAATTTTCACTAGTTGTCTTCTTTTAATTAAAGATACACCTTTTTAATTAAAAACCACAACTCTTTATAAGTGTCATTTCATAAAAGGACACAAATCTTTTCGAATAAAAAGACACAACTCATGTATTATTTTTATCGTGTTCTTCATATAGTACAAGAATATTAATAATCTGTCTGTGCATTCAAATATTCTTTATAAATCTTCCTTTATGGAGACTTTTCCAAGAGAATTTTGGAAATTTTCTTTAATTATGGTTCTCACACTTCTTAAATTTGTTCAATAAGAAGTTTTACTTCACTCATTTTAATACAAGCTAGCTTTCATTCCGGAGTCATTTTATTCAGTTAACCTTTAATCTGAGAACCACAAGAAAATCAAATCAAGAATTTCATATGAATTCTATATTTTTAGATCCAACATATTATTTTCATGAATGCACTTCTACATTCCGAATGAAAATTTTCTATATAACATGGTCAAATAAGTATATAATAGATCTTTACCAATTATACTATTATGTATATAATAATTAAATAATATTAATTTCCTTGCTTGTGATTTTTTATTCATGGATCTTGCATCCAAATTATTCAATTATATTTTCTACACAAGTAATATGTTCACAAATATTTAAAAATACTTTTCAAAAATTGATATATACACCATTATCCCATAATTAGCAAGAAATGGTTCTTTTAAATACTCTTTCCAATAGTATAATTTTAATGTGTCTAAAAATGCATTAGACATACCTTTTAGGTGTTATTCTCACCATGCATGTATATAACTTCCCGTGAGTGTTCAACTAGAAAATGATTCTATCAAATCTTCTCTAATTTTCTCCATTAATGTGCCATTGCCATCTCTTTTATTTTCTCAAGGAACCAACTTCCATGGACAAAATTAAACCTTAAGATTGTTAGAACAAAATTAACAAAAATATAAATGCGTACCGTAAATCCGCATAGTTGGTACATTGTGGAGAGATGGGTTCAATGCGCGTTACAATGTCGCTTAAGAAATGTCGCTTTGCTTAAGGTTTAATTTGCCTCTACCATAATTAGTGTGCAAAAGAGTCTTGCAAATAACCTTTAGGATACAATAAAGTCTAGTGATCAATTTCGTTTTGCACTAACGAAATCAATCTACTAAGCACTCAAACCTTTGACAAATTTGTCTTATTTGTAGGAGAACTAAGAAGAAGAAATAATAATAATGTCTTGTCTACCATATACATGTTATTGTATTTATAGATGTTCAAATGTCTCTTTATTTTGAGACATACATATTCATCCAACTATGGTTTAGTGAATAGGATACATCCATTAAATTGAATAGATACCACAACTAACAATTATATAAAGTTGCAACTCTTCTTATTTTGAAAATTTAGACTTTAGAGTTATGCAGGAAGTACTCTTTGGTGGCTTTTAGTACTGTTCCCGCAGATGGTGCCAAACTGTTTCTGTAAAAAAACTGTGTCGGCATCCCTGCTCCTGCTGGTAGAGTACCTACAAGAAAAGGTAGGGGCTGCTCCCCAAAAATACTCTGATGTTTAATGCTAGCTTAAATGGTAGGAAGGTAGAGAATCGAGACCTTGTAATTGACGGAGAGTGTTTGTGAGTGTGTGTTTTCTTATGTCTGAGTTATGAGAGCCTGCAGAGATATGGGCTAGGTTGAAAAGTCGAGACTTTGTTGAGGGGATTGGTTACACCGAGTTCACGTGATTTGTGCGACATGGCGATATTTTATTGGCAATTGATTTTATTGTAGCAGTTATCATACTATGAGTGTTGCGGAGAATGGTCAGTCTTTTGACTGAGCTTCCTAGCTTAGGTAACTAAATGGCATATATAGGTCAAAATCTTCATATGTTTTAAAATGGTGCACCAGTTTACTTTGATTCTATTGTAAAAAATGCTGAGATTAATATTCTTTCCTCCACCGAGAGCACGGAATAAAGCCTACAAGAAGATGAAATGATAAAGGCAAAAGCAGGAGTAGAAAATTCACATTGGAACCATTCAAATGATCTGCAACCAAGGTTCTTTGGATTTTAGTTTCATGAATGGCTCATTGTCAGTACCATACAAACAACTTATCCTGTTTAAATGCATTCTCTTGTTGCCATCTTCTCTAGCTTTTTTGTTAGCAAATCATAGCAATTGGAGGCTTTACCATTTTGTAACTGTAATGGCTTCAAGTAATTTCTCGTACCTAACATGCAGATATCAAGTTATTACATCCTGAAGATTGTGCAATCTTGCACTTCAGAATAAAGAGACCAATGGATAATCAATATCAATACTCATATGGATAAAACAACAAAGAATGAAATATTGATTCTTTTAGACAACTAAGGGAATATCTATCCCTCTACCCATCTAACTATTTAACTAGCAACAAAAATTCAATTTTGATGGTCAATAATCTAATTCAGTTATGCATCAGTTAGCATATCAGCTCATAATTTGCGATCGTAGAGGTATCAGCTTTCTGCAATGGCAGCATGAGTTGCTGCACCAACTGGTAGAACATCTTCATCAATCATGAAGTGGGGTGAATGCCCTGTGTGATAAGAGCCTAATGTTTCATTCATGATTCCTATGAAAAAGAAGGCAGAAGGAATCTCTTGAGTGTAAAATGAGAAGTCTTCTGCACCCATCATACGCTCCACAACTCTGAAATTTTCCAGACCTAGTAGATCAACAGAAACCTTTCTTACGTGCTCGTACATGTATTCTTCGTTCACTGTTGGCGGATAAATTGTGTCCTTGTTCTCAAAGAAGTCAATTGTTGCGGAGCATCTGAAAACTTTAGCCTGCTCCGAAATGACCTGTTCCAAAGCGGTGCATATTTAGGTAGCGTCCAATTTGTTGTTTACTAAAAATCAAGATGCAAGCTAACTAAATTGGTGCAAGTTAGAATGATAACAGAGGTAGTTTGTACACAATGTTGAAACTTCATTACAACGAACCTGCTTAATTCTTGTTACCTTTCTAGTATCTGGTAGAAGCTTGTGTTAGAGAAGGCCCTGAAAGTGCCACGAAGGATCACTGTGTCCGGTATGGAATCTAGATCATCTCCAGCATTGAAGGATGTCACTGAAACCACCTAATAATCAATAGGCACATCGAAACCAATCAGAAACAGGTGACTCTTTTATGATCGTAATTAATCTGAGATATTCTTTAATGTTCTCAAGTAAAGTTAACATAGTTTGGTCTACCAATCCCTATCTCTTTCAAGAAGTTTGTACATCTTTTGTTCACTGTTCCATTAGGTTTCATTTGTTCAGTGTTCTTATTTGTATTTCATGTTCTTTTGTTCACTTTATTTGTGCTCCAAATCACCAAGATATCTGTTAATGCATAATTAATTTGAGCATTGTATATAGGAATGCAGATTTTACCTGGGAATCCAACGGATTTGCTTCACGGGACACTATGGTCTGTAAACTGATCACAGCAGCAGAGGCAGCAAGCACAGGATCAACAGAGCTGGTGAGGGTTCTCAGCTCGGCCTACTTTCCCACTGATTACAGCTCTAAAGAAGCCACAGCCTGCAAGTAAAGGTCCAGGTCTTGATCCAATGATGCCTGTTCGATGCTGATGTGATACATGAGCGGCAAATATTGCTTCCACATTTTCAAGAACCCCATCTCTTATCATCCTTTTTGCTCCATTCCCAGCTTCCTCTGCAGGCTGAAAGATCAGAATCACTGTCCCCTGCACAAATAAAGAACATTAGTAGGTTGCAACATATTTGTCTTGGGTTTATGGTTTTCTTGACAGTACCAATAAAGGACTTCCTAGCATTATATTCAGTTTCTTTCTTCCCGTTTGTTATGTTATAAATGTGTTACGGGTTTGCCTACCAAACATTTTTCTGAAGATGTTGTAGATGAATTATTGAACCCTTTATTGTAATCAATACTTTGCTTTCTATGTCTATCAGCATATAGCAGTAGCTGATAAGCAATGAGTTGTGAATAATTCAGTACTATAATTATTTAAGTTTCAATTTTATGGGAAATTGCACAGACGATAATATGAAAATTAACCATCCTCACAATTAAATTACAACTGAAAATATAATAAATCTCTAGATAAAGGAAAACAGCATAAGAAAACCTTTTCCAAAAATTCTAGTGATGCATCATGAGATAGGATGATCTTCTTTACAAGCACGAGTAGAAAAATTGGAGGGGATTTGGGCTGTTTTTGGGATTATGGAAAAAAAAAAAATCAGAAAAGAAGAAGAAAATCTGGAGGGAGGAAGAAGAAAGAATTTCAAAAAATCTTAAGAAAGAGCAAGATAATTGGGTGAAATAATTTCTTACACCAATTTAAAAGACTAAATTACCCCAAAGAGTTAAATTCAAAACAAACATATTTCAACCTTAAAACACGTTCTAATCATGCATGCCTAATTAAAGTTTGAAAATAGACACAAAAATTTATCTTAAATTTCCTTGTTTGCTACATCATCTAGTATCTAACAAAGTGCTAAAACATGTGTTACGAAACTCATATGTCATTTCAATAATTTTAATCTTTTGGAAGACGTCTCTTAACACATCAAAGTAAAGCTTAATACGGCATTTCAAAAGTGACATTCTCACACTATTGATAAATTATCTTGAATCCACATGATTCCTGGTCCTCACAAGTTGTTATCTGTTATAATCAAAGGTCTAACAACCTTAATCAACTTTAGGAACAATTAAAAGATAAAACAAAGTTAGAGGTTTCTCTTTTATTTCTTATCTTTACTTGTCTACATTTGACATGTTTACATCTATATCTAGTTTGAATAAAAAAAAAAAGTGTGGCTCCTACACGGAAAATATTTGAATGGTATTAATGCCTTGGGCCACCATGTTCATTTTTTTCGGTCATCATCAATGTAATAGACTTTAGAACAGTTAGACAAACAGAAGATCAATAGCTTAATGGTGAAATTATACAATTTTTTGATGGTTTTAATTGGTGGAGTAGCCGTGGGGGTGTTGGTGTGTTTCGTCTGTACTGATGACAACAAATGGCCAACTTGGTTCTCCACCCAATCCACACTTGGATTGGTGTGATCAATTTGTAGCGTGGGCTGTTGCAAATTCTGACTTCATGAATAGTGTTTTTTTTTTTTAGTTAAAAAAAGTTTACAAGTAGAGTCTGACCGTTGATACATTTTGTGACTCACAATGGAATTTACAAATTACACATCAACAGTAAATTAAGAACAACAAGAATTGAATATGTGGTTTTATTGGAGTAGACTATCCTACTTGCTATGGATATTATGATTCTAAACATTCACCAATATACCAAAAAAAAAAAAAAAAACAAAAAGGAAAAGAATGGCAGTAAAATTAAAATGAAATGATTTTTCTGCAATAACTGCAAAGCATCAAGGAAAAACAATGATATACAAGCAGAATTAAGGAAAAGAACTAAAGCAGAAGTACCTAACAAGTTCTGTAGGAGAGACCCCTGCTTTTTCTTGTATATTTAATGATGGCCAAGAAATACTATGATAATCAAAAAGACTCAACGGACTTACAATTTTATCCTAGGAGGTCAAATTCTGTTAGTATAAAATACTTCACACCAAAATCTTATGCTCAAATAATAAGATTATAATGTAGAAGGTTATAACCACTATCAATATGGAATTTACCTAGGAATAATATATATATATATATTTATATATATATATATATATATATATATTATCATTTGTTATGAAAAAATGCACAAGAACCTCTTTCTTTTTTTCATATTCTTTACAAAAAAATTCAACACAAATTTTAATACTCTTGCAACTTGCATATTCAATCATAAAATCAAAACACATGGCGGAACATTTAAATAAAAGAATTTTTCAAAAATAATTTCTATGGTTAACAAACACAATTTGTGAAGTTAACAAAGATAAGACACCTTCAAGTATTTCTCTCGTGCCTTCAAAATCTTTGCCGCACCAATAAGCATGGCCACATGCGCATCATGTCCACAGGCAGTGCATCTTGCCGGCAATTTTGCTTTTGTGCTCCCATTCAACAGCTTCCTTAACCCACAAATACACCAACCAATAAGCAACATTTGGTAAAATTTACTTGACTAACAACTTGGTTCTCTTAGACATCATTTTCTAATTCTATTGTAGTAACAATTTTAGGTGAAACCCAACGGGGGAAAAGACCATAGTGTGCAACATTAATTGTCCATCTTCTTTTATTTGGTACTACATTGGTTATTACCAAAATTCAGAAAGTGGTATGTTTATTTATTTTTTTGGCAGGAAACTTTACACTCACGTCACGCGCGTTACTACATTTTTTATATACGTTGGGACTTTAAACGTCTCGATTAAGTTGGCCATGATCATTTATGAAAATCTCAAAAAGAAAACCCTTATGAATTCTTTAATAAAAAAAATATGATTTTTTGGTTGGTCGTATTCTCTCTTTTTTTTTCCAGATATGAGTTTTGTCAAAATATATGGACTAAAATAAGGGGGTAAAAAAAAAACAAACCCCAAGAAATGGAAAAGAAACCTCAAAAAGCAATTAAAAAAACAAGGGAAATACTAAAAAAAGAAACACCTGAATTGGGAGTGCATCCATATCAGCCCTGATGGCTACAAAAGGAGGTTCACCTGTTCCAATCATGGCTCTAATTCCAGTCTTAGCCAGAGGAAACCTATAACTTATCTCCATTTTCTCCAATTCTTCCCGAATAAGCTTACTAGTTTCATATTCTTCAAAAGCAAGTTCTGGGTTCTCATGGATTCTTCTCCTGACAGACTTAATCCACTCAAAATTTTCTTTCTTTTTTGCAAAGCAAAGTAGCTCATCAGAGCACTCTTTAGTCCAAACAGTACAATCTGATGGTTCTTCAGATTGTGAAGATCTCCTCCTCTTCTGCCTGGTTGAAGATGACTGATTTCTTGATTTAATCAGCTCTGTTTCTGCTGCTGTTGTTTCCTTGTTCTTGAAACAACAGCTTGTTGATTCAAAATAGGATGACAACTCCATGATCAGATGAAGCAGCCGCAGCAGCAAAAGCTGATGAAAATGGGTTGTTGATCATGCAAATAATGAATATTAGGAGGACTGAGAGGGAAAAACTGCTGATTTTCCACATCTTCATTGAGAGGAGAGATGGACTGAAGTGAAATGATGGAGTAGTTGGAGGTTTTTAAGGAGATTGAGAAGGGTTAAAGTTCATAGATAGTCAGAAAAAACAGGGGAGTTTTGAGGGAAAGAAGAAAGAATATAAACACGTGGGGATAATGAAGAAACTCTCTTATTTGCCCATATCCGTCACGTGTTGGAAAAAAAGAAATGCTGCTGTTCTAAATCTCATACAGTAGGCGTAGAATCGCACAAGTGTAGGTGGACCCGCCATTATTGGGCAGAAGAGGTTTGTTTGGGACTACTACGGCTTAGAGATAGAGAAAGCTTGACTAATTTCTTAAACTGGGAAAAAAAAAAAAAAAAAATATTTAAACTGGGAAATTTTTTTTTCAGCGTTCTGAAAGTTGTCAAAAAGAGTGTATCTGAAAAAAACAATCTAAAGATTTTTTTTTTTTTTTTTTTTGACGTTCTAAAAGTAAAAAAGTTATATTTGGAAAAAACAATCTAAAGGTTGCTTTCACTAAAAGCGACTTTTAGGTTACTTTTTTCAAATATAACCTATTATCAAATATTTAAAAAAAAAAACACATTATTTTAGTTATAAGATTGATTTTCTTTCATTTATTTAAGTTGTTTTAGGGTTTTTTTTTGTGGTTTGGAATTTAGAATTTAGACTTATAGAAAAAATGAAAATAAATTAAAATATTATAAACTGAAACAAGTAGAAAAAACATGGGGACATTTTAAAATTAAGAAAGTACATAAAATATTTAAAAGTAGACAAAATATTTCAAATTTGAAAATTTAACTATAGTGGTAGAATATCAAAATTAAATATATAAAAAATTAAAATTTAAAACTAAGGGTATTTCAAGCAATCAAGTAGATTTTTAATGGTGTTAAAGTTTTTAAATGATGAATATTGTTGTCTTAATAAATTTTCTTCTTCTTTTCTTTGTGTTCTAATTTTATATTGGGATTTGTAGGAAACAAATTAATCATGTGGTTAAATGTATGTTTTTTAACCAACTCCACTTAATAGAGTTGGCCAGGAAATGCTTCATAAGGCATTCTTCACTGTGAGGTCGGGGGTTCAAACCCCAAGCCTTCCAAAAATCCAGATAGGTACCAAAGCACTTTTGTTTGGTCTGGAGAGTTCTCTTTCCTTCTAGTCCCTTAATAGCATCCAGTTGGGTCCCCTTGTATCCCATTGTATCCAGTTGGGTCCCCTTGTATCCCATTGTAGAGTAGGTTAGATTAGGATGTTACCGCTTTGATTAAAAAAAAAGAAGAAGTTAAAGGTATGTTTTAATAATAGTAATTTATTAATTTATTTTTATTATTTAATATATGATTTATTCCAAATGTTTAATTTAAATTATGTATATTTCATATTGTGTAGGGTGTAGCTAATATTTATATATTCCATGTTTCTTTTTTACACTTGATATTAAAGTAGTGATAGCTTATTTTTATATTGCATGTTTGTAATAGTTTATTTGGAGAATTTAATGCATTTTTATTATTTTTAATATCCATGTTCAGTATTTTTTTAGTATAAATAATTGTTTTAGTAATTTGTATCTGGTTTAAATAAATGTTAATATTTAGACATGCTGTATGTTTATTGAATGCTTTGATAATTAGTGTTTGGATAAATAAGTGAATGATTTATACTTGTTAATATCCACTTATTTATTAGGGTTTAATTAATTTTTTATGTTAAAAAATTGTTAACTTATGTTTTTTGCTAGTTTTTATCTCTAATAGAATGCATGTTAGGTTTAGATGAATTTAATATGCATATGAGTTTAGTTTTTTTAATCTATTTATTAAATTTTTAAATTTGATGTTGGTTTAGACAATTAAAAGATTGAGAGCAATTATTACATTTTACTATTGCTTTTAGATGAAAATTTTAGATTAATTAAATTTGGGGAGATAATTTGTTGAGTAAAATAAAGGGATTAATAACACTTTGCTCCTCTAAACTGGGTGAGTAATTACATTTTGCCTCCTATACAAAAAATAATACACACTATACCTCCAGTGACAATATTTCATCATTTCAAAACTTTAACATTGTATTTGGATGGAGGGACTTTGGTGGATTTAATTTGAAATCTTAATCCTTAATAACTTATCTAAATAAGTTAATTGATTTAGTTGTGGATTTAAAATTCACCAACAATTGAGAGTGTGATATTAATGGTTAAATGAGATGATTGGAAATTCACCCAAATTCATGCATTTCAAATCCATATAATTTAAATCCATTCATTTCGAATATTTCATTCAATTCAAATCCATCCATCCATCCAGACACAACCTAACATCATTAAAAAAACATATATTTAATTGACTGTAATACCCTTAAAGCTATATTTTAATTTTTTATGTATTTAATTTTAATGTTCTACCACTACAGTTAAACATTCAAATTTGAAATATTTTGCCTATGACGTACTTTCATGAATTTTGGTTACTTTTAAATATTTTATATACTTTAAATATCCCTATATTTTTTATACTTACTTTAGTTTATAATATTTTAATTTATTTTCATTTTCTTCTATAATTCTAAACTCTAAATTCTAAACCATAAAAAAACTCCTAAAACAACTTAAACAAACAAAAACAAAATCAACCTAACAACCAAAATAATGTAATTTTTTTTTAAAAATGTCTGACAATAGGTTGCATTTGGAAAAAGCAATCTAAAGGTTGCTTTCAGTTGCTTTCTCCAAATGCAACCTTTTTACTTTTAGAACACCAAAAAAAAAAAAAAAAAAACCTTCACAATTTAAGAAACTTTTTTATTTTCTTCACAATTTAAGAAATTAGCCAGCTTTGAAAGGTATGGAAAGATAGGGGTCTTTTTTTAATTATTTTAAATTTCTACATATTTCTTTAGTATAATATTACAGTTGTACTTGCATTTGTTTGAAGTTATTGTAATTGACTAGTAAGACCTCTAGAAGTTTAAGTTTCAAATCACCTTTATCTTGAGCTTCTTCTATGCATTCTTATGGATAAATTACAAAGAAACTCCTTATAATTTGGCTAATGTTCAAATTTTTCTTCTATAATTTATGAATTTACAATCCGTCTCTTTGTGGTTTGTTTGTTTGTTTGTTTGTTCTTTTTTTTTTTTTTTTTTTATAAAATAGATGAAAATTTAAAATCTAACGAATTTGTGTAAAGAGCCAAAAAATACCTTTAAACCTATTACCCATCATCACCCATAAATTCCTTGCCAAAAAGAATGAGTTGTATTATGAATTGTGTTTTATATTAAAATTCATAATTAACTTAACTCTAAATGACTAAAATTACCCTTTAAATAAAAATTTTTAGCATCCTAACGGTCACTTAACTAAATATTTAATAATTTCACTTTAGTTCAAACCACAAATAATCAAATTATAAATTTGTAAACCATAAAGTGTAAAATTAATATTATCCAAGCCACAAGAAAGTTACTTGTGCAGTTTATCCTAAAATAATAGATATTTAGGTCAAATTATAATAAGTTTTATTTCATTCTAATATCTAAAAATATTTAAACCAAATATTGAAAAATAAATAAATAAATATTCCAGTTTGACATAAATTGCCAAATATTAAAATAACAATCAGTATTCCAAGTCATCATTATGTAAGATATTAAAGTTGAAATGACTTTTCTATTATGCACCATTTCGCGTTAAACGTAGTGAAAGGTCAATTCTCGTCTTGAATATAGTAGGAAGGGAAATACGATACGATGTGCTACATTGTCTGGATCACTCAACTTCATGCCTATTTGTAGAAAAGAAGTCGGTGACATACACATTACATTCGGTTGAAATACTTGTTTTATTTTCACGAAAAATTTTTATATAGAGTCGATTTATAATAAGTGGAATGAATTTCTTGATCCACATTCATCTACATTACCTTGAAAAAGTTTATTTTCAATGAAGTAGAGTAATGTGGATGAAGGTGTGATCAAAAAATCTATTACACTTATCGTAAATCAGATCCATATAAAAATTTCTCTATTTCCACCGTATTTGCAAGAGTAGTGTATTTGATACCTACAGTTTTGGACAAAAAATACCGTCCCAAATTTTATATCTTATTTGTTTTGTACATGGTCACAAATTGTTTAAAATATTATTCAGTTCTTAGTAGCAAAAATTTGATATATGTAAAATAAATTATGGTTAAAAATATATTTGAATAGTTGTTGATGTTGAAATTTGTTAAATGTAAAGGTTAACCGTTATCCAATCCAATATTTAGGTAAAGAACTTGTGAGTAATAAAGATATCCAGAACACATGAGAAAATAAAGAATAAGGTATTGTCCCTAGAAAAGTTTCAATATTCAAGTCAATACAAAAAATTAGAGAGTAAATTTAGATAAGTCAGAATTTGTTAAAATTAAGAAAGTCATTAATTAATCTATTTTATTATTTCGATATTTATACTTACGATTGATGAGTAAGATCAATATTAATTCACGATTCGAGGATTAATTACTTGTCCCATATAACCATACTAGATGTTGTATAAAAGGACCAAAATGTCCTTAGTGAACACCAGATTTGGAACCACGTCTATTATTCTCATAGGGCATTTTTTTTTTTCGTATCATCATTTGTCCACTACTTTTCAACTCAAATTTTTCTAGGTTGAGAGTAGTTACTATTTTACAAATAATCAGCATCTCAATCAGGGACACACATTTAGTATGGTACGCCGCACAATTATTGGGTGATTGTTTAAAAATTTAATTCAACGAAAAACTAGAAAAAAGCCTGTCGTTACTGTTGCTCTAGCCGAAGCTTCTGTTGGAAAGAAAGGTCGGGTGGCGACTGGAGAGGCCAAGTGCCAGTGCCACCACTGCCACCATCAACACCGTTACTGGTGGTAGTGGCCCTGATGCCATGCACTTGAACGGAACCAGACCTGCGCCTACTACCGTTACTCTAACCTAAACTTCTACTACCGAGAAATGGCAGTTAGGGGCCAAGTGTCAAAGCCATTGCTGCCACCTTCAGGCTTCAGGACTGTTGTTGGTGGTGGCAGCTCTGCTCCCACATGCTAGCAGGGAACCAGCCCTGTGCCTACCGTTGCTGCTACTCCTGCCTGCGCTGCTATTGCTCTGGTCAATTTTTTGGTTGGAGATAAAGGCTAGGTGGCTGGGCTAAGTGCGAGGACCACAGTTGCGACATTGGCACTGTTGCTGGAACTAAAAAGAATGGCAATGTTGCCCTTGAAGAGCTCAAAAATGGAGAACGAGAATGAAGCGAAATAAAGTGTTTTTAACTCTAGTTTTGAATGAGTTTCTCCCAATTATGTCTGGTAATACAATAGGGCGACTTGCTATAACCAAGACTTCACTTTTTGCTAATCCATGGAACGTATGAATTTCCTTGAATGTAGATAAACGAAAGAGGGAATGAAGGCATAGCAGTAGGAATTATAATATTATTGGAAAAGGGGGCACATGCGAGAATATTTCTATTTAGGTGAACCATTTTAATAGGACGGGTATTGCCCAAGGGCTCGAGCCTCACACATCCGTTATAAGTTTATAGGTCTCTCTAAATAAAACAAGTTTTCTAGAGGTAATTCCCATCTAACTTGGTCTATTATCCGCCACTAGTGGGGGTAACTTTTGTTTAGGTATTGCCCAAGGGCTCGAGCCTCAAGTGGTGCTCAACTTAAGTGCTCAAGTGCGAGACATAGGTGTGGGCACATATTCCTAGGCAATTTTTTGCCCATTACTGAACATGTTATGAGACTTGCTTTTATGGAAGTGTAGAGTTGACGATTTGGGTAGGTTGTCACGAGTGAGGTGCCTTCTAGAAGATGTACTTAGTAAGCTCTACCACATAGGTATTAAATGTGTGAGATTTTTAACACTCTCTTGGGAGATTTTTTGATGCCATGGGAGGGATAGGCATGACCTCGAAGGGTGTAAGTAGCAAGCTCTACCATGGAAGGTGTGAGCAAGTGAAATTTTGAGCCAAACTATCTTTGTGATGAATCTTGATGTCCTCAGAGGAATAGGTCTCATTCTTAGATGGGACTTAAGTTGGGAAGCCTCTGCTTGAGAAGATTTTGGTCTTTTCCTCAAAAAGGTGAATTGATCACGGAAGATGTGATTTGTGAATCTCGAAAATGTGATTCTCACACTTAGTGTAAACTTATCTTAAGAAGCCTTCACTTGGGAAGGCAGTTCAATCTTGGAGGATGAGATTTTTTACCCTCGAAAGGGTAAATCTTACTCTTAGGGGTAAAATTTAGTTTGGGAGTTCTTCACGTGAAGAGACTTGGGTATGGCCCCTGGAGGAGTGTTGTGACCCTAAAGAAAACAAACAAGAGCATGCAAGAAGGTATATGCAAGTAAGGTTCTTCTCTGGAGAACATGAGTAAACAAAATAAAAACCCTTGAGAACGTGAGTGAAAAATGACCTTAGAAGTTGATAGTAAGGCATGACCCTGTAAGGTGTCAACTGGGCTTAATCTTGAAGGGTTGTTCTTGAGCAAGTATTCTATGCTAGAGGGCTAAGGAATGACCCTAGAAGGTGCAAGCAAGACATGAGCCTAGAGAGTTTCAGCATGACTCAACCTCGGAGTTTGTGAGAAGGTGTTCTACCCCGAATAGTATGAGCAAGAGTTCCACCCCGAAGGGTATGAGTAAGGAGCGACCTTGGAAGGCATAATTAAGGTGTGATCTAGATTAGTAGTGCTTAACCTCAGAGGGTGTGAATTGGTGTTCGACCCCGGATGGCATTAGCAAGACTCAAAGCAGAAGGATGTGAGCAAGCGTTCTACTCTGGAAGGCATGATTTGGGATTGGCGAATCCACAGGGTTCGAATAAGGTGTGGCCTAGGAGGGCGTTAGTAGGACTAAACCCCAAATAGTATGAACAAGGTGTGATTCCAGAGGGTGTCAGTAGGGCTCCATCACAACAGTTGAGCAAGAGTTTTACCCCATAAGGCATGAGAAGGAGACGACCTTGGAGAGTGTGAGCAAGTTAATGTGACCTCGGAGGGTGTTAACAGGACTCAACCCCAAAGTGTGTGAGTGAAAGTTCTACTATAGAAGGGTTATCAAAGTGCAACCTCGAAAGGCACAAGTATGAAGTCATTTTGGAGGGTTTCAGTAGGACTCGATGTCGAAGGGCGTGAGCAAGGTGTGACCTCTGAAGGTGGAAAGCTATGTTGAGAAACTACTTTTTTGCCTTATCCACTGTTGTTTTGGTGAATGTTACACGTGTTGGGTGCAATATCGTATTATGACATTTAGTATTGTTTCCCACGAACAATGTCAAATATTAATGTTAAAACTTGCTAAGGTTTAAACCCAAGCATAATCCTTTCTAATGCTTAGATAAATAATTTGCGCATAGTATCCATATCCAGAATACCTGAGAAAACAGAGGGCAGGACTTTGTCCCATGGCAAGGTCTGATGCTCAAGTTAATATTTAGACGAAAGAGTAAAATTCAGAGAATTCATAACTTGTGAAATTAAGAAAGTCATTACATCTGATTAATCTGACATGCCATTTCAATATTCATACCTGTGGTTAATGAGTTAATTTGATTCATGGGTCGAGAATTAATTGCTTGACTTTATAAGTATACTTCAGTTGAAAGGGTAAAATGGCCAAAATGGCCAAAATGCCCTTGGTTGACCTGGGTCTAGAGCTCCATGTACCATCCTGATAGGAATATTATTTAAGCATCATCAGTAGTTATTGCAAAGTATTATTTAGAAAAGGGTTAATAACACTTAACACTTTTCTCCTAAATTACGAGGGTAATTACACTTTACCCCTATCCAAAAAGAGTTAAACTTGCCCTTCATTTCACTATTCATCATTAGCAATTCAAACAACGTCAAAAAAAAAAAATCAATTGAATGACTAAAATGCCCTTATCACTTTTTTTTTTTTAAATTTTGAATTATTTTTGTTTTTTTTATAGTCATTGTTAATTACTAAAATTAGAAAAATAAATTATAAATAAATGGATGTCTTTGCTTCGATAGTGACAAAAGTTATGATAAAGCTTGACTCAAATTTTATCCAACAATGCAATTCGCACACGTTAACTCAAAATAAAAGAATATAAAATGCCAAGGCACAACAAAAATTTATAAAACTTTTATGAAAAAAGTATTGCCACACAAAACCCTTAAAGAAAAGCTTCTATGGAAAATTTCATCCAGAAGCCTACTCTAAGCAGTATGAAAAACACTATACTTTAAAATAATATCAAGTGAAGTCCAAAAATTACTTAAAAAAAAGACTCCATAAATTACGAGAATTTGACCAACAAAATATTAATATGGATTATATTGAGATATACTGAATTTTATTATTATTTTTAATTACACATAAAAAATAAAAAATAGTGATAACAGCATTTCAATGGCTTAACTAACTTTTCTTGACAGGATTAGAATTGCTAACAAATGAATAGTGTAAATGGGTGGCTAAATGTAATTTTTTTTAATTAAGGGAGTAAAGTGTAATTTCCCTATACTTTAGGGGGGTAAAGGGCCATTACTAATCCTTTAGAAAGCAATGAATAAAATTTCTGTCCAAACAAGCCATATTTATGTTTTCTTCAATGAAAATTTTAAACTTCAAATTGCTTTCTATCTTCAAAATTTTTTTACTTCACAAACATTAGTGGATCCATATATTGCCCACTATTTCCTTACATTTCAATTAAGCTAATATCGTAAATTTTATATTTTTTCCTACTAACTATTTAGACAAAATTTCTCATTTCTTTTATTATGTGATTACAAGTAACCCACAATAATAGGACCAATAATAGTGTACCATAACTCAATAAAACTATAACTAACTTACAAATAACAGGGTAAAATGTCAATATAAAATTCGACTAAACTCACAAATGGGACTAGAACATAGTACTCTAATTCTTGGACCCCCGTCAATCCTGGTTTTTTTATGACTAAAACAAAGTGTCATAATCGAGTTCTATAATAGCGTTAAGAAAAAGTTCTCTAACCTAGCCTACAAATATGTATAGTTTACCACTTACACTTGGATACAAAAAAAATGTATATTTTACTCATGTTTATTTTCCTACACTATTCCTTACATGGTGGGATCTTTCTATTATTTTTTTCTCTAACTTTCTATTACTTTTTTCTCTAATTTTCCTCAATGATCATTTATATTTAAACAATCAAATTCCTAATAATAATTAGATTATATCAATAACATTGCATTGATGGGTACATCGATATACTTTAAAATCAAATATATTAAAAAAAAAAATTTATTAATCAATTTAACCAAAATATTTGGATAGTGTAAAATGGGTCAAAATTAAGACAAAAATCTAAACATTTAATCAAACAGAAAAAATTAATCTATTTATTTTCAAAGTTTATATACAAGAAACATATACAATATTATATTATGAATAGTTGTGATTTTTCAAAAACTAATTTAAAATTATATTCTTCTGAAGAGTGTTGAAGAGAAGTTCTGTCCACTTAATGGAGAGAAGCCTAGTCCATTCCTTACAATAGTGGCGAAGCCACAGTTTGTTCTAAAAGGGTGGGAAATTGTCCCCCCTCAACTTTGGTAAAGTTGTAAAATAGCCTTTAGGAGTTTCAAACAATGTTTAAATTATCTTTCATTTGCCTCCTCTTAAATTTCTTTGAATTGGTCTTTTTTCATGCATTACCCCCTTAAAAAGTTAAAATATGTTTAATTAACCCTTTATCACAGAATATTTATTGATATTAAAGAAATAAAAGATACTACTTGATTATTAAAACAATTATTCATAACACATAATTAACACAATTAAATATTTATTATATCTTTCTTTACCATAATTTTAATTAAATTTGAAGTTATCGAATTTATCTAATCATATATGCATTAATTATTAATATAATTTTTGCCCTTACTATATAGAACAAAAATTTTGCCCAAAGGAAAGCATGGAGAAAGATGTATAAAGAAAAAAAAAAAAAGGGAAAGTGAAAGGACTAAGAATGTTTCTTAAATTGGGTGGATTGAACTAATTGAAAGTCAAGAAGAAAGTTCTTAGAAGAAACAAAAGGCAAGAGAAAAGACTAAGAAAGTTTCCTTAGTTGTGCGGATTACAATAATTTGGTAGAATTTACAAAATAAACTTAAGATCCCCTATTTATAAACTGGAAGGAGAAGGGATGTGCCCCCAACGTATGCATGTCATTTTAAATATTTGTATTTAATGAGATTTACTGGCATCTTAACTTTATGGTCTAATATATTCATGAATCATCAATAATCTCTTCAGTTTCGTGCAGATTAAAACATGGGTAGTGAACTGATCATTGTCATTTGGGTGTGGATATTGCTAGAGCAATTCCTATCCAACTAGAGCAAATTTACTTTATGAGACATTATTGCCCAGCAAATTTACTTTATTAGACATTATTGTCCTCTCCTAGTAATTTGATTAAACCCTTTCTTTTCTACTCTCCATCCACTCACTATTTTTCCATGAATCCTCTCAAAGATTAACTTACAGTTCTTCTCCCTTCTTCTCTCACCCTCTTAACTCCAAAACCTTTTTTTTCCACTGCCCCTTCCCCCTCCTCAGTCACATGCATATTCAATCAGTGTGAGAAATTGTATGTAAGTTTGAATGTATATGTGGGCCATTTAATCCACTTTCAAAATTTTGGTATTTGAGATGAAATTGTGATTGTGAAGGGGTTTCTATCTAGGGTTAATATTGTTTGAAGTAAAAAATGCATACGAAAAGTGGTTGGGAGGATATGAGGGTTAGTTTTTTGGCAAACATAGAGGTGAAGCAATTTGGGTGTTTTAGTAGGTTATTTCTAGTCTTTGAACACTTGACTGATCAAATGTTTGCTTGTCTACTTGAAGATAGTATCTTATAGATTATTTTCAAGATATACTACGAACTTCTGAATTGGATTCTAAATTTGAAAGTTTGGTTTACACAATTGAATAGTACACTTTCTAGATTGAATATCGATGCTTTTTGGGGGATTTAAGTACAAGATTTGGTGTTTTTTTTTTTACCAATTCTAGCTATAGAAGTATAGTTGGTTGAAGATTTGGTGTTTTATACAACTGTGGGTTGGGAGGGAGAGGTGAGATGGATTGTCTTTTGCGCATATTTGTTGAGATGCTGGACACAAAGAGTTGGGATAAAGGGAAAAAGAAGAGGCCACCTGGTAAGGAATAGTGAGTGAGGAGGATAAGAGGGAAGGGGTGGGAGATTCAGGGAGAAGAGTGGGCAAGAAGTGCTTGGATTGTTTTATTTGGAAGGGTTAACTAGTTAAAGGAGAGAGAACAAGGACAGAAAAGAAGACTGGTTGACTATATGAGGATATTTTTTGTGTTCAAGAAAAATTGCTCTGACTAGATAGAATTGCTCTATCAATATCCCCATCCTTGTCATTTTATTTGAATAACTTGTGTTAGGCTTATTCTTCAAGCCGTTGATGATCAGTGACACCAATGGGCGGATGATTAAAGCGACAGGTAGGGACAGTTGCCTCTAAGATTTTCAATATTATGTTCTTTATGCCCTTAAAATTCTTTAAAATTATTGTTATACTATTATAAAATTTGACGTTCCCTTCCTAAAATTTTAGAAAATTTATAAAATCGTTTCTTATGTATGTATTTATATAGTCTTGTCCTCTAAAAGTTTCGAAAATATATTATTTTCCTTGATTTTTAAAAAAAATTTAATAACACCGTTATGAAAATTGAACTTTACTTCATAAAATTTTACAAAAGTTTTAAAACTGTCTCCCTAAAAATAGTGTCTATATATTCTTTCCTCTCCAAGTGTTAACTCTTAGGTTCATCGCCATCAACACCACTTCTATTGTCTTAGTTAAGAGCTTATGATTTGTCTCTCATGTTCTTTTTGTTTCCACTTTTGAACAAATTTAATCTTAATGGCCTTTCCCAGGTGTTGCTTTGATTTGCATGTACGAATCCACAAACACCCCTCTCACTTCATCCACTCAAGCCTTGCCATCTGTATATTCCTTTTGTTCGTTAGACTCCCTAAAGTTAAGTCAATTGCACTTTTCTAGGTCAATTCCGTTGACCTACGAAGTGCTCCTTGAGAGCTCTTTTCCTATGAATTCCAATCCTTCATCTTATTTTTCATTTTCTACATTCGTTGCATCCCCAAAAGATTTTTGTTCTTATTTCTCTACCAAATCTATTCCTTTCCCCAAATTTCCTTTATTTCTAGCCAAATCAAATCTATTCCAAAATTTTTATTTGTTTATATTAGTCATCAAATAAACTTTTCTTACCTTTTTTTTTTACAGCTTTTCCACAATCTTTTAAAGCTTTTTTCCATCTTTGCTAAGTTTTTACTAATGCGGCTTCCTTTGAGAGTCACTCTAACGCTATATTTGGTCGCTCTGGCCACTTCAGCCAAATGTGAATCTTCATTTGCTTCTAAATCTAATTCTATCTCTGAGCATACTATTAGCATACATCTTTTCAAGAGCTGACTTGAACGTTTGAGAAGTTAAGAGCTTATGATTTGTCTCACATGTTCTTTTGCTTCCACTTCTAAACAAATTTAATCTTTTTGGTCTTTCCCAAACTTGCTTTGATTTTTTTTTTTTTTTTTTGTGTAGAAGTCCCCAACTTCCTCTTCCTTTATCCCACTCAATCTTAACCATTCGTCTATTCTTTTTGTCTATTAGACTCCCTAAGATCAAGTCAGTTGCACTTTTCTTGGTTATGTCCTTTCACATACAAAGTGCAACTTGAGAACCTTTTTCTTATGAATTCCAATCCTTCATCTTATTTTTCACTTTTTGCCTTCAATTTGTTGCATCCCCAAACCTTTTTGTCTTGCTTTCTCTACTAAATTTATTCTTCTCCTCAAATTTCCTTCATTTCCAACCAAAACCAGACCATTGAAAAATATTTATTTGCTTATGATATCCTTCAAATGAAGTTTTTCAAACTTTTTTTTTTTTTTTTTTTTGCAGCTTCTCTATAATAATTCTAAAGTTTTTTTCGTATCTTTTCTAAGTTTCTACGAGAGTGGCTTCCTTTGAGAGTCACTCCAATGCTCCGTTTGGTAGCTCCAGCCACTTCGGCTCTAAACATAAATCCTTGTTTGTTTCTGAATCTAATATCATCGCCAAGCATACTATTAGTGTATGTTGAAGAGTTTACTCAATGGTTTCGAGAAGGTAACTGTAAGAAAGTTACCTCTTTATTTGGAGCTTCGTGATTGCAGCGGAAGTTCGAATCTTTGCAGACTAAATCATGTGCTTAGGCTAGTATAAAATCACAAGCGGAAATTCCTCGATTTTCACAACCCAAATTATCTAATGATTTATATGGTGAAAGATATGAGAGGATAGAATGCTTTTTTTATTTATTTATCCAACATTAAGCCTTCAAAAGAGCTCCTAAAGCTCCTATCTATAGAGACCTTAGTCTATATCTCCTTAGGAAATGAAGGTGGAAGTGGTTGGCAAGTGGTATTTAGGAGCTTGAGGTGGCTCTTAGGCAGCCACCTCTTCCATGCTTCTAATTAGGGATGTCAATGGGTTATGTCAGGTTGTTATCAGATTCAAGTCAGAAATCCTAAACTTGATGACCCATTAAACATTTGTGTCGTGTAGTATCGTGTCGTGTCGTGTTTGTTAATGGGTTGACATGACACGACCCATATAACCTGTTAAGTTTTTGCACTATTACAACAATTACTTAATTTTTTTTTTCAAATGACATGAAAACCCATTAATCTATTAATCCGAATGGCACGATAACCCATTAACCCGTTCACCCGAGTAACAAGATATGCTAGAATTTGTCATCTACTCAAACTTCTTATTCCACTAACCTATTTATAACAACTTATTTGACCTGTTCAAGTAATAATATAATTGTAGATACATAATCACACAAATCTAATATATAATTAAACAATGATTAGTAAAGAAAAGAATTAAACAAATTTAATCTAGAATATTACACTATCTTAAAGATCCATATTAATTTACTAATTACTAACACAACAAATACTGTATTATATAGTGCTGATTGCACTAGTGCACAACACTGTCACTATGCCACTACCATGGATTGATGGAAACAACTCAAACAAGCTCTCTATACCAACATACACTAAGTTGAGTAGAGTCTAAAATTTATTACAAAACATCGAAAATGAGTATGAAGATCGATTAGCAGAGGACGAGATTGGTGCTAAAATTTTTGGTGGATTTTGAAGGTCGATTCTAAATTGGCTCTTGATTTTTGGTAGATTTTGATCGATTAGCAGAGGAGGAAAAGTGTTTTCTTGAATGAGAATGGCAATAGACAGATTATGAGATTTGGATAATGACGTAATGCAAGGCAAAGGGTGTTTGTGTCAAATTTCATAAATGCCCTAGTGATTTAATGGGTTGTGTCGGGTAATCCGAATGCTAAAGGGTTCAATGGATTGTGTCAAGTTATCCAATATCTTAACGGGTTATTAGGTCAACTTGTGGGTTGACACATTATGACCATTTAACTTCAAATAAATTTTTAACGGATTGACTCAATAATGACCTGATAAAATTCTTGTCGTGTCATAACTTGTTTATTCGTGTCGTGTTATCATGTTGTGACCGAAATTGTAACCCCTACTTTTGATTAGTCATTCTCTCTCTTTTTTTTTTGGTTTAATTAGAAATTGGGTCTGGTAAGCCCATCATGAGCAACCCACCCATTTTGTTTCTAACATTCTCTTGCTCATACATGATGGGCAAACCCATCAAATATCCTATCAATCTCTCTAAGAAATCTTAACTACCATACAAGAAAATGGGTTGTACAACCTATGAGCACACCTGTACTTGGGAGCTAAAACTATGCACCTGTTTGGGATAACATAGCAGTTTCAACCCATAAACAAATTTCTTGTATCTCATTGTGCTCCAGACTTATTTTGTTACACCAATAAGTATATCCAATCTCTCAAAGGTCATACTTGATATCTTTAATTCACCATGCATTCACAATAATGTTTCAACCCAAAGGGAAACATGAATTGGTCAACCAGGTGAATACATGTAAAATGTGTAATCAAAATAGTTTTCTCTCTGTACACATGTTACTCAGTAATGAATAAATTGCTTTCCCAGTAATGCCCAGAAGGTCGAATCAATCATGACCATTAGAAAGAAGCTAAAGTAGCAAATATTATTTCACCACCTCGTATTATAGTAAAAGTCACAAAGGGCACAATCAAAGGAACTCATACAAGTGAAGAGGTAGAGATTTATATAAAAAACTCACTCACTTCACATCTTTGGTTGTTTATAGGAGATGTGATATGAATCATGTTCTATGGTGGAAGAACTCTATACATAAGAGTGTATGCCAATTCCCATATATACCACCATACAGATCTTAGCTTAGTCCATCTCATGTGCGCCTAGCCCGAGTCATTAACAGTTTGCTATCACAGGCGCCTCTTAATGACTTTGCATCCTACTTTCACACAAACTCACATGATCGAGGGATATCATGTTCGGTTTATAAAATATGTAGACCTCATCTTGATGCCAATCAAGGCAAAATTACACGCTAATCAGCGTAGAATTTAGGCTAGCTACCATTTTAACGTGTTTAGTCTCATCTTAGCTTGCTCTTATAGCACCTGAGACGGTTATTTGTATGAGAGAGTTGACTTGTATTTGGTGACATATTATCATAATGTACATTAGTGCTTAACAAATAAACATGTAAATAACATATACCGTATGGACTCATTGCAAACATGATTTGTTTAATCATTCCCTAAAAACACAGCATGTTATCACAATCTACGCAATCCTAGAGCTTTAACATGATACAAAAACACACATGTAGCAATCGGTTTAGTAAAAGGATCTGCAACCATCTAATGCGTAGATATATGTTATAATATCACTTCCTTTTGCGCCACAATATCTCAAACAAAATGATATTTTGTGTCTATATGCTTTGTTCTACCATGATATTTTGGATCTTTAGTATAGTCAATAGCTACTTGACTATCATAATTGATCTCCAATATAGGCACAAAGGCATCACCAACACTTTTCAAATTTTGTGAAAATCTTTTAAACCAGATAGCCTCTTACACGGTTGCTGCACATGTTACAAACTCAACTTCCATGGTGGACATGCTATGCATGTTTTTTTTCTTGCTACTCCAAGATATGATGCCATTATTTAGCAAGAACACATATCCTAACGTGGATTTTCATTCATCCCGGTTCTCACTCCAATCTACATTAGAGTAACCTACCAATAGTAGATCACTTCTCTAATAGCATAAGACATAACTGAAGGTACCTTTGATATATCTCATTATCCTTTTCACTGCTTGCCAGTGAAATGGTCTAGAATTTGACTGATATCGACTTATGATACCTACCGCATAGCAAATGTCTAAATGAGTGCACATCATGGCATACATTAAACTTCCTGTGGCACTTGCTTATGGAATTCTTTACATATTTTCATTTCTTCTGGAGTCTTTGGGCATATTTCTTTATTAAGGAAATTGCCTTTTTTGCAATTTGTGTGTCGATTAGTTTTGAAATAATAATTAATAATTATTACTTTTAAATTATATAAGAAATAACTTTCAAAATTAAGCAAGAATTTCAATTTTAAGGGCTAGTCTAGGGGCTAGCCCGTGAGCCAGCCCACCCCGGCAATCCCCGTTTAATCGAGGGTGTAGATCGGGCGGGTTATAGGCCAATCCCTCCCGTCCCTAACCCAACCCAGCCCAGCCTGCCTTCCCACCGTGGCCCGGCCTACCACCATCTCCAGTTGCAAGACAACCTACACGCTACCATACCCACGCATAGTCCACACTAGCATACACATAACCATACTCGCACATACACATTGGAAAACTTGAATAAAAGCGAAAGAGGACAATGGTTGTCCCTAAAGATGACTGAGCTGTTGCAACTTGCTAATCACCAACGTCAGAGTTTTTCACTATCTCCGAAATTGTTATTACTTATTAGTTTCTTCACTCTAACTCAACATTTGGTATGCAAAAAGGGCCTATAATAGAAAATCCTTTGCAACTTATTTTTTTTTTCATTTTTTATTTGGTTTGATACTTTTAACTCAGAAATTTCATTCCATTAGAAATGGTCATTCTAACTAAATTCTAAAAACATCACTTCTCAAAAAAATTTGAACAAAGCCCATTCCAATCCCAACTTGGAAAGAGAAAATTGAGTGATGTCAAATTTATCCCCTCATTTTGAAATTTCAATCCAATATACTATTTACAAGTAAACATAATCATATGTAAAATAATTAATTAATTAGTTAATTAAAACGGAATTTAGTTACCATATGTGGTCATTTATTTATTTATTTATTTTTGCATAGCTATCTCATTGGCATGAACATATATAGACCTTTTAAATGAAGATATTATCGTAAAAGGAAAATACTTAGGTAGACTCGATCTTTGACCCTACTTGTAAACCCTGTGGTGTAGATTATACCTTAGAGAATCTATGACATCAGCTGATGTAAATAACATTTTTTAAGATTTAAAATCCTGACTACAGGGTCTACAGGTGGGGCCAAAGACCGGGTCTACCTAAGTATTTTTCATTGTAAAATAGCTAATTTTACTATTTCATATGTATTTGAATACAAAAAAAGAGAAAAAAAATCCATATTTACTTTTTTAAAATTTGTATGTTTAAACAAATTTAAAGTTTCTCACACCTATAGAAATGTTAATAACATAATAAAATTTTTTCATATTTCTAAAAGTTAGGGATATGTAAGTTAAATTAATATAAAATCCTTTCTATTCTGACACCAAAATATTATTATAACAAAAAAAGAATACTCATTTCGTTTTATATTTAGTCACCAGGCATATAATGGGAATGAGTATTCTTGCCTATTTTGAGTTAAAACACATTCTGCCTAAAATGATCTTGTCATTCCAATTCATTCCTGCGTACCAAACGTGAGGTAAAATTTTGATAAATTTTCTACCTTTTCCTATATCTTAATAGATGACTTGAGTTCTCTCTTTCTTTCATTATTGGATGAAATAAATAATTTGAACATGCAATAGACGTTTTTGCCAATCAATGAAAATGGACCAACCTTAGTGATCTGTTCTCAGTTGAATATACCGACTGCTTGATTGATTCAAAAGAAGTTCTTTACTTCTGGTGGAATGTAAAAGAGGTTCAAGTAAGACTTTTTTAATTCAAAAGTCCAAATGAATTTTGCTCTAATTTCATCAATCTAAATGGTAAAACTACATGAAGCTACATTTTGGATGTTGTTGCTATCTTCACTTTAATCTTCGGCTTAGAGAGAAGTATACCATTGCTCAAGGAGACACTTAAGGGCTGCTTGGTTCGGACATTTGAATTGGAAACGAGTTCGGATTCATACACTTGGAAGATGGAATGGAGTCTTTCATTCCCAAAAACCTCTACTTGGTTTAGATACCGGAATAAGAATCATTGTCATTGTTGTTGTTTGGTTAGCCTAGTCTTTTGGAATGAGATAAAACTAATTTTCACATTTACCCTTAAAATATAAATTGAAAGTATATCTCACAAAATAAAAGAATGTGATATTTTAGTGTATATATAAAAAACTTGTTTGGATTAATATATTACAACAAATGAAATTAATAAAAAATGATAAATATGAAAATTACAAAAAAATAACACCAAAAAGTGAATACAAGTGGAAAACTACATTGGCTAATAATTCATCAAAAAATTCTTCATATATATCTATATATATATATATATATGTATATATATATATGTATGTATGTATATATGTATGTATGTATGTTAATGTATGAAGTAAAGCGAATATGGTTTAGTGACAAATTATACTTTTATATTTATGAATATTTTGTAAAATGGCGTTCTTTGTCTATTTGATATGATAAATCTTTCAAATAAAATATATGAGGAAAATATCATAAATAGTTATGATAATAAAGTTCTCTACGTAATTATATTTTATTCATAAATATCTCTAATCGTAGTATTTGACAAGGGTAGATTAGCACATAGTTGTATGTCAATGCTTATTGAGAATTAGATAGTGTATCAGATTGACCCACTAAAAGTATTCTACATGGATTATCATCGAATGCTAGTGGATTAATCTCTTTGTAATAGTAGTGTAATGATCCTTAGATTTGAGATCATGAGTTTATCTTGATTGTAGATTACTATATTTTGACTCTATTAGTTGTTAATCTAAAGGAGTCGCACATACTGTAAAGTTCGGGTATAGTGTGAATCATGAAAAGATAAGATATGACCGATATAAACTCCACTACTCCTTATAATGGGAAAGTATATCTCAATATAGCCACTTCTTGAAATATGGCTCAGAAATCTTTGCACTAAGTGAAAATAAAATTAAGAGTGTTTTAAGTTCTATTTTAAATTAGTTGAATTTTGGAAAGAAACAAATTAGTTAATACAATAAGAATCATCATTATATCTATAGTCTTGAACTAATCAGGATACAGTGTGATGAAAGGATAATAATTATACGGTAATTAAATCATGGATAGATGAAATCAAACCGCTTAACATAATTCTCAACACTTGGGTAGTAATGATATATTATTAGAAGACAATCTTGATTTATAAGTGTAAATTAATTAATTACTTGAATTAATAATAAATTAAAGTTGTTTAATTTATCTAATCCAAATTATTTTAAGATTATAATTTGTTTCATCTTAATTAATTTAGAATTATAATTTATACTTATTACCAACGTGATTGGGAATTTAAAGGATTACACACTTTTAGAAGATTAATTTGGGAATAAATTGATTTATAATAAGTAAGAGATACTTATGAGTCAATTTATGAGAGAAATTAACTTTTGGGACTTAATTATAATAAGTCATAAATCTTAGGGCTAATATGGAATAACATATAAGTTCCAAGGGTTATTAAATTATATATATATATATATATATAATATATATATATATATGTATAAAGATATTCCAAGCCAAGCCGTGAAGACATTCACAAAAAAAAAATATATACAAAAGATATTCCAAGCCAAGTCGTGAAGACAATCACAAACAAAAAAAAAAAGAAAAAAGCAAACCAAAATCACAATTTCTTAAGAAGAAAAATCTTGAGGAAAAATAAGGAAAAAATAAAGGAGTTAGCACTCTATGATTTGCAACAATCAATCTTGTGAAAATCCTGAATTAATTATATGTGGATACCATTACATTTTGTTTGTTTTATTTTATTTTATCTTGTCACTTTTAGTGGCAGTTTGGGTTTTATCATTATAAGTGCTCAATAAGTTACGTTACTTTCAGTGACACTTAATTTTATATTTTCAAATTAAAGATTTTTCTAAATTTGGTTTTTCAAACTACCAATTATTTTTTGACAATTTTTGTTTAAAATTAATTGTTAATATTTAGAAACCTTCTTTATTTAATTTGATTAAAATTTGGAAATTATAAAACCTTCGAAAATATTTATTATATTCTAATGAGATTAGAATTAGAAAATTTATTTAAATTCTAGATATTTATTATTTTTCAATGAGATTGAAATTTAATAGATGTTTAAAAAATTTCTGGAATTTTGTTTCTAATATAATATTTGAAATTCTATTATTTAAAGTGTTTATTTTCTAATGAGATTGGAAAATAATTTTTCTCCATAAAATATTATCATAAATAAATCAAGAATGATAATTTCAATGAGATTGGAATTATGATGTATAGTGATTCATGATTAGATACTAAAATGCAATTTTTATGTTTTTATTTAATTATTGAATTATATAAAGCATGATGGATGATTTTGCACTAAAAACCAATGCGATTATGTTTGGTTTGCTTTGTTCATAATCATTGGTTGTTAACTTTTAAATAGGGCCTGGGTATCCTGTCTTTCTCTATCATTCTGAATGTAGTTATTTTTTCATCTTAATGCTTTCGAATGTAACTCGAGGTTTCTTGATAAATTATGTAATGTATATTGAGGAAAGTTACGGATAGGATTGAAAATGTAAAATGTTAAGATAGAATTACATTTGTAAAGTAAAAAATTATGAAAATGGCGCAATCTAAGGAGCCACCGCGGAGGAAATTCTCAAGAGTTAATGATTACCCTGAAGATTTGACCATTTAGTTTCCTTGGTGAATCAAGGAAACTAGTTTAGTAAAAGTCCATAATCATCCATGGCTTTATGCATGTTTTATTTATTATATGTTGATATAATAATATTGCATGCAATTTGAAGAAACCTAATAAATAATTGAAAGGAAAATCCCTCAAATTAATATTAAGTCAATAAATAAGTTGCCTTCCATTATTATAGCAAGAAACAAGAGTTCTTCTTAGATATAACTTGTTGGGTTAATCCAATGTTATTCTACGTTGAACATTTTAAGTTATGAGATGAGATTTCTGAATAATGGGTATGACTTTACGGATGCTATAATTTGTTAGGCACACTCAAGGTTGTATGTTTTTGAGGCAAAGGTTAGGAGTCACATAACATATACTATCAAGAGTTGATATCTAATCATCTAAGAATTACAAAGTGTTGTAATTGGTAAGAGATACCTGCCTTTCGAAATTGTTTTAGTTTGTTGGGTATACCCAAGATCAGAATTAATAAATAGAATCTTAAGCCGCTAGGGGTTCTGTGAGAGCTCCCGAATTTATATGTGAGGGTTGTTGATTTGAATTAAAATAGTGGGAGAAAACAGAATTTAATAAAATCCACATTATATTTTGGTTTTGTTTATGCGTAAATAGCAAATTCTTAATCTGTCTTTATTTACATGTTGTAGAATACGAGTAATAACATCAATCTGCGTCCCATTTTAAATGATAACATACTTACTAGGTAAATTTTCTAGACTTCCAACACAACTTGAGAATAGTTTTCAAGTAGTAGAAAATTGGTTATGTCCCTGATCAACCTATTCTTGATGTGCCAGTAGATGATGCTAATCAAGCAATTCGGAATGCTTATTGTAAGCACATGGAGGATAATGAAACTGCCACTTGTATCATGTTGGCCGCTACGAATTCTGAATTATAGAAACAACATGATAAAATGGAGTGCTCTGTCTATGATTCTTCATCTCGGGGGGTTGTTTGATGAAAAGTCAAGAAATGAGAGGTATAAGACCTCCAAGGAGCTCTTTCATTGTAAAATGGTAGAAGATATTTCAATAGCTGGCCATGTACTGAAGATGATTGACTGATTAAAAAATTAGAATGATTGGGATACAAAATCATTAGTTAAATATTGATTTGATTTTGCAATCCCTGTTTCAAAGTTTTTCACAGTTCGTGATGAGTTATAACATAAATAAGTTGTCAACAATTCATTCAGAACTGTTGAATATATTTAAAACTACTGAGACAACCATCAAAAACGAAAGGAAACAAGTGTTTGTTATTGATTTTTCTTATAAGAATAAAAATAAATCCAAGGTTTGCTTTCAGAAAGCCAAGTCTAGGGTAAAACCAACATCTGTGATAAAAAAAAGACAAGTCTAACGGCACTTACTTCCATTGTGGACAGGATGGACATTAGAAGAGCAATTACAAGAATTACTTGGATACCCTTGAAGCTGAATAGGCTTGGTAAAGCTTTACTTCTGGTATGTTTATGATTGAGATATATATTTCTACTTTCAAATTAGATTCTTGGATATTAAATACCGGATCTGTATATCATATTTGTAAAAATATACAGGGTTTAAAGAGAAGTAGAAGGTTTAATAGAGAAGCAGACCTACGCGTGGGAAATAGAACAAGTGTTGCTACTTTAGTTGTAGGGACTTATTATCTTTATTTGCCTAGTGGCCTTGTTTTAGAACTTAAAAATTGTTAGTATGTTCCACCTCTTATTAGAAATGTTGTTTTTATTACGTGTTTAGACACTAATGATTTTGTTATTATGCAAAAGAATAAATGTTCATCTTTTTCAAGTGATGGCATTTTGTATGGAATTCCTACTATGATTAATGGTCTTTATATTCTAAACATGGAAAATCAAATTCTCAACATAAATCCTAAAAGGCCTAAAATTGATAATGTGAAACAATCTTTCCTTCAGCATTGTAGATTTTTGGTCACATAAATGAGAAACGTGTTACTAAATTATATAGTAATGGTTATTTGGGATTATTTGATTATGAATCATATGATATATATGAATCTTGTTTACTTGATAAAATGACCAAAACATCTTTTACAGAAAAGGGTGATAGATCTAATGAATTGTTAAGGCTAATAAATATTGATATTTGTGGTTCTATGTCAATTCATGCTAGAGGAGTTTTTTCATACTTCATTACCTTTATGGATGACCATTCCAAATATGGTTATGTATACTTGATGAAGTATAAATCTAAAATCTTTGAAAAGTTCAAGGAGTTCAGGAAAGAATTTGAACAACTAAGTAAAAGTATAAAAACTATTTGATTTGATCGATTGGGGAATACTTAAATCAAGAATTTAAAGATAATCTTAAGAAAAATGGGATTCTACCTTAATGGACTCCTCCATATACTCTATAGCTAAATGGTGTATTTGAGAGACGTAGTTGAACTCTATTAGATATGGTTCAACTTGATCGATGAAGAATCTTATAGACCTTCACAAATAGTTTGGGGCTATGCTCTTAATAATGCCTTCCATTTACTAAACTGTATTCCATCAAAAGTTGTTGATTTCACTCCATATGAGGTATGGTTTGGAAAGAAACGTAACTTTTTATAATTGAAAACTAGTTACCCTACTTATATGAAGAGGGTAGAGTCTGACATCATTGAAGCTAAGTAAGACAAATACCTATTTGTGAGTATCCAAAGGAGACATATGGATACTATTTTTATAATCCTATTGAGCAAAAGGTGTTTGTCTCAAAGCATGCCATCTTTTTAGAAAAAAGAGTTTATTCTTTAAAAAGCAAGTGGGAACAAAATATATCTTGAAGAAGTTCAAGAAACACAATTTGGCATTGATCAATAAGTGAAACAAGAACTTCAATAGCATGATGATGTGATAAAAAAATGAAATTAATGACACACAAATTCTTCATAGGACTACTAGGATATATCGTGCCCCAAAGGATGTAATTTCTTGTAAGTAAGCACAACGATATATTAATTATTATGAATGATGAATCTACATCTTACAAAGAAGTATTATCTGATAAAGACTCTCAGAAATGGTTACAAGCCATGAAGTCTTAGATGGATTCCTTGTATAACAATAAGGTTTGGACCTTAGTCGATCCACCTGAAGGGATTAAACTCATAGGGTGCAAATGTGTCTTCAAGAGAAAGACTGACACATATGGTAATGTGATTACCTATAAGGCGCGATTGGTGGGGAAAGATTATACACAACTATAAGGAGTTGACTTTGATGAAACTTTGTCACTAGTTGCACTAGTTGCAATGCTGAAATCCATCCGGATTTTACTTGCCATAGCTGCATATTATGATTATGAGATTTGGCAAATGGATGTAAAAACTGCATATCCTAATGGAAATTTGCAAGAAGAGGTGTATATGACATTATGCAAGCTACAAGGTTCTATTTAAGACTAATGCAAGTTTCTAGGAGTTGGAACAATCCATTTTGATGAGACAACCAAAAAGTTAGATTTTATCAACAATCAGGATGAACCTTGTGTATACAAGAAAGTTAGTAGGGGCACCATTATTTTCTTGACACTTTATGTGGATGACATATTGTTGATAGAAAACAACATAGATGTGCTTCAAAGTGTAAAGGTATGATTTTTCAGGAAGTTTTCCATGAAAGATTTAGGAGAAGTGACCTATATTCTTGGAATGAGGATGTATAGAGATAGATCTAAAAGGTTGCTTGGTCTTACTCAATCAACGTACACAGACAAGATGTTAAAGAGATTTAGCATGGATCAATCACGGAAGGGTTACTTATCAATATCTTATGGTATGTACCTTTCTAATGACCTATGTCCTAAGACATATGTTGAAAGAGATAACATGAAAAAGATCTCATATGCTTCAGGTATAGGATCAATAGTGTATGCTATTTTATGTACTAGACCCGTTGTCTCTTATGTTCTAAGTGTTACGAGCAGGTTTCCTAATCTAATCCAAGGAGTGGCCAGTAGATAGCAGTCAAGAATATTTTTAAGTAATTAAGAAAGACTAAAGATTTATTTTTGATTTATGGTGGGTAAGAGTTGACAGTTCACGGATGCACAGATGCTAGCTTTCAATCTGATAATGATGCTAACAAATCACAATCTGGATATGTATTTACTCTTCATGGTCATGCAGTCAGTTGAAAGAGTTTCAAGCAAGACACCACAGCATAAAGTGATTCTCTCCATTAGTGATCCTATATTCTTGTATTGTGACAATAGAGGAGCTATTTCAAAGGCAAAGGAACCCAAGTCTCATTAGCGATCTAAACATGTAATACTAAGCTATCATTTTATTCGAGAAATCGTTGATAGAAATGAAGTAAAGATAGAGAAGATCCCCACTAATGATAACATTGCTTATCCATTCACTAAATCCTTGTCCTAGCAAGAACGTGCAAGTCATGTTAACTGATTCAGTCTTAAGTACATGAATGATTGGACTTTAGTACAAGTGAGAGTTTGTTAGTATATGCCCTAAAGCTAATATGTTTTAGTGACAAATTACACTTTTATATTTATGCATATTTTGTAATATTTCATTCTTTATCTATTAGATATGATAAAGTCTTTCGAATAAATTATATGAGGGAAAAATCATAAATAGTTATGATCATGAGATTATTTACATAATTATATTTTATTTGTAAATATCTTTAATCGTAATATTTGATATGGGTAGATTAGCACATAGTTGTATGTGGATGCTTATTGAGAATAAGTGCATTAGATTGACCCGTTAAGAGTATTCTACAAAAATTATCATCGAATGCCAGTGGATTAATCTCTTTGTGATAGTAGTGTAATGATCCTTGGATTTTAGGTCATAAGTGTATCTTGATTGTGGATTACTATAGTTTGACTCTATTAGTTGTTAATCTTAGGGAGTCACGCATACTATAAAGTTTTTTCTGTAATGTGAACCATGAAAAGATAAGATATGACCGAGTTTAGATATAACATTCATCATTCCTTATAATGGGAAAGAATATCCCAGTATGACCAATTCTTGAAATACGACTCAGAAATCTTTGCGCAAAGTGAAAATAGAATTGAGAGTGTCTCAATTTCTATTTTAAGTGAGTTGTATTTTGGAAAGAAGTAAATTGATTAGTACAATAAAAGTTGGCATTATGTCTATACTCATGAACTAATCAAGATATAGTGTGGCAAAAGGATAATAATTACACTGTAACTAAATCACAGATGGGTGAAGTCAAATCAATTAACATATCTCAATACTTGGATGGTCATGATGCTTTGTTAAAAGCCAATCTTCATCTATAAGTGTAAATTAATTAATTAATGAATTAATGATGGATTAAACTTGTTTAATTTATTTAATCTAAATTATTTTAAATTATAATTTGTCTAATCCTAATTAATTTAGCATTATAATTTATACATATTACCAATGTGATTGGGAACCTAAAGGGTCACATACTTTAAGATAAGGCTTAATTCGGCATTACATTGATTTATGATAAGTATGAGATACTTATGAGTTAATTTATAAGATAAATTAAATTTTAGAACTTAATTATAACAAGTCATAAATCTTAGGGGCTAATATATAATATCAATAAGTTCCTAGAGTTATTAAGTCTTATATATATATATAAGATGCTCCAAGCCAAGCCGTGAAGACATTCACAAAAAAAAAAAAAAAATGGCAAACCAAAAGCACGATTTCTTAAGAAGAAAAACCGTGAGGAGAAATAAGGAAAAAAATAAAGGAGCTAGCACTCCATGATTTGGATCAAACAATCTTGTGAAAATCCTAAACTAATTATCTGTATGGATACCATTAAGAGGTCGTGTGGCTTGCGGATCAACATCCCTAATAGAATGGAGATTTTATCATGATTTTAAGAAATAATCTTTATACTTTTCTTGTACTACGCATAACTTGATCAAGGTAATCTGTCATAAAAAGTAAAAATTTAAAATTTTGTTGCGAATAGTGTATACTGTGTTGTATGATTTACTTTTTCACAATATATATACATATATATATATATTTATATTAGTAAATAACCAAGTGAAATCTAAAGAACAACCATAATATCCATTCCAATTATCCATTAAATACATTTGCATAATTTCTCACATAACTATCTATTTTAATCTGCACAACATTTCCGCAAAAGAACAACTATACCTACCATATAAAGCATTCCAAAACAAAAAGCCATGCTAGTTCAGTAGCACTGAAAAGCACTCCAATCATCTGCCCCAAAAGAAAACCAGCCATAGAAACTATATAACAATCTCCATAACAAAAAAACAAAGCCAAACACCCAAATCAACAACTGAACAGCCCCTAGTGATTAGGTGTAGGATAAAGAAGGTTAATCACCTATTACCTTCTCATTTTTGGAGGTAGGTTGAAGAACACATTAAGTTTAAAAACCTCAGTAGAAAATATATTTGCTACATTAAATATATCTCCTTATGATAATGCACGTTTCAACTGAATTCACGAACTACCTTATTACTTCTATTTGCCACCATCTATTCACGTTCATCTTCTTTTACCATAACATTTGCCCTGGCTGTAAAGTTAGATTGATTTCCATCCATGATAGATCCAAGTTTGGTAGTGAATTGTTAGAATTGCATATCAAGATCTCTTCCTACTACTGATGAAGATCTCATCTTATTTGATATTTTTGTGTTTACAGGTGACTGTTTCTTCTGCTTTTCAAAATTTCTTGTCCTTGTTGAATTGAGTTGTATTGGGTTGGTTGTGGCATAGAATTTACTTCACCTTCATCTATATTGTCATCATCTAAGTTGATAGCAGCATCGAAATCTTCATCTTCTTCCTATAAATTTTGAACATCTTGTACAAAGTCTTCAACAACATCTCCAGTGGCTCTATTCCTTCCATAAATTATCTCAAGATCACCCAAATATGAAAATTTGGCATCCCAAAGGCCTTTTGCTTCTTTAGGCAACTAAAAAACACTCCCAAGGGGATTATAATATATATAGAAACACACACACACACACACACACATATATATATAAAGAAAATTTAGCAATTGCAATATATCAACTAAAAAGTAGATATTTTTTACGTTACACAAGTCATCATACCATTACTTCTGATAAGAAATCTTCTTTTCAACATCATTCCAACTACAACCACTTTCTTTACATATTTTGATAATTGCATGGAATTTATCTTTCAACAACTTTACCTTTGATTCAATATATAGAATAACTTGCTTTGAAAATGTAGGAACCTTGCGCAATATCATCATTAAGTAATTTACCCATATAGTTGTTTTTAAATCCTCCATCCATTTTTCACAATAGATCAGATACTTGATTGCTAAACAATATGGACTTCTATCTCAAAACTAATTGGCAAAGAGTAGAGTGGCAGAAGAACTTATTAATTAGTCCAGGATCTTTAGACTAACTGATGTGGGATATTTTACATTTTTACACCCCCTCTCACACGCGACTTGGGTTGCAGAAGACAAGACAATAAACTGATTTGGTCTCTCACACACGACTGGTGAGGCCAAACTTGAAGAAGTATTGGTTGAGATAAACTCCTAAACCAAGACCAATATATGAACAAGTATTGGTTGAGATAAACTCCTAAACTAAGACAACAAATATTGCCTGACATTGATAAGCTCCTAAATGTCATATATTTTATGTGTCGTTTACCTCTGTTTTAATGTAATTTGAGTAATAATTGAGTAATCATGAGCTAAAATAGATTTTTTTTTTTTAGTTTTGTAGGGTTTGAGTGAAGAATAACTTAAAATGGGTCACAATATTGGAGGAAAACATTGACTAGCGTGGTGCAAATCAGATACAGTTCGGAAGATCAAGAATAACTTGCTTTTCGAGCTCCGATGTCTGTGATTTCGGAATATTTAGAAAGCTAAGGAAGTTTTCTACAACTTTTGTGTTTTAAGTATTCCAAGATTCTATAAGCATCTCATTCAAAATTTCAAAGTTAGAAAATATGCCTACCGGCGAGGAGTGCTTCTGACATAGTTTGGTAGATTGATCATAACTTTCTTGTCCAAAGTCCAATGGAGGTGATTCAAGATTTTTTCGGAAGATAAGAGATAGAGATACAACTTTCATGTTTTGAATTTTCCCAAATTCGGCTGACATCATGATCAAAATCGAGAAGAAAGTTGAAGCTGAGTTTGTTGGACGCGCACATGTGCCACAGAATTGCAGCGCTTGTGCGCCCGCTCCAGAAGCTCGACTTCTGGTTCTGCCTAGCGCGCATATGCGCAAAAAAATTGCAGTGCATGTGTGCCAATCGACGGGTGGGCTACAAAACTTGATTTATTTTGCAAGAAAAATCCTTCCACGGGCCTAGTTGCATGGGAAATTGTGTACTTATCATCTCAGAACTCCAAAACACTAAAAATACCTATAAATATCCCATTATGAGGGGAGTTGAAAGAGGAACATCAGCTATTAGTTAGATTAGCCATTAGAATAGAAATTCATTAGATTAGACTAGGGTAACGTAATAGTTTCTTTAATTTTAAGAAGGATTGAAGAGGAGGTTCAAAATTGACAACCTTGGATCAAGAACTTGTGATTCTTCTTTAGCGAAGCATTCTTAAACCTTTTCTTATGTTATTTAGTTCTTGTTCTATGATTCTTTTATTGTTTAATGCTTTCTAGGGTTACATATTTTTCCTTGCTTTCAAATTTAATGTTTTCTTTACTTGCTTTCGTAGATTAATGGTTAGAGTAGTTTATTTGCTTTCGTAGATTAATTATAATTTTAGTTCTTAGATTAATTTTTCAAATCTCTTCCATAATGATTTCTTCAAATAGTGTTCGAGTCAAATAACCGGTAATTGTTAAACCAATACTTGTGGGTTCGACCCCTACATCCGCTATATACTATTGATGTCATACACTTGCGGTGCGATATCTAGTTAGGAGATTATAAATTTTATAACTAGATATTTCACGTATCAAGTTTTTGGCGCCATTGCCGGGGATTGGGTCTTTGGCAATATCGGTACATAAAACTAGATAATTTGACAAGAATACTCCTTTGAAGTGTGAATTAGTTTTATTTGTTTTAGTTTCGTTGTGTATTTCCAATATTTAAAAAAAAAAACCAAAAAGATTTTCCCTTCTTGTGTTTTGTTTCACTTTTATTTAAAAAATTCAAAAAGATTTTCTCTTTTAGTGGATAATTTTTTCTAGCTACTAGTTTAAATTCTCCCATTTTTCTTGTTTGTGTGCTTTTGTGTTAGTACTTGTTTTTTTTTTTTTTTTTTTTTTTATAAAATCGGTCTTATAAGAACATGCAAGGAATGAATTGGAATAACTCATGTCAAGGATATTCTCATCCTTATGATTATGGAGGCATGACCAAGAACTTATTAATTAGTCTAAGGTCTTTAGGCTAACTAATGTGAGATATTTTGTACTTTCATAGCTCTTGTAATGCTCTACACTTTTCTTCTTCAAATATCCAAAAGAACATGATAAATGTAAACTTCAAGAATGAAAAATATAATAGAATATTGCTTCAAGGTTCTATGAGGGAAAAAAAAAGAACATACTAATGAAGCATAAATTTAAAATTAATTAACACATTCATTGTCAAAGTGCATCAAATATCACAATTAATTATTTGTTCCAAGCCTATGATTGTTATACATTTCATGAGCTAAATTATTTTTAAAGTCTACCCACAGGTTACTCGGTGAAATTGTTGCTATGTACTCTCCTTCTTCATCATCTTCATCATTTTCCTCATCTTCACTTTCATGTTCTCACTTGATACTGTTTCTTGTGTATCGAATGTCATGAACTTCTGAATTAAGTAGTGTAATAGACAACAAGCCGTTATTATATATGCACTTATATTTTAATTGCAAAAAATGAAAGGGATGCTAGGATTTTCCATCTTTCTTTAAGCAACCCAAAATATTTTTCTGTGGCATTTCTAGTTTTGAAGTGTTTCATGTTGAAATATTCTTCTGGTGTTTACAGTAAAAAAACCACGAAATTCATTATGGTGATTTTTTTGCCTGCAATACATTTTCTACCTAAGGGGTAAGAAATCCATGTGCACTACAATATCTAACATCCACCAAGTAATAACAACCTTCAGAATTAAATTACATATAAAATTAAGACTAAAGTAACTAATTCAAAAAAAAAAAAGTATTGATTAAATTATATTGGATATAGCAATGGACATATATACCTTGTGGAGCTCTAAAACCATTAGGCTTAGATATAGCATTTTGAAGCACACGACCATCATGTGCAGTACTCTCCCAACCAGGAAAGATAAATATGAATTGCATAGTTGGAGAACAAATACGTAATACATAGTTGCAATACTTCTTTTTCTGGCTCGATACCTTGGCTTCTGTTCATTAGGTGGTATGACAATAATTAATGTCCTGTTTAAGGTACCTAGACAACTTTATTTTTCGATGCAAGTAAAAAAATATAATGAGTAAAATCCTTAATAATGGTTTAAGAAAAATTATTGATTTTAAAAAAATAGTTTGAAACATTTTGATTTGTCATTTGTGTAGTCATCAGTCACATAGGATCGGGCTTCTTAGGCAATATATCATGCAATTTCAAAAGTGCTAGGAGCAAAGCTTGAACTGATGACTCACAGTTTCTCCACTTCAAAAAAAATGTAATTCCGACTATTCTACTCTTTTGTAATGAGCAACACATATACAAAAAATGCATGAGTTTCTTCAACTGACATATTTCTTGTAGCTGTCAAACCTCCAACATCTCTAACCATCTCATATAATGTCCCAAATGTTCATCTATCTAAACAAAGTTTGCTAATACAATAAGTATCACTCTCTTTAGTTGGCATGAATAAGCGTTGCATACGCTGATTTTTTTTTTCTTCTTTGGATTTTATTTGATGTTTCCTACGTTGAACATATACCATTACTAACTAATACCACATCATGAAAAGCACAATGAAAACCATAACTATTCTTGATAAAATTCTGATATTGCACTTTTCTTTATGTCTTCTATTTGTAATAGGATAGCGTGCTATATTTTTCTACATGTCAACATCAAACATAGACAGTAAAATTTTACATCAACTTTATGATACAAAAACACATAAATAAAGAAAAAGAAATTGGTCAAAAGTACAATATCCAAATTATATGAAAGGCATTGATCAAAAGCACTTTACTAGACAAGGTAACACATCTTCAAGGAATAAGACTCTCAATGCACATAAAAGCATAATCCTAAACTATTTTAATATTGGCATATGTATTTCCAGAAATACCACACCATGATAATTGATAAATGAAAAATAGTAATGGTCGATTTATTGATTTTTTTCCCTTAAACATGTTTGAAGCACCAATTTAGTTGAGCCCTATTTGTTTTGGTGATTACTATCAGGTCTACTAATCTTGTTTTCATTCTTTACAGAAGGTTTGTTAACTTCTTTCAATCTGTTCATTAAAATCTTCTGTTTTATGCATTTTTAGCTATGTGGAACTATATTTCTAAGGCAATTCCTAGTCTTCTGATTTCATAAAAAAAAAAAAAACATAGAATAGTTTCATTAAGCTGATTCAAACTTACAATCAGATGAACATATCATTTTTTTTTCCTAATAAACCCTTCTTAGTAACTGCAATAAGAAATAATAATAATTTCGCACAAAAAATGTTAAATCTCTTTTATCTCATGAAGATTAAAAACAAATTAATCTATGCCTTTTTATCACCTCATCAGCTTGAATGAATAAGCTTTACTGAAAAAAACAATTGTAATACTTACCAAAAACTCTTGATATATTGCTGTGATTTTTTCTCTTTCTTTTGTTCTTTGCTTGAGATATTTCTTCAAATCTTTGTGCTCCTAGAGATCTTCATCATAACTAGAATATGGTGATTTTTTTTCTTTGGTTCTTTGTTGGAGATTTTTCTTTAGATTTTGTTTTCCTTTTGATTTGTTTTGGATTTTCATTAGAACTTCACATGTTGAGGGGATGAACATCAAGGGTAAAGGATTGAAGAATGAGAGAGAAAGTGAAGAGATAAGATGGGAGAAGGTACATAAAAGTGTCGATGATTTATACTTTTGAGAGGTAAAGGCAAGTGTGTTGAAAAAAATTGCTTGGGAATCATGTGGGTTTTGTCTGAAACCTCCCAATACATTTGGGTATGGGAGAATGCTAGTTTTTAAGGTATCATTCTAGAAAGGTGATCCATTGTAGTAATCCAAGCAACATGTATGAGTTTTATTCTGATACCCTCAAATAAAGCGGCCCCTTATTATTCTCTCATGCTCTTAACTTTTTGACAATCTTTTTATTTTTCATTTTTTATTTTGTAATAGAAGAACTGTTGGACAATTTTAAAAACATGAAATGGTACAACTTTACATGAAAGGTTAGAGTAGTATCTATTCAATTTAATAGATATGTCTATTCACAAAAGTCATAGATTAGTGAATAGGTATGTCTCGTCTAGAGTAGTACCTATTCAATTTAATAGATATGTCTATTCACAAAAGTCATAGATTAGTGAATAGGTATGTCTCATCTTGACGAGACATAAATATTTCTATGAATACCAATCATTATATTTATAGTAAGAAAAGAAGTATGAAGTTAGTAATAGAAAGATATAATTATTCTCTTATGTGTAGTTTAAAAAAAAAAAGTATGAAGATAAAAATAGAAAGATATAATTATTCTCTTATTTTTCTAGTTTCTCTTGCATAACTAAGACAAGTTTGTCTAATATTTGAGTACTTAATGGATTGATTTCGTTAGTGCAAAACGTGATGACCTACAATCTTAATTTTGATGATGACAAATGCAATCTAACAATATAAACTTAAGCTATGCAGGAATTCTATTTCATTTGTTCATAACAGGATTTTCGGACGATGTACATCGTCCAAAAAGCACTAAGTCACTTGGATGCACAAGTTCTTCTGAACAAAGTTACCCCGGATGCAACGCATCATTCAAAAGGTCAGGCAGAGGGCAAGATTTGGAGGCACCTACACTGGACGCACCTAACTGTTCGAACTAATTTACCTCGAATACAATGCACCATCCGAAAGGTCAGGCAAAAAGAAAGATTTATTGAGGCACCTACAACAGACACACCTAACTGTTTGGAGAAAATCTTATTGGACATGCCTAACTATCCGAAGGAAAAATAACCCTGCTCAAGCACTAAACCTTTTGGACACACTACACTATTCGATGACTGGACTCATCAACATACCTGTTTTTGACGAAGGAACAGATGCAATCTCGACCGTCCGAATGTCATTTTCAACTCCATAATATCACAGATCGGATGCTTGTTCGGATGCTTGTTCGGACGCTTAACAAAGATCTCGGACGTCTGAAACCTATAACGTCTAGTTTTTCTGCATTTATTATGTAGCCGTTATGAAGTGGTTGGGAGCTAATTTATTGCATCTATAAATGCCAACCCATCTGTATTTTGTAAAAGTATCTTGCACTTTGAATACAAGCAAGAAGTAAGCAATTTGAGTACAAATTAGCTCTTTAGTGATATTGTATTAGTGTGTACTTAAGAGTGTCATTAAAAAATATTGAGTGCAATGATAATCTTGTACAAAAGTGAGGTTGACTGTAAAATCCCTGGCTCAAAAAAGAAGTAGTGTGAGCAAGGGTGATCCTACTTTGTGTACATTTGAGATTATTGACTCATCAAATTTGAAAGAGCATCTTAGTGGATTACTACTCCAAGCTAGCTAGCTTGGGAGTGCTGTTTGTTTAATCTCTCTCTCTCTCTCTTTATTCATTCTATTCATTATGCACTTAATTACTTATATTTTTATCATCTTACTTGTTAAGTGCAAGAGATTTTAATTGTGCATTATTTGCAAATTAATTTTTTAGAAACCTAATTCTCCCCCCTCTTAGGTTGCTTTGGGACCAACAAAACGCAATCAATCACTAGCTTTCATTGTATCCTAAATGTTATTTACAAGATTCTTTTGCACTCCAATTATGGTAGGGGTAAATTAAACCTTGAGCAAAGTGACAATGTAACACTCTTTGAAGCCATGTCTTGCCCAACTAAGCTATTTTAGAGTACAATTTAATAGTTTTTTAAAAAAAAAAAAAAAAATTGTTTGAACAATCTTAAGGTTTAAATTTATCCATGAAAGTTGGATTTTTGAGAAAATTATGAGAAAAGGCAATGGCATATTTAAGGAGGAAATTAGAGAAGAATAATCGGAAAGGAACATTTCCTACTAATTGTGGATAATGGTGTATGAATCAAATTTTGAAAGGCATGTCTAAATATTTTTTATTATTTATGAACATGTTACTTGTGTAGAAAATATAACTGAATAATTTGGATGCAAGATCCATGAATAAAGAATCACAAGTGAGAAAATTACTATTATTTAATTATTGTATAGATAATAGTATAATTGGTACATAGCTATTATTTAATTGTTTGACATGTTATATATAGAATTTTCATTTGGAATGTGGAAGTGAATTCATGATATAATATGTTAGACCTAATGGATATAGAGTTCATATGGAGTTTTTGAATTGATTTTCTTGTGGTTCTTGGATTAAAGGTTAACCAAATAAAATGACTCCGAAATAAAAATGCTAGATTATATAAAAAAAGTAGTAAAATGGTACTCTCATTAAACTAAGAAGTGTGAGAATCATGATTAAAGAAAATTTTTAGTCAGAGATTTTCTTTGTAAATCTTCATGAAGAAAGATTTTCTTAGAGAATATTGAAATGCAAATTTGTATTATTATACTATATCAAGGATGATAAAAAAAAAATATCACAAGAGTTGTGTCTTTTTGTTTGAAGTATTAGTATCCTTCTATGATGTGACACTTACAAAGAGTTTATGGCTTTTAATTAAATAGACATGTCTTTAATTAAAAGAAGTCAACTAGTAAAGACCAAGAGATGTATTATTCCAATAAAAGACACATGAGTAAAGTATATGAATTTTCATAAATAAAGACATATTGTTTGAAATTTGATATTACGAAAAGATTATTTATCAATTGATTGATTGATGTTTATGTTTGGTAAAGGTGTGATTTCTTAAAAATATGAGAAATACATGTTTATAATTAATTCCATCAAGGTCTTAAATTAGAAGAATTGGTTTATGCAAATAAAAGCATGATGGTTAAGGATTTTATTTATATTAGTATGTAAACTAATTCCAAAATAACAATACAATAGGAAAATTATACTTTATAGCGCATACATTCAAGTTTAAAATGGTATGTTGAGGCATATAAAATTAAAACATGGCAATACAAAAGAGCAATTTTTTTATATATAAAGTGATAACTATTACTTTTGCAGGATCTATATCAAAATGGATTGATCAGTGGCAAAAATTTTACACAAAATCTCGTTAATTAAAGAGGATAGGGTAAAGCCCATGTCATAAAATCACCAGTAGTGGAACCTCAACTTAACGCTTGATGTAATGCCAAGTTTTAAGTAAAGTGAGATAAAGTATAATATATGTGTGACTACAAGCACTATAATATATTTGATATATATCCTAGGAAAGTTCTTGGTTACATAGGTTTGAATGAGGTTGAGCAATATGCTCTTAATGGACTAATATTCAATCAATTAGCATCAAGTATTGGCTATGAAAATACTTTTGATGATGTCCACCTATGTGAGTGAGAAGTGAGACCGCTTCGATGAGTTTAAGGGTTTTAACTCTTATAGAACTCGTCAAATGGTTATAGACACATGGCCGGAATAGTGTTAGTGGATACTAAGTTACTCAAATTATAGAAATTAGTGCGTGAAGTAGATACAACTTGTCAATTAGGATTGCTGGTTCAAAGATTATTACATCTACTATGCTATTCAGACTTGTTGGAAATATATTTCACTAAATAAATGTTCAAATTGCGAGATACTTTACTATGCAATAGTTTCAAAATTTTCCAAACTCACACTATTTTAAAAATAGTGGAGGATTGTTGGAGAGTTTTCAAAATATAAAATGGTACAAACTTGCATTAAAAGTTATGGGTAGTATCTATTCAATTTAGTAGATATGTCTATTCACAAAATCCAAAGATTTGTGAATAGGTATTTCTCATCTTGAAGAGACATAAATATTTCTATTATAAACACAAATCATGTTGTAAGAAAAAAAGTATGAACATAATAATAGAGAGATATAATTATTATCGTATTCTTTTAGTTTTTCCTATATACCTAAGACAAGTTTATCTAATATTTGAGTGTTTAGTAAATTGATTTTGTTAGTGCAAAACGCAATCAATCACTAAGATTCATTGTATCCTAAAAGTTATTTACAAGCCTCTTTTGCACACTAATTATTATAGGGTCAAATTAAACCTTAAGGAAAGTGACAATGAAACATGCCTTGAAGCCATCTCTTATTCCAACTAATGATATTAAGATATGCTTTTATGTTTTTGTTAATTTTCCTCCAACAAGAAGTATGTATTTAAACATCCTTGTCTCAAAAGACAAAAATCACTAAGGATATTGAGATTCATACCAAATAAGTAGTATGGTATGAGATCCTTCATTATCTCTCATGAGCACGAATTCTTAATCAATTCACAACCGTTTTTACTTCCAAATTGAAAATTTAAAAGTATTCTCTCTGGTCAATTGAATTTTGGTTAGATTAATATTCGATCGGTTAATTGATCTAATTGAATTCTAAAATTAAAAATTGATTATAAAATTAGAATTGAGCTTTGAATTCAAAATTAACTGATTTTCGAATTTAATTTAGTATTTGACTCTTTCTATAAATACTTTTGAGAAATATATGCATAGAGTTTCGAATTCAAAACTTTTCAAAGAAAATCTTTGATACTTGCTGTCAAACCAAGTTGAAGGGTTGCTAATTTATCTTTCTATGTAAATAAAATTTTGTTATATGATATGGTTTTACAAACTAATACTATAATCTGACTTGTAAAATACATATTTAGTCACTCAAATGTAGACGCGAATACAAACATGCGTATGTATACAATTATATACTCCAACATAAAGTTTTAATGAAATATTGCATCCATTCAAGTATCATGATATAGTTTTGATGATGTATAATTATAAATTATTTTATTGCTTGTTGATTTTTGTTTTATATAGGTGTATTTTTTCAGTTTTTATATTACGTATTTCAATCCATTGTCAATTAACCCAATTTGCAAATGTGGATAATCTAATTTGAAACCGATTACCAATATTTAGTTAACTGGATTTTATTTTTCAAAATTGAAACTTATAGGAATCATTTTTAAATTTCGATCGAATTATTTGACTAATTAACCAATCGGTTAACTTATGTTTACCCTACATATATTGGTTAAAATTTGATTTTATTCCCTCATAATGCTCTATTATTTTGTCTCGCGCAGTTTTATTAGTTATTTAAATTGACAATCACAAGAAATTAGTCAATTTTATCAAATTGGAAGTAGTACAATTTCAATGGATTTGGTAGGGGTGACCATACTTGGTTTTGCTATGTGAACTTTTTGTTGGATTGTCCCTCCAAAATAAATGTTGCATTTGAGAATACGATTATTTATGGGAGAACTCTTTTCTTTCTTAAAAGAATGCATCTGCTTTGTGCTCTTAAAGATTTGGAACCACATCAATCATAAGCTTTCTTTTTTTTTTTTTTGGTTATAATGTGCAGGTATTGACTTAAAAGCCCATGGGACTATAAGAAAGGGCTCTTGATTTGGAGAAAAGAGATATCAACATCATTTATACTTTAGTGGTAAGTTTTAAAAATTTATCTTGTGAACATTTTGATATTTATTTACAGAAATTTATAGTGCCATTGTTTTCTATATATTTTCTTGTTATGATTGTAAAGAGATCATGTAAAAAGTATAGTTGTCAAATTATGTGAGAATGAATTTCCTCTTCTCTAAACTGGTTAAATTAACAAGAGAACAATTTTTTTTTTTGAAAAAAAAAAAGTCTATTTCGGTTGAAAATATCACATTAGAATGCTTTCCTGACAAATAAAAGTGCTATTGTAGATCTCTATTATGGCACCTAGCTCCTAATGCTATTATAGTTTCCACATGTGATTTTCTCAAATCATATGGTACAAAAAATTATTTAACCTAAGATTTTTAAGTGCCGTAATAGGTTTAATTTAGTCCATTGCGACATGATTTTGGACAACATTCGGCACGTGCCAGCATAGGCAAAATGCCATGTTATATAAGCTATTATGACACTTCCAAGTGTTAGGAATAGTCTTTTTTCTTGTAGTGATATATATGTATTTATTAAAGGGTTAAAAGCGAAATGCCTCCTCCAACTATTACCTTAGTTGCAAAATACCCCCTAAATAATTTTAATAGGCATTTTGCACCCTTGACTTGTGGTCAATTATTTAAAATATCATTTTTGCTGAAAATTGACCATTATACCCCCAAGACATTAGTTAAGTGAAATGTCATTTTCTTTTTTCCTTTATTTATTTTCTCTCTCTTGTTTTTCATTTTATTTTTTGTAATCTTTTTCTCATTGTTAAAAAATTATATTACTTTTAATATTTTTTTAACTATAACATCTAATTTTACATGCGTCTTATGATTTAATTTTTAAATTAAAATATATTATAATAAAATAATGTATATTTTATTGTAATACAGAATTTCGCAATGAATTATTAATACTAAAATTAACGAATAAAAATGTACAAAAAAGATAGCCTGAAAAACTTAAAGAATTTATTCTAAGTATACAAATAAAAATTGTGCATGTAGAGTCATTCGGTTGACATATTTTGTCTAAATTTATTGTATCTAATTTACATACGTCTTATACTTATACAAGTGCATGATAAAATATGGTAAAAATTAAATCATAAGACGAATGTAAAATTAGATGTTATAGTTAAAAAAATATTAAAAGTAATATAATTTTTTAACAATGAGAAAAAGGATTTAGAAACATCTAAATGTGTATAAGAGACAGATTGGCATAAATTTGATGAAATTTTTTTCACTTAACTAATGTATTTTTACATAACGTCAATTTCCAATGAAATGATATTTTAGATAGTTGACCACATGTGAAGGGTGCAAAATGCCTATTAAAATTGTTTAGGGGGTATTTTGCAACTAAAGTAATAGTTGGAGGGGGCATTTTGCTTTTAACCCCTCTTTATTTAATGAACTAGTTTTGACTCCGTTCGTTGAATAGAAAAATAGCAAGGATTTCTAATTTTAATATTAAATATTTAATTCAGTTTTAGTATTCAAAATAAAATTGTTATATAAGATTTTACTTTTATACTTGAATTTTAACCATTAATAATACCAATTTTGTTTTCAAAACTTCACAAACATAAGGTGGTCATATAACAAAAATTGTCCAATTGCCTCACATGAAACAAAAAATGTCTGAAAATTGACAGAGGACTAATTAACAAATTTAGTCCATATAGCATCATTATATAGTTCAAGAGAATAATTCATGATGCTACCAATGATAATTTTGCACAATTATCAAGTAATAATTCATATATATCTTATTCATCAGCTATCAAAATGATTTCTTTCTCACATTTATTGAAGTCAATCATCTATAACCCTTTTTAACTTGTAGCAACTATATAGGATTTTAAAATAGAAGAATTAATTGCGTAGCTGCATGACCAAGAGAGGCAACATGAAGCTAAAAGAGAAAAAGATACCATTTCAAATTAACTCATTCCACTGAAAAGAACGTTTTAAGACAAAATTTTGACCTTAACGCAATAACAACCAAGACTTGAACAAAACCTTCTACTATGAATGTACACGTTACCAAGAAAATCACAATAAAATGATATAACAAAATTGAAATATTTTCCAAGATACTAAGCATGCAACTCAAGATTATGGTGTTGAAAATTTTAAGAATGTTCAACAAAACACTTGTGTATCAAATATGAAAACATGTAACATGAACATAACATGAAAATGTAGCAAACATAACAACGAAGGAAAAGAGTTTGGTTTCTCTTCCAGGTAGCCCTTCTTGACGGTCGTTCTTTGTGGTGCAAGTGCCCCTTTGCATGAGACCCCTATATTTCTTCCCTGCTGAAGTAAGTCCATGAAATTCCATGTGTTAGTGGACTGGATTGCATAACCAGTTGATCCTAGGGTCATTGCAAAGGGCAGCATCTATGAGCAACATCAACCAAAATACGTCATAGTATTTGTATGTAAAATCATGCACTTGAGAGTGCTAGGAATTATGAAAGGGATGCAAACGTATAAACCAAGTGACAATAACACTACAAAGAGAATATCAACCCATTGATGCCAAGAACCCTTGCAACAGTCCAGGTTAACAATTTTCACTCCAAGCATTCTAATAGCTTCAAGAAATAAGCACAAAAAGTAAATATCCATTACTCGTATAGATTATATACGTTATAATCCAAACAAGTTGTATTCTAATAAAGTAATTCAACAGACTCTCAACACAACCTCATTGATCCAATAAGAATTGAGAAGAACGTCTAGTTTGCGACAAAATATCAAAATCCAAAAATTGTATAGTGAAACTTGCAATAAACTAAACTTAGAATTGACGTAGGAAAAATTACTACTAAAACTTGAACAATTTATTCAGCTCCTATTTAGCATCTCATCCCCCTTCCTTTTCTGTTATTGATTGTAAACCAGTAAAATTAGTTAATCAACCAGTTAAACAAAAAGCTTTATATTTGCATAAGAATTGATATAGATTAAAATCCAATCTCATCTGAACGACAATTTCTATTTTTAGATAAAACATAGATGTAACTTCCTATGGAAGTAAAAAGAATTAGGGGATTCTATTGAAATTAATCATCCTAGAAAAATCAGCATACTCTTTGAAATTAGGGGATTCAAAAATAAAGAAATTGATAAACTACAATCAGCATGCTCTTTGCCCAATAATCAGCATACTCTTTGCCCTTTCAAGAGGCAGTGCATGAGTTAATTAGAAAATATCATGAGAACGAAAAAGTAACTTCAATTCTTAATCCACTGGATCTTAAATCCTATTCTTCATCATCCACCTACATCACATTGTTTCCTAAAAAAAAAAAAAAATGCCATTTCAACCAAATCATATATGCTGAAAATCTCAATCCATAAAAATTCAAACTGTAAAAAGGAAGAAATAAGCTTACAAACACCAATTCATGACGCTGTCGGCAATAATAGACCTGCAGATCAGCAGAGAAAGTGGGGACAGTAGCTTCGTTAAAACCTGCGCCTAGCAGAGTAAGAAGGAAAAAAGAACTAGTCTAATTCCAAAATTACAAACGAAAGATTCAATTTTTACACCAATTTAGGTTCTAAAAATCCCCAATAAAACAAAACAAAGACATAAAAGCCAGGAAAATAGATGCACCTGTTGGTACAAATTGGCCAGCATAAAATAAGCCAGCATAGCTGATGGCCAATATAGTTGTCCATGTTAGACGAATTCACGCTGATATCAATTGTGTTTACACCAGTTGTGTTGATTTGGTATCACTGCCAAATCGGCAAGGTAACAAATTAATGTAAGTATACCAATACTAGCAGTGCTAATTAGGTACCATCATCAAATCAGCCTTAAGTGATGATCCAAGAACGGGTGGAAGTAATGCAAGGGATATAGGTCAACCACTATGATAAGTGGCATAACTAAAATCTGTATACACATCTGAAAACAAATCAGCCCACAAATAGGAATATAGGTAGTTATGGCTAAATAGATAGAAAAGGCGAAAAAAGTTCAAATTTCATGTTGTAGTTGCCAATAGCAGTTTTTAAAGGCAGAGAAGGCCTATAAAAGCCAAGGAACATTTAAGAAAATGTAAATATATATATATATATATTCAACAAAACAAATGGCATAGTCTCTCAAAGTTACTTTCAAAATCTCTAGTTTTAGCCAGTTTATTTTGTTTCAGCAAGTTTATGTGTTTTTTTTTTTAAACCCACCTCTCCTGTAACCCTCTAGCGCTCAAACCCATTACAAATAGATCACAAGTGAAGCAAGTGTATGTGTATTTCATAAAACAATTTATACAGTTCAGCAAGGAGTTTATATATTTCAACAAATATTTCCTTGTCTAGTTGTAAAATTTTCCTTCAACTTTAAATTTTCTTATCGATAATTTCAAATTCAATTATTTGCACAACAGTTTTAAGTTCTTGAGGCTTCACGGAGATGGACAAACAGCAATCGTTTGGAGTTCAGATTCACATTTCAATGCACTTAACATTCATCTTAACACTTTTACTAACGAATAGCATGCTCAATAACATCAAAATTAGTTGTTTGCCGTTTTCGACCTAACTGTGCCAAAAAAATGCAGAAACAACACCACTTATGAACGTGTTATCATGCAATACATATATATATACCTATATTCTTTTATATTACTACAACATTTCAACCTTGATAACTGAGAGAAAAATAATCCTACAAAGAATCATCTAAGTATTGGGAGGATTTAAATAAGTACCAAGAGGATTAAAAGAAAAGGATGAACATTTTGTTTAAATTTGAATATGAGAAATGATTAGATCAAGGTGTGAGAAGGATATGTTGAGGGGTTTGAGGATTACGATGGGTGATAGGAGAGACACGATAAGGAGTTACGAGAGAAGTAGGTGAGGAATATGTGGGAGGGATGAGGAAACGACTGTAACTCACATTTCAATTAGGTTACAACAGTACTAGGTAAGACTAAGAATTGGACATAGAAGATATGCGTCAACTTTATTATATTTAAATGTGGTAGTAGTACTAGTATTTTCATATATTTATGTACATCATTAAACAAATTAATTGATTTCAAATTTCAAATTATTGTATTGAATCTCAATAATTTTGTATAAATCATTTTATCACATATTATTTCAATGATTGGAGAAATTTTATTTTAAAGACATATATATATATTTACTTGCACATATACATATATATATATATATATATCTGTGTGTGTGTTTGTATCTGTGACTCTGTGTGTTTGTGTGTATGTGTGTATATACACATATACATATGTATACATGTGTGTGTGTATATATATATATGGGTACACATATTTTTGTGTGTGTGTATATATATATATATATATATGTGTGTGTGTGTGTATACACACACATATATATGCGCACACTCACAAACACATACATATATATATATATATATATATATATGTATGTATGTACATACATACATACAGATATATGTATATACACACATATAATATATATATACATACACACATATACACATATATATATACACATATATGCACATACACACACATATATATACACATATATGCACATACACACACATATATATACATACAAACACACATATATATATATATACACATATATATACATACAAACACATATATATATATATATGATATATGTGTATATATATGCACACACATATACACGCACACACACACATATATATGTGTGTGTGCATGTGTGTGAATATATATATGTGTATGTATACACACTGATACACACACACACACATATATATATATATATATATATATATATATATGCATGTGTGTATTTCAAAGACAAACCCTTTAAATCTTAATAGGTAAAATGAAACCCTAGATTCTAACCCTCAAGCTTTTACAACCATATCTATCATGTAAAGATAGGGATTTAGCTACAGAAGGAAAATTATATTGAGAATAATAGATAACTTATCACATTACAATGATCTACACTACTCAAATTAGCCAGAAGATCAGTAACCTTGTTTGCTTCCCTATAGCAATGTTGGACCATAAAAGTGATGCCATACAGCAATCTTAAACACTTCTAGATAATCCAATCTGTACGCCATGGAGAAAAAGAGTAGCAATTAAGGATATTAACCAAGATTTGAGAGTCCAGTTCAACAATAATGTTGCGGATACGAAGTTGTCTGCATAGATGAATCCCGTTAAGTAGATAAAGCCTCAAACTTCAAGCTTGATTGTGCGTCTAGATAAAATGATGAAAATTCAACCACTATATCTAGTCATTACAATCCCTTATTGTTATAACCTCCTGAAGCAATGCCTTGTGTTATGTTGTTGAAGGGGGAAGCCATTCCACAACTTGAATTCTGTGTTGAGCTGTTAGACTCGTGTGATACCAGGAAGGAGGATAATGCAGTTAGTTGTCTTCCAAGACAGAAAATGGAGAGGCAGTACATCTGAAAGTCCAATAAACCAAGATAGGACTCACCTTTAAATCAAATTATTGGAAAGCTTTTACGTAAATCTTCTATGGAAGACCTACCTCCAAGAAACTATCCCACTAATGAAAATTTGAAGGGTTCTGCAAGCTGTTGAATCTCTTCATTGTTGAGAAAAATTGTAGGTTCACCTTTGTACTGGTCAAGTGGCTTCAGTTTAATCTCCTAATTGCCACCAACCTCTATTCTTGAATTCCCTGGCTTCAGTTTAATCTCCTAATTGCCACCAACCTCTATTCTTGAATTCCCTTTGAGAAGAGAAGAAGAAAACGAACGTCCTGCATGATCACTTTACCCCCCAGCCTGAGGCTGAGGGGCATGAGAGGTTGCCATAGGCAGCTCCAAGAATAAGAATAACGGCTGCTTTTTCTTTTTTAGGGAGAGAAAGAAGAGAGGTGGTAAAGAGAACATATATCATTGTGTGTGTATCTTTGTGTGTTCATATATAGAGAGAATATGTAATATAGATATATATAGATACACACAAAGTTATGAATAGCCTTCACATATAAATATATATATATATATATATATGTGTGTGTGTGTGTGTGTGTGCAAAGTCATGAATAGCCTTCAGCAATGAAATCATCTAGTCACAAGCCAAAGGACAAAAAAAAAAAAAAAAATTCATCTTATTAACTGTCCCAAGATACAGGTGCATTTTGTTTGTAATGTAACTAACAATATAAAACGTTGACGATAGCTATGAATTTTCACGTGCCTAATTATTCGCTTAATTGAATTTGAGTAACATGGGTGGCAAGTGGCAAACTAATCCTTGTTCCTAATATCAACCGCCTCATGATTTATAAAATATATTTTCTCCATGTTTATAATCATGGCATTACTTTGATATCAACGGCCTCATGATTTATAAAACATATTTTCTCCATGTTTATAATCATGGCATTACTTTGAATGTCTAAGCTCTAAGGGGATAAATTACAAATAATCTCTTGTAGTCTCCTTGGACAACATATAGATTGCCTCCTTATATTTTGTTAATATATTTTTAACCTTTTGTGATTTGGAATTTTTTGTATAGTGGATGAAAATAAGAAATTGTCACAGAATTATTTAAAAACTCAAAAATATATCTCTCAGAAAGCTCCATACAAACCACCCACACAAACCCTAATTTCCTTCCAACCCCCATCTTTCTCTCTATCTGGCTACTGTCTTTTCCTCTTCCATCCCAGTCGTTACCCCCTCCCTAACCCCCACCTCCCTCCGTTTCCCTCATTCACCCTAGCCTTCTTTGCCTATCCCACTCCCCATCACAGCTAGAACAACAATCTCCTCTTCCTTCTTCCCTTCCCCTTGTTGGCAATCTAGTCCTAGTTAATTTTGATGGAGGCCACCGTGTCTATTTTTTGAATTTGAGACAAGTAGCAAGAGTAATAGTTGATATAGCGAGGGAAGAGAGGAAGAGGGAAAGGTGATTGATCTGGTTGGGTAAGGAATAGAATAGGAAGAAGAGAAGGAGGTTGGGGAAGAAGAAGAAGGGGAATAGTGGCTACAGTGATGGGAAGGAGAAAGAGGCGGCAATGGATATAAGATCTAACGGGGGAAAGGCAGTACCAAAAGAGATTTGGAAGCAGAAGGGAGGGAGATGGTGGAGATAATGTGAAGGCAGAGGAAGAATGGGACAGATCTAGTTGGGATTGGGGACAGTAGTGTCAAGGTTGCTTCAAAGAGACTGCAAGGCTAGGTAAGGTGAAAGGGGTGGTAGAAGTGGCAGAGGCAAGCTAGAGAATAGAGGATAGGGTTGTGAATGGGAAAAAAAAGGAAAGAAAAGGGAAGGAGATGAAGGTTTGTAATTAAATTATGTTGCTAACCCTCTCGCTATTCTAAATGACAAGAAAAATCATTTAAGTCAAAATCTTTGACCCTTTGACTATTAAACTAATAGAAAAATTAACTATTTTAGTTTACCACAAACTATAAGGGATTAAATGTATAGGAAAAAAAATACAATTTTAACCCATTCTCAATAAGACAGTGTGAGCTAGAATTTCTCCGAAATTTGGTTCGTGATCCATCTTGGTCTCTAAAGTTTCAGGAAAAACATATTTAATTCTCAAACTTTGTAATTTTAATTAATTTAGGACAAATTTAAAGTCGATTATAAACTGAAAAAGTCACGTGCAAAGCCCTTGACTATCAAATTTCAAGTTCCAAGCATGAAAAAAATGTAATTTTAGCCCTTAAACCTTGAGTAATGATCTATTTTGGTCCTTAAAGTTCGAAACAGACACATTTAATCCTCAAACTTTTTAATTTATACCAATTTTAGATAAATTTGAAAATTATGTCAATTACAAACGGAAAAAGTCAAGTGCACTATTCATAAGTTAAATCTATCTTGAGATATAACAATTTTCAACTGATTTCAATCCATTTAATCATAGTTCCCCTTTTCCCTTTGAGTATCAACTTCTAACCATTTACCATTCTTGTCTATATTATAACACTTCGCATGTAAATGACTATTAAATCTAACTTGAGTTATAATACCTTCTAACTGATTTCAACCCATTTTATTTGGTGTTAGAAAAGTTATATCCAGAAAGGGATAATAATAACATAATAATATTTCACTAATAAATTAAAATAATTATTTATTCAACATTAATTTTTAAGGTATAATAAAATAATAATAATTCATTTTTTACAGTATAATGAAACTCATTTATTGAGGTTAATCTTTGGAATGTTTGTTGAATTTATTATAGTAAATGAAAGCTCAATATTTAATTGCAAATGTTGAACAAGATCAAACGATTAATATTTTAGTTCAAACTTATACTCAAGTGCTGATAAGCAACATCTTTTATAATATTCTTCAACTAGCGAAAAATTTTTTCTTTCACTAATATTTTTAAAATATTTTAAAATATTAGTTACTGACGAATTTTTCACTACAACTGTTGTTCTTAACAACAAAATTTTTGATCACTAAATTTGGTGAAAAAAAATCTGTCATTAATTAAAGTTTCCACAATGTTTCAAAACCAAAATTTGTTATTGAATTTGTAGACAAAAAAATCCGACGCTAAATTTATGTCGATAAAATCATTGCTACATTTTTTTAACGAGGCATTTCTGACGGATGGATTCTATTGGCAAATCTATCTTTAAATCGTGTAGTGACGGATTTTACAAAAAAATCCATTACTAAATCCATTGCTAAATGGGTTGAAATCAGTTGGGAATCTCAAGATAGATTTAACATTTACTTACAATGCATGTGACTTTTTCCATCTGCAATTGACAAAATTTTCAAATTTCTCATAAGTTGTAAAAATTATAAAGTTTGAGAATTAAATAGGTTTTATTTGGAACTTGAACCAAAACAGATCATGACCCAAACTTTGAGAGATAAAATTACATTTTTCTCACGTTTGGAACATAAGATTTAATAGTCACGTGCTTTGCACGTGACTTTTCTATTTGTAATTGAGGAATTTTTGAATTTGTCATAAATTGATAGAAATTAAAAAGTTTGAAAAGTAAATGTATTTTGCCTAAAACTTTATAAGAACAAAAATAGACCACGACCTAAATTTTGAGAACTTAAATTTTATTTTTTTTCCTAAATGTATATTAACAAATCATGAACAGGTAATTTGTAAGCTAACCAAATCACAAGAAGGTTAGTTGTAATTTACCCTATCTATAGGGTTGTTGTCATAAGTTAGATTGGTCAATCATGACCTATAATCATTACAACTTAGTACAAAAAAAAAACTTGTATGACTAGTTACAATATTTCATTAATTAACATGATAAATTCGCTACCATTTCATAAATCGATCAGTCCAGAGAGACGGTAGGTACTTTAAACAATTAATTTACTTAATTATAGCTAATTGTTGGTCCCAAAGCAACCTAAGAGGGGGTGAATTAGGTTTCTAAAAATATTTTTAGAAAGATTAAACTTATTGAGATTTTTCAACTAACAATTAATATAATGAAGATAGAATCAATGAAACTTTAAAGAAAGAAAGAGAGGAAATTAAACAACCAATACTCCCAAGCTAATAGGTCAAGCTTGAAGTATTAATCCACTAGAATGCTTCACACACTTGATGAGCCAATAATCTTTACAAAGTAGAGAAATTCTTGCTCACACTAAAACTCTTTTAGTTGAGCCAACAATTTTACTCACAACCTCATGTTTGTACAAGATTATCACTCCACTCAAAATTGAATTGCACTCTAAGCTGTACACTAATACAATATAGCACTATAGTAAATTTGTACTAAAATTGTTCTTTTCGAAGGCTTGTATTCAATGTATTAGATAATTTTTACAGAACAATAGAGCATGTATTTATAGGACCAATAAATGGTGGTTGTAACTACTTCCAAACGGCTAAATAATAAATGCACAAAAACTGTCCGTTGAGGTTTCGGACGTCCGAGATAAGTATGATGCGTCCGACACAGCGTCCGATCTCAATGCAGTTGGTGAAGGATATCGTTCGAACGGTCGTGCATGCGTCCGTTCCATCGTTCGGACTGAGCTTTGGATGGTCGTGTTCGTCCGAATGGAAGCTTTGTTCAGACAGTTGTATGTGTCCGTAGAGGAGTATTAAGAAACTTGCTTTCTGCCTGTCTGTTCGGACGGTGAAATGCGTCCGAGAAAACTGGCATAGTTCGGACGGTGTACTGCGTCCGAACAACCTGTTTCCAATAGAAAAGGTAACAGACCTGCAAAGATTGTTTTCAGAGTTTAGTGCTTATGTCATCATCAAAATAAGGTTTGGAAAACATCACGAATAACGCTAAGTGTATTAGGAGATCCCTTAACATCATTTAATCTTTACGATAGGTTTCATATACGTGTCCATTTGACTAACAGAAATACTTAGATAAATCTAATTTATAATTCTATAATAGATCCTGTGTTAAAATTATATAGAATACATAGTTGGTGTGAATAAAATTTCATAAAATTAAATTTAGACAATAAATTTATACGTAAGATTCTAGATTAAACGAACCTAAATATTTTTCTTTGACGAAAAAATCTATGGCCGAGTGTCCAAGAAGAAATAGAAAATTTAAGATACTATAGGCAAAAGATAACTTGATCTAAGAAATAAATGGGTTCTATTCTATCATAGCTATTATAGAAAGTATACTGTCAATGTAAATATTATCTCGAGTCTCGGCCTACTGCTAGGGATGGCAATGCTCGCGAGCATTTTGATCAAATGTTTGACTTGAGTTCGTATTGATTGAATTCAAGTCGAGTTCGAGCTATTTGATTTGAGTTTTGAGTTCGAATTCGAACTCTTGACTACTTAGCTTGTAAACTCGTCGAGCTTCTCTAGCTTATATATATAACTAGTTTATATATACATATATATATATATATATATATATAATTACTAAAAGATTGGTAATATTTAATAAAATTATGACTTTACCTCTTCAATTCGAGCAAGCTTTAATCGAACTTGAGCTTTCTTAGAATCCAACGAAACGGATTCAAGCTCTGTAAACTATATTCGACCGAGCTCTAACTCGAGTTCGAGTTTCGATTTTTTTTTTTAATCCGAACTCGAATAGAGCAACAAGAGTTATTTGATTCTGCTCGACTCGTTTCTATCCCTACCCACTCAGCAGCTAAAGAGTATATGCAACAAAAAGAGGTGGGGTTTGCACCTTGAAAACACTCAAGTGCTTAAGTATAATGAGAAGTGATGATGATGACATCAAAATAATACACTCACTAAAAATATTATGTGATTCTAGATTTGGGTGTATCTGGGATATTTTAGTAATTTTACTATCATTGTCTAAATAGGCCCAAATGGGTCGATTAATAAGAGCTGACAACTCACGACCCATCAACTACAAGTACAAATATCAAAATAGTAGGTCAGATTTGTTAATTACTTTCCTAATGATCTCAAACTCTATATGCTCTCTAAATTGTACTCTTTAATCTAAGTACTGATTTGAATATCAGAATACATTCTAGGAGCAATTAAAGTTCCACCCTTTCTTTTGAGGTATTCTGAATGCAAGTAGTTCTATGCGCGGCATCAATCTCTTGTGTTGGACAAAATTGCACTCACACATTAACACATCTAGATGGACCTAGTTATTTTGCACCAACAAGAAAGAAACCCCTTCTTTTATAAGGAGACCTGTATAATGCAAGAGTGTCAGATTATTTCAGGAAACTTCTTGATGGTAAAGCTGCTCCTTTTCCTAGTATGATTTTTCTCTATCTTTTTATAAATATTTTTCTTCCTGTCTGCTTGCATATTTTGTTTCTATTATTTGTCAGTTGTTTATTGAAATAATAAGACATGAACATCACTCTCAAAATAATAAAATGAAAAAAAAGTAATTAGCATGCACAACTTTGGCAAGAAATGAGATTGAATTTCGTGAACATGTGAATCTAAGTGCAAGATGATTTTGGACCTCGTGGGTAAATTATATAAGGAACAACATTTTAGTTTGACCGATATTTAGATAACTCTCTATGTTTTGTATATTTACAATTTATCCCTTTGTTATTTTGGATTAAAGTAAAACTGTTAAATATTCCATTAAATGACCATTAAAAGGATGGTGTTACAACTTCTATTAGTTATCTTGGATGTCTACACATGTATTTTAGTTTTGATAAGTTATAGTAGAAGTCTATCTATATCTAAGTATCTGATAAGTGTAGATACAAGTTAAGTTATTTACATTATGTAACTTGTGAGTATTGTACTCTTATAAATAGATGCACTACATGAGAAATAAAATTACAGACTGTCAAATCTTTCATTTTTATTTTCTCTCTTTCTCTCTCAGTTCTATATATTTTTATATATTTTGTTTAACTTTTATAACACATTATCAGCACAATCAATCCATCAAAACTTGAAGATATTTAGGTATTTTCTTATCCCAATACCTATTTATTCTTTATTTCGATTATTACTTTGAATCATGTCAAATTTTACTAAACTCAAATTTACGGCCCTTGATATAACGGGAAAGAATTATCCCTCATGGATTTTGGATGCTGAAATTCATTTAGATTCTATGGGTTTTGGAGACACCATTAAAAAAAAAAAAATACTGCATCCAATCAGGACAAGTCAAAATCACAATATGATTTTCCTTTGTCATCACATCTATGAAGGATTAAAAAGTGAGTATCTCACCGTCAAAGATCTTGCAGATCGATGGGGAAGTCTGAAAGATCGATTTGACCACCAAAAAACAGTAATTCTTCCCAAAGCTTGTTATGAGTGGATGCATTTAAGATTGAAAGATTTTAAATCTGTAAGTGATTATGACTCAGCAATGTTTAGAATCAGTTCCCAATTAAAATTATGTGAGAAAAATATTAGTGATGAAAATATGATAAAAAAAATATTTTCTACTTTTCACGCTTCGAATGTGCTCCTACAAAAGCAATATCGTGAAAAAGATTTTATGAGATATTCTCAACTAATTTCATGTCTTCTTGTGGCTGAGTTAAATAACGAATTGTTGATGAAAAATCATGAATCTCATCCCACTGGAACTGCTCCATTCCCTGATGTGAATACAAATATGTCTGGAAGTGTTTCATTCCCTGAAGTGAATACAGCTATGCATAATAATTCTAAAAATAATCTTATGATTATGGCCGTGGACGTCGACGTCGACGTGGACGTGGACGCGGACGTGGATGCGGACGTGGAAAAGGCCGTAATAATTATCCATACCACCAGAAGTGGACTAATTCTAAAGACAATAAGAATGGGAAAGAAAAGGTTGGTCAAAATAATCTTACCAAAAATACTGAAGATTTGTGTTACCGATGTGGCATGAAAGGACATTGGTCACATACTTGTCATACGGTTGAGCATCTTGTTAAACTTTATCAAGCATCAATCAAAGGAAAAGAGAAAATTATGGAAGCAACTATGACTTATCAAGGTGATAGTGTTATGACAAATTTTACTGATAAAGTTGATGACTCAAACTATAATGCTGATGACTTCAATGACCTCACCAATATAACACATTTGAATGCATCAGATTCTTTGAGAGTTATGAGTAAATTGTTGGGAAGGAATAAAACTGTGGATTTTTTTTAGTTTATTATGTTTTTTTAGTTTAGTTTAAATTGCAATATTTGGTATTTTAATGTAATTTGTTTATTTATTTATTTATTTATTTTTGAAATATTTATTTTAATTAGGTCTTTTTTTTTTAATGAGAATATGAGTATTTCTCATTCAATGATTGGATTCAAGAACAATGAAAACTTATGTCTTGCTGATAGTGCAACAACACATACAATACTTAAAAATAAGAAATATTTTTCTCATTTAATAAAGGGTAATACTAATGTTAATACAATATCGGGTAGCACTGAATTAATTGATGGTTCAGGAAGAGCCACTATATTATTACCCAGAGGAACAAAAATTCATTATAAATAATGCATTATTTTCTGCTAAGTCTCAAAGATATTTATTAAGTTTTAAAGATATCCGTCGAAATGGATATCATATTGAGACGTAAATGAAAAAAAATATTGAGTATCTATATATCACAAAAATAATATCTAGAAAGAAATGTATTTTGGAAAAGTTGTCTACTTTTTCTTCTGGTTTGTACTATACATATATTAATACAATTGAAGAAAATTCCAATCACATGTTACAGTAAATCAGACGTTTACTGATCCAAATACTTTTATTATTCGGCATGACCGGATAGGCCATCCCGGTAACAATATGATGCATAGAATAATGACAAATTCACATGGACATTTATTGAAAAACCTGAAGATTCCTCAATTTAGTAAATTTTCTTGTGCTGCTTATTCTCAAGGAAAATTAATTATTAGACCATCACTCATTAAAATCGGGATTGAATCCCCAGCATTTCTGGAACGTATTTAGGGTGATATTTGTGGGTCCATTCACCCGTCATGTGGACTGTTTAGACATTTCATAGTTTTGATAGATGTATCTACTAGATGGTCTCATGTGTGTTTATTATCTTCTCGCAACCTGGCGTTTGCGAGATTACTTACTCAAATAATTCGATTAAGAGTACAATTTCCATATTATGCAATTAAGAAAATCCGTCTTGATAATGCTAGCGAATTTACATCTCAGATATTTAATGATTTTTGTATGTCAATTGGTATATTCACACAACTATTAAACATCCTGTACCACATATTCATACTCAAAATGGTCTAGCAAAATCATTCATAAAATGCCTCCAATTAATAGTTAGACCATTATTTATGACAACAAAATTGACTACTTCTGCATGGGGACATGCTAGTTTGCATGTAGCAGCACTTGTACGTATCAGGCCAACAAGTTATTTGAAATTCTCTCCATTACAATTAGCATTTGGTCAGGGGCCTAATATATCCCATCTAAGAATTTTTGATTGTACGGTATATGTTCCAATTACTCCACCACAACGCACAAAGATGGGTCCTCAAAGAAGGTTGAGAATATATGTTGGATATGAATCCCCCTCCATAATTAAATATCTTGAACTATTAATAGGGGATTTATTTATGGCACGTTTTGATGATAGTCATTTTGATGAGAATATTTTCCCAACATTAGGGAGAGAAGATAAACAGTTGGATAGAAAAATTGAATGGAATGAATTATCGTCATCACACTTTGATCCTCGTAACCAAAACAATGTGAATTAGAAGTTCAAAAGATAATTCATTTGCAAAATATTGCAAATCAACTGCCATATTCATTTACTGACCTAAAACGAGTTACTAAATCTCATATACCAGCTGAAAATGCTCCAATTAGAATTGAAGTTCTAGTAGAACAACCTATCCGTGGAAATGATAGTAAACTACGCCTAAAGCATGGTAGACCAATCGGTTGCAAAGATAAGATTCTCGAAAGAGGAAAGGAATAACTATTCAAGATTGTCATATAATGGAGGCGGGTGCTCCCGAAGATACCTTAGACATAACTAATCATACAATTCTAGAAGTGGATCAAGTATCTGAATCAAATGAAAATGAAAATATCTCGATAAGTTATGTCTCTACTGAAAAAAGATGGAACCGAACAGATATTGTTGTCGACAACAACTTTGTGTATAACATAGTTGCTGATGTTTTGCATGAAAATGAGAACCTTGAACCTAAATCAGTCGAAGAATGTCAACACAGATTGATGATTGGCCAAAATGGAAAGATACAATTCAAGTAGAATCAAATTCACTTTCAAAACGTGAGATTTTTAGACCTATAGTCCAAACACCTAAAGGTGTAAAGCCAGTGAGGTACAAATGGGTATTTGTGCTAAAACAAAATGAAAAAAATGAACTTGTGCGATACAAAACACACCTTGTTGCCCAAGGATTTTCACAAAGACCCGGCATTGATTATGAAGAAACATATTCTCCTATAGTGGATACAATCACCTTTATATATCTTATTAGTTTGGCAGTTCATGAAAAACTTGAAATGCATCTAATGGAGTTGTGACAGCCTATTTATATGGCTCGCTTGATATAGAGATCTATATGAAAATTCCTAGAGCATTTAATATGCCCGACACATATAAAGTTTCTCGAGAAAATTGTTCAATAAAACTATGTAAATCCTTATATGGATTAAAGCAATATGTGCATATGTGGTATAATCGACTCAGTGAGTATCTCATGAAAGAGGGAAGAATTATAAAAACGATCCAATTTGCCCATGTGTTTTTATAAAAAGAATTGGATCAAAAATTTTGTAATAATTGCTGTATATGTTGGTGATATAAATATTATTGAAACTCCTGAAGAGCTTCAAAATGCAATAAATTTTTTAAAGAAAGAATTTGAGATGAAAGACCTAAGTAAAACAAAATTTTGTATAGGTCTACAATTTGAGCACTTAACGCATGGAATTTTCATTTATCAATCAACTTATACATAAAAGGTACTAAAGTGATTTTATATGGAAAAAACACATCCATTGAGTACCCCAATGGTTGTAAAATCACTTGATGTGAGAAAGGTGTTGGTTTATGTACTAAAGGCAACAGTGTTGGAATTAGAAATTATACTTATTGCCAACGTTAAATGAACCTAAAGGGTCACACACTAAGAGTAAGCATTGGGTTAAGTTAATTGTTGACTAAGTTCGTTGAATAAGAATTTGTGTCTAGATTCAATGAACGAGAATTATTTACTAATTACATTGGATTTACTGGATTGTCCGATTAAATAGTAATTATAATAATTCGTAAGGAAATATATCTGGTTACTATCATACGCGTTTATATACCTAATACAGGTGATAGAAGAATTCTAATCAAAGAAGAGTTCTTTGAATTTAGGTGTCCGCTATATATACAATAGATGTCTATAGGGTTTTGGATGTCAGACACCACGGTCACGATTAGGAACCACACAGTCGTAAGAACTACCCGTAGAAAATAGTTCCGAAACACTGCTCTAGCAAGCAACACCCTAAAATCGGAAAAGCTACTCGTGTGGATACCTGTAGAGGGCGTTCGTTCATTCCAGAGCAGCGCCTAAGGTCTGACGTGTTCTACGAATAGTTCGTGGTTGCCGTGGTGTCCAAATCGTGACCGTGGTGTTCAGATCGTGGAAAGGTTCAGATCGCTTTTGCATTCGAGCATCAAAGGTATATATCTAAACCCTAAACGATTTAATCGGAACGCATGGATCCTCTTTTAGGGAAGTATTTTCGGTGTTTTTCCGCTGCGTTATTTTGATATTTCTGTAAGGAAATTCCCAACAAAAGGATCCTTTCCGTCCTCGGGAGAATGATGAAGAACTTCTTGGTCCCGAAGTACCATATCTAAGTTCTATAGGAGTTTTAATGCATCTTTCTAATAATACACGGCTTGATATAACATTTGTTGTAAGTTTGTTAGCAAGATTTTGTTCTTCCCCAACACGAAGACACTAGAATGGTGTTAAGCATATATTTAAATACCTCCGAGGGACTATTGATATGAGTTTACTTTATTCGAGTGAATCTAACTTACAATTAATTGGCTATGCAGACACCGGATATTTATCTGACCCACATAAAGCTCGATCTCAAACAGGTTATTTATTCACACGTGGAGATACAGCTATATCATGGCGTTCAACAAAACAAACTTTAGCCGCTACTTCTTCAAATCATTCAAGATTAATAGCTATACATAAGGCAAGTAGAGAATGTATTTGGCTAAAGTCATTTTACTAACCCAACATATCTAGAATATATGTGGTTTAATATTAGAAGAGAAGCTGCCAGCAATATTATATGAAGATAATACAGCCTGCATAGCCCAGTTAAAGGGAGGTTATATCAAAGGAGATAGATGAAACATATTTCTCCAAAGTTTTTCTACACTCATGACCTTCAGAAAAATGGTGATATTGATATCCAACAGATTCGATCATGTGATAATTTAACTGATTTATTCACAAAAGCGCTACCAACATCAATATTCGAGAAGATTGTTTATAATATCAGAATGCACCGTCTCAAGAATATTATGTGACATTTTCATGAGGGAAAGTAATAGTACACATTGTACTTTTTTTTTTCTTGACCGTGGTTTTGTCCTAATGGGTTTTCCAGACAAGGTTTTTAATAAGGCAGCATGCAAAAGTGTACTGCAAATTTTGTGTACTCTTTTTCCTTCACTAGGTTTTTGTCCTACCGGGTTCTTCCTAGTAAGGTTTTAACGAGGCACATGATAATTTAATTAGTAATAAGACATCCACGGGGGAGTGTTATAAAATTTATTAGTTGTGGATGTCTACACATGCATTTTAGTTTTGATAAGTTATAGTGAAAGTCTATCTATATCTAAGTATCTGATAACTGTAAATACAAGTTACGTTATTTACATTACGTGACTTATGGATTATTGTACTCTTATAAATAGAGGCACTACATGAGAAATAAAAGTACAGACTGTCAAACCTTCCATTTTTATTTTCTCTCTTTCTCTCTCAATTCCACATATTTTTATATATTTTGTTTAACTTTTATCACAGATGGAAAATTTTTATTTAAAAATTTATTTTAATCATTTTAAACCTCTAATCAAGATTGGTTATTTATTTTAACATAAAATACCAAGCCTTTCTTTCAACAGATGATGTTTCCAGCAGTAGAGAGACACTAAACTTAGAGATATTTTTTACTTTTTGCAAAAATTCATTAAGTTTTTAACTTTAATTTACTTCACAAAACAATCCAAACCACAAGATGGGCGAATTATAAGTTTGCAAATCATGATAAAGAGAAACCTAAATATTAACCAAACCACAATGAAGTTCTTTGTAATTTAGCCAAAATAAAAATATTGGAGATATGCGTTTACTGTAGGATCTAAAGAGAAAGTGTATACATACAACATTTAATAGGGTAACATTTTTCTTAAATGATTTACAAAGTCATAAATTTAGTTTTAATTGTCAAAATTACTTCACGTGACAAAATTATAATCACCAAATCTTGATTTTAGATGTTCAGTTGGATTTTATTACTTCTTTTTCGAATCTAGTGACACGTTAGTAGTTTTGTCACTTTGTATAAATGTATTATAACATTTTAATACGATTTTTGAAAATTTAAAAAAAAAATTCTCTAAATTTAGTTTCCTCATTGTAGATTCTTGAGCCACTAATGTTGATCAATAGATTTTCAGCTATTGGTACACTGCCTACTGTCCATCAATGAGATATTTTTCTTATGCATTAAAATTATATTTCAAGTCCACTAAAGTTTGAAAGACTTTTACTCCATATATAAGTGATCTCATGTTATAGTCATAACTACATGACGTTTAAATTAGTAATTTTACTGGTAGCATGTTTTAGTATAATGATACATTTTGACTTAAACATCTAACTTCATTATTTTAAGTAATTTACTAAATCTATTGATACAATTGAGGATGAGGCATTCAAACTCAAACCTAGCATTTCTATATTCTAGTCTCTAATATAATGTTCTTATCAACTCAAAAGGACAAAACAAATATTTTTATTTCTAAATTAATGAAATAATTTGACACTGGTGAGTGATGACAAAAATATCTGGGTTCTTCTTTTTTATAACAAACATCCCTTTAGGGGAGGTTGTACTTGAAACCAATCTTTGGAAAATATATTTGGATAGTTTCAGTATTCATTATTCTTTAAAAACTTAATAGCACTAAAACTCGCTGAACTACATCTTTAGTTGTACTCCAACTTATTTTATAGACACTTAACTCCTTTATTTTTGTAGAATTGGACAAAAATACCCTTTCTAAGTAATTGTTTTTCTTTTTCTTTTTCCAACTCTTCTTTCTCACATTTTTTCCATTTCCCCTTCTTTCTTTTTCTTCTTTTATTTTTCTTTTTCTTGCTTCTTGCTTGCCATTAGGTATTCCTTCATTATGTTATAAATATTTGTACACTTAAAATAATTTTTTAATTTTCTTTAACTAATTATTTATTTTACTGTCTTTGTTTATTTTTAAATTCTTATTATAGCAATATATATTTGTTATATTAATAAAGTATTTGTTATCTAAAACTAAATTATAAAAACATATATAAACAAGTTAATTTATAATTAGTCAACTATAGTAAAAACAAATAAGTAAATTAATCAACTAGTAATATTTTTATTTGTTGTTTTTTTTACATTGATAAATTATTAACATTTATTTTTATATAAATTAAAATAAGAATCTGATATTCCTCAAGATATGAATCTAGATAAGTGGACAATCCTGAAAAATCAATTCCTTTAAATTCTGATGAACATGTAATACAATTATTAGATTCAAATGATATTGATTCTTATAGAACTGCTGGTAAATTTAATTTTATGCATATTGGTTTAGTGCAAATTGCTTTTAAACCGTTAACTTTAAAAGGTTTACCTGAATCTTTTATAGTTGCTTTACGAGATGCTCGTAATCTTGATTGGAAAAAATCCTTAATGGGTATTATACAATCCAGTTTGGCAACAAANAATATTTCTAATGATGAAACAATTTTAATTGAGACTAATTTTAATAAATCTCAGATTATAACTAGACAACCAATTAAATGGAATGAAATTCAATTTCCTGATCATTGGATAATAAATAAAGATAATGTTTCTACATCTCATGCTTTAAATATTACATGTATGACAGGAGTAGATTATATCAACTCCGAATGGACAAATTGTTCTTCGTTTTGATACATCAAATGTTCCATCTAGACATAGTATTGGTTCTAGACCATCATCATCTAGACATCCTTATAGGACATTTTCTTCAAAATCTCAGATTTCATTATTTGATGATTATATTCCTGCACGTTCAAAACCTGCATCATTACATACAATAGATAGTAATACTCCATCTACATCACATGTAAATCATTTACATATAAATAATAATATAGTTAAACCAATTCATGATAATGAATTAGATAAGGAAATTCCTATTGAATCCGAATTAGATTTTAATTTATGACTAATTTACTTATCTAATGTCATTATCATGAATTGGTTTAACTATATTATTATTTATATGTAAATGATTTACATGTGATGTAGATCTGTCTCTTATACACATCTAGATTCTTCAAGACCTTGATAATATTTCAAAAGAATTTTATGAATTTTGCTTTACACTGTCAAGGGATACATTTAGATGTATGATAAGACACTATCTATTGTATGTAATGATGCAGGTTTTGAACGTGCAGGAATATAATCATCAAATAATGAACAAACCAGTGAGTTATATCCTCCACAAAAATTATTTACTTTACCAAATAATACTTCACTTTCATTTAATGCTTTTCAAAAATTAGTAGACAATAATACTCTACCTATTACTTTGCAACATATTAATAATATGTATCAGCAAAATAATTATACTAATATTTTTATAAAAGTTTTAAGTGAACAAATTAGTTCTCTTCATAATAAAATGGATAAATTATTTTCTTTAATACAAAAGATTTCAAATTCTATTTCGACTAATAATCAAGTATTATTGTCTACAAGAAATTGCAAAAGCTTCTTTGCAACCTCCACCTATTATTAATGATTTTAATTTTAAACCTATTTCTGATCTTGAAAAACTTCTTGATAAAAAATTTTCTTCATTAAAAATTAATACTCTTGATTCTGAAAATAATTCACAAATAAATTCAACTAAAGGAAAAATAATTCCTGATGAAATTAATAAACTTCGTAATTCTTATAAGTTTGGTGATAAACCAACCATGTATCATTATTATTATCCTAGACCTACTCCTCAGGATATTTTATATGAAGAACAACAGCATGTAATTAATAATAGTTATTCTGGAAAAGAAATTTATGAATGGAATTTAGATGGTTATACTGAAAGACAAATTAGTAATTTAATTCATCGTATGCTAATGTATTCTACAGTAGCAAAAGCAAATAATAATAGTGACAAACGTGTTGCTTCAATGATAATTGCCGGTTTTAAGAGGTTTGCTATTTTACTCAACAAAATCGTGATGATATTTTGAATACTGTTAAGACAGAACCTAATACATCTCATGTTTTTGAAGATGCAGTTTATACACTCATGGTTAATATTTTAGATCATTTTACAGGACGTTATACAACTAATCACGAAAATATTCGTACTTTATTAAATGGTTTAAGGTGTAAAACACTTACGTCTTTTCGTTGGTATAAAGATACATTTTTATCTAGAGTATTTGATCTTCCAGAAAATTTCTAGATAAATAGAAAGATCATATTTAATATGTTCATTGTAAAGATAAAAGGATTAAACCTGTTCCATCAAAGATCTTTCAAAAAGAAAAGAGAGAATTTCGAACATTTTGAGATAGAATATTCGAGCACAGTTTAATAAACCAAGTGTGCTTGTGTTTAGAATTCTCATAATAAAAAGTCATATGAAAACTTTGTATATGAAAATAAAAAAGAAAAATTTTCCTTTAGACTTAGGATAAGATGTACAATCTACATATTATAATTAGCCTGATGTGTACCTGTCGAGATAATAATAGTTCTAGTAATGATAATCTGATTTTGATTCGATGATTCGATGACTAGTATTATCCTGATCGAATTAATATGCATGATTCTACAGATTCTGATAATATTCAAAAGAATTGTTGTAATTCTTGTAATACTATCCATGATGATAAAAATAAAGAATATTATAACATTCTTTCTCAATTTCAAGATTTTCAAATAAATATGATTTCAAGTGATAATATTATTATTCTCACTGATAAACATAATTTTAAAGACATTTCTTCTCTTTTATATATGATCCTAATACTAAAAATATTAATTCTCTTATTGAATTAAAATATTCAAATTTATCTTCATTAACTTCAGAAATTAATTATAATTCTATATTAAATTTCTTATTACAAAACCTTATTCCGTTTTGCAGAAAATATTTTCAAGACAAAGGATGATTGATAAAGCCAGTTATTCTCATTCTTAAAGGAAGAGCATTGAAATTAAAATATTTGGAAAATATTCCAAAAATGGATTATACAAATATAGAATACCCTATTAGAAATTATTATAATCAAAATTATAATAATTATAAAAAAGATTTAATAAGAAGTAAAAATTATTTTCGATCTAGAATTATTATAGCAAAAAATAGATTAGAAATAATAAAAAGAAGAATAATAACTCATGATTTTATACAAGAACAAGATCCATTATGGACACATGCTTTATTTCAACACGAATTGCATATAGAGCAATCAGAAATATATTGTAGATTTCTGTAAAAATATATATCATTCGAAAATAAGAAAATTATATGAATTGTCAATTTAATAAACTCTTTGAGAATTTTTACAGGTTTCATGAGACGTGAAATTTCTCAGTCTCCTTATAGGGGACGGGGTGGAAGAACCCCAGTAATATCTAGGGGTGGAAAAACATTATATAATTCAGATATATCTGGATTATCAGGATATGGATCTACATCCTCATCCCATATTGATCTGGGTAATATCCCAAAAGATCATCCATTATATGGACAATTGCAAGAATACTTGCTACAACAGCATAAAGGTAATACCTATGCTTCGGTTACTGAAAATGAATCTGAATCAGATTCTAAGTCTTATTATAAGAGACCAGAAAAAGAAATTATATTTCTTCTTGATGAAAAAGATTGCCAATGGCAGGATCAACCTTGGAAAATTCTTCAAAGGTATTTGGTGATAAAGTTATGTTTCCAGCGAATCATATAAGACTCGCACATATTATGAAAAACTGAAATTCAGCATTTTCAGCCTCCTATGGCTACTACTATTATTTATAATTTCTCAAAAATCATTTTTAAGAAAATTATATCTTCTGATGAATGGGGGATTTCTACCCTCACCGAAAAACAATGTTTTGTTGAAAAACAACAACCACTTTCTTATACTTATTGGGATTATATACAAAGTTTTCATAAAACTTTTTATTATGAGAATTCTAAACACAAGCACACTTGGTTTATTAAACTGTGCTCGAATATTTTGAGATAGAATATTCCCAATTGGTTCATCCAGTGGTGGACTACCCATGGACCCTCAGTAAAAATTTTACCTGAGCCCTTTCTTCAATTATATCATTCGTGGATAAAATTTTCCCCTATCCTCAAAAAGTTATACTCTCAGGAAAATATTCCTCTACCCACAGAAATAGCTACCATTTATTTCTTTCTCGAATTTTCTATTCCTTGGATTTATAAATGGGAACCCGAATTTGAGATATGTTATACCTCCGATCATTTCCCTTGTTTATATCGAACCTATTATACTTGTAGTCAGGATAAACTCATGAAAATAGACCCGAAACCAAACAATTATTTGGTCAGCACAAATAGCTGTCTCTTATACACATCTTTTTTGTGAAATTCACTTTGACATTTGTGAAAAAATTTATACTGCTGAATTATACAATTCCTTTCAGGCATATTGCCAGGAAACTACTGTGCAATCAGGCACTATGACAAAAGATGAAATTATTGCGGCTTATATGGAGCAAGTTAAAGATCAATTAAAAGAACATATTAAACAAGATCTTTATATTGATCTTAATCAAATTGATGATAATGAAAATGATGATAATGAATCACGTTCTATGGACTCTAATAATTCATTAGCTGGAAATCATAACCAATTGAAAAACCGAAGATATTCTTCATTATGTTTTAGACACACTTAAACAAAAGAAGCATTGAAGACTATTGAAGACTGAAGATATTCAAGATACGGCAAATCAAGCAAATTTCAAAGTAAATTCACAAATGTCAAAGTGAATTTCACAAATGTCAAAGTGAATTTCACAGTGAATTTACTGTTTGTATTTGTTCAAATAGTAATTTCACTATTACTGTTTAAATAGTAAAATCACTGTGCATTCACGGATTTACTGTACAAATACTGTACAAACAGTAAATTCACTGTAGAAACAGTAATTTCACTGTGCGGATTTCAAAAATCCTACTGTACATTTAAATTCTTTTTGACATCCGGCTGTCTATAAATATCCTCAATTGTATAGCCGAGGATAAGAGCTTTAGTTTTAAGTTTCTTCTTTCTTTTGTCTACTCTTCTCTCCCTCCACTGTAAATCTCTACTACTCTTTTGTAATTACTTTTGTTTAATAAAGAAGAAGATCCCGAGGTATTCCTCATGACCTCTTACGAGGTACCTTCTTCCCTTTCCTTTTAATTTGTTTAGTCTGACATAATATGTCAGGATAATTATCATATGTTGATGGTTATCTTATCCTTAAGTGTTTGAACTATGTTTAAACTATTTTGAATTTCTTTCTTTCAAAACTTTTTAATAACCATTTATCTTGGTTCGGTTCTTAAAAATTTTCAGTCATAAAGTTATTTAATTTATTTTGTTGGCCTTGAAAAGTACCCGCTTAGCCGTTGAGAAAGGCGTTTAGGGGAAGAATCGGCAACATAGCAAAATAAATTAAATAGTTTTTATCGACAGAAAATTTTAAAGGTAAATTATCCAAAAACCGGAGATTATGATTATTAAAAATAATTTTATAAAGAAAGAATTTGACTCTAGTTTAAATGTTTGAGGTTAAGTATGGCGGCCGGTCTTGGGCTAATCTATGTTTGTATCAGACAAACAAACTAGAAATAGATTATAAAATTCCATCTGCTTATATTTGTCAAGATAATATTTGCATTCCTCAGACATTTTTACTTGTTAAAAATTTAATGAATCCTCCTATTATATTAGGAACTCCTTTTATTAATACTTTATATCCTATTAAAAATTTGGATAAAAATGGTTTTTAATGGAATAGATAAATCTCCGATTTTTAGTTTATCACCAGAAGTCTGATAACTGATCCTTTTTACTCAAGATATTAATCTCTTATACAATTAAGATGTTCATATTATATCATCTAGATAATACAAGAATCAGAACGTATTTATACATTTCTCCTATTATAAAAATCTTTCCTAATGGAATCCAAATTATACACATCTATTTCTGAACAATGTTCACAATCTTAATTGAGACTAATTTTCATAAATCTGCTTTTTGGGATAGAAAAAAGCATGTCGTTTTCTTCAATATGAAGATAATTTTAATGAACAAGATATTCCTACAAAAGCTAGACCATGTCAAATGAATTCTGAATTTCTAGAATTTTGTAAAAAAGATGTTTTAAAATGCCACCAAAGCCTATATTAGAAGCATCAGTTTCTATTATTTTTGTCCAATTAGGAATAGCTAATGTTAAACATGGTAAAATTTTTACCTTTGATTTAATATTTTTAACTAAATTAGTTAATTTATTATTCCAAGGAATTCCATTTTTCTTAAGTCTATCATATAATGGGGCTAAATCTTTAGAAAGATTTTTATATTAGATGACATATAATTTAAAGCGCCAAAAAACGTTGAAGTTGTTTTTATCTATAATTTCATCAGGAAATTTAGATGCAAATTCGATAGCTCTATTAATAGGTGTAAGCGTTCCTTTTTCAATAAAATGTCCTAAGAATCGGATTTTTGTTTGAAATAAAGAAAGTTTTGGTTTAGATATTACTAATCCATTTTGTATAACAATGGTGAAATCATCAGGAATTTAAAGGAATTGATTTTTCTAGAGGCTGTCTATTATACACATCTAGATGTGTATATAAATAACAGATAATAATATCCATATAAGGAATAAAAATATCATTCATGATTTTTTGGAATTCAGAAGGAGCATTTTTTAATCCAAATGGCATAACATTCCATTCAAATTGTCCAAAGGGAACATTAAATGCAGTACGATAAGTATGTTCTGCAAAAATTTGAATTTGCCAATATCCTGATTTTAAATCAAATTTAGAAAATATATTAGCCGTATATAATTTTTCTAATAAATCTTTTTTATTTGGAATAGGATACCTTATCCATTTTAAAATTTTATTTAAAGGTTTATAGTTGGAAGAAGACTTATCTTTATCATCTGTGTCATATGATAAAAATAAATTAAAAGAAGAATATGATATTCCTCAAGATATGAATCTACTTAATAAGTGGACAATTCCTAAAATTTCACCATCTGTTATTTATAAATATGGTTTATTTGATAATATTATATCTAAATTTGATTTAATACAGATGACTAAATTAGTTCTCTTTACAATTCTGATGAACATGTAATACCAATTATTAGATTCAAATGATATTGATTCTTATAGAACTGCTGGTAAATTTAATTTTATGCATATTGGCTGTTTTTGTATAATATTTAGTAGGTATTAAACCTTCTTGAATACAAATAAGATCTTTACGAGATGCTTAAAATAATCGTGTTTTTATAAAACTTTTTATAATATGAGTATTATACAACACAGTTTGAATAATTGGTTTATTTTATTTTAATTTTATATCCTATCTCTTATACACATTATTGATGTTAATATACTTGAGAATTTAAACATTAGATGTATAAACAATAGATCAGCACCATTATCAATCAGGATCTGAACTTATATGTTTATGTTATAGAGTTTGTTTTAAACTACTTTCGACTTTGAATCCAAAGTGTAAATTGATTAATATTTCTAATGATGAAACAAATAAATTTGATAATTTTTTAAATATTATGCAAATTATTACATCTCAAAGATGGTATATAAACATTAAATTTTTAATTGATAATGATTTTTTAACCTTAAATCAGTTGCCATGATTGAACGTGGTGCTGATCTTTGTTGTATTCAAGAAGGTTTAATACCTACTAAATATTATACAAAAACAGCTCATACTTTACGTTCTGCTTCTGGTGATAAACCAATTGGGAATATTTTGAGATAGAATATTTGAGCACAGTTTAATAAACCAAGTGTGCTTGTGTTTAGAATTCTCATAATAAAAAGTTTTATGAAAACTTTGTATATAATCAGCATAAGTATAAGAAAGTGGTTGTTGTTTTTCAACAAAACATTGTTTTTCGGTGAGGGTAGAAATTAAATTCATGAAGATATTTTTTGTTTAATATTTAATAAATATTAAACCTTAGAAATAAACAGACAGCCTATGGCTATCTTTTTCATCAAGAAGAAATATAATTTCTTTTCGGTCTCTTATAATAAGACTTAGAATCGATTGATTCATTTTGATAACTGTCTCTTATATTACCTTTATGCTGTTGTAGCAAGTATTCTTGCAATTGTCCATATAATGGATGATCTTTTGGGATATTACCCAGATCAATATGGGATGAGGATGTAGATCCATATCCTGATAATCCAGATATATCTGAATTATATAATGTTTTTCCACCCCTAGATATTACTGGGGTTCTTCCACCCCGTCCCCTATAAGGAGACTGAGAAATTTCACGTCTCATGGAACCTGTAAAAATTCTCGAGATAAAAAATCAGGTAGAGAATTTTCAGATCCTTTTTTATAAAATATTTCAAAATCAAAAGGAGTTAATTGAGCTTGCCATCTAGCAAACATTTGTTTAGAAATATCATTTTTAAAATCTTTATTAAACATAAATTTTATTGAATGAGAATCAGTAATTATAATAAATTTTTGATTGACTTATATAAATCATTTTGAAATTTTAGAACACATTTAACAATTGCTAACATTTCATGAGCAATAGTAGCATATTTTTTCTGACTATTAGTCCATTTACCAGAATGAAATTTAATTAAATAAATTTGTTTATTATCTGGATTAATTTGTTTTAAAATGGAAGAAGACTTATCTTTATCATCTGTGTCATATGATAAAAATAAATTAAAAGAAGAATATGATATTCCTCAAGATATGAATCTACTTAATAAGTGGACAATTCCTAAAATTTCACCATCTGTTATTTATAAATATGGTTTATTTGATAATATTATATCTAAATTTGTTGTTAAAACAACTGAAAAATCAATTCCTTTAAATTCTGATGAACAAGATATTATACAAAAGCTAGACCATGTTCATGAATTTCACTGAATTTCTAGAACTTTGTAAAAAAGAAATTGAAGTTTTACTTCAAAAAGGATTAATAAAACCTTCTACCTAGCCTTAATACAAAGCCCAAACCGTATTGGAATAACAAAGCTGAACAAGAAAGAGGTGTTCCTCGTCTTGTTATAAACTATAAACCTTTAAATAAAATTTTAAAATGGATAAGGTATCCTATTCCAAATAAAAAAGATTTATTAGAAAAATTATATACGGCTAATATATTTTCTAAATTTGATTTAAAATCAGGATATTGGCAAATTCAAATTTTTGCAGAACATACTTATCGTACTGCATTTAATGTTCCCTTTGGACAATTTGAATGGAATGTTATGCCATTTGGATGAAAATAAGAGACTTTCTCAAATTCCAAAAAATCATGAATGATATTTTTATTCCTTATATGGATTTTATTATTGTTTATATAGATGACATCCTTGTTTATTCAAAAACATTAGAATCACATTTTAAACATCTTGAATTATTTAAAAAGATTGTTATACAAAATGGATTAGTAATATCTAAACCAAAACTTTCTTTATTTCAAACAAAAATCCGATTCTTAGGACATTTTATTGAAAAAGGAACGCTTACACATCTATTAATAGAGCTATCGAATTTGCATCTAAATTTCCTGATGAAATTATAGATAAAAAACAACTTCAACGTTTTTTGGGCAGTTTAAATTATATTTCTCCTTATTATAAAAATCTTTCTAAAGATTTAGCCCCATTATATGATAGACTTAAGAAAAATGGAATTCCTTGGAATAATAAATTAACTAATTTAGTTAAAAATATTAAATCAAAGGTAAAAATTTTACCATGTTTAACATTAGCTATTCCTAATTGGACAAAAATAATAGATAACTGATGCTTCTAATATGATCTGATGGCATATTAGAACAAATTACTATGTCTAGATAAACATTTGATTATCAAATTAAATTTCATTCTGTAAATGGACTAATAGTCAGAAAAAATATGCTACTATTGCTCATGAAATGTTAGCAATTGTTAAATGTGTTCTAAAATTTCAAAATGATTTATATAATCAAAAATTTATTATAATTACTGATTCTCATTCAATAAAATTTATGTTTATACCGATAAAGATTTTAAAAATGATATTTCTAAACATCTAATTTGCTAGATGGCAAGCTTAATTAATCTAGATTTGTATTTTGACAGATATTCCTTTATCATGTTGAATAAGAATTCTTCTCTACGATTTTTATCTCGAGAATTTTACAGTTCCATGAGACGTGAAATTTCTCGGTCTCCTTATAGGGGACGGGTGGAAGAACCCGTAATATCTAGGGGTGGAAAAACATTATATAATGGATACATCTGGATTATCAAAATATGGATCTACATCCTCATCCCATGTGTATTGATCTGGGTAATATCCCAAAAGATCATCCATTATATGGACAATTGCAAGAATACTTGCTACAACAGCATAAAGGTAATACCTATGCTTCGGTTACTGAAAATGAATCTGAATCAGATTCTAAGTCTTATTATAAGAGACCAGAAAAAGAAATTATATTTCTTCTTGATGAAAAAGATTGCCAATGGCAGGATCAACCTTGGAAAATTCTTCAAAGGTATGTGGATGAACCAATTTATGTTTCCAGCGAATCATATAAGACTCGCACATATTATGAAAAAATTCTTACTAATAGTGAAACAGCTGAAATTCAGCATTTTCAGCCTCCTATGGCTACTACTATTATTTATAATTTCTCAAAAATCATTTTTAAGAAAATTATATCTTCTGATGAATGGGGGATTTCTACCCTCACCGAAAAACAATGTTTTGTTGAAAAACAACAACCACTTTCTTATACTTATTGGGATTATATACAAAGTTTTCATAAAACTTTTTATTATGAGAATTCTAAACACAAGCACACTTGGTTTATTAAACTGTGCTCAAATATTCTATCTCAAAATATTCCCAATTGGTTCATCCAGTGGTGGACTACCCATGGACCCTCAGTAAAAATTTTACCTTTATAAAAATAGAAAATAGAAGAATTTTCTATTCCTTGGATTTATAAATGGGAACCCGAATTTGGTTATACCTCCGATCATTTCCCTTGTTTATATCGAACCTATTATACCAAATTCTGGGATAAACTCATGAAAATAGACCCAGAAACCAAACAATTATTTGGTCAAGAATTATTGGATCAAATAAAAGAAACAATAATTGAAAGTTATACAATTGGTTGCAATTACCAAAGCAATGAAGCCAAGTCCTTTCGGGCATATTGCCAGAAACTACAAGTGCAATCATAACTATGACAAAAGATGAAATTATTGCGGCTTATATGGAGCAAGTTAAAGATCAATTAAAAGAACATATTAAACAAGATCTTTCTATTGATCTTAATCAAATTGATGATAATGAAAATGATGATAATGAATCACGTTCTATGGACTCTAATAATTCATTAGCTGGTGAATCACAACCAATTGAAAAACCCGAAGATATTCTTCAAAGTGTTTTAGACACACTCAAACAAAAGAAGCATATTGAAGACTATTGAAGACTGAAGATATTCAAGATACGGCAAATCAGCAAATTTCAAAGTAAATTCACAAATGTCAAAGTGAATTTCACAAATGTCAAAGTGAATTTCACAAAAAACAGAAAATTCACTGTTCAAATAGTAATTTCACTATTACTGTTTAAATAGTAAAATCACTGTGCATTCACGGATTTACTGTACAAATACTGTACAAACAGTAAATTCACTGTAGAAACAGTAATTTCATGCGGATTTCAAAATCCTCTTGTACATTTAAATTCTTTTGACATCCATTTGTCTATAAATATCCTCAATGAATATCTTGAGGATAAGAGCTTTAGTTTTAAGTTTCTTCTTTCTTTTGTCTACTCTTCTCTCCCTCCACTGTAAATCTCTACTACTCTTTTGTAATTACTTTTGTTTAATAAAAGAAGAAGACCCCGAGGTATTCCTCATCAGCCTCTTCTGAGGTACCTTCTTCTCTCATAAGATCTATGATTCTATAAGAGACAGGTTTTTCTTAATTATCATATGTTGAATGGTTATCTTATCTTAAGTGTTTGAACTATGTTTAAACTATTTTGAATTTCTTTCTTTCAAAACTTTTTAATAACCATTTATCTTGGTTCGGTTCTTAAAAATTTTCAGTCATAAAGTTATTTAATTTATTTTGTTGGCCTTGAAAAGTACCCGCTTAGCCGTTGAGAAAGGCGTTTAGGGGAAGAATCGGCAACATAGCAAAATAAATTAAATAGTCTTTATCGACAGAAAATTTTAAAGGTAAATTATCCAAAAACCGGAGATTATGATTATTAAAAATAATTTTCTAAAGAAAGAATTTCACTCTAGTTTAAATGTTTGAGGTTAAGTATGGCGGCCGGTCTTGGGCTAACCGCCTTTGATCTAAATTCTGGACTTAGTAAAAATACGATTTGCTTTTTGTACAAAATTCCAATACGGTGATAAGCCAATACGGGATTCCAATACGTCTCTTAATACTTCGTGTTAATGCTAGGTTCGGCTTTAGTGAAAATGGTATCGAGCTCGAGACTTAAGATTTGATAACATTCGACATATTTCTTTCCTTAATAATGGAAGAAGACTTATCTTTATCATCTGTGTCATATGATAAAAATAAATTAAAAGAAGAATATGATATTCCTCAAGATATGAATCTACTTAATAAGTGGACAATTCCTAAAATTTCACCATCTGTTATTTATAAATATGGTTTATTTGATAATATTATATCTAAATTTGTTGTTAAAACAACTGAAAAATCAATTCCTTTAAATTCTGATGAACATGTAATACAATTACCAGTGCAATTACCAAAGCAGATGTGTATAAGGTCCAGTTTATTTTAATGTTTATCCTAATTTACAATTATCTTTATCTGATGTTAATATACTTGATGCTTTAACATTAAATGTTAAAATTCATGGTTACAATTATGTACCAGGATCTGAACTTATATGTTTATGTTATAGAGTTTGTTTTAAACTACTTTCGACTTTGAATCCAAAGTGTAAATTGATTTAATATTTTTAACTAAATTAGTTAATTTATTGGGTCTATTTTCATGAGTTTATCCCAGAATTTGGTATAATAGGTTCGATATAAACAAGGGAAATGATCGGAGGTATAACCAAATTCGGGTTCCCATTTATAAATCCAAGGAATAGAAAATTCGAGAAAGAAATAAATGGTAGCTATTTCTGTGGGTAGAGGAATATTTTCCTGAGAGTATAACTGTATCAGAGCTCAGAGACTTAAGATTTGATAACATTCGACATATTTCTTTCCTTAATAATGGAAGAAGACTTATCTTTATCATCTGTGTCATATGATAAAAACTCTGATAAACCATTTTCACTAAAGCCGAACCTAGCCTTAACACGAAGCCCAAGACCGTATTGGAATCCCGTATTGGCTTATCACCGTATTGGAATCCCGTATTGGCTTGCAAATCGTATTAAAACTAAGTCCAGAATTTAGATCAAAGGCGGTTAGCCCAAGACCGGCCGCCATACTTAACCTCAAACATTTAAACTAGAGTCAAATTCTTTCTTTATAAAATTATTTTTAATAATCATAATCTCCGGTTTTTTGAATAAGTTAAGATTAATAAATTAACTAATTTAGTTAAAAATATTAAATCAAAGGTAAAAATTTTACCATGTTTAACACGAGGATAATTAGCCTGACATATTATGTCAGGACTAAACAAATTAAAAGGGAAAGGGAAGAAGGTACCTCAGAAGAGGCTGATGAGGAATACCTCGGGATCTTCTTCTTTTATTAAACAAAAGTAATTACAAAAGAGTAGTAGAGATTTACAGTGGAGGGAGAGAAGAGTAGACAAAAGAAAGAAGAAACTTAAAACTAAAGCTCTTATCCTCGGCTATACAATTGAGGATATTTATAGACAGCCGGATGTCAAAAAGAATTTAAATGTACAGTAGGATTTTTGAAATCCGCACAGTGAAATTCGAAGCTGTCTCTTATACAAATCTGCATTATAGACTGAAGCTGTTACTCGAGATATTAATATCTAGATGTGTTGAATCAATTGGTTGTGATTCACCAGCTAATGAATTATTAGAGTCCATAGAACGTGATTCATTATCATCATTTTCATTATCATCAATTTGATTAAGATCAATAGAAAGATCTTGTTTAATATGTTCTTTTAATTGATCTTTAACTTGCTCCATATAAGCCGCAATAATTTCATCTTTTGTCATAGCCAAATTTATAGATGGCTTACCTCCGTTATACAACTAATCATGAAAATATTCGTACCTTATTAAATGGATTAAGATGTGTATAACTTTGACAGATTAAAAAAGATGTGTATAAGATACATTAATAACCAGAGTATTTGATCTTCCAGAAAGTAATAGTAACTACTGGAAAGAATTTGGTATAATAGGTTCGATATAATGATTGTGGGGTGATCGGAAGTATAACCAAATTCAGGTTCCCATTTATAAATCCATACTTAGGAATAGAAAATTCGAGAAAGAAATAAATGGTAGATATTTCTGTGGGTAGAAATATTTTCTGAGATATAACTTTTTGAGGATTACGGAAAATTTTATGCTTGATTTTTACTTAACTCAAACATTTAAAATAGTACTTATACCTATTCTTCGTCAAAATACATCAAATTTTAATAACTTTATGACTGATTGGTTTTAGAAATAATTTAACTTTAAAATTTTCTGTCGATGTCTCTTATACACATCTACTTTGTTTTGTAGAAAAACATAAAAAAAGTTCTTATACAAATTTAGATGTGTATAAGAGACAGTTCATAAGAACTTTTTATTATGAGAATTCTAAACACAAGTTTTCGGTGAGGTAGAAATCCCCATTCATCGAAGATATAATTTTCTTAAAAATGATTTTGAGAAATTATAAATAATAGTAGTAGCCATAGGAGGCTGAAAATGCTGAATTTCATTGTTTCACTATTAGTAAGAATTTTTCATAATATGTGCGAGTCTTATATGATTCGCTGAAACATAACTTTATCCGCAGTGTGTGAGCCTGTCTCTTATACACATCTAGATGTGTATAAGATGTGTATAAGAGACAGGTATTATACAATTCTTTTACGGTCTCTTATAATAAGACTTAGAATCGATTGATTCATTTTCGATAACAAGCATAGGTATTACCTTTATCTTTGTTGTAGCAAGTATTCTTGCAATTGTCCATATAATGGATGATCTTTTGGGATATTACCAGATCAATATGGGATGAGGATGTAGATCCATATCCCGATAATCAGATATATCGAATTATATAATGTTTTCCACCCTAGATATTACTGGGGTTCTTCCACCCCGTCCCCTATAAGGAGACTGAGAAATTTCACGTCTCATGAAACCTGTAAAAATTCTCAAAGAGTTTATTAAATTGACAATTCATATAATTTTCTTATTTTCGAATGATATATATTTTTACAGAAATCTATTTCTGATTGCTCTATATGCAATTCGTGTTGAAATAAAGCATGTGTCCATAATGGATCTTGTTCTTGTATAAAATCATGAGTTATTATTCTTCTTTTTATTATTTCTAATCTATTTTTTGCTATAATAATTCTAGATCGAAAATAATTTTTACTTCTTATTAAATCTTTTTTATAATTATTATAATTTTGATTATAATAATTTCTAATAGGGTATTCTATATTTGTATAATCCATTTTTGGAATATTTTCCAAATATTTTAATTTCAATGCTCTTCCTTTCGAAGAATGAGAAGAACTGGCTTTATCAATCATCCTTTGTCTTGAAAATATTTTACGCAAAACGGAATAAGGTTTTGTAATAAGAAATTTAATATAGAATTATAATTAATTTTGAAGTTAATGAAGATAAATTTGAATATTTTAATTCAATAAGAGAATTAATATTTTTAGTATTAGGATCATATATAAAGCGAGAAGAAATGTCTTTAAAATTATTATTATCAGGAATAATAATATTATCACTTGAAATCATATAGATTTGAAAAAACTCCCTGTCTCTTATACACATCTAGATGTGTATAAGAGACAGGTATAAAGATACATATTTATATCTATTATTTTGTAAATTTCATTTTTAATTTCGTCATCTAAATCTAATTGTTTAATTTTTTCTTTTTTATTTTCATGACAATTTGGGGCTATATGACCTTTTTTGCCACATTTATAACATATAATTGGTTTTTTTCTAGAATTTCTAGGTTGAGAGTTTCTCTAGCTCTTACCTGAAAGATCTTTTTTCTTTTGTTTTTGTTGATCTAACAGGTTTTATCCTTTTTTTTTTGACGCCCGGCTGTCTATAAATATCCTCAATCTGTCTCTTTCACACATCTACTGTACAAAATTGACTACAAAATTGAACCTAATTGTCTTTTTTCAGTTAATTGTTGTCGTTTTAATTGTTGATTTAATTTAATTTCATTACATAAAGCTATACCTTCTTGAACACAAGTATTGACCAATTTGCCATAAGTATAATAATCATAAGGAATAGAAATATTATCTTTCCTAAGAGCTTTTTTAATTCTTTCAGCAAATAAAGGAGGTAAGCCATCTATAAATTTGGCTTTCCAGTAAGTACTATTACTTTCTGGAAGATCAAATACTCTAGATAAAAATGTATCTTTATACCATCGAAAAGACGTAAGTGTTTTACACCTTAAACCATTTAATAAAGTACGAATATTTTCGTGATTAGTTGTATAACGTCCTGTAAAATGATCTAAAATATTAACCATGAGTGTATAAACTGCATCTTCAAAAACATGAGATGTATTAGGTTCTGTCTTAACAGTATTCAAAATATCATCACGATTTTGTTGAGTGAAATAATTATCCCCTTTAAGTTGACCAGTAAAAAAAAGTGCCGGCAATTATCATTGAAGCAACACGTTTGTCACTATTATTATTTGCTTTTGCTACTGTAGAATACATTAGCATACGATGAATTAAATTACTAATTTGTCTTTCAGTATAACCATCTAAATTCCATTCATAAATTTCTTTTCCAAATTAATAAAGAAAATAATTTATCCATTTTATTATGAAGAGAACTAATTTGTTCACTTAAAACTTTTATAAAAATATTAGTATAATTATTTTGCTGATACATATTATTAATATGTTGCAAAGTAATAGGTAGAGTATTATTGTCTACTAATTTTTGAAAAGCATTAAATGAAAGTGAAGTATTATTTGGTAAAGTAAATAATTTTTGTGGAGGATATAACTCACTGGTTTGTTTACCATCAGAAAATTGATATGTTCGTTCAAGAACATTAATATAATTATTTAAATAAGTAGTTATAAACCACGGAACAAAAGGATTATATTTTATTATGTAACTCAATCATAAAATTCTTTTGAAATATTATCAAGGTCTTCAGAAGAATATACTTCAAATAACCATTGTCTAAAATTATTCCAATTTGGAGATAAAAATTCTTGTTTTATTATTTTTCTAGCATATGAACCGGGACTAAAATCTATAACAGTAGTCATAAATTAAAATCTTAGGGAATTGATAAATCATCAAATCTTGAAATCTGAGATTTTGAAGAAAACGTCCTATAAGGATGTCTAGATGATGATGGTATAGAACCAATACTATGTCTAGATTTCTCAACATTTGATGTATCAAAACGAAGAAAACGAAGAACAATTTGTCCATTCCCAGTTGATATAATCGAGGATCATCTTTAGGAGTAATAGGATCAGTTATATCAGATTTAAATCATTATATAAAATTGATATTATCCTGATCAGGAAATTGAATACACATTCCATTTAATTGGTTGTCTAGTTATAATCTGAGATTTATTAAAATTAGTCTCAATTAAAATTGTTTCATCATTAGAAATATTAATCAATTTACACTTTGGATGCATCAAAGTCGAAAGTAGTTTAAAACAAACTCTATAACATAAACATATAAGTTCGATCTGGTACATAATTGTAAAAACATTAAATAATTAACATATAATGTTAAATGCTGTCAGGTATATTAACATCGAGATAAAGATAATTGTAAATTAGGATAAACATTAAAATAAATGGACCATTGGCCAAATGGATTGTATAATACCCATTAAGGATTTTTCCAATCAAGATTACGAGCATCTCGTAAAGCAGCTATAAAAGATTCAGTAAACCTTTTAAAGTTAACGGTTTAAAAGCAATTTGCACTAAACCAATATGCATAAAATTAAATTTACCAGCAGTTCTATAAGAATCAATATCATTTGAATCTAATAATTGTATTACATGTTCATCAGAATTTAAAGGAATTGATTTTTCAGTTGTTTTAACAACAAATTTAGATATAATATTATCAAATAAACCATATTTATAAATAACAGATGGTGAAATTTTAGGAATTGTCCACTTATTAAGTTAGATTCATATCTTGAGGAATATCATATTCTTCTTTTAATTTATTTTTATCATATGACACAGATGATAAAGATAAGTCTTCTTCCATTATTAAGGAAAGAAATATGTCGAATGTTATCAAATCTTAAGTCTCTGAGCTCTGATACCATTTTCACTAAAGCCGGAACCTAGCCTTAACACGAAGCCCAAGACCGTATTGGAATCCCGTATTGGCTTATCACCGTATTGGAATCCCGTATTGGCTTGCAAATCGTATTAAAACTAAGTCCAGAATTTAGATCAATAGGCGGATCTTGTTTAAGACCGGCCGCCATACTTAACCTCAGGCATTTAAACTGACAAATTCTTTCTATATAAAATTGTATAATAGGTTCATATCTCGAGGTATTCCTGAGATCAGACCTTCTAACCAATTTCGAGGATTCCCATTTATTTAATTTAAGGTATTGACATATTTCAATAAAGAAATAAACGCCTTTCTCAACGGCTAAGCGGGTACTTTTCAAGGCCAAATCAAAATAAATTAAATAACTTTATGACTGAAAATTTTTAAGAACCGAACCAAGATAAATGGTTATTAAAAAGTTTTGAAAGAAAGAAATTCAAAATAGTTTAAACATAGTTCAAACACTTAAGATAAGATAACCATCAACATATGATAATTAGCCTGACATATTATGTCAGGACTAAACAAATTAAAAGGGAAAGGGAAGAAGGTACCTCAGAAGAGGCTGATGAGGAATACCTCGGGATCTTCTTCTTTTATTAAAATATTCAAGTAATTTCAAAAGAGTAGTAGATTTTACAGTGGAGGGAGATTTGAGTTTTAATTTGAAAGTCCTGACTTCTTATTTCAGCTAATTATCAGATGTTTACAATTAGTTTATTTATGACATTGAACTATTCTTCTTATACACATCTAGATGTACAGTACTGTTTTTATACACATACAGTTGATCTTACTATAAACCTTTAAATAAAATTTGAAAATTGATTAGTAATGCAATTGAAAACTTTCTTTATTTCAAACAAAATTTGCTGATTTGCCGTATTTTGAATGAAAGAAGTCTTGAAGACTCTTGAAGACTTTTCTCTGAGTGTGTATAAAACACTTTGAATGAATATCCACAGTAGCAAAAGCAAATAATAATAGTGACAAACGTGTTGCTTCAATGATAATTCCCGGTTTTACTAGAAATAGATTATAAAATTCCATCTGTTTCATATTAGTTTAAGTTATAATTTGTTTTAAATAAACTCTTATAATAAGACTTAGAATCTGATACAGATTCATTAGATAAGAGACAGCCTTCATGGCGTAAAGATAAAAGGTTAAAGGTCAATTTTCATGAGTTTATCCCAGAATTTGGTATAATAGGTTCGATATAAACAAGGGAAATGATCGGAGGTATAACCAAATTCAGGTTCCCATTTATAAATCCAAGGAATAGAAAATTCGAGAAAGAAATAAATGGTAGCTATTTCTGTGGGTAGAGGAATATTTTCCTGAGAGTATAACTTTTTGAGGATAGGAGAAAATTTTATCCACAATGATATAATTGAAGAAATACACAGGTAAAATTTGTAATGAGGGTACATGGGTAGTCCACCTTTGGTTTAAAAGCAATTTGCACTAAACCAATACTGTCTCTTATACACATCTAGATGTGTATAAGAGACAGACGTTATACAACTAATCACGAAACCATCATCATCTAGACCTTATCTCTTATGGTTTAAGGTGTAAAACACTTACGTCTTAAAGCTGTCTCTTATACACAACATTGATGTTCGGTAAGGGTACAGGGCAGGATTCAACCTTGGAATAATTTTCAACAGAATGTCTTTTATCTGTCTCTTATAGATAATCTAGATGTGTATAGGAGGCTGAAAATGCTGAATTTCAGCTGTTTCACTAATAGTAAAAATTTTTCATATATTTACTTAGTCTTATATGATTCGCCTGGAAACATAACTTTATCAGTCAAATATTATTGAAGAATTTTCCAAGGTTGATCCTGTCATTGGCAATCTTTTTCATCAAGAAGAAATATAATTTCTAGGGGTGGAAAAACATTATATAATTCAGATATATCTGGATTATCAGGATATGGATCTACATCCTCATCCCATATTGATTTGTTGTAGCAAATATTCTTGCAATTGTCCATATAATGGATGATCTTTTGGGATATTACCCAGATCAATATGGGATGAGGATGTAGATCCATATCCTGATAATCCAGATATATCTGAATTATATAATGTTTTTCCACCCCTAGATATTACTGGGGTTCTTCCACCCGTCCCTATAAGGAGGAGAACCCCAATTACTTTGTCATTAAATGTTAAAATTCATCTTAATGGGTATTATACACAGGTCTTAGAATTATCATACCTAAAATCTTTATTAAACATAAATTTTATTGAATGAGAATCAGTAATTATAATAAATTTTTGATTCTATAACATAGGCTTTGGTGGCATTTTAAAACAAATTAATAGATAATAAACAAATCTATTTAATTAAATTTCATTCTTTTAAAACAAATTAATCCAGATACCAGAATGAAATTTAATTAAATAAATTTGTTTATTATCTGGATTAATTTGTTTTAAAATGCCACCAAAGCCTATATTAGAAGCATCAGTTTCTATTATTTTTGTCCAATTAGGAATAGCTAATGTTAAACATGGTAAAATTTTTACCTTTGATTTAATATTTTTAACTAAATTAGTTAATTTATTATTCCAAGGAATTCCATTTTTTCTTAAGTCTATCATATAATGGGGCTAAATCTTTAGAAAGATTTTTATAATAAGGAGAAATATAATTTAAACTGCCCAAAAAACGTTGAAGTTGTTTTTTATCTATAATTTCATCAGGAAATTTAGATGCAAATTCGATAGCTCTATTAATAGGTGTAAGCGTTCCTTTTTCAATAAAATGTCCTAAGAATCGGATTTTTGTTTGAAATAAAGAAAGTTTTGGTTTAGATATTACTAATGTGTATTTTGACATATTACAATCTTTTTAACTAATTCATGATGTTTAAAATGTGATTCTAATGTTTCTTCAAAATCTCAGATATCATTATTTGATGATAATAAAATCCATATAAGGAATAAAAATATCATTCATGATTTTTTGGAATTCAGAAGGAGCATTTTTTAATCCAAATTGCATAACATTCCATTCAAATTGTCCAAAGGGAACATTAAATGCAGTACGATAAGTATGTTCTGCAAAAATTTGAATTTGCCAATATCCTGATTTTATAATCAAATTTAGAAAATTTTTATATACAATAATTATCTAATTCTATCTTTTTTATTTGGAATCCGGATATCTTTGAGAAATTTTGTAATCTTATAACATCAACATGTGTATAACAAGGCGAGAACACCTCTTTCTTGTTCACTTTGTTATTAACATAAAAGCAGTACAAGACCAAGGAGATTTAGAAGGTTTTATTAATCCTTTTTGAAGTAAAACTTCAATTTCTTTTTTACAAAATTCTAGAAATTCAGAATTCATTTGACATGGTCTAGCTTTTGTAGGAATATCTTGTTCATTAAAATTATCTTCATATTGAAGAAAAACGACATGCTTTTTTCTATCCCAAAAAGCACTAGGATGATCAGCACAAATAGATTGTGAAAATTGTTCAGAAATAGATTTAATCTTTTCTTGAACTTTTGGCTGTTGTAAAATGTCAGAAATAGAAATACTATAGATTTCTGAATTTAATGAAGATAAATGTGAATATTTTAATTCAATAAGAGATTATTAATATCTCGAGTAATAGGATCAGTTATAAACTGAAAGTTAATTTCTTGGTTTTTATAAGTTCCAGTAAAACCATTTTTATCCAAATTTTTAATAGGATATAAAGTATTAATAAAAGGAGTTCCTAATATAATAGGAGGATTCATTAAATTTTTAATAAGTAAATAATATGTCTGAGATCAAGATTATTATCATTTTTTAGATAGATGAATCAATTTTATAATCTATTTCTAGTTTATCACCAGAAGCAGAACGTAAAGTATGAGCTGTTTTTGTATAATATTTAGTAGGTATTAAACCTTCTTGAATACAACAAAGATCAGCACCACTATCAATCATGGCAACTGATTCAGCTAAAAAATCATTATCAATTAAAAATTTAATGTTTATATACCATCTTTGAGATGTAATAATTTGCATAATATTTAAAAAATTATCAAATTTATTTGTTTCATCAGAATAAATATCATTAGAAGAAATTTGAATAGGCTGAATAATTATGTAATTTTTATTTAATATAGCCTTTATGAACCGATTTTTCAACTAAAGAAAGTCGATTATCTATAAAAACATGATTTTGTTTTATTAAACAAATTTCATTTTTCAAATTTTTAATTTCTTCATGCAAATTTGCTAAAGTAATTCCATTTTCGTTTAATTTGTTTAATTTACTAATTCTATTTTTAACTTCTAACATTGTATATGGCTCATTATTAATTTCAGCCAATTTTAATTTAGGAATTGAAGATGATGAAGTAGATGATGATGATGTAGAGGATGTAGATGCCCAATTTAAAATTTGTGATCGAATATCATTGTCTTCAATTTGTTTTAGTAAATCAATAATATTATCACTTGAAATCATATTTATTTGAAAATCTTGAAATTGAGAAAGAATGTTATAATATTCTTTATTTTCATCATTATATATAGTATTACAAGAATTACAACAATTCTTTTGAATATTATCAGAAAATTGATATGTTCGTTCAAGAACATTAATATAATTATTTAAATAAGTATATTAATAGTTATAAACCACGGAACAAAAGGAATTATTTTATTATGTAAAGCAGTATAACTATAAAATTAAATTATTATATTAATAGGTCTTCAGAAGAATATACTTCAAATAACCATTGTCTAAAATTATTCCAATTTGGAGATAAAAATTCTTGTTTTATTATTTTTCTAGCATATGAACCGGGACTAAAATCTATAACAGTAGTCATAAATTAAAATCTAATTCGGATTCAGTAGGAATTTCCTTATCTAATTCATTATCATGAATTGGTTTAACTATATTATTATTTATATGTAAATGATTTACATGTGATGTAGAATTCTGTATTACTATCTATTGTATGTAATGATGCAGGTTTTGAACGTGCAGGAATATAATCATCAAATAATGAAATCTGAGATTTTGAAGAAAATGTCCTATATACATGTCTAGATGATGATATCTAGAACCAATACTATGTCTAGATGGAACATTTGATATTTCATTAAAAGAATTTAATGGAAATTTTTTTTCTGTTATTTTAACAACATAATTTAGATATGATATTATCAAATAAACCATATTTATAAATAAATCAATGGTGATATTTTTGGATTCAACCACTTTCTTAAGCTTATTGGGACTCTATACAAATAAACATATAAGTTCAGATCCTGGTACATAATTGTAACCATGAATTTTAACATTCTAATGTTAAAGCATCAAGTATATTAACATCAGATAAAGATAATTGTAAATTAGGATAAACATTAAAATAAACTGGACCATTGGCCAAATGGATTGTATAATACCCATTAAGATTTTTCCAATCAAGATTACGAGCATCTCGTAAAGCGACTATAAAAGATTCGAGTAAACCTTTTAAAGTTAACGGTTTAAAAGCAATTTGCACTAAACCAATATGCATAAAATTAAATTTACAATGAGTTCTATAAGTCTTAGATGTGTATAAGGGGTTCTTCCATGAAATCCCCTATATGTGTATAAGATACACATTATTAAGTAGATTCATATCTTGAGGAGTGGACAATTCCTAAAATTTCACCATCATTATTTATAAATATGGTTTATTTGATAATATTATATCTAAATTTGTTGTTAAAACAATGAAAAATCAATTCCTTTAAATTCTGTTATGTTTCCAGGCGAGATCATATAAGATTGATTCTTATAGAACTCTGGTAAATTTAATTTTATGCATATTGGTTTAGTGCAAATTGCTTTTAAACCGTTAACTTTAAAAGGTTTACCTGAATCTTTTATAGCTGCTTTACGAGATGCTCGTAATCTTGATTGGAAAAAATCCTTAATGGGTATTATACAATCCAATTGGCTGAAATTAATAATGAGCCATATCCTTCAGCTTAATTTAGACATCAAATGTTCCATCTGGAGATAGTATTCCACAATATATAGAGATAAGGCTGTAGACATCCTTATAGCAAGTATTCTTGCAATTGTCTCAAATTGTTTTAAACTACTTTCGACTTTGAATCCAAAGTGTAAATTGATTAATATTTCTAATGATGAAACAATTTATATCCTCCACAAAAATTATTTACTTTATAAATAATACTTCACTTTCATTTAATGCTTTTCAAAAATTAGTAGACAATAATACTCTACCTATTACTTTATAACAAATTAATAATAGAATTTTATACACAGCTAGATGTGTATAAGAGACAGCAATTAGTAATAGGTGGAGGTTGCAAAGATTGCTTTAGATGTGTATAAGAGACAGGGCTCTTTGAATTGTTTCTTTTATAATTTAATTCATCGTATGCTAATGTATTCTACGTAGCAAAAGCAAATAATAATAGTGACAAACGTGTTGCTTCAATGATAATTGCGGTTTCTTGGTCAACTTAAAGGTTGGTGGGATAATTATTTCACTCAACAAAATCGTGATGATATTTTGAATCTTTGTTAAGACAGAACCTAATACATCTCATGTATTAGGTCTGTCTCTTATATACAATAGATGGTATACATATTTTAGATCTGTTTACAGGACAGTTATACAACTAATCACGAAAATATTCGTACTTTATTAAATGGTTTAAGGTGTAAAACACTTACGTCTTTTCGATGGTATAAAGATTTACATTAATATCTTCAGCAAATCTACAAGAACAAGATCCGTTATGGACACATGCTTCATTTGAATCTAATAATTGCATATAGATGTGAAAGAATTAAAAAAGCTCTTAGGAAAGATAATATTTCTATTCCTTATGATTATTATACTTATGGCAAATTGGTCAATAGATACTTGTGTTCAAGAAGGTATAGCTTTATGTAATGAAATTAAATTAAATCAACAATTAAAACGACAACAATTAACTGAAAAAAGACAATTAGGTCAATTTTGTAGTCAATTTGGTTTAGAAGACATATCTTCTACACAGAAAAGATCATATCAACGACCTTCATGGCGTAAAGATAAAAGGTTAAAACCTGTTAGATCAACAGAAAAACAAAAAGAAAAGAGAGAATTTCGTAAAAACAGAGAGAATTTCAACCTAGAAATTCTAGAAAAAAACCAATTATATGTTATAAATGTGGCAAAAAAGGTCATATAGCCCCAAATTGTCATCTAAATGTGTAAGAGAAAATTAAACAATTAGATTTAGATGACGAAATTCTTTCTGAAATCCAAAAAATCATAATGATATAAATATTCATAATATTCAAAAGAATTGTTGTAATTCTTGTAATACTATCCATCTTGATAAAAATAAAGAATATTATAACATTCTTTCTCAATTTCAAGATTTTCTCTTAAATATGATCTAGAGTGTATAATAGACATTATTCCTGATAATAATAATTTTAAAGACATTTCTTCTCAGTTTATATATGATCCTAATACTATAAATATTAATTCTCTTATTGAATTAAAATATTCAAATTTATCTTCATTAACTTCAGAAATTAATTATAATTCTATATTAAATTTCTTATTACAAAACCTTATTCCGTTTTGCAGAAAATATTATCAAGACAAAGGATGATTGATAAAGCCAGTTCTTCTCATTCTTCGAAAGGAAGAGCATTGAAATTAAAATATTTGGAAAATATTCCATTAATGGATTATACAAATATAGAATACCCTATTAGAAATTATTATAATCAAAACTGTCTAGTTATAAACAAGATGTTCCTTAAGACAAATTATTTTCGATCTTATGAATTATTAACCAATTATAGATTTATCCATAATAAATTTATCTTTAATAACTCATGATTTTATACAAGATATAGATCCATTATGGACACATGCTTTATTTCAACACGAATTGCATATAGAGCAATCAGAAATAGATTTCTGTAAAAATATATATCATTCGAAAATAAGAAAATTATATGAATTGTCAATTTAATAAACTCTTGTGAGAATTTTTACAGGTTTCATGAGACGTGAAATTTCTCAGTCTCCTTATAGGGGACGGGGTGGAAGAACCCCATCATATCTGTCCTTATACACATCTAGATGTGTACGTCCTATAAGGATTATCAGGATATGGATCTACATCCTCATCCCATATTGATCTGGGTAATATCCCAAAAGATCATCCATTATATGGACAATTGCAAGAATACTTGCTACAACAGCATAAAGGTAATACCTATGCTTCGGTTACTGAAAATGAATCTGAATCAGATTCTAAGTCTTATCATAAGAGACCAGAAAAATGAAATTATATTTCTTCTTGATGAAAAAGATTGCCAATGGCAGGATCAACCTTGGAAAATTTATACACTTCAAAGGTATAATTATATGTAATATACTTGATGAACATTTCTTCACATTAATCATATAAGACTCGCACATATTATGAAAAAATTCTTACTAATAGTGAAACAGCTGAAATTCAGCATTTTCAGCCTCCTATGGCTACTACTATTATTTATAATTTCTCAAAAATCATTTTTAAGAAAATTATATCTTCTGATGAATGGGGGATTTCTACCCTCACCGAAAAACAATGTTTTGTTGAAAAACAACAACCACTTTCTTATACTTATTGGGATTATATACAAAGTTTTCATAAAACTTTTTATTATGAGAATTCTAAACACAAGCACACTTGGTTTATTAAACTGTGCTCAAATATTCTATCTCAAAATATTCCCAATTGGTTCATCCAGTGGTGGACTACCCATGGACCCTCAGTAAAAATTTTAAAATTGTTTCATCATTAGAAATATTAATCAATCTTACACTTTGGATTCAAAGTCGAAAGTAGTTTAAAACAAACTCTATAACATAAACATATAAGTTCAGATCCTGGTACATAATTGTAACCATGAATTTTAACATTTAATGTTAAAGCATCAAGTATATTAACATCAGATAAAGATAATTGTAAATTAGGATAAACATTAAAATAAACTGGACCATTGGCCAAACTGGATTGTATAATACCCATTAAGGATTTTTTCCAATCAAGATTATAAGCATCTCGTAAAGCAGCTATAAAGATTCAGGTAAACCTTTTAAAGTTAACGGTTTAAAAGCAATTTGCACTAAACCAATATGCATAAAATTTAAAGCCGGAACCTAGCCTTAACACGAAGCCCAAGACCGTATTGGAATCCCGTATTGGCTTATCACCGTATTGGAATCCCGTATTGGCTTGCAAATCGTATTAAAACTAAGTCCAGAATTTAGATCAAAGGCAGTAATATCTAGGGGCCGCCATACTTAACCTCAAACATTTAAACTAGAGTCAAATTCTTTCTTTATAAAATTATTTTTAATAATCATAATCTCCGGTTTTGGATAATTTACCTTTAAAATTTTGTCGATAAAAACTATTTAATTTATTTTGCTATGTTGCCGATTCTTCCCTAAACGCCTTTCTCAACGGCTAGCGGGTACTTTTCAAGGCCAACAAAATAAATTAAATAACTTTATGACTGAAAATTTTTAAGAACGAACCAAGATAAATGGTTATTAAAAGTTTTTAATTATTATAATTTTGATTATAATAATTTCTAGATGGGTATTCTAGATTTAGATAACATAAAATATCGGGCTAATTCAATTTGACATATTATGTGGACTAAACAAATTAAAAGGGAAAGGAAGAAGGTACCTCGAAGAGGTGATGAGGAATACCTCGGGATCTTCTTCTTTTATTAAACAAAATAATTACAAAGAGTAGTAGAGATTTACAGTGGAGGGAGAGAAGAGTAGACAAAAGAAAGAAGAAACTTAAAACAGGATAAAGCTCTTATCCTCGGCTATACAATTGAGGATATTTATAGACAGCCGGATGTCAAAAAGAATTTAAATGTACAGTAGGATTTTTGAAATCCGCACAGTGAAATTACTGTTTCTACAGTGAATTTACAAGATGGAGTATTACTATCACATTGTATTAATGATGCAGGTCAACAACTTGCAGGAATATATACATCAGATATTAAGATGTAAAATTTTGAAGAAAATGTTCTATAAGGACTCTAGATGTCTTACCTAAGCTGTAAACCAATACTATGTCTAGATGAAACATTTGATGTAATTAAAACGAAGAACAATTTGTCACACTCAAGTTGAAATAACCTGAAGATCATTCTGTGTAATATTTAAAGCATGAGATGTAGAAACATTATCATTGAAAATTACCCGAAGATATTCAAGAAAGTGTTTTAGACACAAACAAATTGAATTGAAGATATTCAAGATACGGAAATCTAATAATTCAGTCAAATTAAAAAGTGAACACATTGAAATAGAATCAATTCACATTCTTCAAAGTGAAAGTAGTTTAAAACAAACAAAATAAGAGTATTAAACACTATTGAAGACTGAAGATCCTGGTACATAATTATAACCATGAATTTTAACAAATAATGTTAAAGCATCAAGTATATTAACATCAGATAAAGATAATTGTAAATTTGGATAATTTTTCAAAGGTACTTTGACCATTGATAAGACTATGTTTGTAGGCGAATCATATAAGGACTCGCACATCTGTCTCTTATACACATCTAGATGTGTATAAGAGACAGGTGTTAAGGCTAGGTTCCGGCTTTTACGGTTTAAAAGCAATTTGCACTAAACCAATATGCATAAAATTAAATTTACCAGAGTTCTATAAGAATCAATATCATTTGAATCTAATAATTGTATTACATGTTCATCGAATTTAAAGGAATTGATTTTCATTGTTTTAACAACAAATTTAGATATAATATTATCATACTGTCTCTTATACACATCTAGATGTGTATAAGAGACAGGAAAATTCTCGCAAAGGTATTAACTGATAAATTTATGTAATGAGGAAATCATATTCTTCTCTTAAACACATTTATCATATGACACAGATGATAAAGATAAGTCTTCTTCCATTATTAAGGAAAGAAATATCTGTCGAATGTTATCAAATCTTAAGTCTCTGAGCTCTGATACCATTTTCACTATTAGTAAGAATTTTTTCATAATATGTGCGAGTCTTATATGATTCGCCTGGAAACATAACTTTATCAGTCAAATACCTTTGAAAATTTTACAAGGTCTCTTATAATCATTGGCATAGATGCTCGTAATCTTGAAGGTGGATAAACCAACTATGTAAAGAATTTTCAGATCTAAATTTTATAAAATATTTCAAAATCAAAAGGAGTTAATTGAGCTTGCCATCTAGCAAACATTTGTTTAGAAATATCATTTTTAAAAGTGGTATTAAACATAAATAATAATTTTATCGTAATTATAATAAATTTTTGATATATAAATCTGTCTGAAATACACAACACATTTAACAATTGCTAACATTTCATGACCTGTCAATATTAGATATTTTTATGACTACGTTTTCCATTTAAAGAATGAAATTCATTATTAAATAAAAATGTTTATTATCTGGATTAATTTGTTTTAAAATGCCACCAAAGCCTATATTAGAAGCATCAGTTTCTATTATTTTTGTCCAATTAGGAAAGCTAATGTTAAACAGTTTTAAAACTTTTAGATTTGATTTAATAAAGTATTGTAAATTAGATAATGTATAAGAGACAGATGGAATTCCTTGGAATTTTCTTAAGTCTATCATATAAGTGCTGTCTCTTATACACATCTTTATATTTCTCCTTATTATAAAAATTTAAACGCCCAAAAACGTTGAAGTTGTTTTTATCTATAATTTCATCGAAATTTAGATGCAAATTCGATAGCTCTATTAATAGGTGTAAGCGTTCCTTTTCAATAAAATGTCCTAAGAATCGGATTTTTGTTTGAAATAAAGAAAGTTTTGGTTTAGATATTACTAATCCATTTTGTATAACAATCTTTTAAATTATTCAAGATGTTTAAAATGTGATTCTAATGTTTTTGAATAAACAAGGATGTCATCTATATAAACAATAATAAAATCCATATAAGGAATAAAAATATCATTCATGATTTTTTGGAATTCAGAAGGAGCATTTTTTAATCCAAATGGCATAACATTCCATTCAAATTGTCCAAAGGGAACATTATAATGCAGAATACTACTATCATAGTTATAAATTTCTTATAGTATCTACCGAGTATTATCTCTGTCTCTTACTGTCACTTTGTATGTGTATAAGTCTCTTATACACAAAAAGATGTGTGTTTTTCTTTTTATATTTAGAACAAATGTTTAATGAAAAGATATTCCTACAAAACTATCAATGTGTCTAAGAGACAGAGATATTCTAGAAAAGCTAGAAGAGACATGTCATATGAATTCTGCTTTTGTAGGAATATCTTGTTCATTAAAATTATCTTCATATTGAAGAAAAACGACATGCTTTTTTCTATCCCAAAAAGCACTAGGATGATCAGCACAAATAGATTGTGAAAATTGTTCAGAAATAGATTTAATCTTTTCTTGAACTTTTGGGTTGTAAAATGTCAGAAATAGAAATACTATAGATTTCTGAATTTAATGAAGATAAATGTGAATATTTTAATTCAATAAGAGAATTAATATCTCGAGTAATAGGATCGATTATAAATGAAAGTTAATTTCTTGGTCCTTTTATTAATACTTTATATCCTAATTAAAAATTTGGATAAAAAGTCCTTTTATAAATGCCTGTCTCTTATACACATCTAGATGTGTTAAATTTTTAACAAGTAAAAATGTAAGGAATGCAAATATTATCTTGACAAATATAAGCGAGATGGAATTTTATAATCTATTTCTAGTTTATCACGAAGCGAACGTAAAGTATGAAAGTTGTTTTTGTATAATATTTAGTAGGTATTAAACCTTCTTGAATACAACAAAGATCAGCACCACTATCAATCATGGCAATTGATTTAAAAAATCATTATCAATTAAAATTTAATGTGTCTCTTATACACATCTAGATGTGTATAAGAGACAGGTGTAATATTCAAAGCATTAGATGTTGTTTTATTAAACAAATTTCATTTTCAAATTTTAATTTCTTCATGCAAATTTGCTAAAGTAATTCCATTTTCGTTTAATTTGTTTAATTTACTAATTCTATTTTTAACTTCTAACATTGTATATGGCTCATTATTAATTTCAGCCAATTTTAATTTAGGAATTGAAGATGATGAAGTAGATGATGATGATGTAGAGGATGTAGATGCCCAATTTAAAATTTGTGATCGAATATCATTGTCTTCAATTTGTTTTAGTAAATCAATAATATTATCACTTGAAATCATATTTATTTGAAAATCTTGAAATTGAGAAAGAATGTTATAATATTCTTTATTTTCATCATTATATATAGTATTACAAGAATTACAACAATTCTTTTGAATATTATCAGAAAATTGATATGTTCGTTCAAGAACATTAATATAATTATTTAAATAAGTAGTTATAAACCACGGAACAAAAGGAATTATTTTATTATGTAAAGCAGTAAATTCATAATAATTCTTTTGAAATATTATCAAGGTCTTCAGAAGAATATACTTCAAATAACCATTGTCTAAAATTATTCCAATTTGGAGATAAAAATTCTTGTTTTATTATTTTTCTAGCATATGAACGGGACTAAAATCTATAACGGTAGTCATAAATTAAAATCTAATTCGGATTCGGTAGGAATTCAATCCCTTGGATCTGTCTCTTATACACATTTAACTATATAATTTTCATTTATATGTAAATGATTTACATGTGATGTAGATGGAGTATTACACATTATCTTTATTTATTATCCAATGATCGGATATAATAAGACTTAGAATCTGATTCAGATGTCTTCTTCAGTAACCTGAAGCATTTATTAAAATTAGTCTCAATTAAAATTATTCATGCAATTAGAAATATTAATAATTTACAGATTGGATTCAAAGTCGAAAGTAGTTTAAACTACAAACGACTTTGAATCCATAAACATATAAGTTCGGATCTGGTACATAATTGTAACCATGAATTTTAACATTTAATGTTAAAGCATCAAGTATATTAACATCGTTCTCAGTCTCCTTATAGGGGACGAGGTGGAAGAACCCCAGTAATATCTAGGGGTGGAAAAACATCATATAATTCAGATATATCTGGATTATCAGGATATGGATCTTATATCTTGCTATAAAAGATTCAGGTAATGGGTTTAAAGTTAACGGTTTAAAAGCAATTTGCACTAAACCAATATGCATAAAATTAAATTTACCAGCAGTTCTATAAGACTTATCTTTATCATCTGCTGTCATATGATAAAAATAAATTAAAAGAAGAATATGATATTCCTCAAGATATGAATATACTTAATAAGTGGACAATTCCTAAAATTTCACCATCTGTTATTTATAAATATGGTTGATTTGATAATATTATATCTAAATTTGTTGTTAAAACAATTGAAAAATCAATTCCTTTAAATTCTGATGAACATATAATACAATTATTAGATTCAAATGATATTGATAAGTCTTATAGAATTGCTGGTATAATTTAATTTTATGCATATTGGTTTAGTGCAAATTGCTTTTAAACCGTTAACTTTAAAAGGTTTACCTGAATCTTTTATAGCTGCTTTACGAGATGCTCGTAATCTTGATTGGAAATAAATTCTCTAATTTCTTTTCTATGATTGATAGTGGTGCTGATCTTTGTTGTATCTGTCTCTTATACACATCTAAAGCAGTAAATTCATAAAATTCTTTTGAAATATTATCAAGGTCTTCAGAAGAATATACTTCAAATATCAACTCCGAATGGACAAATTGTTCTTCGTTTTGATACATCAAATGTTCCATCTAGACATAGTATTGGTTCTAGACCATCATCATCTAGACATCCTTATAGGACGTTTTCTTCAAAATCTCAGATTTCATTATTTGATGATTATATTCCCGCGTTCAAAACTGCATCATTACATACAATAGATAGTAATACTCCATCTACATCAGACATGTAAATCATTTACATATAAATAATAATATAGTTAAAGCAATTCATAATGGTTCATATGCTAGAAAAATAATAAAACAAGAATTTTTATCTCCAAATTGGAATAATTTTAGACAATGGTTATTTGAAGTATATTCCTCTGAAGACCTTGATAATATTTCAAAAGAATTTTATGAATTTCTTGCTTTACATAATAAAATAATTCCTTTTGTTACGTGGTTTATAACTACTTATTTAAATAATTATATTAATGTTCTTGAGCGAACATATCAATTTTACGATAATATTCAAAAGAATTGGAATAATTCTAGACAATACTATATATAATGATGAAAATAAAGAATATTATAACATTCTTTCTCAATTTCAAGATTTTCAAATAAATATGATTTCAAGTGATAATATTATTGATTTACTAAAACAAATTGAAGACAATGATATTCGATCACAAATTTTAAATTGGGCATCTACATCCTCTACATTGACATCATCATCTACTTCATCATCTTCAATTCCTAAATTAAAATTGGCTGAAATTAATAATGAGCCATATACAATGTTAGAAGTTAAAAATAGAATTAGTAAATTAAACAAATTAAACGAAAATGGAATTACTTTAGCAAATTTGCATGAAGAACATTAAAAATTTGAAAATGAAATTTGTTTAATAAAACAAAATCATGTTTTTATAGATAATCGACTTTCTTTAATTGAAAAATCGGTTCATAAAGGCAAAGAAATTATTGACCTATTCAAATTTCTTCTAATGATACTTATTCGATGAAACAAATAAATTTGATAATTTATAAATATTATGCAAATGTATAACATCTCAAAGATGGTATATAATCTTAGCCAAAAGTTCAAGAAAAGATTAAATCTATTTCTGAACAATTTTCACAATCTATTTGTCTTTGATCATCCTAGTGCTTTTGGGATAGAAAAAGCATGTCTTTTTCTTCAATATGAAGATAATTTTAATGAACAAGATATTCCTACAAAAGCTAGACCATGTCAAATGAATTCAATTTCTAGAATTTTGTAAAAGAAATTTTGTCCATAAAAAGGATTAATAAAACCTTCTAAATCTCCTTGGTCTTGTACTGCTTTTTATGTTAATAACAAAGCTGAACAATTTATTAACATTTATTTTTATTTTTGTCTATTTATTTAAATTTTTAAACTAATATTTGATTTATTTAGACTCAAAATTTTGAATTATTGAAACTCTAATTTCTTCATGTGTATTTAAATATTTTAAGTAACATTTTAAATACACTTTAATGTAACTAACATATATTTTATTATAAAGAAAATTGTAATGAATTTACAACAATAAAATTTAAGAAACAAATGAGTTAAAAAAAAAAGAATTAGTTCAATTTTCTCTCTTTTTCTCATACCAATAGCTAGTTCGTTTCCTATGCTATTATTATTTGTAAATTAGGACATATAAATTTTTTATGTGATTCAACTAATTATTTTTTTATAACTTGTTTGTTTCATAAATTTTATCATTGTAAATTCATTACAATTAATTCTTTATAATAGATATATGTTAGTTACATCAAAATCTATTTAAAATATTAATTAAATTTTTTAAATACATATAAAGAAATTAGAGTTTCAATACGTCAAAAATTTGAGTCTCAATAGATCAAGTATTAGTTTAAAAATCTAAATAAATAGATAAAAATAAAAATAAGAGTTAATAATTTATCATTGTAAAAAAATCAACAAATAAAAATATTACTAGTTGATTAATTTGCTTATTTGTTTTCAATATAGTTGACTATGTATAAATCCAATTTGTTTATATATGTTTTTATAATATATAATTAATTTAGACAAAAAATACTTTATCAATATAACAAATATACATCCTCTTATAATAAGAACTAAAAAATAAATAGAAAACAAAATAAATAATTTGTTAAAGAAAATAAAAAATTATTTTAGGTGTACAAATATTTATAGAAGAACGAAGGAATTAGCTTATGGCAAGCGAGTAGGACTGTCAATCGAGCTTTATGAGCTGGGTTTATTTTAGTTATGTAATGTTCAAACTCAACTCACAAAATTATTCGAGTTGTGAGCCTTAATCGGGTTGAGCCAAACTCATAGATATGCAATCTATACTCGACTCACAAAATTATTTGGGTTTCGGGGTTTAATCAAGTTGGCCCAAGCTCATAGTTCATACATTACTGAAAGTTAAGAAATTAAAAGACAAAATATAAAAAGAGTATCTCAAGTGTTAACACTAATAACTAAAGTATAAAAACAATACTTTCTCAAGAATTAACAATATCTGCACATTCAAAAGTTGAAAAAAAATACTTCGAATAAACTATTATGACTATAAATGTGAGAGTTTGCTTAATTAATAGATTAATTAGTATAAAGTCAAATTGAAGAGAATCAGTAATCCAATTAGTGTGTTTATATACATATACTTATTAGGGCCGGACTTTATTCGGGCTGAGCCTTGGGCCCAAGCTCGGCTCACATTTAATCGGGCCTAATATTTAGGCCCAAACTTACCCCGACTCACTTTAATGTTCCTTCCCGAAGGCTCCACCCTTTATTTGTCGGGCCAGGCATGTCGAGACCTGGCCAGCCTAGCCCATTGACAGTCCTACAAGCGAGATGGGAGAAAAAAAACAATAAAAGAAGAAAAAGGAAAGAAGGAAAAAGGAAAAAAAAAAGGTGGAAAAGAATAGTGGAAAAAGAAGAAGAAAAACAATTATTTAGTAAGGATATTTTTGTCCAATCATACAAAAATGAAGGGTTAAGTGCCTATAAAATGAGTTGAAGGGGATAAAGTGCAACTAATAGTATAGTTCAAGGGGGTATAGTGCTATTAACCCTTCTTTAAATAATATTTTGTAATTATTTCATTTTCTATTTATATTTTTATCTCACATAAATTATATTTCAAAAGTTATTATAATAATTATTGTAAATATCATTTCTGTCGAGACGCAGTATTTAATCTTTGGTTAGTGTCCTTTGCATTCACCGGTTAGGATTCAAAATATTTACTAATGCTACGTTCTGTAATACCAGGGGTAGATACAGATATGAATAAGATTGTAAGGGACAAAGTTATATAGGTATATATTTGGGGAGATATTTATACTATATATAAAGTAAGTATATTGATTTAGTGTGATGTCATAATATGATTTGCTATATTTACCTTTATCTTTACCTTATAATGATTTTAATTGGTATCACTCATATGTAACTACTCATTAACTACCTTTTTCTTTAATTTTTATTTTTAAAATCTTCTGTATAAATATTATATCAAATTGTACATCTGTTAGGTTGTGCCTTACTAACTGGTGTTTATAAATTTTGTAAAATTTTAAGGGAGTAAAGCTTAGTTTTTATGAGGGTATTGAAACTTGTTTAAAAGCATCAACCAAAATAATATATTTTCAAAAATTTTGGGAGATAAGACAATATAAAATATATACAATTTTACATATTTTTTAAAAAATTTTAGGAGAACAAAATAAATTTTTTTAATAATATAATAAAAATATTAAAAGTATTCAAGAAAAAAAAAAAACTAAAACTTTTGAAATTTTTGAGAGCGTGGCAGCCCCTCATGCGCACTAAATCCGTCCATGTGTAGCATCCAAGGCACATGCTGGCATTAAATGTCATCAAGTTTTGTCTCGGGTGTCAATTGAATTTTATAAGTCAGGTTTTGTGAATTTTAAATTTAACTCACAAATTTATTTGAATTTTACACCTTAATTAGGTCAACTCAAACACACAAATATTAAACTTATATACGATTTAAAAAATTATTCAAATTTCGAATTTTAATCGATTTGGCCTAAACTCATAGTATCTAATAAAATTTTTTGAGAAAACAACTCTATTAGTCCCTCACATTTTACATTTATATTTTTTAAATCCTTCACATTTAAAATGATGCATTTTAGTTCACAAATTTAAAATATATCATTTTGGTTCCCCGACACAATTTTCAGTATATTTTGACTTGAAATACTTACATATGTATCGAATATTATATTTTTTATGGACAAAATTGACAACACACAAATTTTAAATATTGTTAAACAATATTACCTAAAACCTCCATCACCACCACCACCACCCTAAAATTCTCACCTACCATCACCACTCCTATTCTCCTTCCTCGCGACTTTTCCTCCGCCAACTCTATTTCAACATGTCCAATCCTTTTCTTTTTGGGATAATTTATTATTTAAAGTTATGTATTATCAATTTTGCATTTGAATATGTTACATGTTATACGCATGTGAGTATTTCACACCAAAATATACTTGTAATTGTGTCGATGGACCAAAATGGTATGTTTTGAATTTGTGAGGGACCAACATGCATCATTTTAAATGTGAGTAACTAAAAAAGTACAAATGTAAAATGTGAGGGACTATTAAAGTCATTTTTCTAAAAAATTTATAGTTTATTTGTTAAAATTTTATTTTTTAGAGTTGGTTAATATAATATGGAATAGTATGTACTACTTATGTCAATAAACAAATATTAACTATATTATTAAGGCACAACATTTCAATTAAATTGGCTAATTATATTATGGATTATTATTTTTAGTTATCCGACTTTACTTAAATTAATAGAATACTAGAATCATTAACTAATATCCACATAAAATTAAGTAGTATTATTTAATTTATGATAAAATTTGTATTATATATATATATACACACACACACATGTATATATATATTTATTTAGATCGAATTTTAATCGAGTCAAACCTAATAAATACCAAATTTGACTCGCAATTTAATCGGACCTAACATATAAATGCAAATTCAACTCAACTCATTTTAATATAAATTTCAATCCTTTATTTATTGGATCGGATGAGTTGAGTTTGGACCGACCAGGTATTTCCTACTTGCAGCAATTGGATCATCAAACTTAATAACTTAATAGTATAATTGTTTCTATTCTTGTCCACTTGACAATCTCGATTGATATTATTTGCGGTTGTCAATTTCAGTTGGTTTCGAATATCCTGTTTTTTATTATTTGTATCAATTTTCTGTTCCATTTCTTAGATATTTGGCAAACAGCAATTTAACTTATAAATATTAATATGTCGGTGGAATCGCTCTACAAACCAAAAACATTTATTTTTGTATTATGACAGAAAGAAGATCCTGTCCGTTGATAAGCTTACAAAGTGAAACTAGCCGTTAGATTCATGGAATCTTACGTCAACGGATAACTACCAACAACAAAGGGCAACCCTGGGAATAGGTGGACTTCTGCGGGTTCCAATGCATTTAAAAACTCTGCTCCTTTTCTTTTAAAGAATGGGTTAATAACACTTTATCCCCGGACTCACACCCAATTACACTTTTGTCTTATAAATCAAAACAATATACATTTTACTTTATCCAAAATTTTCTCTAATATAAGTAAATATAAAATGCTGATGTGAAATTCTTTTGACAAAGTTACCCTTATAAAGTTTGTAGACAAAGTTAAGAGACAGCAAATTAGTTTGTAGACAAAGTTACTTTTCAATTTATTTAAGTTTTAGTGATTTCATATTAGTTTTTAAATTATTCAATATGAAATAATTTTATTTTAGAATAAATAAACATAATAAAAATAAAATTGCTACTTAAAAAATAAGTTATTGTAAAAATACACAAAAAGTATTAGTCAAATGTATTCTTTTTTGAGTTAACTTTGAAAAATGACGAAAATAATTTATAACTTAATTAAGAAAAATGTGACATTTTCTAAAAAAAATAATATAGAATCACTAAAAATTAAATAAATGTAAAGTAACTTTCTTCATAAATATTTTGGAGGGTATTTTTGTCAAAATAATTTTTTACAACATTCTTCTATATATTCAAAAAATTCTATAGTCTCGTTACCATACTATTGTGTTTTGAATGTTTATATTGTACAACAACACATGTTTTAAATGCTTGTATAAATAAGATTTAAAGTACAATAATATTGTACTTTAACGATACCATATAATTTCCTTATATTTACTTATATAAGGGAATCTTTTAAAGAGAGTAAAATGTATATTGTTTGAGTTCAAGAAATAAAGTGAAAATCCAGGGTAACGAGTTAAGGGGAATAAGGTGTAACTAAACTTTAAAAATTGGCCTTCCACTCGATTCTAATGCACTTAAAATATTAACCTAGCCACTTTTCTTTGGTGTCCACTCCTAACTTGCCTGGTTTTTGTGCATCCAATCCCTCGTGTTAATTGTGGATTGCTACAATCATAAATCAGTTATTTACTAGATTGTAGTTCGTGCATTGTATGGAATACTGTATTGTAAATATTAGTAATAGTACTTTTATTTATTTAAATTTTAAATTACTTTCTCGAATTTGAATAGCATTTAGCTTTAATTATTAGGGAAAAATTGTCTTCAACAATAGAAGAAATTATATTATAAATATAAGTAGAAATATAAATTAATTCAATATTTATTATCTAAGATTGTAGATTATCATATTTAACAATATATGAATTATAATGTACTAAGTTATTTCATATGAGAGTAATTCAAATGAAGAGATAAAATTGGTTTGAAGAAAGAGAAATAATTGTAATAAAAAAATTGAATAATTATTTGTTAGTTAAGAAAGAATATTTGAATATTAATTAGGTAAAATCTAAGATCGAACAACCTACTAATTCTTCCCATCTAACTTTACCACATAGAAGATAGAAAACTCCTAACTTTAAGAGCTTATATATATACATATGTGTGTGTCTAGCTATATAAAGTGTAAATTTAATTTGCTACATTCGTTTTTTACTTTTTAACAACATACTAAGTTTATATGAAGTAACTTCCACAATTGGTCACTATGTATTAGAGGTGTTTATTCTGACCCACTTTAAAAAATCACTAATACCTATCTGACTAGAACCAAAAAAGGAAGATACCCGAACCGCATTCTGAAAGCGGGTCAAATCACTCAGGTTGAGAGTCGGGTAGAGGGTCATATTTTTGTTATACCTGCCGGGTACCCGATCCAATCCATTTCAAGGGTAATTTTGCAAATTTCATGAATAGAGTTTCATTAGAAATTAATACTTACTAGGATTATTGGCAACTTCTATCACCTCTTCTTTTTCAGTTCCTCGTCTTCCCTTCTTTTCCCTCCTCAATTATCTCTTCTCTTCTTCTTTCTCGCATCTTCATTTCTCACACTCACGTCTGTTGGGATATATTTTGTGATTTAATTGTTGTTACTATTGGACTGTTACTACTTGCTAGTTTGTTGCTATTAGGATGTAATATTGTGATGTATTTTGTGACTTGGACTTAATTGTTGTTGACTTAATTGTGAAATTAACTTATCTAACTATCATTATTTAAATTTTTATATTTTGTTACTAGTGAGAATTGGGTACCCGTCAACCTGACTCTCTTTTGCGGGTATCTGGTCACCAAGTACCCTCCTTTGTATGGATCGGGTAGAGGATCAAAATTTTCTTGACTCGATCGATGAGGGTCGGGTGCTTTTTTTACCTCATAAACCGAGTACCTGATCCATAAACACCCCTACTATGTATTGTGCTAGCCAACAATCTTTGGATTTTTGGCACCAGAACGTTTCCTCATGTTTTATACTAAGCAAAGGAAATATATGAGTATATATATATGGTTAAATACTTTAAATTCTCTTAAAGTTTGGTTACTTTTGTAATAAATTCCCTAACATTATTTTTTTCTCAATTTATCTCTTCTGTTAGTATAGCTCATCAAACTAGCATTTACAAATTGTTAAATAACTAAAGTGCCCTGCTTGATAAAATCTTATGCATCCCTACAAATAGTTCAACGTTGGCAAGGCCGGAGTTTGACATCCAACTGGTCGACGCCGGCAAATCCTAATTTTTGACATCCCAAATCCATCTTGTTGGGAATCAATTTCAAAGCAAAACATTAATGTATATGTTCATGATTTCTTTCTAAATTTCAAATTAAATTCAAACACATATGACAACCATCTAAAATTTTATGCCATCAAATCTCAAGAAAAATCTCCAACCCCAAGCAAATACACAAAAATCTAAAATATCACAATTAAACTATTCTAACAAAATCAGAAATAAGTGAACTAATGTCCAAAAACAGTTTATAGAGAATGAGAGGGAGTTGAGAGGGAGGAGGAGATATAGCAGTGGCACACGAAAAAGGGGAGTAGGAAAAGGATCCGAAGAAGATTGGGGTGGGGGTCAAACTATATCAAAGGGTAGTGAACCGGAAAGGGATCAATAGGGTAAGGAGAAGGGTAAGGGATAGGTTGTCTTGGTAATGGTGTAAGGGGAGGGAAAAGTAGTGGCGGTGGCGGCGAAACGAGATGAGAAGAGAGAGGTAAAAGGAGTAAAAGATGAAGGTGCCAGTGACAATGCAAAGATATGAGAAGAGTGATAGGGAAGAGGGAGGGAGGAAGGTATGTCAAAAAAGGTGAAGATTTTGGCTATTATAACTTTGGTTGGAGTGTATGAACTCCCCGTTGAAGAACTTGGAGAAGAACCCAACTTTTTCATGTTGAAGATGAATCTAAAGTTTTTAAATTATAGTTTGAGTATTCAAATTTAAAGGATTTTTTGTATTGACCCCAAAATTTTAGAAACACAACCGATATTTGTGAACCTAGACTCATGGGTATTTTTGTCTATTCATCGGTAAGGCAGGGACAGAATTTTCTTTTTGACATTAATTGGTACCGTAGTTACGAATGACTGAGTCCCAAGAGCAAATTGAAAAAAAAAATAACGTTAGAGGGTTTATTACAAAATTAACTGAATCTTAAGGGAGTTTGATGCATTTAACACACACACACACACACACACATATATATATGTATGTATGCGCAACTATATAAAGTGTAAAATTTAGTTTAATACATTCGTTTTTAACTTTTAACAACATACTAAGTTTTGCCATAGTTTAATGTACACTATGTATAGTTACAAAGAACTTTTGTAAAAATATGAAGGAACTTCCACCACTGGCCACTAGATTTTAACTGTGTATTGCACAAAATAATATATTTATTCAATAAATAGTGGCAATAGTATTTTTATATGGTTATTTACGCTATTTAGACAAAATTTTAAGGTATTGTGTAAACGTTTAAGCATATCTCTTCATATCAAATTCAATATGAATCAAGTCTTCTCTTTATAAAAATATGATTCGTAAAACAAAAAATAACCAAAAAAAATATAGAATATAATTAGCATAAAATGGTCACAATATTTAAATAGCATAATGAAAAGAATTAATATTCAAAAAATAATGTTAAAAACTAAAGTATTAGTAATACTAAAGTTTATGAATTAAAGAGTAACTAACCATTTGAAAACAACCGAGTCACTGGCATACCATTCATTAAAAATTTATTTGTTTTTTCCATAGTGTGGGACTCACCACAAAGAAAGTCACTTGGCCTTTCATGTTTCAAACCTGTTTCATTTGGTCACCAGTGTTTTTAAAACCGGATCGAATCGAACGGTTCAACTGGTTAAATCGGAAACCGGACAAGGCACCGGTTCGGTTAAGGGATGAGCAGAAAGGGGGTAGGGTGAGGGTGGAAATGGTGGTCAATAGGACTACGAAGGGGAAGGGTAAAGGATTAGGGGTCAAGGATAGATAGGGAAGAAAGAAGATCTACAGAAGAGAGAGGGAGAACGCAAGAGTGGGGGGGAAGCAAAAGGGAGGAGGAGGAAAGCAAAATGGAGGAGGCAACAGGGGTGAAATAGGTGAGGAGAATGGAAGGAGGAAAGGAGGAGGTGATGTGGAAGGAGGAGAGGACAGTGTGATGTAGTGGAGGAGATATGCGTGGTAAAGAGTGAGGAGCAGAGGGGAAAAATGAAAGCAGCAAAAGGGAAAAAAATAAAATCAAAGAAGCAAAAAGAAAGAGCAGGGGGAAAAATAAAAGCAGCAAAAGGGGAAAAAAATAAAATGAAAGAAGCAAAAAGGAATAGTAGAGGGGGAAAATGAAAGCAGCAAAAGGGAAAAAAAATAAAATGAAAGAAGCAAAAAGGAAAAAAAAAATAATGGTAGAGAAGTTGTTGGAGGGATTTGAACACATGGATTGCAAAACTCAATACAACTGGCTAACCACTCGTCTATCTGTACTTTTGGGAAAATTATTTTAACTCTTTTTTTAAATAAGAAATAAATACTAAAGGCAAAAAAAAAAATGTGCTACCCGGGAGTTCGAACCGGTCGACCCGCGAACGGACAGTTCACCAGGTCACCTTCCGGTCGGAGTTTTAAAACATTGCTAGTCACTACTCTAATAGAATATTTACCTATATTGCATCTAATCAGTAATGTACGTGTCAGTATCTCAGTCATTTTTTGATAGGTTAGACATATAAATCATATACATGACAAACATACATAGTGTGAGACATAAAATTAATGTATAAATATAACACAATATCATGTACCCAATTCCAACCACCAAATGACGATAGAATACAACATTGTAAAATGTACATTCTCATAAAGGGATGGTATACCATTAGATAGTAAGTGTAGAATCATAAACTGTTGATGCAAAAATAATGTAAGTTCTAAGCTTGAGTCCTAGGTTATCCACGTAGAATCAATCCTCCAATGCTAGAGTATAAATTTGTGCACCAAACTCATGTTGAGTCAACTTGAGACAAAAAAGACGAGGTTGAGACAAGCCTTGTATACCTAGAGAAGTTTTGACTTTCAAGTTAGTTGTCTTAAATAAGAATGAAAAATGGGAGAGAAATGAGAGCTAAGAATAACAAATGAGTATTCTTATATTGGAATGAATCACTAACCTTATGAATTGTGCTATTTTAATACTCTTACATGAACTTGAATGGTTTGTGGATTATGTAGGGCAAAAATTTAATATTCTCGAGAATTAAATTTTCGCTCAACTTGATCTCGCTCGTTTGATTTGCTCGCACGAGTTTTTATTAGTGTGAGTTGGAATCCTTAGGATCGATCGGCAAAATCCCATGGATGAGAAAGTTCACAAAAGGTTGACGCCAATCATAATCCTCTGCGATTTCAGAACTGTTACCACATATATATTTTCCTCTTCTTCGATCCTGCTCAGGGCTAGGGGTAGCAAATAACGTTGCTCAACTACAATTTGTACATCTCTATGTTCAGGAATGGTCAAAGATGCTGCCAAGTTTGCCAGAGCATTCTTCTTTGGCATTTTCTGACCTCGGTATGTGGTTAATTTGTATGTCTTGGAATTGAGACATTAATTGTCTTGCTCTTTGATGGTAAGACACCAAATTTCCATTCTTGACCTCATATTGTTTATTTAGTGGTTTAACAACTAACTGAGAGTCTCTGAATGCTTTAACACAATCAAGGTGGATTTCAAGTGCAATTTCTAAACCAATGATTAACGCCTCATATTCCGCCACATTGTTTGAGCAAAGAGATAGAAGAGAAAATGAATAAGGTAATAGTCCTCCAAATGGTGTCACAAGCACAATTCCTGCCCCTGTTCCTTTTTTTCTTGACACCCTATCAAAATATAGTTCTCATGACGAGGTACTAGTAATGAAGACTTCTTCATTTGGGAGATTGTCTTGAATTTCTTTATTATCAGGGACTGGGTGAGCAGCTAGGAAGTCAGCCAATGCTTGTCTTTTGATTGCTTTTTGAGAGACATAAGTAATGTCAAATTCTGTCAAGAGTAGCCGAAGACCATTTGGCCAGTTGTCCTGACAAAAAGGTTTAGACATTAAATACCTCAATGGATCGGCTCTTGAAATTAATGTCACAGGGTGAGATAGCAAATAATGCCTTAACTTTTGTATTGCAAAAATCAAACCCAAACAAGTTTTCTCTATTGGAGAGTAATTGTGTTCAGCTCTAACAAGTGTTCAGCTAAGATGGTACAGTGTATTTTCTTTTCCATTCTCATTATTTTGGGCAAGTAGTGCCCCAGAGACCTTTCACGAGTTGCGATGTATAAGATCAACGGCTTTCCTTTAATAGGAGCCATCAATACTGGAGGCTTGGACAAGTATTCCTTGATACTTTCCAGTGCATTTTGACATGCGTGATCCCATGCAAACGGTATGCCTTTCTTCATCAGTCTTGTAAATGGCTGACATCTTCCAGATAGATTTGATATAAATTTTCTTATGTAAGCCAACCTTCCTTGAAGTTCACGTAGGTCTCGTAAGTTGCAAGGTGGAGGCATTTCAACTCTGGCATGATTGCTTTGATTTTTCTGGGATCGATTTCAATTCCTTGGTGTCCTACAATAAACCCAAGAAAATTTTCAGAAGTCACCCCAAATGCGCATTTTAAGGGGTTCATTTTCAATTGATGCTCTTGGAGTCTGTCAAAAAAAAATTTTAAATCATTCAAATGATTTTCTCTTTCCTTTGTTTTGACAACCAAATCATCAACATAACACTCAACGATGTTATGAAGGATGTCATTAAAAATGATTGTCATGGCTCTTTGATAAGTTGTTCCAGCATTTTTTAATCCGAAAGGCATTACTGTGTAACAATAAATGCCTTTCGGAGTGTGAAAAACTATGAGCTCTTCGTCTTCATTTGCCATCTTAATTTGATTGTAGCCAGAAAATCCATCCATAAAAGATAATACACCAAATCCAGTTGTAGCATCAACCAACAATTCGGGGATTGGAAGTGAAAATTCATCTCTGGGACATTCATCATTAAGATCTCTAAAATCAATACAGATGCGTACTTGCCGTACCATTCTTCTTTTTCTCTAGAATGATATTTGCTTTCTCTAGAATGATATTTGCAAGCCAAGTCTGATACTTCACCTCACAAATGAAACCCGTTTCTATCAATTTCTCCACCTCAACTTCAATTTGTATAATCAATTCAAGTCTGAATCGACGTTGGCCTTGTTTAATCGGGCGTTTATCATTTGAAACTACTAGTCGATGGACTGCTATTTTAGGGTCTAACCCAAGCATATCTTGGTAATCCCATGCAAACACATCTTGATATTCCTGAAGAAGGGTTTCGTACTTTATCAACTCTTCTTCAGAGAGAAAAGCACTTGCAAAGATGGGTTTAGGGCTTTTAATAGTGCCAAGGTTAAGTTCTCTCAACTCATCCGCTGTGGCTTGACTACCATCTTCAAGTTGAGATGGAGCTGGTTGAATATTTTGAATAAACTCTTCACAATTTTCTTGCAAAAGAGGAGGATTTTGTCCCTCCTCTTTGGGACTTTCAGCCAATTCTTCTTTGCAAGAGGTACAATTTACCTCCATGGATGAATTGGCTTCTACTTCCTTCTTACTTTCCTTTTTTAAGGTCCATTTCTTGTTCATTTTTAATTGGACTTGCCTTGGTTTTAAAGGTTTTTGCAACCTTTGAAATATGGAGTGCTGAGGACTACATGTCTCAGATTCTTCAATTTTAGGAAGCCCATGAAGCCTTTTAAATATAGAGATTCGAGGCTTACTTTCATTATGTTCCTCAGAAAGCAGGGCTATTTCATGATTGGTAAGAATCACTGAATCTGAGAAAGAAGAGGTTAATTCCAACGGATTTTGCAACCTTGAAAATTTGGAAGGTTGAGACTTGTTTTTCTCAAACTCTTCTTCGATTTTTGGAATTCTTTCAAACCTTTTAAACATAGAGACTCGAGGCTTACTCTCAATATGTTCCTCAGAGAGCAAAGATATTTCTTGCTCAGTGAAAGTCACCGACTCTGAGGATGATGAGGTTTCTGACTTGCCACAATCTTGATCGATCATGACATCTTTCAAGTCTTCTTTCGAAAGAGATTTCCCTTTCTTGAGCTTTAATTTTTTTTGGGTCTTCTGGGGATTGTCTTTTTCCGCCCAATACCAGCTTTCTACTTTGACTTCTATCTTCATGGAAGGTAGTCATGACCATTACTTGCGGTATCGATTGGTCTACCTTTCGAAGTGGACAAGTATAACTTATGGTCAAAGTAGTCATTGTCTGTTTAATTGAGATTATTGCCAATTTTCGTTCATTTGGTTAGTTTTTTATCTCAATTTCAAAACAATGTTTTGTCTTGAGGCATTGGTGCCATGCTTGTCTCTTTATTCTTTGAAAACTCGAGTTTTACTTCAAAAGATTTTTCTCGACAAGAAGATAAGGTGGCAAGAGAGCCAAATTCTCCTTTTATTTCTCATTTTTTGTCTTTTTCTTTCATCTCGAGTATTGGAGATGAAGAACTTTTGTAAAACTTTGCATCTACATAGTTAACCTCTTCGGTACCAAAAGGGTCTTGAGTCAGCTACCACCGTTTTTTCAATCCTTGTACCATCCTCTTAAAGCATTGATGGAGTGTTAAGGGTAGGATACCGTTAGCATGAATCCAAGGACGACCCAATAAGGCATTGTATGAGGTGTTAGCGTCGATCACATGGAATAATGCATTGGTTTCAAGGTCCTCAAAATTCATTTTTAACTCGATGGTGCCCAGTGCTCTTTGTCCATTTGGTTAAAGCTTTGGATTGTCAAGTTGGATGGGGAAAGATCTCGAATTGACAATCCTATGAGACGAAGGGCTTTCAAGGTAAGCAGATTTACTGTGGACCCATAATCAAGCATTATTCGAGTTACAAACATATTTCCAATAATGCCACAAACATAAAGAGGTCGATTATGATCATATCCCATTGGGAGTTTCTCATTGTTGAAAGTACAAGCCATGCATGAAGTACAAAACTCTTTTGATAATGGCGGACTAAAATCAGTCACATAGAGATCAGGTGTCATCATCACTTAAGCTTGTACTAATACCCTCCTTAGATCCTTTGACATTCATAAAGCATCATAAACACTTAGGAGAGTTAGAAGGCGCTTGAGATGTGCTAGGACATCATACCTGACCTGTTGTTCATATGGTGCATTTCATAAATGAGGCTTGACAGAAACTTTGGGATACCTCCTTAAGTGTTCAAACTTATTTTCATAAGTTTCAGGTAGAGGTTGTGCATCCTCTTCTTGAATTGTGGGTTCTTTAGGAACGATTTTTGGAAGACGAGCCATTTGATTTCTTACTTTGTCGCACTTTTTGTGGTGACGGCAATTGTCGAACTGAGTGCAAAGTGATTTCATTGGCTTCTAAACTTGAAGATTCTTCTTCTTCAAAAACCACCATACAGCACTGTTCTACAACTTCATTTTCTTCATCATGTTCGTTTTTGAAGAATTCAGGAGGGATATATTCAGTTAGCGTAATGGGTATTCTTTCAGGTTGAATATATTCCTCCTCTATCGGCACTGTAAATTCTTCTTTCGTTCCTTTTTTCCTCAAAATCTTATTCCTGGGCGAGTGGTTTGCATAGAATGCAAAGCATTGTGGATTGCCTTTTTGGTTCTTTTGCTCACACAAGTTTGCCATTCCTCATCCTCTGCATTTTCAATTTCCAAAGGACTGTTATACTTTTTCAGGAAAGACTCAGTCATGAGCTCATAAAGTGTTAGGATTTTTGGATTTCCTGGACGAGGCATGTCAGGATAAGTGTAAACATATGAAATTTCATTATCCAAATGCCACTTTAATTGCACCTTTAGGGAGAGAAACTGATGGAATAAGGTTTTCTTCGAATAGGGAGATATTGTTAGCAGCGGCGGGCGAATCATCTTCAAGCACAAGATCACCCTTATCAACCATTGATTGGATGATGTTTTTAAGAACATAACAGTCCTAATAGGATGACTAACAATTCGATGATAAAAGCAGTACTTTGGATCATTCTTTTGTTAACTTAGGCTTGTTTCTTTGGTTCAGGCAATTCTATTGCATTGCGCTTCTATTTCATTAATTGCTTGACGATGTATTCCACATATTCGTCATGAAATGTGTACTTTACACTCTTCTTTTCCTTCAAAGTAGGCCTTTTTTGAATTTCTTTAACTTTTGAACTTGAATCAGGATTGCTGTTACCACTTTTCTTGTTGGTATTGACAAAATTTGCCATAGACTGGCCTTTCTTTGTGAGTTTCTTGCCTTCACTTTTCTTTTCTTCCCACGACTTACCTTTTAGAGCACTCTTTTGTCTAGCTATTTGCTTTTCAATATTTTCAGCTTTTGAAACAAGTGCATCAAATGTTTGGGGTTCGGCAATCCCAACGAAAGTTGCTATCTCTGGCAACAAGTTGTTATAGCACATTTGGACAACTGATTGTTTGGTCAGTTTTTCGTTGCATTGGAGATTTAAATTTCTCAATCTCGTTATGAAGTCATTGACACTTTCATTTTTCCTTTGATGGGCATCAACTAAGTCAATTATAGAAACCTTCTTCTTTGAGCTCACAGTTGATGAAATTGAGCAAGAAAGGCTCTTTGCATATCATCCCATGTAAAGATCAAGGCAAGTTGTAGTTGGGTATGCCAACTAAAAGCAAATCCTTTTAGGGACTGGACAAATTGGCGGATCAATAAAGTATCAGAAAGAGCTGATTCACCACAGGCTGAGTAAAAGTAAGCTAAATGTTCTTGCGGTGAGCCATTAATTCTGTTGAATTTATCGAAATAAGGCTTTTGATAGCCAGGGGGATACGGGATCGTGTCATAATGAGATGGATATGGTTTACGATAACCTAACACAGGAGGATTCATAGATGCTTGGAATTCTCTGATACCCTCGGCTATCAGTGTTTTGATATCAGCTTGTGTTAAAGGTGCACTTGAATTCTGGACGTTTTCATGAGTTTGCACATGTTCTCGAGCCGATGTACTTGCTTGACTAGCCACTTGGGCAGCCAAAGTAGCTATTTTAGCATCTTTTTCAACAAGTTTTCTTTGTAGCTCCTGTACTTGCTCTTTAAGAGCTGATGGGTGGTACCAGTGACAAAAACTAGCATTCTTTTATTTTGAAACTCATTAGAAATCTGTAATTTCCTCTCAAACTCCCTCATTAATTTTGAAGGAAAGTCATCCTCTTTGAATAGAGATTCAAGATCTCCAGATAGAGAATTAATTGATGAGGAAGCCACAAGCCCTTTTGGGCTATTTGATCTACTTGAAGAAGCCCTTGTCATATTGGAGTTAGACTTAGTTGACTTCATTTCAATGGGGGACTTGATCGTGGTCGATGACTCTTCAGATGGAGCTAAAGACATCATTTTTGCTCGAGATCGAATCGCCAGGCCATCATACGGTCAAAACCGAGACTTCGACGAGTGAGAAGATCGCATTACATAACAAGACAAAGATCCCTCCGTCGTAATTCTTTTGGTTCGCCTATCGAACTCATGTTCAATTAATCGTTTTGAAAGAACAACTGGATTCACGGCTTCCTTTGATGGGACATGAACTCTAGAAGTCGGGATCTTGTTGAGAATCTTCCACTTGCTTTCGAGTCCCCTTTCTATTTTTCCTTTGTTTTGTCTTTCTTTCAATGGGGTGTACAATTGTAGACCTTTCTTCGGCCAAGTCTTTCCCTTTTGACATTAGCGAGTTGAGTTCAATAATTCTAGGCTTCAAGGCTACTATTGTCTTTTTCTTTGAAGCCTTTACAGAAGCTGTAACCTCAACTTTTGGGGTCTCGAAAATTAGTAGTTGAGATTTTGGGGAAGAAGTATTTTCTTCCTCATGAACAAATGTTGCCATTACAACTTCGGTTGATGGTAATTCTACCACAAACAACCCAAAAAGGATTTGATTAGGCTTGGATCAACTTTCTCGATCATGTTAACGGCAACATGATTTTTGCTAGTGTTGACCATATTAGACTTGTAAAACCACTTTTGAACAGGGTCCCGCCCTCTATTGGAGTCATTTTAACTCGTTCAAAATGAGTGCTTTCATTCGGACAAGTTTTATTTTGCCCGTTAGATGACCTTATAATCATGGAGTAATTGTTCGAAACCCCTTGAACGATGTCGTTTTCAGAGCATTTCCAGCTTGCCCCTTTGTAGCTTTAACAATCGGAGCACTTTCTTTCTGCCCCGTTTTAGTGTTGATAGTTGAAAGTGCGGTAAGTTTTATTTTCTCCTCACGGACTTACGTGGTCGAAATGAGATCTTTTTGCCCCCTAACAGTCGGGGTGAGCGTATTTTGCCTACTCGTGGTCACGACAAAGGGGCTGACCTTCCTTTGCCCCCTCGAGGCCTTGGTGGCTGGAGCAGGCTTCTTTTCTACCTCGACAACCTTCGTGGTCGGGACGACCTTCTTTTGCCCCCTCGGGGCTTTGGTAGTTGCAGTGAATTTCTTTTTTACCTCAGCAACCTTTGCGGTTGCCAACGGAACAAATCGGGACATGGTCAGCTCCAAAGAAAGCTTAGGGTGGTCCATTGTGACTGTCACCACGTCATAGCCATTCATTGATGCTTGTCCCCTTCCGCATTGAGTGCTAGGAAGCTCATGAATGAAATGAATCACGATTTCTGGTGCCATCTTAAACCTTATAAGACAGCACAATAAAATTAATTAACTCAACAATTAGAGATGAAAAGGAGAATGGGTCCCACTAGGGATGCCAAAAACCATGTAGGACAAAAATTTAATATTCTCGGGAATTAAATTCTCGTTCAACTTGATCTTGCTCGTTCGATTTTCTCGCACGAGTTTTTATTAGTGTGAGTCGAACCCATTAAAGATATAACTATTCAAGATATTTTAAAAAATGCAGGGGTTTTTAAGGAACTTCACCCTAATAATCCATGGATAAAATAAATACGATAAAATCCAATATATATTATAAAGACAATAAAAATCCTTAATTACATTCCCTAATTTTAGAGAAAGACCTTTTGATTCTGATTGTCAATTAATTAATTTTACTTCCAATTGAATAAACGAGGATAGGGAAGAATTTGCATAATATTTATTTATGGGATTGCACCTAAGTAATATACTTAACCTACCGACGTACCTTACAACTATTACCGGGATCAAACCTTACATAGTTCGTGTGAATAAAAATTCACTTGTATTCGGATCATTTCTTTCGATTTTTATGGGAAAATAAATTTTAACCCATTTTATAATTTTGATGGGTTAAATAGATTTAACCCATTTTTTACTTTACTTTTGTGGAATTTGAATCGATGAAAAACTTTTGCAAAATAATATATGTTGTAGTTCTTGCAAATGAACCCTTTGGAGGGGTTTTCTACGTATCCAAATTGGAATCAAGCCACACGTAGTTCTTATGGAACTACAATTTTAAACATCAATTTTTCTTTACCATTTGAGGAAATTGACATTTAATTGAGATTTGACCATTAAAGGTAAAAATAATTTGGGCAAGTCTGAAAATAAATCCAATTATTTTATTTAATCCTTTTGAGACAGATATTATTATCGTAAACAGCTAAGTGCACACGAAAGCCAACAATTTTAATTTAATGCCTTAAACGACAATTTTTGGGTACTAAGATCAATATAATTTAATTTGGCGTCTTAAAAAGACAATTTTAGGCACTAAAATCAAATAATTTAATTTAATGCCTTAAATGACATTTTTTGGGTATTAAAACCAAATAATTTAATTCAATGTCTTAAAAAGACAATTTTAGATACTAAAGCCAAATAATTTAATTTAACGCTTTAAATGGTAATTTTTTAGCTCTAAGGCGCCGTAAAAGACAAATTTGAGCAGGAAAGCTATTTTTCAACCTAATCGGCATTAAGACCAATTATTTAATTTGGGCCCGAAAGTTGATTATTTTAATTATTTGACAATACCACCGCTCTAACTTTAACTCTGCATAATACTTTATCATTATTTTTATTTAGCCGTAAAGATAATTTCAACATAATCAAGTTCCAATAATAAGCATACAAGTTAGACAACAACTTGCATACATGTAGTTTTAAAATGAAATAAATTCGAACACATGCATGTATAAGCCCCTGCTTCTCATAATGTTTGAACGATCGTTGAAATTAAACATGATTTACAGTAGCCTATTTGTTATCCAAGAATGAATTTGAAAATTTTAAACCTGTAGTACTTAACGGATTACATAATAAATAATATATAATCTCACATATATTTCAAAGCAAGTTTAAATTGAAACTTATCTCTATCCTTATTCTCTCCAAATATATTATGTTGGTAAACAAAAGTTATCTTTGAAGAGAAGTAGGATTAGATAGTTGCCAATATTGATAAGGAATTTAACACTTTTAGAACTCAAACAAAATTTGTCAAACTCTCCCTTATTTTAAAAGAACATATTTCTCGTCATTTTAGAATCTGAGATACCAATAGTGAAGGGAGACTATAGGGAAAGTTTCAGAGAAAGAAAAATGAAGGAAAGAGTTAAAAAAAAAAAAAAGTTGTCTTCATATCTTACCGAATCGATTTGACGAACTTGGTTGTATGAACCTCTTTTGAGCAACTTTTTTTTTTTCACTCATTTGAAGTTTTCACTATTTCTATGTATCTAGGCTTCACCTTTTTTTTTCTTTATATGCTCTCCTGATAATTTTTTTTGCTCTCCTCTCCCTTTTGTGTGAGAATTATGTGGATTTATAGGCTTTTTTTCCATCAAATATCAGCACATGGGTAACCCCCACTCTCCACAATATACCCATGATTCCCCACTACTTTCCACTTTTATTGTTTTGTTTGGAGAACGTGGATTGTTTGTTTACAGGCACATGACCACCTCCTGATTTCTATTGACGTGTGGTTGTTATTTGCCTAATCATTTGTAAAAATAGTTGGCTAATTTCATTTACCATTTACTGTCTTTTCCTTAGTTATTGATGAGATTATGAAGTGGTTAGATTGCCACTTCATGGATACATAAGTTTCTTGTGTGGTTTTGTAATTGCATGGAGTGGTCTTATGACCACTTCATGAATTTAACAGCCACGATTTTTTTTTTTTTTTTTTTTTTGAAAGTTGGCAAATTGTTTCGGTTATAGTTTAGTTTTATGGCAACAACAATTTATCCATGTTGACCACTTCAACAGCCATTTTATTTACTTGGGATAAATTAATTTTGACAGAATAAATTTTAACTGTCAAAAAATTTTCTTTAACAGATTACTTAGCCCTTTAGAGCCGTAATTGACTTAGATTGAGTATCATTTTGACTTTAGATCAAAATGATAAAAATGCCATTGTTAGTTTATGGCCAGATTGCCACGTTCACGTCACTTATTTGGGATTATATTTTAATCTCATCAGTCGTATTTCATTCTCAAGTCGAATTTATCTGAGTTAAGAGTAACCTTTAATTTTCGACTTGTATCTTAGCTAGAGTCGTGTGCTTCGTGTACCAATATACATTGGAGCTAGTAAAATATTGGCCGGAGCCAATACTTGATGACTAACAAATTTTGAGGCCATTGGAGTTGGATATTGTTGCCTTTAAAGAGACATTAATATCTAGTTATAAATAAAATACTTAAATCAATTAAGCTTAACTAGATGATAAATCGCAAGCATACGGTATCAACAAGTATTTTCTATAGTAGCTAGTGGAAGTAGGGATAGTTCCTACGAAAACTAATGGTCAATTATCGATTATTATGTTGGAATGCTAATTGAAAGGTTGATTAAAGAAAGGATTTTAAACTAAACTAGGTTTAAAATTTAGATGAGATTAAAAGGGGTATTAGAGGTTATGCTAACCAATTTTTCAAGTTTTGGTTAATTAAGTCAATCAAAATAGAGGTTAATTCTAGATTGTAACCTAATCCCGATATCTCGGTAATTAAGTATGTCAATCTAGTTAATCTAAGTGTGGATCCCTCCTACTACTTAAACTAACCAAACTTGATTAACTACCCATGGAATCCTAATAACCAGCTAAATGAATTAGTCTGCCAAGATCTAATTCTAACCCTAATCCAACACTAATCTATATCTATAATGGAAGTCAATTTCTGTATCCCTTCAATTAACCCAAATTAACTAATGGAGTGATAAATTTCCTAATTAACTCTAAAGCATCTTATTCCTAATTAACTCTAAACACATCTTAGTATTACCTATTTAGTCTATTTTACTACCTAATCAACTCATTGACCTCTATCCATTAGAAATTAGCATCGCACAACTCTAACCCTTGTTAAACTAAAATATATTGAAGACAAAAAAGCAAATAAAAGTATAGAAAAGCAATTAAATGAACTAAACATGGATTCTAGAAACCAGTACAAGAAGTAAAAGCATTTAAAGGAGACAATGAAGTGTAACCCAAATGGTAAGACTACACTTCACCTGTGATCTAGGTCATGAGTTATAATCATCAAGGGGGTAGGTAGAAATCCACTACAGATACTTTTTTTTTTTTTTTTTTTAAAAAAAAAGTAAAGACATTTAAATTTAGGACGATGAAAGCATTAAATGAAGACTTTGAAGTTTGACAACGGGTTTTCCAACAAGCCTTACAGGGAGCTCTAGGAAATTTGAATAGTTGTTTGAGCAAAGAGTTACATTTAAGTACTATTAGTGCCGATATTGGAATGTTAAGGTCGATAAAAGAAATAACTGATTAGACTTTAACTGTAAAATGAAATCAAACAAAGTATATTAAATATATATAAAAAAAAAAAAGTCTTACAAAGTTGGGGAATATATTACACACCATAGATGAAAACTAGTTTAGGAAAATTGAAGAAGAAGAACTAAAATTTCTCCCCAAGTGGGGAAGAGAAAAGAAGAAGAAAAATAAGTGGTGAAGTCTCCCAAATTACCCCAATAATGCATTATTTATGGTAGGGTTAGGGATGGGGAGTTTAGAATGAAATTGCTCTTGAAAAAGGCCCAAAAATGGCCAAAATTGCGTCCTCAAGGGCCTGTCGCTGCTGGCGAGCTGCCTAGACAGCTTTGGTAGCCTTTGCTGTTTCATGCTTAAAATTCTCATCCAATGTCTGATTTAATGTGCCATTTTTTTCCGTGACCCTAGAAAAGAAAAACACATTAACATATATAAAATAACACATAAAAACTTAAACAGGACTCTCATAAAAGCTAAAAACAAAAGACGAACAAACAGGCTATAAGGACAAAAATCCTAACTCTTGGCAGAATTAAATTAAAAGTACAATATAAACTGTAAGCACTAGAGCATACTAAAATAAGATAATTAACACCTAAATAAAAATTAAAACATTAAATAAATACATACTAACACGTAAGAGTAGAAATTAGACAAAAGCACACACTTAACCTATAAATGTTCGAAAATAGTACCAAAATTAATAAATTTAGAATATATATATAACTCTAATTTTCTAAAGTTATTAGATATCAAGGTAAAATGCTTTTGATATCAAATGCTATATATTAGGTGTTCTTTTATCCCTTGTGAAATTAAAAAGCCAAGCTATGCTTTGGTCCCTTTGTCATGTGGAGGAAATGAAGTACCAAAAACTTGAACAAGTGCTGAAATTCTTTTTATAAAACCCCTTGGTAGCTGTGTTATTGCTAGTTGCAGGTGATTTGGATTGGAGTCATAGGCAATAATCGAGATCATGAGTTTTTCCATGATTTAGCGACTTGTGGTCCTCAAATGAAAAACATAAATTAGAAGGTATTCCAAAGAGGGAATTTTTTATCTCAAAAATTTTTCGAACTACTTAAAATACTTAGAATGACTGGTAAGTAAGTAAGGGGTCATTATTCAGTTGTGAAAGGAGGCCTTTCTTTTATGTTCTTTTTTAGGTAAAGAAGGCCTTTTCTCTTCTACTTAGAAGAATTTTTAACTTTAAGAGTTTACCAGGACTTGATGTAGGCTTTTACAACTCGTACTTCAAACGGAATGGGAATCAGCCTTAGTAGGGGTTTCGAACTAACAATGCATATAGGTAGTCCTTTTATGGACCTTTGTCCTTCATTTCCTATGTAGTTTAACCATTTTTTGGCTTTGAGTTGTGGCCTTCATTATTCCAACTCTTCCCATGTTGTGAATTTTATCCATCTATGATGTTATACATTTTCGCTACAATTTTAAAACTTTCTTGAACTCCAGGTTTTTCCATAACCCTTTGCCCCTCGTAGATACTTGATATTTTTTCAAGTGATCTAAGGAAAGTTGTTTTAGCTCCCCGGAAGGTTATGTTGCTTTGTTAATTTTCTGACTTCGTCGTTCGTCATAGTCCACGTCTCCAAAGGAAGCTTGGATTAAATACTCAAGTACTCTGCTTAGGCGTTGAGTTTAAGTATTGTTCATGTAATGCACCACTTAAATGCTGGCCTTAGAAAGATTTTGTTTTTGCCCTTGGAACGGTAAGTCATGCTCTTGAGAGCATACTTAACTTAGGTAGTTCTCACTTGGAACGCTTGAATTTTCGTCCATGGAAGGGTAAGTCATGCTTTTACCAGCATGCTTAGCTTAGGTTGCTCTCACTTGGAAACTTGAGTTATTGCCCTCGATAGAATAAGACCAAACTGATCCTAGACACTACTCTCCTAATTAAAGCTTATTTTTGCCTCTGGAGATGTAAGCCTTGGTCTTCAAACCAAACTTAGCCAAGGCACAACTTCTTCTAGGTAAGTAAGCTTATTTTTGCCCCCGAATAAGTAAGCTTTGTTTAGTATAAGAGTTGGGACCAAACTTATCCTAGGTACTTCTTTTCCTAGGTAAGATTATTTTAGTCTTCGGGGTGGTAAGCCTTGGACTTGGGACCAAATCTAGCCGAGGCATACCTCTCCTAGGTAAGCTCATTTTGGTCCCCAAAGAGGTGACTTTGGTTTTGGGACCAAACTTAGCCCAGGCACTATTCTCCTAGGTAAACCTATTTTTCACCCTTGGAGTGGTAAGCTCTAGTCTTAGAACCAAACTTAACTTATGCACTCCTTCTTATAGGTAAGTTTATTTTCGCCCCTAGAGGGATAAGCCTTTGTTTTGGGACCAAATTTAGCCTAAACACACATTTTCCTAGGTAAGCTTATTTTCATCCTTGAGGGGTAAGCCTTGGTCTTTGAACCAAACTTAGCCTAGGAACAACTTCTCCTAGGTAAGCCTATTTTTGCTCCTGGAGAAGTATTCCTTAGTCTTAGAAGCAAACATAGTCTAGGCACACTTTCTCCTAGGTAACACTTATTTTCCCATTTCTCAGAGGGTTAAATGTTGGTCTTGGGATCAAACTTGCCCTAATCATACTTTCTCCTAGTTAACTTATTTTTTGCTCCTGAATGGATTAGTCTTGGTCTTGGGATGATATTTTTTACTGACAGAAGGGTAAACCTCACTCTTGAGATGAGACTTAACTTGTAGAAGTTTTCACTTGAAAGACTTAGGTTTGCTCCCTGAGGGGTAAGATGATGCTAGAAGATGAGATTTTTAACTCTCAAAAAAGTAAGCCACACTTTTGGGGTGAGACCTAACTTGTAGAAAGTTCACATAGAAAGACTTAAGTTTGCCCTCGGAGGGATAGAGTGATTCAGAAGGATAAAATTTTGACTCTCGAAAGGGTGAACCTCACTCTTGAGGTGATGACTTAGCTTGTAGCAGCCTTCACTTAGATTGCCCACGGAGAGGTGAGATGATCTTGGAGTGTGTGATTTTTTTACCTTCGAAAGTGTGAGTCTCACTCTTGGGGTGAGATTTAACTTGTAGAAGCCTTCTCTCAATACTAGAAGACTTAGGATTGTCCTCGGAAGAGAGAGGTGATCTAGGATGATGTAATGTTTAACCCTCGAAAAGGTGAGAGGTAAGCCTCACTTTTACAATAAGAGTTAGCTTGTAGAAGCCTTCACTGTGGAGGACTTAACTTTGTCCTCAAAGGAGTGAGGTTATTCTAGAGGATGAGATTTTTAACCATCAAAAGAGTAAGCCTCACTCTTGAGGTGAGACTTTTCTTGATAAGCCTTCACTTAAGAATACTTAATTCTGCCCTTGGACCCGTAAGGTAATTCTGGAGGATGTGATTTTTGATACTTAGAAGGGTAAGCCTCACGTTTCTAGTTCGACTTAACTTGAAAACCTTTACTTAGGAAGATTTAGTTCTGCCCCGGAAAGATGAGGTTATCCCGGATGATAAGATTTTTTACCTGCGGAAGGGTGAGCCTCACTCTTGGAGTAAGATTTTGCTTGTATAGAATCCTTCAGTTGGGAAGACTTAGGCTTGCTCAAAGATAAGTGAGGTCAGATTTTGGAGGATGTGATTTTTTACCATTAGAAGGATAAGCCTCACCCTTGGAGTGAGACTTAATGTGTGGAAACCTTCAAACCTTCACTTTGGAAGACTTAAGTTTGTCCTTGGAGGAGTGAGGTGATTTCGGAGAATGAGATCTTTTAACATTCAGAATGGTGAGCCGCACTTGGAGTAAGGCTTAACTTGATAAGCATTTACTTCTATCTAGAGTTGTTCAAAAGTTTTGAGAAATTTACTGAATCGATTTAAACTGAATTTTTGAGACTGTTTTTCTAAGAAGGAAAACCGCATCGAAGTAAAACGAATCGAGATCGACAAATGTTGGTTTAGTTTTGATTTTTAATATTAGAAATTGAAATAAAACGAGTTGAATTGAATGCATGTCTTTTCCAAATATTTTTTTATGTTTCAAACAATATTGTGATAAGTATTGTGACAAATTATTTAAATGTTGAATACTTCTAGTTCATAATTAACACAATTTAATTAAAATATAATTTTTATGTGTTTTTATTTCAAATTTTAAAGAATATATTTCTTTATTATGCAATGAAATAATGTTACTCAAACAAAAAAATAATAATGTTAAAGAACTTCTTTGTTTAGAAATAAAATATTCACAAAAGTAGCTTCATTGTTAATGAATATGTTATTGGTAACTAAATGAGTAGTTGTTGAACATCTATATATACGTGAGAGGGAATAATGAAGAGTTCACTTCCTTCGTTATTAATGTAAAATCAAATAAATTTATTTTATTGGAAAAAATTCTGACATATATTGTAAGAATATATGCATCTTGATTTATTTAGAAATCACATTTTCTTTTTACCATTTGATTTTTCATATGATATGGGATATCAATTACAATTTCATTCAAGTATGTTTTTCATATGATATACTTCTATTTAAACATACAAATTAAGAGATCATACTTTAGTTTGTGCTCATTTTTAGGAAAGTATTTATATTTTCTAAACATTGAAGTAAATTATAATCACATTCATACCATTTTTATAAGTATTATGTTTATATATTTATATTTAAATAATCATTTAAGAAAATATTTCTCTCAAAAATTTTTATTTTCACAATTTAAAATTTCAATTCCTAATCAATTTTATTAAATTCTATGTTTCTTCAGTTTTTTCGTTGAAGTTTAATGCTTTTAGTAAAGAAGATTACCTAATTAAATATATAGTTTTGGCAAACACATGGGAAAAATAACAAAAACTAAGAATAATGATTGAAGTAAAGTTGTTCACAAGCGCTAGAAAATATTATTGCAAGAAATAACCTGAATACAGGGGGCAAAAATCCTTGTTGGGGCGACTCCAATTGTGATTCCAATATATACCACTATCTGTAATTTTTATGTTCTTTTATTTCATACAAGAACTTGGTTTCCTTTATTTTTTATTTTTTATTTTTTTCTTCTCCTTTTTGGTGCATAGAGACAATTTTAATTTCTTGAGCTCAACTTGTGGAGCTCTTTTTGCACTAACAAACTAACGCCTGAAACTCTTGAGGGTTAGAGATCTGAATACACTTTAAAAAAAAACACAATATTGTTGGTGAAGGTTGGGATCTTCAAACGAGCACCATTATGATCTTCTACGATGCAAGAATCAGTCCCTTGACACAAGAATAAGTTAGTCGACGTCGACATGTTTAAGATCCGTTTGACACCATTATTCGGTCACTATATGATACTCTTTCGTTTTAAAATAGCTGTTACTTTATTTAGTACGAATAGATTTAAAAATAATAATTAAATTGCATTAATTTTACAAAAAAAAAAGTTTAAAGTTACCCAAATACCCTTTTTCATTAATATTTCAACTATATAATCTTTTTTCATTAATTTTGTTCTAAAGATAAAAGTTGAAAAAATATCATTTAATACTTTCTCGATTTTCTAGAGCAATAAATAATATGAAACATAACAAATTATCTAAAGTAATAATTATTTTAAAAATATGTAAAAATAGCCCGGTTCTCTAAAATTATACCACCTCTTCTATATCTTATAGTTTTTACATGTAATTTGACTTTTGTTTATAGTTTATATTAGTCTCATATGTTACACAAGACTTTTAACATTACATTTTCGAGTTACAGATAAACTTTTAAAAAACACAAGTACTTTAATATTCTAATACGATAGTATATCAAAACCCTAAATAATTAAACTTTTTACAAATTTTGAGAATGGAAGGCTAAAAAATTTTATGTTCTTATATAAAAACCATGAGACATAAATGTTAGTATATATCTAAAATTTATTTCTTCTATTAAGATAATTGTGTATTACAGTAAACAGGTTAAACACATCAAACATAATACAACACGCGATAAACAGGTCAAACACCAACAAATAATTAATCAGTAATATTAAGGTTGACATTCGTGATCTGAACGCAATTATGATATAACATAATTACACGCAACAAACAGCACTTCACTGACCGTTCCAAACATCAAATGATTATCTATCCATCCAGTCTAATAGACAATCCTGTTCAGTACGGATGTGCATGTCATGTCCACTGTCCACTATCCACTCTGTCAATGAAATCCAATGCTTTCATCCGGTCAATATCAAAGTCGATTACAGGAACAAATGTCCTCCCGAAGGGGAAGGGACCCTTCTTTTCGCTTGTTGAAGAATGGCTCCAACTCTTACTTAGCCTGTCATGCTTGCTTAATCTTGTTTTTGCAGTGTAAAATTCTTGACTTTTACTTATCCCAGGAGTCGGTTTTCTCTTGCTAACATCAAGAAGCATCTCCTGGTCTTCAATGGTCAATGTTGGGGATGGAAAATTTGGTTTGTGTGAGGTCAACCGAATTGCTTCTCGCCTAGGAATGCGAATAGATCTAATTCTAGCTGTTGATTGGCTGACAAGATGATGAAGCCACACCACCAAATCAAGAATATAAGCTTCAGTCTTCTCCTTATCTGCATGATGGAGTGTCTCAATCCGAAGTAAATCAGCCTGGCCACCAGTTCTCTGGTTCATCTTAGACCTAAGAAATAAGCGAGTATATGATTGTAAAACAAACATAGCAAAGATAACATCTACAAGAAAGAATCCAACTCACCCTGCATCTGCCCATTCTGAAACCCAGCCAAAGCGATGGTGAGCCCTGGTTTAAACCAAATTTCATTTCGAAAAAGGGAATAAATGAGTTTCACTACAAAATGGGAAAGCTTAAAGGAATATCGCAGGAATAATAATAGAAAATATAAATGAATATAGCTGCTTTAGTACAGAAAATGCCCCCCTATTGAATTAGAAGAAACAGAGCAAACTATAAAACAGTATTAATGTTATACTGTCAGCATTGAGGATATATGGAAGTTTACTTAGTCGTGTTGGTGGCCATTGGTACAAGCCAGCACAATGTTTTCTCCATTTCAGTTTTGATTTGTTCAATTGTTAACTGCAAGAAGGCAAATATGGAAATCATTAGGAGTGGAAACAATAGCATGTGATGGAGAAAATTTTCACAAAGATCGATAATTAGCCCATCATGAGTAAGAGGAAAGTTATAAGTTTTGTTATTTAAAGATTGGTTAGAAAATTACCTCTTCCCTAAGCTGAAACCATCGCAATTTAGAAGGTAAAACTAACTTTATACTTGGAGGCAGTCCTTGGTATAAAGTATCTCTCGTATTTGGCGGCATTGAATTTGATTTAGTAACCTGATTTTAAATAAATTGACTTAGGTACTTGAATAAAATTAAAAGATGAAATCCATCTTAGTGATTCAACACTTGGCCCTCATTTCAAGCAACACTTAAAAATATTACCTCATGGATAAATTTGTTCCACCATGATGTGAGATTCAAATTTAAATACTAATAGTGCATACATTCTTGTATCAATTTATTAATTTGTTTATTTTCTTCTTTCAAGTTGCAATACAACTAATAAATTTATTTCTTCTGAAGTTAACTCTCAAAGTCATGTAAAACCTGGATTTTATAGAGGAATTTGATGCAGTAAATAATACAATAATACCCAAACCAGTAAAAGAAAATTGGTTTTTGCCATCTAACTTTGGAGTTAGCAGACCTGATAGCATTTGATCTAATGGAATCTAGAGTTTAATCAAAAATATCAGAAGTAATTGACACGATACAATTCTACCACAATCACATGTCTGATCAAATGCTGGAAAGCGAAACAATTGTTTTCTTAAACTTGACAGATAAAAAAGTGGCATCTCAAATGGGATACAAGTGCTATTTTCCATCCTCTTAAAGATAAAAACAAAGGGAAGCACTCACAGGTTTAACTGAAGAATATTAATTTAATGTAAGTAAGAACATTTTACAATGCAAATCACACGAAACCACAAGGTTAGAATTCTCCATAAGATTAAGCATGAGTCAAGCTTGAAAACCAGTTACACTCAGCTCAACTTCAGCTAAAAAGACGTGGTCGAAAATGACTTCCACCTCAGTGGAATTCAATTATTTGGCTCAAGCTCAACTGACACTATATCATGAAGTCTCGAAATTGACTTGAATGGGCATGACAACAATCAACTCCCATAAATATTTCTTCTTAACAAATCAATCCACTCATATTTTAAATTATCCAAATCTGCTAACAATCTAATCCAAAGTTATAACTTCAACTTCTCAAATTTACAACTCTATTTTTTGTACAAAATATGAAAAAGTTAGGGGCTGAATTTAATTTTCTCACTTTGAAGAAAAAGCTTGGCCAGATTTAGCTGGGCCAAGGACTCTTCTTCATTGAAATTATGGTTTCAGTGATGATAGGTTTCGTGGTTGTTCACTGTGACATTGGTTTCAGTTAGAGAAGATAGAGAAGCTAGGTGCGTCAAAGATTGGTTTATAACAGAAGAAAGAGAAATAGATGGAGTAGAAGCACAGGACGAGAGGAAAGAAGAGAGACTACTGGAGAAGGAGACAAAAAAGAGAAACAAAAGAGGAATCTGGTATGATTAGTGTGGTTGGAGAACTTGAGCAAGATTCAAATTGATCAAACTTTTCTGCAAGTACGTGGCTAATTATGAGCAGTTCAGTTCATTTGCGCCTATGCTAAATTAGACATTAAAGCCTGGGATAAAAAGAATCTTAAATCAAGCCCGGATGAATATAAATATGTCAGGTTCCCTTCAAACCTAATCATGTTCTCTCCTTTAGCAAGCTACAACTAATGCAAGTAACTATAACGAGCAGGTCAGTTTGTTTGCACCTATATTAAACTGGCTATAAAAGTCCGGGATAAAAAGAACCGTATAATCAATCCCAGATTGGTATAAATGTTTCAGGTTCCTTTCAAAACTAATCACGATCCACATTGTTCTCTCAGTAAATAAACTACAACATAATGCAAGAACCATGCAGCAGAGACTTGGGGGTCCTATTGTAGATTTGTAGGAATTGTCAAAAGCCTGAATTTAGATATCTACAACTAGCACGACTTTTATTCTGATGCAGTTACAACTTGCAAAGATTATCTGAAGAAACAAAAGAAACAAAATATCAATCATATTTTTCCATCTTAATCTCCAAACAAACAAAACAAACAAACAGACCAACAAACCTTAATCCCACTAATTAGGGTCTGCTGCATGAATCTTGCTACACCATTGTGCTCTGTCATGGACCTTATCCTCCTCAATTCCTAAATGGGCTATATCTTTCTTACAAGTTACCCACCAAATCTTTTTCAATCTTCCCCTACCCTCCTATGTTGACTACTCTCACCAAAATCTATTGGCCTGACATGCGCTTCTACTGGTCGTCTTAGCACATGACCTAACCACCTTAAACATATTTCTCTCATCTTCTCATCAATAGATGCTACTCCAATCTTCTCACGAATATGCTTATTACGTATCTTGTCTATCTTAGTGTACCCACACATCCATCTTAACATTCGCATTTCTGCTACTCTCATCTTTTGCTCATGTGTGTAATTCACTACCCAAATACTCAGACCTAGAAAGCATCGCTGGCCTAATTGCTATTCTATAGAATTTATCCTTAAATCATAAAGGAATTTTGCGGTCGCATAATATTCCCGATGCCACCTCCATTTAGACACTCAGATGGCTAGACTCCAACCAGCTTGTATGCGATGTGTAACATCTAGATCTATACCACCATCACTTTGAAAAATTGATCCTAAATACTTAAAATTTTTACTTATGGGTATCTCTTGATCTCCGATACTAATCTCTATTCCATTCTTACGTGCACCCTGGCTAAACTTAAATTCCATATATTCTATTTTTGATCGACCAATTTTAAACCCTTTTACCTCAAGTGTCTCTCTCCAAACTTCGAGTTTAGCACTAACCCTATCTTTTGTTTCATCTATTAACACAATGTCATTTGCAAATAACACACACCATGGTATTTCCTCCTGTATGTGCCTTATAAGTTCATCTATAACCAATGCAAATAGATAAAGACTTAGAGTTGAACCTTAGTGTAAACCTATATTTATAAGAAACTCTCGTGTCAACCCTCCTGGTGTTCTCACAATTGTAACCACATTCCTATACATGTCCTTTATTGATTCTATATATGCTATTCTAACTCCTCTTTTTTCTAAAACTCTCTACATAAGTTCTTCTATAGAGACTTTATCATATGCCTTTTCAAGATCAATAAAAATTATATGTAAATCTTTTTCCTTATCTCGGTATCTCTCAATGAGTCTCCTTAAGAGATGTATTGCTTCAATAGTCGATCTCCCTAGCATGAAACCAAACTGATTATTTGACATCATAGTCTCATTTCTTAACCTTCTTTCTATCACCCTCTCCCAAAGTTTCATCGTATGGCTCATTAACTTAATACCTCTGTAATTCACACAATTTTGTATATCCCCTTTATTTTTGAATATGGGTATGAGAATACTCTTCTTCCATTGGTCAGGCATATTTCTACTCTTCAATATTTTTTTGAAAAGATTGGTAAGCCAATTTATGCCCTTCTTTGCTAAGCATTTCCGTACCTCGATTAGAATACCATGATATGTCTGAGTCTTCCTTTCTTCAACTTCTTCAAAGCCTCTTCCACCTCTTATTCCTGAATCCTTCGATAATATATTACGTTTCTATACTCCTCAAACATTAGCTAACTCTCCTAAAATGATATCATCTCCATTTTCTTCATTGAATAGATGATGGAAGTATCTCTCCTACCTTTCCTTAATTTCCTCATCTCTTACTAGCACCTTATTACTTTCATCCTTGATACACTTGACTTGGGTTAAGTCCTTTGTTTTATGGGTTGTTGCTTTAACAATTTTATAAATATCTTGCTCCCCTTCCTTAGATTCTAATTTTTGGTAAAAATCTTCAAATGCCCTATCCCTCGCTTCACTTACAACCTTTTTTGCCTCCTTTATCTTGTACACCTTCATCCCACCACCAAGATTCTTTGTTTATGGGGGCATAACCTCTTGACTCTCCAAGTATTTTCTTAACCACTGTTCTCACTCTAGTTGCCATCTCATTCCATAGTGCCAGATTCTCCTGTAAGTCCCAAATACTTTGCGTTAACAAATCTTTCTTAAAAATTTCTTCTTTTTCCTCCTTTAAATTCCTCCACTTAATTCTAGGTTATCTACGTAGGTTCCTTCACGTAGGCTTATTGAAGTCCTCATGTGATGTTTAAACCTCAAGTCCACAACCAAAAGCCTATATTGTGAGGTTAAATTTTCTCCAGGTATAATTTTACAATCTCTACAAACTCTCTTTCTTGTGAGGAGAAAGTCAATCTATGACTTTGTTGAACCATTTTTATAGGTAACTAAACGTTCCTCCCTTTTCTTGAAAAAAGTATTGATAATGCAAAGGTCAAATGCCATTCCAAACTCCAAGATTGATTTTCCTTCTTCATTTCTTCCCCCATAACCATATCAACCATGCACTTATTCATAGTCTTCGTTATCTCTTCCCACATGTCCGTTTAGATCACCTCCTATAAAAATTTGTTCACCTTGGGGGACACTACCAATCATCTCATCTAAATCCTCCCAAAACTTAGCCTTAATGGACTCATCTAGACCTACTTGAGGCGCATAGACACTAAAGATATTAATAGTTTCACGTCCAAAAATTACTTTAAGGGACATAATCCTATCTCCTTTCCTAGTCACCTGTACTACATCATCCTTCGTGGACCCATCTATAATAATATCTAACCCATTTCTAGTCATGTTTACTTTTGAGTACCAAAGTTTAAATCGTGAATTATCTAATAGTTTATCCTTTTCTCCTACCCATTTTGTCTTTTGTAAACACAAAATATTAATTCTTCTCCTAGTAATTGTATGTACCACCTCCATTGATTTACCAGTAAAAGTTCCAATATTCCAAGCTCCTATTCTAATCCCATTCTCTAGAATATTTTTCTTGCCTACTACCCTCCCCTATTATGTGAGGATCCTTGCATATTTTTCATTATACCCAGAACCCCATGGAGATGTAGCAGCCTTTGCTCACTATTCGCCGCACTCAGGCAATGCGACACGTCTCTTATGGGGAACACCCTAGCATTAGCGCAATATCGTAGTGGATTCATCTCATAAGATTTACAAAGTTTTACGCTGACTGTCGACCTAACACAACCTTACTCCTTTACCCGGGCTTGGGACCGGCTATGCTAAGAAAAACTTGAGCGCTAACACAGGCGGAGTTATCTTAATCCCCAAACATTTGAAAAAAATTATAAAGGAAGCATTTGAGCCAAGGAATATGGATATAAGTGTCCGATTAAAGATTACATAGTAATCAATAGGCTAATAATATCTACCACCCAAAGATTAAGAAAAGATTAACCTAAACAACTAGAAAGGACAGGTATACTTTGAAAGAAAACTAATACAACTGTCCCAATTAATTTTCGGTTTCTGGTGTTCTGTATATTTAGTTAACCATCTAAACAAGTCCACTTCAACTTCTACTTTCATTTGGTTAGTGAAACCATAAATTTTGTAACAAAATTTTAGTAATGAACAGACAACATGGAATTTATATCTATGGCCACATTATATGCTAATCATTTGCAGCCATGCAAGCAAACGTCAAGGAGTCCATTTAATCAATTGAAGCTAATTTGGTGATACCATTTAATCAATTGAAAGCAAGTCTATCATATATAAACAAATAAAAACAACAAACATCTCTCAAGTAACAAAAAGTAGAGGCAACTACAAAAGAGAGTGGAAGGGATAAGAAAAAATAGAACAAAAAATTAGATAAGAATATGAAATTCAACATAAAAGATAGGAACAAGACTAGGGTGATATAGAAACTCTGAATGACTTGTTATAGTAAGTGGGCAATATAACTTACAGCTATATCAATCTGAGTGATGATATCTGCATAGTGTAAAGCAAGACCAGCGGATCCCAATCTCTGATGGCTGTTCTTTATTGGTTTATATCTGTCTGCAAATATTTGCAAGTAGGTATACCTTTGCAGTAAAGAGATAACTTATAATTTTTCTGTGGACTTCCAGAAATCAGATGTACAATCCACATATCACCATATATAATAATGGTGAAATGTTTGTGTTTCTCCATTCGATGTCAATGGGGTCCATTTCCCCATGTAATAACAATATCATGTAAAATATATTTGTTCACTTGGAAAAAAGGAAACACATTTGAGGAGAAAATAATTTAGAGGGAATACTAAATTTTCAGCTTTCATCTGGAACTTCAACAGATATCATCCAAAAGATGATAGTCATTATTTTCAATAAACTTTCTTTTCTACCAGCCACAAACTGACAGTTATAAAACGTCCTTCTCCTTGTCAAAGATGCCAAAGGAGACATAATTCACACTAATAGATTACAACATAAATGTGAAACACAAAATTACATAGCCAGCAAATTCAGTGCTTGAGTTGTTAATCTGAAAAATATGAAGTGGAAGAATTCTTCCCCCCCCATGGATTATTAAGCTTTCACAGGAATCTAATTGAGCAGTGGCTCTTTTTGTGTATATGTATAGTGCTTTTGATCAATATGAAGGTGTTATCAATTTTTGGTAAAAAATAAAAAATAAAACAAAAAACAATTCAGTCCTCAACTTCAATAAGCATCAATACTTGGGAAGTATGGTGGAAGAATAGAACAAAAGGAAATTACATTTCTGCTTGTAGTTTCAAAGTTAAGAGGTGATGCAATAGGCTCAGTATATGTGAAGGACTGAACGTAATAGGTTAAAGTTCAGAATGCATTACCAGCAGTGCTAAATGCAGCAAGGGTTTCCAAATGCACGAAATAGACAATGTGCACAAGCTTCCCCATCAACTGAAATTACAAAAACTGATTATTAGCTGGTTTTAAGAAGAAACTTCATTAATGCATGAAATCCTCAAGATGTGTCATTTAGTCAAGTTTTCTCACCTAATAAATAGCAAGTACGAGGGCTAATCTTAAAACTACTACTGAAGATGGAAATGTTATCAATTATAATGAACTGATACCTCTCCCAAATTCTTAGACCAGAGTGACTTCTTCTTTAAACTTCTGACAAGTTTAATTTGGCTCTTCAATTCTGATAGGCTGAAATCTATACGATAATAAAAAATAAAAATAAAAAATAAAAATAGTTCCAAAAAACCATGATATTAGCATAATATATAGATGGTGGAAAAGGAGAAGATAAAATAATTTGCTGAATAAGTTGTCAGGAATGAGGCATAGATAGCAACAATAAAAGGCACAACTGTGAATAAAGTACCAAGAAACAATGAGCTCAAGAAGACTTGAAAAGCATCCAACATATTTCATTGATCTCAAACAAAAATGACACATGACATACTAGAAGGTCAAATTATGTAGCAAATATTAGATAATGAAGCCCAACACTCCAAAAACTGGTGTAAATGGTTCTCACAAGTTTCAAAGGTGAACAGATTTTTGCAAAAGGAATGAAACCCAAGTGACTTCTCCAATTGCAGAACCTTGAGAAACAAAAATTAGAGTTTTGCATGCCCAAATCACAATAAAATTTAAGATGAAAAAGAAAAATAATGGACTTCTTCAAAAGTAGAAGAAAGGAAAAGATTGTAGGGTGAGCCTTCTCACATGCAACTCATCAGAATAACATCAAATTATTTCCGGATTTGAGAGGAAAAGAAGCCAAGAGGTTGATTGTGACTACTTTGAATAACATCAGAACTGGAATAGATCAACACAACAGTTATTGCATGAGAATAAAACTTCCCTTCTATGGACTAATTATACATAAAAGTACATGGGAAAGAGAAACTCTATCAAGCACAAGAGAAATGAAGCATTACTTCTTCCAAGGAAGAGACGATCCATTCACACTAGATATTAGTCCTACTAGTACTTATAACCATCAGGAGGAATGCAAGTTTTCAGGGGTTTTATATGTTATAAGCATAAAACTGGGGGACGATAAGACCATTGGTGGGAACTTCATTGGGATCATTTTTTAAACTAAAAGTCCTCCTTTCTCTTCTAGACCATCTTCTTCTTCCTTTCAAGGTAACCAAGGTTTGAGTGATGGTGATTTGGACAAGGACAAGCTTGAAGATCAACCCTGGAGTTCCTATCAAGGTAACGTAGTTTATTGGGTGCAATCATTGGCTGGAATTTGGGGATTTTGTAGATAGGAAGAGGAAATTGGATCATGAAGCATTTCCTAGAAAGCTCAGTGTTAATCTGGCAATATGGGTGCTTAAGATCATTTGTTTGGACTTAATAAATGCTTGAATATGACGTAAGAACTTGCATGATTAAAGTTGCAAATGTTTGAGCTGGTGGTTGGAATGTTGCAAGTAGTGATTTATTTGCCTGACGGTAGAGGGGTCAACAGCTCACAACTTTCTGGCGGCCATCCCAAAAAAGTGCTTGTCTACCACTAGGCTGCTTGCACTCAATTGCCGCTGTTTCTCTTCCTTTTATTGTTTGTTTCCTTTGTATCCTTTTAAGGGTTCATTATGTTATATCTTGAGATTATTTTTGAGAAGTTAAGATAGAGAATTGAGCCATGTTGATTGTTCTACAGGTTTGAGGTGACACTTGACTACTTGAGTTGAGTGTGGCGTCATGTTTGCTATACGAGGTAAGTGGCTCTGTACTCTCTATAGCTTCCAAATGAATTATGAAATTCATACGATTTTGGAACTACTATTTGAATATAAAAAACCAGTATGAGTATGTGTATCTTAATTGTTCTTCCATATAACTGAAATGTGTACTTGTGGTTCATTTGAAATGCTCCAACATTTGACATAAGAGGACCATATGTACAAAATGCTTGATGCTCATTGATGCCTATGTTTTAGTTTATCGGTTAGGGAACTAGTTCCCATTATTCTGGGTACCGTAACAACCCAGAGTAGTTGGTTTTGGACCACAACAACCAGGTTAAAGTTGGTCAACTCAACATTCAGATTAACCAATTTTAGACCCTACCATGGGGTTGTAGAAGTTGTAGAATTGCATCTTTGAGTTAATCTGATGATAACAAAAGGGAATAATAACCACATGCTATATACTCTATCAAACTACTACTTTGTAGCTGCTGCACATCTACTTATTTTCGTAGGGGTTATAAATGTTTTATGTATGATTAGATTTAGTAAAATTTGATCAATGTTTTAGAATGTATATGTGATTCCAACATGGCTCAGGCCAGTGGACAAGTACTTGAACAGTTTACTGAGAAACGTGTCACTCATACCACTTTGCTAATGCTTTGCTCAAGGTGAAGAGGTATTGTATGAGGAAGAGTATGATCCCACTTAAGGATATTAGAGCTTGATTGTTTAGTTATGAACTCTCTTGTGGAAGCAATAGACTGAATCGTACAACTTCTTATGATATATTTGAACACATGTATGAATTCAATTTGGAGTTTAATTATGCTTTTATATTTTAAATTTGGTTAGTTGATCATGCAATAATTGGTTGAAAGTCTATGTATGTAACTTGGGATGACTAGTGACTGTAATGTCAGTTTGCTAATTATATTATGATGTTAATTTTTGGCTTTAAAGTTTATTTGTTTTGACCATTTCATGCCTGCTGTCCAGGGTACGGGCATTAGCAGTCACTAGATCCTGACTCAGTCAAGAAATTTACCTAAGAATGACTGATCTCAATCGAAAAATTTTGCAGGCCTAATATGAATGTCTAGAAGCATACACATTTGATGTGCAACAATATACTCACATCTAGAGGTGGATTATCAAAATGGATAAATGGCTGGTAAATGGATAGTAGATGAAATTCATCCAATCCATTAAAAATCATTTAGTATATGGATCTATATGGATGAATTTAAATGGTTATTAACACATAAACATTATCCACATAAAACCATTTAAGTTTTTGCTGTAGTAAATTTTCCCACCTCCCATTCTCTCTTCCAACACACTAAAACACATACTCTCATACACATTAACATACACAGTCAAACACACAGACACACATAAACACACTTAGACAGTAGACATACCGAGTCGAACACTTACACACACAGAGACAGACTTGCTCAGAGTCACACGCTTAGACACACTCTTGGGCAGAAATTCACATACTAGAGCAGAGATCATACTGAGTTATCAAGGATAAATGCAGTTTGTAAGTATATTGCGTAGAAATATCACAGATGCCAAACTTAGCTCAATAATTAACATAATCCCGCTGCTGCTTATGAGAAATGGCCAAGACATACAACTTTGCACATGCAAGGATAGATAACAACCAAACAAAAGAGGTCACTGAAAAAGCCAGGACATTGCAAAAAACATGACCCAGGCAAATTCATTGATGATGTTCCTAGGTATGGTCGACCATACCTAGAAACTGATTTGAAACTGGTCCAGATGAATTAGAGAATGAAAATGTTTGCCATCTAGAGAGAGAGGACTGAGAGGTGAGTCTTGGTGTGTGAAAGTACTTTCTTTCGTTGTCTCTTTGAGCTTGGGGCCTTGGGCTACATATTTTGTTAAATGGGTCTAAATGGATAACATGGGTTATCCATTTAAAACCATCCAATTAGATGTAAATGGTTTATCCATTTACATCCATTATATTTTTTCAACTCATCCAAATCCATTTAAAATGTGTGGATTTGGATGGATAAATGGTTTTGGTTTAGAATTTCCACCCATAGTTACAGGCTAGAGCCATGTCAAAGACACTTGAAGCAGATGAATAAATAAAAAATATATATTTAATTGAGTTTTCTAGAAAATCATGTCCTTTATAAGAGCAATGCCATAAATGAAAATGAGAAATAACCAAGAGAGCCCATATATAAAAATATAAGCGTAATTACCACTCTGAGTAGGATTTGAGTTACCATCTTCTTGTGCTTTGCGCCTGTAATCTTGTTCAAATGTGTCTAATGCACGCAATTCATGGTATAGCTCCTAAAACCAAAACAAATCAAACATTTAATCTACCAACATTTACATAAATTATGTGTATAAAACTCCACTATGATATTTTTAAAACGAATTACTTCCATCTATCTGCTAAAAGTTTTGAAGAGACAGAACAACACAGAGTAAGATTGGTAGAACTAAAGGAATACGTTCATCTTCCAAAAGAATGGAAAATTTTTCTTTAGCTTTGTTTAGAAGAAGATGCTGCAAATATCATTTATCCAGGTGCTACCTAAACTGAGGCCTTTAAAATTCAAAGCAGCTAATAACGTGCTTGTAATTTTGATTCTGCAAAGAAATTTTGGTAATTCTTTCGCTTGATAGCATCACTCAAAGAATAAGTCCTCTGATCCGACCCTTGAAACGCAATTCTGTATGTTAGATACCATATCAAACATTGGAATAATACAACTGAAAATTCCTTTTCAGCTTGCAAATTGAAAAAGTGGATTTCAGCTTTTGACTACTTGAATAAATAAAGTTCTTTTTTGGAATGAAAAATGAACATTCTGATTAAATGCATATGTTTTCCCATAGCATGAACACAATAGATGATCCGATATCAGACATCCTAATCCACGAAAGAAACATGTGAAGGAATTAACAGAAAGTGCTTTGATAGCATTATTTATGAATTAAAAAGAAAAAAACATATATTATATGTAACAAAGAAATAATTATTAAATATACATCAAAATTCCATCTGATCTCTGAAAAAATTAACCCTTTTGGGCCTAACAGGACAACCAAGGCAACCCAAATCATACAGCACCACATGAGAACCATGGCAGTTGAATGCCTATAATTATGAATTCAGAACAATTGAAGTATGCTACAGGGGTAAAGATTTTTATAGCCAAATTATATGCACTTCACAATTTGCAATGTGGAAGACTTCATAAGCAACATACAGAACGTAGATTTTGTTCTCACTCTTTCAAGTATAGTGAAAAGGAAAATGTTAATCTTTTCTATGGCAGTTTTGTTTGAGTTATCTAACTTAGAGCAATTACTTCCCTAGCAGTAACACCCGTTTAAAATCTGCCATTAACAAGGTATTCCTATTCTGAACAATCATGAAACCAACTGGTACGGCAACAGCGTTGTGTTCCTGGAAAGAATCATGCTCAGACCCAGAAATACTTGTGCTAGCATAAGATGCAAAGATGAAGGCTCCGTGGTGTAGCACAACATAGGGGTAATCTTGCCTACTAGCACGAGAAAGGATCTTAGAAAGTTCTTAGAAAATTCCTGCAGCAAGCAAAATATCAAACTACCACTTAAGACCTAAAATTATAGAAAGAACTAAGACTCAAGGGAATTAAAAGCCTTGCTCCTATTACAGTGACACCAAAAGAAGAAATCTTCACCGACATATTCCTATTCTCAATCAGGCCAGTAATGATGCAGTCGATGCTAAATTTAATCATCAAGATTTTGCACCAGCTTCAATTAGTTGTAGATATCATACTTTAAGTAATTTGGTCTATTAATTGGCCACAGGAAATTATTGCGTCCTATTTAGTTGCTTGATTATATTAGGAGTTTTAAGAGTTATTGTTGTTATAGGAATAGTCTTATAGGTTGTTTCCTTATCTACTTAGAATGGGTAGTAGGAGTTCTATTCTCAATAGAATTCTGAATTTTAGGTAGTTTTACAGGCCTTGTTACTTCATCAATTTAGGCAGAGATCAGAGATTGATGGATTAAAGTATTTAGTTATTTGTTTATTTATTTTGTTCTACTTCGTCAAGAATCTGTTGATTCTCTTATTGTTCCTTTGTTTCCCCTCTGATTTCTCTATATTACACTGTTCATGGTATTGTTCACAGCTGCCAAAATAGTCCCAAATTCCCCTCATTCCTTCTGCTTGCGCATGTAGAGAAGATACCGCAATTCCAATCTTGTGCTACATCAAGTAATCTTCTACCAAATTGGAGTGTGAGAAAAACTATAAAAATCATTATTTTTAGATTTTGTTGAACTCACTATTGACTGTATCATTCTCCTTGGTTCAAAAAAACTCGACCTTGAGTGTTAGAAAATTGTAAGATGAAGAACTCAAATGTCAGATATTTCATCTATGAATTAGAAGGATAACAATCAAACATTGCTTGCATTTTACTTGATGTGGCAACAAGTAAATACATAACTTCATAGGCTGAAGTCTGAACATTAGGAAAGTCTCCAAGGACAAAGTCAATTGTGGGAGTAAATAGAATAGGAAACTTTTTTGACTTTGCTCTTGAACTTGCCCAATATGTGTTCGAAAAGTTCTACACTTAAATTTTCCTTTGTCACATTCTACACTTAAATTTTCATTTGTCACGCAATCATCATTCAACAATTATCGTCATCATGACATCCTAGTTGAATTCTTGATGACAACCACATTATTATCATGGAAGAATTCGTTGGAGGTGCAGACTAGGCAGATTAACTTCTCCATGGGTAGAAAGTCATTCAGATGAACTAACTTTAATAAGCTGTTTTCCCAGAAATAAATCCTCAATTCTTTCAAATCTACCAGCCATGCTCACGAATCTACCAGACTGCTAAAACTAATCCTATAACAACAACTATGACACCAAGTTGTTCCTAATATAATCAAATAAGTAAATAAGAAGACCAAGCTATATAAGCAATTTCTGAAAATTTCCTGCAACAAGCAAAAGACAAGAATACCGCTTAACACCTAAATTTCTGAAAAGTACTAAGACACAAGATAATTAAATTTCTACTACAATGACACCTAAAGAACTCTTCATTGACCTATTCCTATGCTCAATCAGACTGCTAATCTTCTGGCAAGTTGGCGCCTGAGAAAAATCATAAGAATCATTATATTTAGAAGACAGTTTCTTTAACTCATTGTGACTGCACGACTCCAAGAAAAAATTGTCAACATGGTAAATAACAGTTTATAAGCAGAGATCACCAAGTACTCTTTCAGTTTTCAGTTAAGATATGTAAAAATTTAACAAATAAAAAGCATCAAGTAGGTTTTAAAAAGAATTTATTAGGGAACGACAGTATATCTTATGAAACAAAATCGCTCTCCTTGTTGCAACAAGTGCTTCCTTTTTCAAGAAGATCTCTTTTGTAAGTTGTTACAGGATGCACAATCAATATACGCCCCCTTTTCCCAATTTCATATTGAAACTTCCAAAATAGTCTTCTCAGATGATACAGCAAACACTCAAGGGTGCTTGATTGGAGGCTATGGGAATCAGGAATGGGAGTAAAACTCATACTTATTGTTTGGCTATTAGGTATGGGAATTAAAATTTTGGAATCATACCCAAAAAATCAGTCATTTCCAATACCCAAGTGAATTTGAAGGTTTTGTGTTAATTCCCCTTAATATTAGTGGTAGCAATGTTTATGGGTGTAGTAGTGCCATGGTGAAAGGAAGAGGTGAGGAAAAAGATTTTAAAAAATACATAATAATAACAACCATAATATTTTTATATGATATTCATACCCAAAAATATTTACCAAACACCAATTATTTGAATGAATCCAGTGTACAAAACCTATACCTATTCTTTAGGCATGAATCCGATTGCAATCTAGATCCCGATCATAAACCAAGCACCCCCTGACCCCTCCCATTTTAATTAAGATTAAAATAAAATACAATTAACTAAAAATTGTGGAACCTACAAAATATTGGTTTGCTTTTACATCGACATCTAATCATGCAAAACATCTCAAAAAAAAAAAGGACAGAAAACAAATAAATGGCATAGGATGTATAAAACATTCAAGTCAGGTGTTTTACTTTTAGAAAATAGGGGAAAACAATTTAGATATCACAAAGAACAATCATAAAACATAAAATGGCATTAAGTACTAAAATGAAGAAAAAAGAAATAAACATAACAAGGTAATACTCACGGTAGTAATCTGAACCAACGTCATGAGCTGCTGCATCACAAGCTCAGCTTCTTAGATGTTTAAATTGCTTATGTCGTGTAAACAAAACAGTACTACAGACAATGCTACATCTCACTTGAAATGCATTATAAGTGCGTAAGTGAAACCAGATACAAGACTATAGCAAATTCTTACTGAAATAGAATGTGCCGGTCCAAGTTGTCCGACTGAAACAGTATGTTCCGGTTCAAGTTGTGCCACTGAGGATCTTTGCAAAGATTTCCAAAGCGAACCACTTCTTGAGAGAACAAGCTCCAATTCCTCCCTGTTCAAATCAAAAAGTATTGTGATGTATTGATTGCATAACCAGAGAAACTAAAACATGTAAAAATAGGGGCACAAAATGTTTGATTCAGTCTTTTGTATAAACCTCTCGTCTTTCGCAGCAATTCTTAGAAGTTCATCCATATCTTTTGAAATTAGGTGTTGCACACTTTCAGAAGGGAGCACCACTTCCTTCAAATGTCTGATATTCTCCTTCGAAAGGAAATTCATAATGTTTGCACCCTTAACAATTGTATTTGCAACTTCAAAAGCTAAAATTGAAATTTTATATCCTTTCATTTTCGTCCCGGATGAAAACGCAACACCCTGGTTCAAGTTTATCATATTGCTACCAAGTGTATCCAACACATCCACTTTCTTTCCCAGACCCACTGAGAGTGCACTCTCTTCTGAAACCTATTATCCAAAAACATATCACTGCAAAGTTTAAAAAGGAAAAAGAATTTGGATGAACAAAGGCATTAATGTGAGTCCTCAGTAGATATGCAAGTAAAACTCTAATAGAGTAAGCAATGTGCTAGGAACAATCATGACCGACAGATAAACTAGACTAATAACTGTTAATGCAGAAAGATGGGGGCAAGAAACAAACGTCAGGGTAACACATGGGATCAAACTAAAAGAGGAACCTAAAGCACATGAAAGGCAATATGAGCACAGCATCCTCTATTTTGTTTTAAAAGTTATATATGTTTATCTAGACTCTGATGGATTTCATATCTGCTAACTTCATGGTATTGGCATACTTCTTCTCTTATCTACTGCTATCCATACCTCAAATTTTAGACACTCAACAAACCAATTTGAATCTAAAACATACATGAGAACTTGAGGCCAATCATGGCCAAGCTCACAAGAGTCCCGAACAATCCAAGAGTCTTTCTGAAGCACGACAGCAAAACAAACAAACAAAAAAACAAACAAACGAAAGAAGCCTTATTCCCACTAAGTGGGGTCAGCTGCATGAATCCTGTTCTTATATACCATTGCGCTCAGTCATGAACCAGTTCCTCATTAAGTCTAAATGGTCTAAATATTTCTTACAATTTAACCACCAAGTCTTTTTCGGTCTTCCCCTACCCCTTTTGGTTAACTACTCTCTCTAAAGCCCACTCACCTGATAGGCGCCCGTACTAGCCGTCTTAGCACATGATCTAACCACCTTAAGCGTGTTTCTCTCATCTTCGATCGGTGCCACTCCAATCTTATCCCAAATATGCTCATTGCATATCTTATCCATCCTAGTATACTCACGCATCCATCTTGACATTCACATTTTTGCTACTCTTATCTTGCTCATATGCATAATTCACTGCCCAACATTCAAACCCATAAAACATCGCTAATCTAATAGCCGTTCTATAGAATTTACACTTCAGTATTAACAGGAATTTCGCGGTCACATAATATTCCTGATATCATTCTCCATTTCATCCATCCCACTTGTATCCGATGTGTAACATCCCTATCTATACTACCATTACACTCTGAAGATTCTAAAGCAAGACAGCAAGGCATGAAAATAATTGAAAAAAGAAACTTATGCTCGACAATACTTTAGTCTCGAACTACATTAGGACTTCAGATTGTGGTTTGTTTGCTGATTTTCAGTGTCCAAGTGTGTGTGCTTGTTTATAGCAGCCTTGGCTGGTATTAATTGGCTGCCTAGTGTTCAATAATGATACCATCGTAGCAGTCATAGGCAGAATTTTAAGGGAAGCATAAGTGGAATTTCACAGGACACTCGTAGTTGAAAGTCCAATGGTCACACATAGAAGTGGCCAACAACTTTAATCTTCATTGGCTCTATTCTAGTAAGAGAAGGCTGACAGGTTGTCGGTATTAGAATCTATAAAGAGCAAGTATTAGTTATTAAAATGATTATGAGATTACAAATAATAAAAGTTTCACAATGACTCGCTCTCTTCTTCTTAAGAATTAAGATCGAGTATTCTTTTGAGGATAAGCCTTCCATATTTATTTATGCAAAGAAATGTATGTCTTTTTTTTTTTTTTTCCCTGAATGTACTCAAAACAATTCTTTCATGATTGAAAATTACATGTTCATCAAAAACAGACTCTTTGGGATGACAATAATGCTCATCCTTATGGTTCAATTTGACACTCCCTTCGTTTTTAAACCTATTCAACTTTTAGTGGAGAGACAATACAAAGATGTTTTCGTTTTAGTTGGCACTCAATGTAGCGACCAGGCATCTACCTTAAAGAAAATAACACGTTCTTGAAACAGTAAAACCATAAAGTGGGCTGAAATAGGATCAAGTCTTCTATCTTCTACCCATAAAGGATTTTCTGCAAAAGTTACTGAAATAGGATGAAGTCTATTATCTTCTTCACTTAAAGAATTTCGTCTCAAGTCCTAGCTCGCTAACAATGAGGAGACTACAAGATTAGTTGGTATTTCCATAACTAGGAGCTCTTAGAGTAGGAACTTAAAAGATACAATCTGTAGATTTTAGGTACTTATAACACTAAAGTCATTTTTGCTATCAATCATGACTTGAAATTAGTGGTGTTCTACAATTCTCTTACTTGTAGGTTTCCAAAGTGTTTCCTTTAAAAAATTTCATAATTATCCATTACATTTGCTGAGCTCTTTGTTTTACTAATAAAAAATCTTGCAGAAATTCTTATGTCAAAAATAACAAACATATATTAAAATCCTAAGCTTCCATCTTCTGATGGCTGCTATGATTTAAAAAATCCTTTGACACTATATTCTAGTCAAAACAACGCAAATACATTCAATGTCTCAATTATCACACAGCAACAACGAATAGTAACGATTTTTGACAGTGTGTTATGCTTGTGCATGGAACTCTACCAAAAAAAGAAACACTTTTAAAGATGGAGACAGTATCTCATGAATTCAAGAACTTCAGTATAAATGAAGAAACAAAAAACCACATCATCACAATAAAATCCTAAACTCAAAAGTGAAAGGAAGGAGGATATGATGAAATTGGTAGATGCCATAGACTTATTAGGGATCGAGCCAAGTTAAGGAGCCCAGCTGATTTCCAAATCCAGAGAAACCCTAGAATTTGTAAAAAGTCGCAATCCTGAACCAAATCATATTTTCAAACAACAAAGTCTCACAACTTGGATAAAAGGATAGTGCTTAGTGTTTGAAATAAGGCAGCCTATTTAGTTCCTAAAGAACCTAAGAATCAATTGATCTTAAGATAACCAATGACTCTTAGAAAAGGTATGCTTTCTCTTTTCCATTTACACTAGGAAAATTTTGAAAACCTATTAGCCAAGGCTTATTTCTTTTTCATTTGTCTTAAAAAACTTCTCATAGTCTATAACATGATACATTTCTTCAGGCAATCACTTCAAGGAGGCATGTCCATACAAACCATTTCAAGTTCAAGCTATATAAAAAAAATAGGAAGTACACTAAGACATCAAACCTTAATTACCATTCACTACCTTCGTGGCACAATTTTTACAACTTCTTTAATACCACAGTATTGGTCTATCATTCAACTTATAACTTGGTTACTAGATGATTTTCTATAGTTTTAGAAAAAAATTACAAATTACCCAAGGAAGTAGTGAACCTTGCCTACTCAGTGTCGTCTTTTTTAACTACCTTCGAAGAATTTTTTAAAGCCTCAAGTACATATGCCATTTGAGGCCGCATCAAAGGCTCGGAATTTAGACAGGCCTTGGCAATAAAAGCCACTGCCCATACTTCCATCCAACGATCCTCATCAATGATTAAAGATGGATCCACAATTCTTCCTACAAGTTTCATATCATATATGCTCTTTATGTATAGCAGAGTACTCTTCATCCAATCTTTCATGGAGGTGGATGATTCCCTTGCAGCACTAAAACCCAGCTTTCCTGTGACCAGCTCTAGCAGAACCCTTCCCAAACAATAAACATCATAGGCGCACATTGCATTAGGTGTACCTGGCCATACATACAGGTTTCAGTTTTTTTGAGATAAACTGCTTCTGAAGTTAAAGTAGCTTTCTTAACAAACATTGTTATTCTCATTCTTTGTTAGGTGAATGTGAGATAGGAACTAATTCTTTTATTTTGCTTGGCAAGGAAAACATCCAGTTTAAAGGGCAGAATCAGATTTTAAATCTACTTTGGACTGGATTTTCCTCAAATAATAAAGGAAAGAAATAAAAAATGAATTAATTAATAAAGAAAAGAAACGGCAGTGGATATGTAGATAGAAAGCCTACAAAATTAAAAAATCAGACTCACTTACCGGAAGTGCCTTGTCCATAGACTCCATACCTCCTGCATGTAAAGAAAAATGACCGTTGAGGATTCAGCCAGAGAAGTAAGTAGTGTAGTCAATCAGAAAACTGGACAAGCAAAACATAGGAAAGTTTCACACTATTGTACATACAATTACTAAGGTGGCCACAAGAACTGATTACATATGGTAGTAATCATGGAAAGAGAAGCCATTTATGTATATGTGTGTGTGAAATGATTTAAAAAGTCACAAATTCAGGACCACTTGTCAAAGCCACTGTGTTTGACCCATGTGGCAAAATCATAGCGAATCACCAAACCCTGATTTTAGATACTCAATCAGATTTCGTTCCTTACTTTCCGGACACCTCAGTGGCTTTGTCACATTGTATATTTGTACACACACATGAAGAGTATATAAATAGTGTTAGCTGGGATTTCAAAATCTCAATCCCATCGCAGTCTGCAGTCATTTCACCAATCCAGGCTGATGAAGTGATGCTAGCCATAAAAATCAGAGAATTTTCTTTGGTGGTTTTGATTAGTTGTTGTAAATACACTTCCTTTAATCAAGTACTGACAAATAACAGATTATTTGTGTTTGCAAGCCAACTGATTACCAAAAATACAGCAGATATGAAAATTAACTCATGGAGAATCGGAGATAGAATACGAGAAGTATCCCAACAATCAACATACTTACTTTGGCAGCCGCAGGAACCTGGAAATCTTATTTTGACTGGTAGTCTTATTTTGACTGCCCTCTGTTTCTTCAGCTGTACAAACCTCAGCTGACTAAGGCTTCCTAACCGCACTCCAAAGTTGTCATCGAGAAGTATGCTACTAGCTTGAATATCTCTTTTAAGTATCAAATGACAACCATTATTTCACGCCATTATGGAATAATCAACATGTAGCATAAAGAGAAGAATAAAATATACTGAAACAATTTAGGCATTGTAAGTCTTAGACTACCTGTGAACAAGGGGTGGAAAACATTCATGATGTAGGTAGCAGAGACCCTCGGCAGCTCCGATTGCAATCCTCAACCTTGTACTCCAATCCAATGATTTCATCTCGTAATCCTTATAGAAACCAGTTTGTGTAAACAAAGAGCTGGACAAATCCTTGTTCGGCATATACTTGTAAACCACAAATTTCTCATACCCATTCTCCAAACAGTGTCCTAACAAAGGGACCAATCTAGAATGTGAAACCTTGCCAAAAGTTCCCAATTCCGTTTTCAAGTACAATTCTTTCTCCACCGACGACACACCAACTTTCTTGACAGCTACTTGCAGGTACCATCATCTAAAACGCCATAAAAGAGATCCCCAGAATGGCCATGCTTGATGAGATTGGAGCTACTCAAGTAGTCTGTGGCTTTGAGAATTTGATGGTACGAAAACGAATCACCGACCAATAATAAGGTAGAGAATTTGAAGGATGAAAATGAAGAATTGAAACTGAAGGAGGATGATGATGAGAATGATGCTAAAGAGAGGTCACTGGGAGTCCTTTGACCGCTCCGACGAAGGTCCTCTCTGCGCAGAGTGGCTCTGACCAACCTTTCCCAGTTATCATAAACTCTAGCCATCTTCTAGTGTTAATCTACACAATAATACTAACCATCACAAATACCAACTCCTGAAGAACATCAAATCCAGAAATCCTATGCAATACCGATACTTCTTACCCCTTATCAGACATTTACCCCCCGGGTATTCTTTCGTCGCCACATCAACTGTTCATTCTTTTTCCACTGCTTTTCCCTTTTCTATCAATTTGACTTTCTTATCTGTGTCTAGATGTCATTAGTACTTTCTCATAATCTTAATAAAATATTAGACATTATTATAATTGTAATTATAATTATAAAAAATATCTTGTTGCTAGAAAAAATCTAGTAAAAACACCCTATTCATTTAAGCCCAAAACGGTAGGCATTATCATAGTTGTAATAATAATTACAAAAAAACATTTTGTTGCTAGAAAAATTGTAATCAAATCTATCACATCGAGGGTGCATACGACTGAACACTTGCTAGTTACAGTACCTTTAAAAGTTATTTTAAAGGCGGCCACTAAAAACAAAATAGAATTCATAATAATTTTATTAAATTATTAAAGTATTCATAACATTTAATGGCTCGAATATGCAACTAAACAATTATAAATTAAATTATCCAACGGTCCCAAGTAACACAAAACAAAATTTAAAATTTTTACAAAACAAATTTTATATAAAAAATCAGAATCAAAATTTATAATCAAAGTTCAGAATCAAAAATTAATAATTGAAACTTAGAAATTCGTAGCTCATGATTCACTATATGCTCATAAAATAATCACGCTATTATCAGTTTACTTAGTAGTCAGTCTAGTGCTAAAAGACTCTACTAAAAAAGATTGGTAAAGGTCTAAAAGACTACTAGGAAATGTTGATAAGGGGTTTCGTGAAAATCATCTTAACTTGAGTTTGGAATTCGATGGCCAAAAGTTATGTTATTTGGCAATTCAAAAAATGTAAAACTATAGTTCTTACCGATTATTCATAATTATTTTAAAAGCTTTAGTCCATTATTAATTATCGAGCAAATATTACAAACACCTATACATGTGAAATAATCATACAAAATTTTAAAAAAAAATGCCACTTACATACAAGTTCATATTATCAAAATAATTCAAATATACATGTAAGGTCCAGGTTTAATAATCAACATAATATATTGTCAAAAGTTACATTTTAGACAAAATACATTTTAAAAATACAAAAAGATAATAACCACTTAACTCGATGTAATGTAAATGTAACAAGAACTAGACTAATTTCCCATATAAAATTGTCAAATGTTATTTAAGTTCAATTTCATAATAACTTACTCGTATTTACACTATTATGTCGTCGATAAAAGTATTTTAAATTCTACAAATATTTAATCATATTCATATTATAATAAAAATATTTTTCTACATATATCTAAAAATATAAAATTAAAAAATATTATTATTACTCCTAATATTTCAAAATTATTTGTTTGATTATTACAAAAAAAAATAGTCTTTTAATACTCTTAGATTATTCTATCAAAAGTATTTTATCTTCTAGTCAAAAAAACAAAACAAAAACAAAACAAAACAAAACAAAACAGAACAAAAACCAAATCACATAAACTTAGGAGACTTGCCTTGCAATATACCAAAATAATTTACCTAATACTACAAAAGTAGTACACCACTCCCCGTCAAGCCCCCTTTTCTCTCTCTTTCTTCTCTTTCCTCTCTCTGTCCTTTTTCTCTTGAGAGTTTTATGCTCCCTTCTTTCTTCTCTTCAAAGTTCCTATAAACCGCCGAGCACCAACTGCTGATCAAATACCATGAACCCCAACTATGACGCAGCCTACCGCTATCACCAACTGTCACCAGCAAAGGTCGAGCGACAATACTGTTTTTTTAAAAAAAAAAAACACTAATTTTAACTTATACAAAAATAATTTTCGAGAAAAAAATAAATTAATAAATTCATATACATGGAAATAAGTCCAACTTCTAAAAATTAATACAACTAAACTTGTCAAAAATCAGTCAACCAAATAATAATAATTAACGCAACATAATTTTAAGTATGATATTCTATATACAAATAACATAAATAATGAAATGGAATTATCAAAAAATTTTGGTTGCAAAGTTCTACCATATTCGATATATGACAAGATTCTAATGTGCACAAAAACTCTTTCTCCAAAACTCCCAAAATATCGCCAAACAAATAATGATATAACCTACGAAATTCCCTATTTATACATATTTTAACTTCCAAAAATTTTCAAACTTTAACTTCCTACAACGTAGCTAATTTTTCCTCAAATTCTACTATTGTTGGATTACTTAAGTTAGCTAAAAATTTAATAAAAAATTAATTACAAAAATTTGTAAATAATTAGTAAAGATTTGTACTTAAAATTAAAATTGTTTTTAGATACAAAGTTAGTCCAAATTACATAACTCGAGACGAATAGAAAAATCCAAATCGATAAGAATTAAATCTTTTCATGTGAATATATCACATAATAAATTTTTATCCGACAGTAACAAGTAGTTCAAATCCAAATAAAATTTGTAGTAATATTAGATATTATCAAATATTGATATTAGTATTATTTTTTTTGTTTTTAAAATTACGAGATTTATATTCTACTCTCCTTAGAAAAAGTTTCGTACTCAAAATTTTCACACCCTGATCAAAAGGAACATGTTTTTCGTCCATATATCTTCTTCTTATTTCCATATCACTTCTCTCCCATATTTTGACTAGTTCATTGAAACTTTACATGTGAAATCTATCTTTTTCTATAACTTTCCGTCCTTGCTGTTTATAAGCCTCAGTAGTGATCCTTTCATAAGATTTTTCTCTTACGTTCAATGTTAAAACTTAATCATATAACTCTAGTTAAGTACATACTTTTATAGTTACGATACTTGAAATACGTTATGTACTTTGATAGATTAGGTGTCGAAACTTAACTAATACACTTATTTTCCAATCCATTTTGATATCTCGAATGGCCCTACCATCAAGTGCTTAAATCTAAATAACTTTTACCTTCTCCAATTCCTTTGTCACCAAATCAAATTTAGAAGTAAATTTTTCACTAACTCTACTCCAATATAGGGAAAATCTACTCTTGCATCCATATAAAGTTTCAAATGAAGTGATTTCACTGTCACTTGGTAACTCCATTAGTTTTAATAGTCAAATATAATTTCTTTTAAAATTCAATGCATAAACTCGTAATATGTCTTCTAGTTTTTGGATGATCTTCTTATATTGACTGTCCATTTGAGAATATAGAATAATGGTATTATGTGTCAGATCCATTCTTATAACCTTTTGGTACCAAACCCAAAACAGTGAGTAAAAAAATTGATGGTCTTGGTCCAATATTATATTCACAAGTAGTCCATGCAACCTCACAATTTACCCACATATAACTTCATTAACTTTTTAATTTGTCCCATTATGCATGGATTTAAACTGTGTTCACTTAGTCCAATGATCCTTCAGTATCCAAATAGTGTTGCAACCAATCCGTATTTCAAAAATCCATCATAATCTCATTCATTAAATCCTCATTGTGAAGTACATAGTATGACACGTATCCATAAAATATCCTTACATCTTATATTAAAGTTGGGCATAGAGCTTTCCTTTACTTCCCTGGACTTTTTTAATTATCTCAATCAGAGTAGGTTGTAGAATCAAAACATCAAATAAGTGATTCGTTGATCCGATAATTTCCATTCCTAATTTATCATTTTGTTATTCCAATATTAGAGTATTTCCAGTCTCAATTTTATAACTCTTGATTTTTTAGCGTTAGCCATCTTATTTGGTTTATAGGGTGGTACTTATTCTCAAATCATAATCTTACAATAATTCTATCAATACATGTCTCATATTCAGCTCCCTTTGAATGATTTAAATACTTGACACTCTTATGATCCATGAACATCTCACGTTGTCCATCATATAAAAATAATGTTTGCATGACTTCAAGTCAAGCCCCTACAATCGCTAATTTCACACCATGTGTTAGACAATTCTTCTCTTAGAGTTCTAGTTGCCTCAATGGTAAACAATTACTTTATCGCTTGTATCAACACACAATCTAATTCATTCTTAGACTTATCTTTAAAATTACAAACTCTCAAGTTCTAAATGGCAGGGTTAAAAGCAGGTAGCATTATCAACACCTCTTTTAAATATTGAAAGTTCTTTCCTTATTCCAAAAATCACACTAATTATACCTTATTTTATGTCAACCCTCCTCATGGTGTTACAATAATTGAAAACTCGTTAATGAACTTGTAACAGTCAAACCAACTAATCTAAAAGGTTTCTTACCTCGATAACATTTGTAGACCTTAGCCAGTCTACTTTGTCTTCAATTTTTAGAATCCACAAACTCCTTATATAAAATTACATATCATATAAAAATTGCACTTATATAAACCTATCTTCCTTTAAAATGTCAAAAATTCCTCTTAAATGTTTCTTATGAGTTTCCTTACTTAGAAAGTAAATCAAATTGTTATTAATAAACACTATCACAAATCTGTCCAGTTGAGACCTGGAACTAATCCATGAATCTTGTACGAGTATTGGTCAAACCAAATGATATCACCAATTTTTTATTTTTTTTATTTTTTATTTTTTGTGTTTATAATGCATCTCAAAAATCACTCTTTGGTATATCAACCTTCTTAATCTTTAATCAATAATATGCAATACCTTCACACCTTTAAATTAATTACTAAATCATCATTTTAAGGAGAGTTTACTTATTCTTATTAGTAATCTTGTTCAACTCCCTATAATCAATACACATCCTGTCAAACTCCCAACTTTCCTCTTTACGAACCAAAAGGGTGCTCCTATAGTGGAACACTTGGCCTAATAAATTTCTTATCCAATAATTCTTGTAATTGCTCATTCAGGACCTTTAACACAACCGAAGCATCCCATATAGTGTTTAGATACTAGAATATGCCCATGTACCAAGTTTATCTCAATTCCAATTTTCTTTTTCTAATATATTCTAAGTAATTCTTCCGTAAATACTTTCAAACATTCCTTAATCACACAATCATTAAGTTCTATTCATTCTATTAGTTGTCTACCATAGGAGTTAAGTATCACTAAAAACTTTTCTTACATATACTGCTTGTACTGCACTTACCAATATTCCTTGAAGTGTCTTTTTTGTTACTCGCATTACCTTAATAAGTCAATGCTACGCATCCAAAAAAGATTGCACGCTTATTTTATAGTCCTCCTTAATACCATGTTTAGCTAACTAGTTCATTCTTAAAGATAGTTTCGAAATCACTTATATATTATATTTGGACCAATTTAACTTTAGATTATTATCCATATATTTTCACAATCACTAAATTTCAAATGGGATATCAAAATCTAATATTCCTTAGTGGCTACACATAAGATTCCTTGACCACTCAAGCTGTATTAAAAATATTTCAACAATTTTTCAAAGTCCTTCACTCCGACATTCTACAACTATATTAAATCTTACCATGTAACTCTGAATAAATTTCATATGCTCCAACACATTATCGGTCATCTCAATACGAACAAATTTTTTTAATGCACTAAACTTAGTTGAGTAATCCATATCTAACATGTTGGGTACTTGCCTCAAACTTTCGACTTTATAGATCCCGTAATTGGAAGTATTTTTAAATCAAGTATCAATTTACAGAAAATAAATTATACTTTACAAAATGTAGCACAAGCATATAAAATTTTATTTATTTATTATTATTTTTTTAAACAAATTGAGTGGTGACAAATTTAAATAATATTTTTGAAAAAATTCTATTTTTTTTTTTTACAAACATAAATATGACACATTTATAGAAAAATCCTTTTGAACATAAACAAGTTGTAAGAAATAAATTATACTATCATCAAAATAACACACAATGTTTTGTAGAATATATCCTTAGCAATAATGAAGCACCAAAACAAAATTTCTATCACAAATGGCTACTAAAAATACAAAAGTTAACAAATATTATCATTTTCTTAATCTCTTTACTCTTGATCATTCTCCAAAGGTTCTTCAAAATATTATTCGTAACATATTCTTTATTCTTATAATGGTACCATCTTGATATTTTACTAATATGTTTATCTTAATCTCAGTTCTTCAATTTCTTCCCACAGGGCACTTAGAAATCTCCATCTTATGTATTTGACCCAACAAAAATCAATTCTAAAGTAAGCTCTAACAACAAACATTTATTTCCTGAAAGTCATATAACCCTATTCACATTTGTACATAAATTTCAAGTAGTTCTAATTAATTCTCTTATCTATAATACATTCATCTCCTTACTTTGATGGTTTATGAAACTAAATATGATATACATACTTCCAATCACTTTCCTAATTAATATCAATTTAAAGTATTCAAAATCACCAAAGTAATACTTAAGCTCAATTCTAATTCTTAACAATTGCCTCATAAATTCTAAACCATAGTTCTTATACCAGTTAAACTGTTATGTTCCATGTCCGCATATGTTGACACGTGACAATCGCCATATCCTTAAGAGTTACTCCTCAAATTTGCACAAGGCACCAAAAACGAAACAGAATTCAAAATAACTTCATTAAATTACTAAATAATCCATACCATTTAATTTCTTGAATATGTGGCTAAACAGCTATAAACTAAATTATCCAACGGTCCCAAGGCAACACAAAATGAAATTTAAAATTTTTACAAAACGAATTTCACATATATCAGAGTTCAAAATTGAAATCAGAATTCATAATCAGAGTTCAGAATCGAAAGTTAATAATTGGAGCTCAGATGTTCATATCATGGTTCATTGTAGGTTCATAAAACAATATTACATGTTATTATCGACTTATTGAGTACTTAATTTAGTACTAAGAAACTCCACTAGAAAAGGTTGCTAAGAGGTCTCATAAAAATTATCTTAGCTAGAGTTCGAAGTTCGGAGGCCAAAAGTTATCTTATCTAGTAATTCAAAAAATGCATAACTATAGTTCCTACCAACTATTCATGATTATTTTAAGAGTTTTAGTCTGTTATTTATTACGAAGAAAATGTTCCAAACACCTACACATGTGAAATAATCATACAAAATTTAAACATAATGCCACTTACATACAAGTTCATAATATCAAACTAATTCAAATATACATGGAAGGTCCAAGTTTAATAATCAAAATAATATATTGTCAAAAGTTACATTTTAGACAAAATACTGTTTCAAGAATACAAAGGGTAATAACCACTTAGCTCGAAGTAGTACAAACGTAGCAAGAACCCAACTAATTTTCTATGTAAAATTGTCAAATGTTATTTAAATTCAATTTCATAATAACTTACACTCGTATATAAACTATCATGCCGTTGATAAAAGTATTTTAAATTTTAAAAATATTTAATCATGTTCACATTATAATAAAAATACTTTTTTCTAAAAATATCTAAAAATGTAACATTAAAAAAAATATTATTATTACTCCTAATATTTTAAAATTATTTGTTTGGTTATTACAAAATAAAATAAAATAAAATAAAATAGTCCTTTAATACCCTTAGGTTATTCATATCAAAAGTATTTAAATTTCCAGTCAAAAAAAACCAAATCACAGTAACTTGGGATACTTGCCATGCAATATCCCAAAATAATTGACCCAATCTGACAAAAGTAGTACACCACAGCCCGGCAAGTCGACTCCTATTTTCTCTCTCTTACTTTTTGTTTTCCTAAAGAAAACAACAGACAGTTCTCTCGTTCCTTTTTCTCATTTTTTTTTCTTCTCTTTCTACTTCCTTCTTTCTTCTCTTTTTCCCGTCAACCACCAAGCACCAACTGCTAATCAAATACCATGACCTCACAACTACAACGCAGCCCACCGCCATCACCCAACTGTCTCCAGCAGAGGCCGAGCAGCAGCATAGTTTTTATTTTTTTTCAATACTAATTTTAACTTGTACAAAAATAATTTTCAGGAAAAAAATAAATTAATAAGGGTGTGTTTGTTTGGATTGAAAATATTTTTTTGAAGAAAATATTTTTCTTGGAAAATATTTTACATGAAAAAATTTATTTTCTATATAATTTTCTGGTGTTCGATTGACAAAATGAAAATATTTTGAAATAAAAAAATTTAACGGTTTTATCTTTAATTTTATGAATACAAGTTAAAAACTTATAACAATGGTAATAAATACCTTACAAGTAATTGTGATTAATAAAAATTAATTTTGTTCAAAATTAAATGATAGTAATATAGTAGTAAAATACGTAATGATAGTTATATTAGTGTGGGACATAATTGGTAAAAACGAATGAAAAGAATTAAAAAAGAAAATAAGTTTAGCAAACGAAATTTTAAAAGTAAGTATTTGAAATATAATAGTCACTCTTGAATTATTCGGAAAATAACTTACACTCATAAATTCCGTAAGTTATTTTCAGTCGGAAGAAGGAAAATTGAAAAATATTTTCCACGAAATATTTTCCTGTTGACACCAAATTTTCAAAAAATATTTTCCTAAAAAGATTTTCAATCCAAACGAACACACCCTAAATTCTTATATTTCGAAATAATCTCAACTTCTAAAATAAAAAATGCAACTAAACTTATCAAAATCAGTTAACCAAATAATAATAATTAATGGAACATAATTTAAAGCATGATATTCAACATACGAATAACATAAATAATGAAACGAAATTATCAAAAAATTTTGTTTATAAAGTTATGCCTTATTCGATATGTGACGAGATTCTAACGTGCAAAAAAACTATTTCTTCAAAGCTCCCAAAATATCGGCCAAACGAATAATGATGTAACCCTAAGAAATCCCCTATTTATACATAGTTTACCTCCCAAAAGTTTCTGATTTTAACTCCTATAAGTTAGCTAATTTTTTTTCTCAAATTCTACTATTGTTGGGTTACATAAGTTGGCTGAAAATTTAGTCAAAAAATAATTACAAAAATTAGCAAATAATTAGTAAAAGATTTGTATTTAAAATTAAAAATGTTTTTAAACACAAAGTTAGTCCAAATTACATAACTCAAAACGAATAGGAAAATCTAGATTGAAAAGAATTAAGTTTTCTCATGTGAACATATCACATAACAAATCTTCATCGAACAGTGACAAGGAGTTTAAATCTAAATAATATTTGTAGTAATATTATTATCAAAAACTAACATTAATATATATATATATATTTTTTAAAAATTATGAGGGTTTGTAAAATCTCCCTATTAATTAATCAAAAGTTTAAAGCACAAAATTTAGACCTTTTAAAATGACTTTTTTCTTAGAAAAATTTAATTAAAACTCCATATTAATTAAACAACTAACACCTAACAACTTTCCAATTTTGTGACATAGCTAAGTTTTACTAAAGTTATATCATTGTCTTGGAGTGCTACAAAGTATATATGCACTATTTTCTTTTTCTACTAAATGATAGAAAATTATAAAAGATAATTTACCCAATCTAATTCTCAAATCATTGTCACATACGTGTTGGGAAAGTTGTATTGAAAGTGTTAAAGCAATAAGATCTCAACCTCCACAAATAAGAGATGCTTTGAGGAAATTAGAAGAAGTTAGTGAAGATACAAAAGGTAAAAGTGAAGCCAATTATTTAGCAATATATGAGTTTAAAAATTTAGAAAGGATATGCATATTGATGTTGCTATAGATCAACTAATAAGTCTTCTTTCTTTTTATAAAAAATATATATATATATTCTTGAAAATAGATAAGCCATTGGTTTTGACGGTGCCGAAAAAAATATTGAGGTGTTTTAAATGTTGGTCTATTGATGATGAGAAGGTTAGAACATCGTCAATATATACAATAATGAATGTTGAGAATGTGTTAAATATATCATTCATAATCTTCTGGAATTCAACGATGGAGCATTCTTTAATCCAAAAGGTATAACGTTCCATTCATAATCGCCAAACGGAACGATGAATGCTGTTTGAAGGATGGATCTGTATCTTCCAGAATCCCGACTTCATATCGAATTTTGAAAATGTGCTTGGTGAATGAAATCTTTGTAGAAGATCTCTTTTGTTTGGAATTGGATGTCTGATCCACCTGAGAACCTTGTTTAGAGGCTTGTAGTTTATTACAAGCCTTGGTGTGCCTCGTTCTATTTCTAATTGTTTGTTAACATAAAAAGCTGAGCAACTCCAGGGAGATTTGCTTAGCCTAATAAGTTTCTTCTGCAAAAGATTCTGGATTTCTTGTTTACAATATTCCATAAGTTTTTGGTTCATCTGGATAGGACATATTTTTGTAGGAATATGTGTTTCCTCAAAATCCTTCTCGTAAGGCAGGTTGACTGTATGTTGTTTTCTTTGCCAGAATGCTGTTGGTATCTCAACATAAATATCTTGTTCAATTTGTTTTTGAAGAATGTTTAGAATCTTGTATTGTATCTGAGGTGTTTGAAACTGTGTTGCAATTCTTCTAAATGATATTTTTTCTTTAAAAAAGTATATCTGTTACTCCTTCAGGAATAAAGGATTAAGATCTTTGGTAACTGATTTTCTGAAAAATGGTAGAACTGCATCTGGACTATATTTATCAGAGATATTCCATCAGATTTTGTCATATAGGGCATTAACCTGTTGATAAAAGATGTTCCCAAAATAACATTTCCAGTAAGATCTTTTGCCAAAGGAAAAGTTTCTTCGACAGAGGCCGTTCTGAACTTTACTTTAACATAAGAGAGTTTAAATTGAATGTTCAATTTGGAATCATTTGCTCCACGAAATCCTTCTTTTGTTTTTTCATAGAACTTGGTTGGTATAAATCCTTTTTGAATGCAACTGAGATAAGTTCCTGTATCCCATAATACTTCAGTTTCAATAACAAAATTATTGTTGATTTCAAATTGGATAAGAACATAATATTTTTGATAGCTTACTCTTTTTAGTTGAGCTAAGAAACAGCTCATCAGAATTTTTTTGAACAGTAGAAGTTTCTGAGACATCTATTTTGTTTGGTAAAGGATCAGTAGTGAGACTTTTCAAGATAAGGCTGTCTAGATCTTGTTTAGCTTTGATTAGCCTAATTTCTTGCTTAAGATATGTTATTTCAGTTTGAAGGTCTTGCATTGTAATAGATTGTTTAGATTTGGTTGGGAATCTGTTAATGATGGTTGTCAGATTGTATGTGTAGAGTAATTTGGGATCTTTGGCTAAAGAATTATTTGAAATACAGATGATATTTAATGATTCTTTAAATCTAGTAAGGTATAGTTGTCGTTTTTCAAGTTCAGCAATTTGTTCAATAAGATCTAAAAGAATATCTTGTTCTTTTGTAAGGACGTTGATATCGTTTGTTTCTTTTCCTGCTGTTTTGTTGGAGCTGTCTGTCAATGCATCATCATTGTGAAGTTAGCTTACATACTCTTTTGTTTCAAGTTTCTTTTCAGAACTTTCGCTGTCATCTTCACAGAAAAAGATTTGTTATTTGACATGGTGTTGCATCTTCTAAATTAAGGGCTCAAAGTTGTTTGTTTTATTTACAATATCTGGCACTATGTCGAGGTTTTTGACATTTGTAACAAATAGGTTTAGACTGAAATTGAACTGGGATTTTGTTTGAAGAGGTAGGTGAATGATTTTTGGGTGGAAAGGAAAGTCTGTTTCTTTGGTTGTAAAAATGTTTACTCGATTTGTATTCAAGCTATTTTTTAGAAAATTGGGATTTTCTTTTGTGTTTGGTTTTGCAATTTGGCAAGCCAAACTGTTCACAAAATGATCCGCAACCTTTACTTCTTTGATCTCAGTCTTTAGCAAGTTGTCTGAGCATTTATCCTGTTTACAGAATGATAGAACCACTTGTTGAATTTGACTAGTCAACTGTCCATAGGTGATAGCTTCCCATGGCACAACTTCATCATGTTGTTTTCTTAGTTCATCTTTGACAAGGTTTCTGAGTGATTTTGGTACTCCATCATAGAGAGAAATTTTTCTTTCTAGTATGGTTGATTTTTCTCTGACCTAGAGTATATCCTAGTCAGGAATATATCTTTATACCATCTGAAATCTGACAGATTTCTGCACTTAAGATTGTTGAGGAGTTCAGTGGATCTGTCTTTGAATATTCCTGAATTGCCAATGAATATTTTTGCAATGGTGAAGATAAGGGTTGCCACTGCATCTGAGATTGTTTCACCATTTTAAAGTATGGGATCTCCTTCTTCATTAAACTTAATTGCAGATAGAATGTCTTCTTTGTCATCAGAACTAAGATGTTCATCCCACCATCCTTTGAGTTGTCCTGTAAATTTTGTAATAAGAATATGTGCAGTTCTGTAAGCTATTACTACCATGGTCATTTGTTGTAGGACTGTAATCATATTGTATTCTGATACCTCATCTATACTCCATTCGTAAATGCTATTTTCATTGTAAGTATTTTAGAGTAAGTTGAGTTTTTTTTCTAGAATAATGTCTGGATAGGTTACTCTGGAACAGTTATAGTTTATTTGGATTCTTCCAATTGAAATTTTTTGGTCTTGAAATTGCTATGCGAAGTTTAGAGATTTCTGCTTCCTGATTTTCAGAGTCTGAAGAATTGTGATAACATTTCTCTAAAACACAGGCTTGCTGGTTTACGGAGGACGATCCTGGTTCGTGTGATTTTTGTTTAGAAACTGGAGTAGAAAAGGATTGTTAAATTTTTGTTATCCTTTGTTCTATTTGGCTGAATGGCTGTATTTGGAGTTGTTTGTGAAATTTAGTTGGTATTTCATGAGATTTGAAAATTGTATTTGTTATAGTTGGGACTGATTTTGTGGAAACTGATTTGGTGAGAAGATATTTCAAACTAAAATTCATTTTTTTGGACATCATATTCATTAAGGAACGATAATTTCAATAGGAGATCTATCTAATTTGCGAACAAATTTCTGGATCAAATTCTTGATAAACAGCAGCTCCAGAGATTTTTAGGCTGCTTAAACTATATAGCAGATTTTGTCCCAAACTTTAGTACTCTTACTAAACCCTTCTATAATAGACTTAAAAAATTTCAACCCTCTTGGACAGATATTCATACTACTGCAACCAGGCAAATTAAAACTCAAGTTTAACACATTCTTTGTTTAATCCTTTCCAATCCTTCTGCGCCTAAAATCGTTGAGACAGATGCTTCTGATCTTAGTTATGGTGGAATTCTCAAACTAAAAACAGACAAATAGCATATTGTTGCTTTTACTTCAAAACATTGGAATAGTTTCCAACAAAATTATTCCACAATTAAAAAATAAATTTTAGCAATCGTTTTATGTATTTCAAAATTTCAATCAGATTTCTTAAATCAAAATTTTTTATTACGCATCGATTATAAATCTGCTAAAGAAGTTTTACTAAAAGATGTTCAAAACTTTACCTCCAAACAAATTTTTGCACGATGACAAGCAATATTGTCTGTTTTTTATTTTGTCATTCAATACATTAAAGGGACTTCAAACTCCATTCCCGATTATTTATACTCGTAAATTTTTGCAAGAAAGATAAAATGCCCAGAAAAGGAAGGACCAAAAACAGCCACCCAGCTATTTCTTCTAAACAATCCCAAACTTCTAAACTTCCTTCATTCTCCTCTTCCTCCACCTCACCCAAACGTTCGAAAAACCTGGAAAAACAACCAATATCCCTGGATGACCTCATTCAATCAAACAAATTTCTTGCCTTAACTCCAGGAATAAACTTGCCTATCCTCCCTTCTAAAATACAAATAACAGTTTTTTCCAAACAACTACCTCTGACCATACAAAAAACTTGGGCAGATATGGTGGAAATTGAAACAGTTGCATTACCAGATGTCCAGAGCTGGTTACAATCAATTGGATTTCAATCCAAGGAATTTATAGCCACGTCTACATCCAAGCAAATACCTTCACAGTTACAAATACCAAACCAGTATGTTAAAATTACAAATTATATATTAGTAACACAAATAGAGCCTGACTTCTTTGACCAAAATCTAAATAAAATGGCTAGAAATATCCTACCCTTAAACTACAACTTTCTTCCATCCACATTGATAAAATCACAAGATTATTATTTCATAGACTGTTTTATACCCAATTAGTGTGTACTTCAGACCTTTCACTGGAGTTAACAAGAAAACAAGACATGAATTTCAAACACATTGTTCAACCCAAATTCTTAAAGTTCTTAAACCCTCTGATTGGGATCAAAACCTTAACCAACCTAAACAATTCATTACACCCTTTAACCCGCGTAACTTTACCTATTGGGATTACCAAACTGCATGGTTTCAAATTTTTTCTTTTCAAAATTATACAAACTCCCATTCCTATTTATTTTACTTTAAACGAGGTAACAAGTATCAATTTCTATCATGATTTTCAAACTGGTGAAAAATACATGGACCACAAAAAGAGATTCTGGTACCTGAAGTCAAACAACGATATGAAGAATTTAAACAGAGATTCAATCCACCAAACACATATATACATGTATCCTTGTTTTTCTTCTCTATCTTTTCCATTGGCAAGCATGGATATATCAATGAAAATTTGAACTAATTGAACAAACAGAAGGACAACTACCACTTTTGGTCAGACAAGATTATGTAAAGTGGTGGAAAGAATATGACTATAACAAATTCCTTCAACAGCAACATATTCAAAAATGGTTTCAAGAGAACTCGCAAAGGGTTAAACTAGCAGATAAACAAAACTTAATTTTTCTTCAACAGAAGGCTCAATCTACAGCAAGATTAGCAGCAGGTTCAAACGAAGCAGACTACATCAAACAGTTACAACAAATTCTAGCACAGTTGGGACAAATAAGTAAAGGTGAAGATCCAAACCAAAATGAAGATGACTGTTATGGGATTTTTTTCACAAATTCCATAAAAAAATCTTGTAATAGATACACTGAAAAATACTACTTAAATCCGGTCAAACACTGTGCAAACACGTCAAATAAATTTATACTGTACACTGTAGCCGGGGGGAAGGGGGTACTGTAGCATATGTACTGTAGCAATCATTGTAGCAATCAGAACTTTTTGCTATATAAAAAACCCCCAAACACATTAAACGAGAACACACCATTTTTAGAGAACACTTCTATCTCTAAAAAAACTCTCTCCTTTCTCTGTACAAACGTTTGTAATCTCTAGTTGGGGCTTTGAAGTCAACAAACGTTTGTATCTCAGGAACTTTTATCAGATCCCTTAGGCCTCCGTCTATATAGATAGATAGATAGATCTAGAAGACAGATATGCAGTTGTTATAATATTTGTTAAAGAAATTGCATTCAGAATGAATATAGAGACTAAATTTGGTCAGAAACGTATGATTTGTGGGCTGAAACAATTTGATGAAACTATTGATAATAACATGTAACAACATCTCACAAAGAATCATTTAGAATTGATTATTTCTTGTATATAGTAGACAAAGTAATTTCTTTAGTTCAATGTAGATTTAACAATTCAAAATGTATGAAAATTTTTTTAGTTTTTATTTTGTATTAAAAAATTGAGATCATAATATAATGAAAACATTGCAAAATTGTTGCCTTAATATTGAATATAAAATCCTTAAAATATAATAATCATTCTAATATTGACAGTTTAGGTTTTTTTCGGAAGCAAAAGTTTCAAGAGACATTAAACAAGTAGAAGATATGACTCCAATTGACATACTGAATTATATAAAAAGAGTTGATTATTTTCTTAATGCACATATGGCCTGTACAATAATGTTAATGGTTCATGCTTCTGTAGTTATAACAGAAAGAAGTTTTTCAAAATTAAAATTAATAAAATCTTATCTAAGATCAATAATGTCTCAAGAAAGATTAAATGGGTTAGCTACATTACCAGTTTGAAAAGAATTATTAGAAGAAATTGATTATAAAAATTCAATTAGAAGAAATTATTTTATAAGAGAAAAATATTTACATGAGATCAAGTAATATATTAATAATTACAAAACGACTAATTCAAATTTTAGAAAATAAGGAAAAAAATGAACCTAAGTAAAATGTAAATGTCAAAGACATCAAATTAAATAGATTAAACTAATATATTTATGCACAATATACTGAGATCATTATTAAAAAATGAAAATAAAAGATTGTTCTTTCATCTTTCTCTAAAATGTATAGAACATTAATTGTTCTTTCATCTTTCTCTAAAATGTATAGAACATTAATGGAAAAAAAATCCTTTATCTTACTCTAAAATAAACGCAACTTTAATGAAAAATATGTGTTTCTAAAGATATAGCACATAATTTTTATATAATTTGTATCGCAATTAAATTTTTCACATATTGTATAAATTAATAGAAAATATGGGTATCTTTTTTATATTTCTTAACCTTATGATATAGTTCACTTCAGGATTTTTTTGACGTTCTAAACTCTTTCCGTCATCCAAAATGGTATTGAATGTGGTCAACTCTGAAATTGTATTTTGATGTAGTATTTACTATGTAATTAAAATTTGTATTTATGAAATATATAAACTAAATTAAAACTAATAAAAGTGTATGAATTTTTTTTGTTGTTTGTGTACTTTTTTGATTAATTCCTTGTATTGTTCACCAAAAGTATTTAATCTACATTTTTATTATTTTGTAAAAAATGTAAATATTGCCCTATAGTTTCTAAAGTTGACGTGTAGCACAATATATATTTGCAATTATTTTTGAACATAATAGTATGATTTTATTTTTATAATTTATGTTATCTTTTACATAACTTACCTACTTATTTTTTCTATATGTCATTCCAATAATTTATGTGTAATATGCTTATAGGTCTTGCAATGATTATTCTACACTACTAGAAAAAAATCGTTTAGCAACGGAAATAGCAACAGATTTTTCTGAAAATCCATTGCTAATGAGATTAGCAACGCATTTGGCAACGGAAAAAATCTGTTGCTAATACCTCATCGCTAATAAGTTGCAATGGATTTAGCAACGAAAAGGTTAGTAACGGGATTTACCGTTGCAATTTAGCAATGGAATTACCCCTTGCTGAATTAGCAACGGAATTTGTTGCTGCAATTTAGCAACGGCGAATTCCATTGCTAATTCAAAAATTGGTAATTCCGTTGCTAATTGTATTGCTAGAGTAAGTAGCAACTGAAAGTAATCCATTTTAAATTGGCAACGGAAATCAGTTGTAGATCTCAAAAAAAAAAAAAAAAAAAAAAAAGCCTAAAAAATTAAAAAACCCAAAACCTACCAAAACCAAATTGTCATTTGAAACCAACAAATACCAATCAAAACCACAACCAAATTATCATTTCAAATTATCGAATCCCAATCAAACAACAATATCAATAATTAACTCCGTTACGAATTAAACATATCATAATTCAACAAACATATATCTAAAAAAAACAAAACATGACTAGAATTTAAAATCTAAAACTCTCACTCATCATCCTCATCATCATTCTCACTACTTTCATCGTCATCCTTACATTCACCATTCTCACCCTCTTCATTATTATTATAATATGGAGTATTAAATTCAGGTGGTGGACCAAATGGCAGCAAGCAAGAGCCTGGAGCTGTGTCAAAACTAGCATATGCAAGCTTGGACTGCAATGAAGTTGTTATTCTCTCAATGGTAGTCTAGTCTACTCTTGATTTGTTCATTTCAGCTAATTTTTGTTGCAAATCTTTCTAAAGCTGCTCAGTTGTTTTTTCAGGGTCTCGTTTATGTGCAGCTGGTCCTCTCATTTTCTCTCCCAATTGACCCCTGATGTGGAACTGGAACTGCCTCTGACCAAGTTGGATTCCCCTGTTAGTCCATAAACTCGTCCTTTTTCGGCCCGCCAACTTCTTTTATCCATTCATCCATTTCACAATATGTGTAATAAAATTTCAAAATCAAATCAACAACTTCTGGCACTTTCAAAAAACCTGTAAAATATTCAATGCAACAAGCAACATGAAACTGAGAATATTTAAGATGTAACACTAAATACTCTACCTACATACTCCATAATTACAATACAACCTAAACAAAATGTTAGACAATTAGGTCTCACAAATCAATACGGTAATAATAAATTACTGCAAGTATATTTTCCATATGAGACCAACATCTTCACAATTTAAAAAAGATAGCAAAGGACTAAATATGTAATTTCTTTAATATGAGATCAGAGGAGTAAAAGGTAAATACCCGAGGAGTGTTTGCAAGACCGTGACTTTAGTGATTGATGTCACACTCAAGTTACATTGCTAGGCAATAAAAGTTGAAAAAGAAATCATGTGGTGAGAATGCATCATCTAGTCCAATTTCATCTAATGCCTTGCAGTTGTAGATGCTCTCATATATCAATTACATTGTTTTATGCAGCTAACGATACTGCTTAGCAGTTCATAATTTATCATCAAACCGGCAAAAGTTCATACTGTAATAAGCAATGAAGTGTAATTCAACATCATCATATGAAGGAAAATAAGATAAAGCTAATACATGCAATCTTTTTCAATTTCTTCAACTTGTTTCAATAAAGTGTTGCCTAGCGGATGACTTTAAAGTTATAGTCACTAAGGATGTTTTAAAGACGACCAAAAGAGTAGTTATGTGTAAGCAAGAATGTTAATGACCGCATTTTATAGAACACAATGTTCAATCCAAACATAACTGAGCTCGTAAATAGAATACTTCCATATCAAATGCATTAACGTACAGTATTTGCATCACGGAACTCAAAAGGACTTGTCAATATGCTGTACAAACAACAGTTTGTGGCAAATGCCTCAATTACAAAATTCTGGAAACCAGGTACCTAAGACAATAGTATACTTCAGTACAGTGGAGAATTCTCAAGGCTACAATAATAGTTATGAGGCAAAGTTACCTTTTCTTCACCATAAGGACAGCCACTACAATCTTTAATTAGTCTGATGAATACTTGCACGCATGCCTGAATAACAGGAAAAACAAAATGATTCAACCAAAAAATGACAAACAAAACAACTTGCATGACAGAAACAACATTGTTTGACTTATTAATACTACAAAATCTCACAAAAAAGATTTTAATGAATTACTAGGTGTATAAGAAAGTAAACTGACGATTGGAGGGAAGAGTATCCCAAGTCCAAACTCTCAAATAGATATGCTAAAATTATTGTCCACATTAGTTGTATTTAAGCCAATTGAACAACAAAGTCAAATGATCTCCATGTGACACAAGACTCGGTCTTTTTTATCATTTCCACATAAGCACATTCAAATTTATATATTAGAAAAAAATGAAAAAAAAAAAAAACTGTACAAAAATTAATTAGTTTTTAAAGGTCAAATAACTTTGGGCCATTCTCAAATTAGTTTCCTAATAGAACATTGCCAATTACTCAACCTATAGAATTAATCCATTGACAAATTAAAGATCATTTTCAAAGCAATTCTTTTAAATAACATTGCCACTACAATCTTTAATTAGTCTGATGAATACTTGCCCGCATGCCTGAATAACAGGAAAACTAAAATGATTCATCCAAAAAATGACAAACAAAACCACTTGCATGACAAAAACAACATTGTTTACCTTATTAATACTACAAAATCTCACAAAAAAGATTTTAATGAATTACTAGGACTCAAAGTAAACCGATGATTGGAGGGAAGAGTATCCCAAAGGTCCAAACTCTCAAATAGATACGCTAAAATTATTCCACATTAGTTGTATTCAAGCTAATTGAACAACAAAGTCAAATGAAACTTAGTTAACAAAAGAAACTGCAAAAAAGACCAATGTGAGGCAAAAACAAACAATTTATTCCCATACTCCAAAGATCATGAATTGCAAAACAATTAGTGATTGCTTAAAAAAAAGACACTTCACTAAATTAGAAAGGGAAGGCCTCACTCATCAGTATGCTAACCACTATGTACACCACTAATCTCTAGATAATTTCCAATGAACTGAATAATTTCCATCAAGTAAGCATAGATGCCCAAAATCATAACCTCAAATGTATAACAAACTTGTCACGGAATCTTGATGCATACTTTCGATTACCAACTAGATATGCTTCATCAAGATATTTAAACAATAAAAATGAAGAAAAGGTGAATGATGATGTATACACATTCGGTGTAGAATGTTTTACATTGGAATTGTTTGTATGGAAAGATTTACAAAAAGCAGGGCAAAAGGGAAAGAGAAGAATTTCCAGCAACACTTGTGGACAATTAAAACATTCAGACCAACATATACAGGATGACATTTACATATTTCTCAACATAAAAACATATGAAGTATAGTTTAGTAAATAAGAATAAAAGCCAGTAAAATAAGCACCATCATGTACATTGAATTCATTTTTTCCACCCACTTAAATCGAGCTCAGTAATAAATCACAAAAAAAAAAAAAAAACCTACATGCTTTCATAGTAAAACTTTATATAATACCCTACAATAATATATTCACTAAGTATATTATTAAAAAAAAGAGGGATAAAATAAGCTTCAAAAACAAAGACACCACAAAATTGGCATGGCACGAAATGAAGAATTCTTTTGGTTAAGTGACTACTTCCAAACTTTATAGTAAAAAGATGGAAAAATAAAATCAGTATCTCAACAAGCAGTAACACACGTGCCCTTTCTTTTATTAGTTTATAATGACAAGTATCAATAAAACACTTTAAATGCCATTTTTGCAGTCAAATATTTTTCTGACAACAGCTACATAATAGGTTCCTAATTCTTATTAAAGCAGTTACAAAAGGGAAAGAAATCTGATATAGTACGCTAAGACCAAATAAAGCCAGAGCATCTGATATAAAGTACATTCTCCAACAAATTCTCAGAAAAATGATTCTATAAAAGATCCCATGGTATTTTTTTTTTTTTTTGGATAATTCAAAAAAATATGGGATCTAATGAAATAATCCCTCCTACTGCCCAAATTTAGACAAGGATTAACAAATTTAAGTTCACACAACAATAACTAGAAATCACATCTAACAAAATGAAAAACTCAAAAACCCTGACTCACCAAATGAAAAACACCAAAGGAAGTGCACCTCATTTCCACCCAAGGGGAAAAAAATAGAGACATAAATCCCTAAATTTTTAACTTTTAAAGTGTATGCATAAACTAGACTTCATCAAGGAAATTTTAGTCTCAAAAACTTACTCATCCCCAAGTTGCCACTTCCCAATCTGGGAATGTCATAAATAGTGAGTAACTTCCAAAAAAATTCTCTTCAAATATAGAATCCTATCGTAGTGAACTTGTTAGAATCAATGAAGATAAAATAAATACAACAAACTAAGGTGTTGGCGGCTTGGGGTGTTAGCGACTTGAGTTGGTGGCCCAAGGCCTGGAATGGGAGAGGGGGGAGAGAGAGAGGAAACGAGAAAGAAAAAGAGTTAGAGAAAGAAGGGAGTGTGGTTTGAAAATTGAAATTAGTACAAATCAAAGGGGGGTTTTACCTGCATGTGGTGGCGGCGGCTTGAGGAGTTACTTTGAAGTTGGTGGCGCAACTTCAAGGGATGGGGTGAATCGGGGTAGAGGCTTGAGTGGGTCGTGTGAATCGGGTGGAAGTTAAAAGATAAAAGGGTGTGGGGAAGAGGGAGGATGGTGGTGGATGAGGGTTGTAGTAGTTTAGGTGGTGAAGCCGTATGGGATGGTGGTGTTTTGAAGGCAGATGGTGGGTCAAGGAGGAGATAAGGGATTTTTTTGATAAGAGCATGAGTCAGAAGGAGGGGAGGAAAAGGTATTGAGATATGGCGAAAAGAGTGTAGAAAGGTTTGATTAGATAGCTAAGTGGCTAATTTTTGTTTTTAATATTTTTTTTATAAATATAGAAATAGATTATAGGTTGCTAATTAAAGATGTGTTGACATTTGTTTCTAAAATAGTAGCATGTAAATTATAGTCATCTATAAATGAATTGAAAATAATTTTCATTTTATTTTTTTTAGTTTTGTAATGGGAATTTCCGTTGCAATGGATTTAGAAAAAGGAAAATTCTTTTTAAGAAAATCCGTTTCTATTTCTTCAGTTATTTTGTCTCTTAATTCTTTCTATAAAAGAGAATTCCATTGCTAAAAAACTTTTTTCTAGTAGACTATTTTGAAAATGCATCGTACTATTGGTTGAACTTTTTTTACCACATCAATAGTTAATCTAAGAAAATATTGTTTTATCAAATACTATAATAACTGACATTAATTATACTTTCCAAAGTTGACATTTAAACTTAATATATACCAGTAACTATTTAAAATACTTAATACTATGATTTATTTGAATAATCTATGTTGTTTTACTTACCTAAGTATTTTTTCTATATTAGCATCACAAATTGTGCTTAAATTCTTGTATGTATTACAATGATTATTTTGGAATATTTTTTAGGTATTGCATCGTATCATGAGTTGAATTTATTTTCTACCTCATCAACAGTTACTGTAGACTAATATTTTACAAAATAATGTTATTAAAAATAAGGATTTTGTAATAAAATATTAATATTAAAGAGATAGGAAATTAACAAATACTTTTATTTCAACTAAAATTATGAGTTTTCTATTTTGCCTCGAGCTTTACTTTAGATGTTTGGTTAATTTTATTTTCTTCAGTAGAGAAGGGAAAAATAAATATAAATTAATCATAATAAAATTTTAAATGAGATAAGAAAATATTGTTATATACTCCACTATTTTTCACTTTTATAAATATTAAATTTTTATTTGTATGATTATTAATCGTGATTTTGAAGTTGGGAATGAAAAACTTTGATATAAAAAGGCAAAGTTAAGCTTAAGTGAAAGTAGCTATAAGACCAACAATTTAACTTATCTGCTACGATGAATTACTAATTGGTTATTAAACATTGATCCTAAACCACGACAACGTTATGTTGTAACTAAAATAAATACATGATTAATCACATTATAATAGATCTAAAAGTTTATACTTTTACTCAAAATAATTATGGATGTTACTCATATATGTGTATGTAAATTGAGTTTAATTAAGTAACATACAATAGCGTACTTGAATAAACAGGTGGAGAAACAAATTAATTATTTGTGAATTTATCATACATAAAATAGTTATAAAAACTATTTTTGTCAGGTATAAAAAATAAATACGATTTGAACATATATAACAATTATAAAATAATATTTTTATTTATTCTTTGCTCAAGTATAAATAATTTTTCTAGTCTTAAAAACTTATAACTTCTTATTATGTATTTATGCCAAAATTTTATAATAACTTAAAGATGTAGAAATAATTTAAACATGCATAATAGTTATAAAAACTACTTTTTTATTTTTACTAAAACATAAATTATTTTTACATAAATAAAATTTTTATCATCCCATTATGCATTTATACCCAAGTTTGTATACAAATATAAAGAATTATATTATAGTAGTTTGCAAATATATATTAATAAATAATAGTAGCATTATAAAAGATAGATAATCTTATTATTATTAAATAGAGGGAATTTTAGATATGCCAATTGTACTTCATGAAGGTTAGACATAACTATTTAATTAAAGGTATATTAGGCGGGACAAAAAAGAGAGAAAAATAATATAGTATCTCGGGTAGGAATTTTATGATAAGGTGGTGGTGTCCTAAAAAATAGGTAGTTAGATTAGAAGAGAAGTAATTTAATTATATTTTTCTATGAATTATATTTTATTAAAAGTGGGTATTTTAGTCATTACAAAAAAGGAAGAAACACTTTAAGGAGAGAAATAACAAAAAGGAGAATCATAACAATGGTGGAGGACTACTTTGTACAAAATTACATATAATGAATTTTTGAGAGATTAAGAAAATAGTTGATGATGAAAGAATTTAAAATAAACTTGTGGACCTGATTGTGATTTTGCAAATAGTTTAGGCATTTCCTTTGGATTAGAAAAATAGTTAAGGGACAAAAAAATTCAATAAAAAATTTAGGGAGTCATCATGATATTTCCAAAATAGTTGCAGGATCAAAAGGTTTAAACTAAAACTGGAAGGGTCACTGTGAGTTTTCAAAATAATTAGCCACAAAATTTGGCATTCTTCAAGTAAAGTTTGAAAACTTGAAGAAACAAAATATATATATATAATATATATATATATATATAAATTTTACAATCCCTTTTTTTTTTTTAGAAAGGTCAAGAGATACATACTTGAGGCTATACTGTACAATCCTAAATTCCTGCTATCTACGAAATAGTACTAGGCTCAATTTTGTTATGTACTATCCAACTCTTATAGGAACGGTACTTATACTCGACTGATTTAGATATCACATGATTGCTTACCGTTTAAAGTAAATTAGAATAAATCTAACAAAGAGTTTATTCAGATGATCAATTAATATTTATCACATAATTATCTTAATTCCATCCCTATGATCAGAAGATCTTAATTTATCTATAATTCTCTCATAAAAATCTATAACTGTCTCGAAAAAATTATAATTTCATATTTTTTTCTCTCTCATAAAATGAAGAGATTTAAGAAAATCAAAATTTGTGACATGTAAAATATATCTAACGATATACGAATAAATGTTTTGTCAAGCTTAACATGACAAAAAATTTTCAGTTAAAAATAATCACAAAGAAGCAAGAATTATGCTCATAAAAGGTTTAAGGTGAAGAATTTATACATGGAGAATCGGTTAGTGCATATAAGCCCTTTTTTCAAGGTATGAAATGTCGCGTAACAAAATATGCCAAAACGAAAAACAATTGGAAAATACTTAGGTAGATCTGGTCTTTAACTCCACCTATAGGTGGTTAGGATTAAATCTTAAAAAATCTTACTTACATCAGCTGATGTCATAGATTCTCTAAAATTTAATCTACACCACAGAGTTTATGTCACACCCCGGACCCGGGAGTGAACCCATAACCCATACCTTTTAAGCTTGAATAGCATCGTAGAACTGAAATAATGAATTGCCAAATCTGCAAAATATCAATTAATCGTGTAGATGAGCTAAATATAGCTCAGTAAGAGTGAGGAGTATTATCAATGTTAGTTATGCATATTAATATATATAATACATTTCGAAAATAGTTATCGAAGCATGCAAACATACATTCATGCAAATCATTCCATCAATCATGCATTCCAAGCATCATACTAAAACATGCATATTCATACACATTTAGTCATTCGAATCCGGACAAGCTCATGACATACTCGCCTTCTATCGACTACCTGGATATCCAGTCCTGGCTGTTAGTCTCGCCAGGTAGGCCAAACGTTCGTACTTTCCTAACTACCGACCGTTAGGATGGTCACATTCATGTGTTATATAGGGGAACTAGTTCCATCGATACTTAACTAGCATTCATGAGCTTACATTTACAATCACACATTCATGCATATGTGAAGCATTCATACTTCCACAAGCCACATTCATATCACAAGTCATTACATGCATTACTACATATATTACATTCATCACTTAGGCCAAGCATAAATTATAAATATACCCATGCCATAATTATATTCAAAGTAAACCTTTCCAAAATAGGATAAGAGTTCATGCATCCTTTTAGATAAAATAAAGAGTACAAAGACCACTTACCTCAATCGGATTCCTACCACCGATGCTTTACTTAAGTAATTCAATATCAATTCATCAACTAAACCTATAATTCACCAATACATGGTTTAATACCGCATTTCGATTATCCATAAGAATATTCGACTACAATTATCAATAAATCTCAAATAACCTTCAACCGAGATTAATCCAATTCCATGTGTTACATATCCAAATCACAATATAATACTAACCCATGGCATAAGATATTGCATTTCCAAATATAAATTGAACTCCAATAGCACATGCGAAGCCATTAATCTAAAATTAACCATAATCTCCTACATAATCTAAGATTAGCCTTAATCTAATACATGCAAAGCCTATTCCATTTCCTACTAACCCTTAATCCATAAATTCAAGTAATAAATATAGTGATTACCTTGATCTTGATTCCAATGATAATCTCAAACTCTTCTTAGCCTATTTCTTTCTTTTCCCCTAATAAGAAATCTTCTCTTTCTTGGCTATTGCTCCTTCCTTATGAAAGGTGAGGGACAAATGGAGAAAGATAGAGCTATGTGTGAGTTTGAGCATGAGGCCGTATGATTCACAAGAATGGAGAGAGCTAGAAGCTTGGAGAAAAGAAAGAGTTTTGTTTCCTTTTGTTCTTGTTGCTGCCGATGAAGGCAAAAGACAGTGGAATAGAAACTAGGCTTTTAGTAATTCAATATCTTTAAATTGCAACCAAAGTCCCTCAACTCTTGGTTTATTCACACTTTGACCCCTAAAAGTTGTGGGTTTAACAGTTTACAAGTGGGGTCAAAGACTGGATCTACGTAAGTCTTCATCAAAACAGTTTTCCAAATGCGATTGTCTTTGGACATTTTCACGCCGTTAACTATGGATTGCTCGGCTTTACTTCACAAACCACCAAATAAGATTTTAAAATCGTTCACGACAAAGTTATGCAATATTGAAGTACTTGTTGCGTTAGGGTGTGTTCGTTTGGACGGAAAATATTTTTCTTGAAAAATATTTACATAAAAAAGTCTATTTTTCATATAATTTTTCGGTGTTCGTTGATACAATTGAAAATATTTTGAAATAAAAATTTTTGATGGTTTCATCTTTAATTTTATGTATACAAGTTAAAAAATTTATAACAATGGTAATAACCTTACAAGTAATTATGGTTAATAAAATATTGATTTTGTTCAAAATTAAATGATAGTACAATATAGTAGTAAAATATGCATAATGATATTAGTGTGGGACCCATGACATTAAGAGAAAAACGAATGGAAAAGAATTGAAAGCGAAAATAAGTTTAGCAAATTAAATTATAAAAGTAAGTATTTGACATTTAATGTCACTCTTGAATTATTTGAAAATTAACTTATATTCAAAAATTTCGCAAGTTATTTTCAGCCAGAGGAAGGAAAATTGGAAAATATTTTACACCGAAAACTATTTTCCGATGTTTGGCACCAAAAAAATTTCTGGAAAATATTTTCTTGGGAAAAATATTTTATATGAAAAAGTCCATTTTTCATATAATTTTCCAGTGTTCGGTTGACAAAATGAAAATATTTTGAAATAAAAATTTTTAACAGTTTCATATTTAATTTTATAAATACAAGTTAAAAAAACTTATAATAATAGTAATAAATACCTTACAAGTAATTGTCGTTAATAAAATATTAATTTTGTTCAAAATTAAATGATAGTACAATGTATAAGTAAAATATTCATAATGATAGTTATATTAATGTGGGACCCATGATTAAGAGAAAAAAAGAATGCAAAAGAATTGAAAACGAAAATAAGTTTAGCAAATTAAATTATAAAAGTAAGTATTTGAAGTTTAATGTCACTCTTGAATTATTTGGAAAATAACTTACGCGCAAAAATTTCGCAAGTTATTTTCAGCCAGAGGAAGGAAAATTGAAAAAAAATTTCCGGTGTTTAACACTAAAAAATTTTTTGGAAAATATTTCCTAAAAATATTTTCAATTCAAACGAACACACCCTTAATCTTTTTTTTTTTCTTGGACAGTCATGTAAGAAGAATAATAAAGATGTGAAGACTACTACATACCGTTAATAGTGCAAAAAATTTGAATAGTGTAATTAATATGAGTATACTCCTGCTTGTGTCAATATTTATTTTCTTTATCATTGAAATCTCTCAGCTTTGGCTCAAAAAGAAAAAAAATGAGTAAGGGTCAGGGTCTGTTTGATAACTGAACTTAATGTTGAAAATTAATTGGTTAACAGATTTTTAAATTCAGCATGTTTGATAATAGAATTTTCTTATCAAAGAGTCGACTTAATTCATTAAGCACTACTTAATTTGTATTCAAAATTTTAAGTGAAAATATTTTCACTTAATCTGTTGAATTAAATAAATGTACAAACACATAATCTAACACACACACTCTCTCTCTCATATTCACACGCACTTTCTCTCGCTTGCGCACACACTCTCTCACATAAACACATACTCTCTCATATACAAAAACACACACTATACATAGTCTCTCTCACGCACATACACACTTAGTCTCTCATACGCATTCTCTCTTGTACTTTTTCATACTCACACTCACATACACACACTCTATCACACAAACATATTCTCTCACACACACATACATACTCTATCACACACATTCTCTCTCATACACATTTATACCATCCTTAATTATTCTTTTTTTTTCTATGCATATATGACAATTATTTATAATAAATTAATACATGTATGAAGTGACATATTTAATTTAGAAATTGAATTCAGTTGATTATCAAACATAAATAAATTTATTAATTCAGTAATTATAGATAGAGTCTCATGTGTGTAATTCAAACTGTCAGAATGTGATAGAGTGTGTAACAAACACCCCTTAATACTCCACTATTTAGATTGTAACTATTTGCAAATAACATTTTGCATTCATTACCTAATAACATTTTCCATCCACTTTTTTATCTTGTATAAATCATATTCCAAAAAATTGTTAAAGTATCATTTTAATTAATATTTTTGAATAATGACTATCCAACAAAGTCACTAAAATGTAAGTAATGGGAACAACATAAAAGGCAGAAATAATGAATGAGACCAAAGAATGAATTGTGGGAAAAATTATGTTGTTAATTTTTGTTTGCATTAAAGTATACGATGTATCAAAAAATAAATTAGGTGGGCTCCATTGTGGGATCCATAGTAGAATCTATGTAGGGCCTGTTAAATAAGGATAATTCTTTAATTTATGTTTATCATTATCTTGATTAGTTGTCTAGTGATAAATATTTACTTGTACATTTGTAATTATCTTGTATGTTAATATGATATATTATAAATAATCACGATCATTTGAAGGGTGTATTACGCTTCTTTTATATGGTATCAGAGCTTCCTGGTCCTCCTTTGAATGACCCACACAATTTATTTCTTCGTATACCGTACACTTTACTGTACAAAAGAATTTATCCATTATTAGGTGAAACATTCTTCCCTATCCAGCACACTTATCAAATAATATTTGAAAAATAGTGACCATTGTTTTCCATTCAAAAGGTTAATCCACAATGAATTATTTGATCAACACATTGGTCTATTATAAATGAGTTTCTTGAGGTCTAAACAACCTGTGTTACATGGAGGATTTTACACTGTTCCTTTGAACCAACGTACCTTGAATTTTAGTTGTAAATAGGGCACTCTTTTAAGTCAAGACATTAAAATCAAGTTGTCAAAAAATTATAACAAATTTTCAGGACTTTTCTTTCTCAAATACCTAAATCAAAATCCCATGGTTTGTGTTGGCGGTTGTAAGATCAAAGATTTAAATTTTCGAGTGACTACAGTGACTTATCATATCCTTTTTCTACGCTTTCTTTTATATTACTAAAATTTATTCTTTTACTTTGTTTGGAGACTCGAAACTGTATAAATTAGTTTTTATAATTTCCTAAATATATGGGTCATTAGTTTTTCTTTTAAGAAAATAACTTGCTCGTAGCTATCTTTAATTGAAAGATCAAAATTTTTATTCTTAAAAAAGATAATTAAAACTTATTAAATGACCTCAGTTGGACTCAACCCTCTATGAATAGTTCATGAGATAAGACGAGATAAATATTACATCAACTTAGACATTAAATTAAATACAATTTAGGTGATAAGACGGTTCTCTATAATCTATTTATTATGAATTCGAATCATTATAGGTAGGGATAGTGAATTTAAATATATATATATTACATCAACTTATATGTACAAACGTTACGTACCTATGTAGTTGGAAGGAATTGCAACTAAAAATATTATATGTTGCAAATGAGGAAGTAATTGGGTGAAACCCTCATAATATACGGGATACGATGGCATTATTGCTTGCAAATTTATATAAAAAAATTATGGGAAAAGAATTGACGTACTAAAAAAGAAAAGAAGTGGCAAGTAAAAAGAGAATAACTATTTAAAGATAACATCATTTAAGCTGCTGAGATAAATAAACCGTCAATTTATAATTCTATTGTTTTGTCCAAAAAAAAATAAGCTGCTGAGATATTTATTGCGTCAAAATTCTGAGTAGAAAGATTTTGAATTAGATTTCAAAGTTAACATAAATTGACTTCCACTAGTTAATGTTGCAGATGTGAACTCCAAATTCTTGTTATGATTTCCTTTACTGTTGCATTTTTCTTTGAATAGGAAAGAAAAATCCCATTATTATTATTATGACAAAGATACCCGTAAAAGATTTTCCTATCACAAAAATTAACCAATTAATGATTATTGAAAATTTCGTGTTCTTTATATAAATGAACGGTTTAGCATTTATTTTTGAAAATGAGAGTCAGTTAATCCCGTTATTCACTAATATAATCTTAGGAGGTATTTGATTTTATGGACATGAGAGGAAAAATTAAAATTAAAATTAATAATACTTATAAATATTATTTAGTTACCACTATAAAATATTTTATAAAAATAAAAATATTAAAAAATATATATTTTTATTCCTTAATTATAACTTAAATTTTAAATTAATTAATTATGAAAAAAAGACGAACACTTCAATTTTCAAAGTTCAAAAAAGCAGTGAATCTTGAATCTGGCAGAATTTTAAGGCGGCAATCAAGTTCTTGGATTATGATACGAGGCTGAGACCACCACAGTACAACATCAATCGAGTTCAGGAGCTAATTGAAGGGGGAAAGTGAAATACGATCAAATGCAGAAATTTGTTGTGCGAAGAGGATTGTAAGCAAATACAAAAAATCCCACTCAGCATACATGGAGGAAAAGACAGGTGGTATTGAAGCTTGGCAAAGGATGGGAATTATTCAGTAAAAAAAGGATATGGTGCTGCAAAGGAAGCCGTATGTGAAGCTCCCGGAAAGAGCACAGGTGATGAAGGGGAACCTAGTAGAAGAATAAGAGAGTCAGAACTATGGAGGAAGCCGTGGGGTTTAAACATTAAGCATAAGATAAAGCATTTCATCTGGAAATGCTTGCTTGGAATTCTATCTGCAAATGATTATGTTAAAAGGAGGATGGGTAAGGGCAATCGCATCTTCTAGAGTTGCGGAGAGGAAATGGAGACTATTGAACATCTCTTGTTTTTTGTAGTAGTTAGTGTACAAAATGCTTGGGGCACTTTCCCAATTCAATGGGTTGGGTTAAAAGAGGATAGATGGAGTTTTTGGGTCTGGTGAGAAAATATAATAAAGGCGACTGAAGTAATGAGTAGAAGTGATCACATGGAGTTAACAGCAAACTTTCTATGGTAATTGTGGAAATGGAGAAATGAGAGGAAATTTACTGAGCAAAGGAAGGTCACCTTTTGACCAGGAAGGCAGTACAAGAATGGACTAAGTATCAGGAGGCTTTAGATGCTACTGGAAACCAAATCAGCTGTGAGTTCAGATATCCAGGCTGTTAGTGTATGCCCTAAAGCCAATTAATTTTAGGGATAAATTACACTTTTATATTTATGTATATTTTGTAATATGGCATTTACGAATAAAATATTTATATGTAAAATCATAAGAGTTATGATGTAATTATATTTTATTGTGTATATCCCTCAATCGTAGTGTGACACTAGTAGCACATAAGAGTATGTGGATGCTTATTAAGAATAAGTGCATCGGATTGACTCGCTAAGAGTATTTTAGATCTGTATAAGAGACTATTTGATTCTTTAACCCTGTCTCTTATACACATCTAGATTGCTACTTCTTGAAATAAGATTCGAAATCTTTAGAAAGTGGAAATAGATTTAAGAGTGTCTTAAAATCTATTTCAAGTGAGTTGTATTTTGGTAAGTAAAAATTTGATTAATTCGATAAGAGTTGGCATTACATGTATTCTTGAATTAATCGGGATATAGGTTGGTGAAAGGATATTAATTACGGAGCCCAGTACGGATGGGTGATGTCGAACCACTTGACATATCTTAACACTTGGGTGGTGTTGAGACTGTGCTCTTATACACATCTAGATGTATAAGTGTAAAATTAATTGACACATCTAGATGTGTATATTAAAGGTGTTTAATTTATCTAATCCTAATTAATTTAGGATATAATTTATACTTATACCAACGTGATTGGGAACCTAAAGGGTCACACACTTAAGGATAATTAATTCAGATTAGACAGTTCAAAAAAATTAACGACCCATTCTGAAATTAATTTATAAGTATCTTATATTTGGGATCTAATACAATATTGTTAATAACACATCTAGATACATATCTAAGACATATTAAGAGAGATAATGGTTTTATACATTATTAATATACCCATGACCCAAACTGATTCAGAATTTATAATTCCCTAAACCCAATATGATTGGGATTCTATATTATTATATATATATATATGATATATTATAATATATATATAAAAGGAAGTAGTACTAGTAAAGGACTAGTACATTATCTTGGTCAAAAAGACTAAAGCCGTTAATGTAGGACCAATGTCTCTTATACACATCTAGATGTGTATAAGAGACAGGCATTGCATTTCAGTACTTACGGTTTTGAGGAAAAAAAAGCCAACAAAATTCTTTAAATCGTGAGGGTCACGATTGAGAAATAAGGAGAGATAATTTAGGAGCTAGACTCGTGGTTTGGGTTAATCAATCTTGTGAAGATTCCGATTTAATTATCGTGTGGATACCATTAGAGGCGGACACTGTGCGGCTTGTGGATCGACGTCCCAAACATATTGGAGATTCATCTAGATGTGTATAAGAGACAGTTCTACTTCTCTTTAATCCCTCCAATATTTTTATAAATATGAGATGCAAAAATTCATATAGCTTGAATAATTCAATATTCATGATTTATAAAAAGAAAAACACATCTAATGTGTATAAACATCATTGTTGTTTAAAATTAATTGACAAGATTTAGAAACTTTCTTTGTTTTAATTTGATTAAAATTTAGAAAGTATAAAACCTTTGAAATATTTATTTACTTCTAATGAGATTAGAATTAGGTAATTTGTTTAAATATTAGAAATTTATTATTTTTCAATGAGATTGGAATTTAATAAATGTTCAAAATTGTTTAGAAATGTATTTCTAACATAATTTTTGAAATTCTATTATTTAAAGGATTATTTTCTAATGTGATTAGAAAATAATAATTATTCTCCAGAAAATATTTTATAAATAATTCAAAATTGATAATTTCAATTAGATTGAAATTATGAATATAGTGATTCATGATTAGATACTAAATACGGATTTATGCTTTTATTTAATTAATGAATTATTTAATAGCATGATGGATGATTATGGACTTAAGACCAATTTGATTGTGTTTGATTTATTTGGTTCAAATTAGATGGTTGTAAATTTTAAAATAGGGCCTGCGTGTCTCAGATGCTTTTCTCTATTATTCTCTCCTAATTCTTTTCTCATCTCAATCCTCGAATGTAACTCGAGATTTCTTAACCAATCATCCCTAACCTACATCTATGTACAATAGGGATAGAAGCTTCTTATACATCTGATCTGTATAAGAGACAGCTTACATTTGTAATGTACAAGATGATGGGAACGGAAAAGTGCAACCTAGAAGGAAATTTTCAAGAGTTGAAGATTACCCTAGATGTGTATAAGAGACAGGTATAACCTTTTACAAGGAAACTAGTTTAGTAAAGTTCATAATCATCCATGGTTTTATGCATGTTTATTTATTATATGTTGATATGATAATATTGTATGCAATTTGATGAGACCTAATAAAATAAATAAAAGAAAATCCCTCAAATTAATATTAAGTCAAGAATAAGTTGCCTTCCATTATTATAGCAACAACGAGAGTTCTTCTTAGATTTAACTTGTTGGGCTAATCCAAGGTTACTCTACGTTGGACATGTTTGAGCTATGAGATGAGATCTCGAATAATGGGTATGACTTAACGGACATATAATTTGTTGGGTAAACTCAAGGTTATATGTTTTTGAGGCAAAGGTTAGGAGTCACATATGATGTGTTATCAAAGAGTTGATACCTAACTATCTAGGAATTACAAAGAGTTGTAATTGGTAAGAGTTACCTACCTTTCGAAATTATTTTTGGTTTGTTGGGTAAACCCAAGATCAAAATAATTAGATGGGATCCTAGCCCACTAGGGGTTAGTTAATAGCTCCAATCAATATGCGAGGGTTATTGATTTGAATTAAAATAGTGGGAGCAAAACCAAATTAAAAGAAAGTCCATATTATATTTTGGTTTTGTCTATGCATAAATAACAAATACTTATACTATCTTTATTTATGTGTTGTAGAATATGAGTAATAACGTCAATTTACGTCCCATTTTATATGATAACAAACTCTTCCGCGAAAATTGGTTATGTTCTTGATCAACATATTCGATGTCCTGGATGATCTTGATGAAGCAGATTGAATGCTTATCGTAAGCACATAGAGGATAATGATACTGCCTCTTGTATCATGTTGGCCTTTATGAGTTCGTGCGAAGCTTGACATGACAGCTATTGATGAATCACTCTATGATTATTCATCTCAAGGAGTTGTTTGATGAAGAATCTAGGAATGAGAGGTATGAGACCTCTAAAGAGCTATTCCGTTGTAAGATGGCAGAGGGTTCATGAGTAGCAATTCAAGTATTGAAGATTATCAGCCATCTAATTGAAAAATTAGAACGATCTTTGATTTAAGCAAAATCATGAGTTAAATGTTTCACCCTATTGTTGATTCTTCTAATAAGAAGAAAAAGAAATCATAAGATTGGTTTTATGAAAGCCAAGTTTGGGTTAAAACCAACACATGTGTTCAAGAAGGATAAAGCCAAGGTAATTGTTACTATTGTGGAAACGAGGGCGAAAAGGATCTGTAAGGCTTATATTGATAATTTGAAACAATCTTTCCTTTGGCATCGTAGATTTCATCATATAAATGAGAAACATTTCCAAATTACATTACAATGGTTATTTGGGATCATTTGATTATGAATCATATGACATATGTGAATCTTGTTTACTTGGTAAAATGACCAAATCATCTTTCTGAAAGGTGATAGATCTAGTGAATTGTTGGGGCTAATACATACGATGTTTGTCATCCTATGTCATGACATATAGAGGAAACACATCTAATGGCTTTATACACACTTTTACTAATGATCACTCTAGATATATACACATGTATACTTATATAACAATAAGATTAATCCACTGGCATTTAAATAATAATCCGTGTGGAATACTCTTACAACTTGGTAAAAGTATTAAAATACTTGATATAACGCAGCGGAATTTAAAAGAGTTTCTGATCTCTTAAGGAGAATGGGATTCTACCTTCAATGGACTCCTCCTTATACACCACAGCTGAATGGTGTATCGAGAGACGTATCGAACTATCTCCATAATCATCCATAAGAGACATTAAATAATCTGTCTCTTATACACTTGGGTATATGAATAATTATAAAATCTGCCTCCCATTTACTAAATCATGTTCCATCAAAAGTTGTTGATTCCACTCCGTATGAGATATGGTTTGGAAAGAAACCTAAACTTTCATACTTGAAGGTTTGGTGTTGCCCTACTTATGTGAAGAGGGTAGAATCTGATAAAATTGAACTTAAATCAGATAAATGCCTATTTGTGGGATATCCAAAGGAGACGTTTGGATATTATTTCTATAATCCCATTGAGCAAAGGTGTTTGTCTCAAAACATGTCCGTCTTTCTAGAAAAAAGAGTTTATTCTTGAAATGGCAAGTGGTTAAAAAAACCTTCAATCATTCAAGAAACACAATATGGTATTGATCAACAAATGGAACAAGAGTTTCAATCACATGATGATGTAATTGAGGATGAAGCTATTGATACACAAACTCTTCGTAGGACTACTAGGATACGTCGTGCTCCAAAGAAATTTGATTTCTTATAAGTGGGTACAATGATGTATCATTTATTACTAATGTGAATCTCATATCAGATTTAATTTCAATCTTATAAGATATATTAATTTGTCTCTTATACACATCTAGATGTGTATAAGAGACAGGTATCGTATCTCTTATTCATTCAAAAATGTGTATGTTGGACAGAATTTTTTCTCAAAAAACCGTAAAGTATAGAGATTACCTTCCACATTGCAGTAAAATCTTAAATATGTTTAGGGCGCGATTGGTTGTAAAAAGGTTATACACAAAGTCAACTCCTTGACTTTGATGTATAACCTTTTTCACCGATTGCAATGCTGAAATCTATTCAATTTTACTTGCGATAGTTGCATATTATGATTATGAGATTTGGCAAATGGATGTAAAACTGCTTTCCTTAATGGAAATTTGCGGAAGGGTGTATATGATACAACCTGAAGGGTTTACATCCACAAATTCTAACAAAGTGTGCAAGTTACAAAGGTCTATTTATGGACTAAAGCAGGCTTCTAGGAGTTGGAACATCCGTTTTGATGAGATAATCAAAGTGTTTGATTTTATCAAAAATGAGGATGAACCATGTGTATACAAGAAGGTGAGTGGGAGCGCCATTATTTTCTTGATACTTTATGTGGATGACATATTGTTGATAGGAAATGACATACCTATGCTTCAAAGTGTAAAGGTATGGTTGTCCAAAAATTTTTCTATGAAAGATTTAGGAGAGGCAACTTATATCATCTGTCTCTCTATAGAGATAGATCTAAGAGGTTGCTTGGTCTTACTCAATCAACGTACATAGATAAGATGCTAAAGAGGTTTAGCATGGATCAATGAAGAAGGGTTACTTGCCAATGTCTCATGGTGCTGTACCTTATTTAACAGACATGTGTCCTAAGACAGGATGTCGAAAGAGATAGCATGAAAAGATCCCATATGCTTCATTATACATAGCATAGCATACATTATAGAACCTGTCTCTTATACACATCTTATGCTCTAAGTGTTACGAACAAGTTTCAATCCAAGCCGGTGGTCATTGGATGACAATCAAAATATTCTTAAGTACTCTTATACACATCTAGATGTGTATAAGAGACAGGGTCCAATGTACTACAGGTTTATGGATATACAGATGCTAGCTTTCAATCTGACAAGGATGATAGCAAGTCACAATCTGGATATGTATGTCTCTCTTAATGGTGGTGTGATTAAGAGGAAAAGTTCCAAAAGGACACCACGGCTGATTCTACAATAGTAGCCGAGACAGCATATCCGGAGAGAAGAAACATGACAGTCATGTTAGACTCATATACACAAGCACATGAATGATTGGCTTTAGTGCAAGTGGGAGTTTGTTAGTGTATGCCCTAAAGCCAATTAATTTTAGGGATAAATTACACTTTTATATTTATGTATATTTTGTAATATGGCATTTAACGAATAAAATATTTATATGTAAAATCATAAGGAGTTATGATGTAATTATATTTTATTCGTGTATATCCCTAATCGTAGTGTATGACACTAGTATATTAGCACATAAGAGTATGTGGATGCTTATTAAGAATAAGTGCATCGGATTGACTCGCTAAGAGTATTTCACACGGATTATTATTTAAATGCCAATGAATTAATCTCTTTGTGATAGTAGTGTAATAATTCTTTGATGTGACTCATAAGTTTATCTTAAAGACATATATTATTGAGTTTACCCTACAAGTCGTATGCTCTTAATCATACCCATTATTCGGAGATCTCATCTCATAGCTGTCTCTTATACACATCTAGATGTGTATAAGAGACAGATACAAAACTCCTTATAATAGGAGAGTATGTCCCAGTATGGCCACTTCTTGAAATAAGATTCGGAAATCTTTGCGCAAGTGGAAATAGATTTAAGAGTGTCTTAAAATCTATTTCAAGTGAGTTGTATTTTGGTAAGAAGTAAAATTTGATTAATTCGATAAGAGTTGGCATTCATCTGTATTCTTGAATTAATCGGGATATAGGTTGGTGAAAGGATATTAATTACGGAGAACTACACACGGAGATGTGATGTCGAACCACTTGACATATGCTCAACACTTGGGTGGTCATGATGCTTTGCTAGAAGCCAATCTTGATCTATAAGTGTAAATTAATTAATTGGAGAATTAATGATAAATTAAAGGTGTTTAATTTATCTAATCCTAATTAATTTAGGATTATAATTTATACTTATTACCAACGTGATTGGGAACCTAAAGGGTCACACACTTAAGGATAAGTAACCTTGATTTTAATCTTTACTACTATTAGACGATGAATAAGGGGAGTTGTCTGTTTCTTATACACATATAGATAATTATAATAACATATAAATATTAGGAGTTAATATGTAAGACATATTAAGAGTCCTAATGGTTTTATAATTATTAATATACCCATGACCCAAACTGATTAGAATTTATAATTCCCTAAACCCAATATGATTGGGATTCTATATTATTATATATATATATGATATATTATAATATATATATAAAAGGAAGTAGTACTAGTAAAGGACTAGTACATTAACGGCTTAGTCAAAGGCAATAGAAAAAAATATGCTATTACAAGTACGGCTTGTATAATTGGTATCAGATAATATTCTAAATGTCTAGTACTAGTACTTACGGTTTTTTGAGGAAAAAAAAAGCCAACAAAATTCCTTTTTAAATCGTGAGGGTCACGATTGAGAAATAAGGGAGAGATAATTTAGGAGCTAGCACTCCGTGGTTTGGGTTAATCAATCTTGTGAAGATTCCTGATTTAATTATCGTGTGGATACCATTAGTAGGACACTGCGGCTTGAGACAGATTCCATACACAATGTCATCACGCGAAAACCCTTGGCTTTATCCTTCTTGACCACATGTTATGTAAAAAGAAAAGAGAGGGACCCGTGAATTTGATTCACGGGTCATGCAATTAATGACATCATCTTGAATTGAAGGACCGTGAATTTGATTCACGTATTCAAGTCAAGAAATTGTAGTCACTTTTAGTGACACATCTAGATGTGTATAAGAGACAGGTATTTAATACGTTAAATTATTTTTAGTGACAGTTATTTAATATTTTCATACAACAGGTTTTTCTAAATTTTGATTTTTGAAATCACCAATTAATTTTTGACAATTGTTGTTTAAAATTAATTGACAAGATTTAGAAACTTTCTTTGTTTTAATTTGATTAAAATTTAGAAAGTATAAAACCTTTGAAAATATTTATTTAATTCTAATGAGATTAGAATTAGGTAATTTGTTTAAATATTAGAAATTTATTATTTTTCAATGAGATTGGAATTTAATAAATGTTCAAAAATTGTTTAGAAATTATTTCTAACATAATTTTTGAAATTCTATTATCTAAAGGATTATTTTCTGTGTTAGAAAATAATAATTATTCTCCGAAAAATATTTTATAAATAATTCAAAATTGATAATTTCAATTAGATTGAAATTATGAATATAGTGATTCATGATTAGATACTAAATACGGATTTATGCTTTTATTTAATTAATGAATTATTTAATAGCATGATGGATGATTATGGACTTAAGACCAATTTGATTGTGTTTGATTTATTTGGTTCAAATTAGATGGTTGTAAATTTTAAAATAGGGCTGCGTGTCTGCTTTTCTCTATTATTGAATGTAATTCTTTTCTCATCTCAATCCCGAATGTAACTGTTGATCAATAACCAATCATGTATTGTACATAGATGTAGGTTAGGGATAGGATTGAATATTCAAAATGTTTAGATAGAATTACATTTGTAATGTACAAGATGATGGAGACGGCGGAAAAGTGCAACCTAGAAGGAAATTTTCAAGAGTTGAAGATTAGTCCCTTAGAATTTGACCACTTAGTTTCCTTTGTGACTCAAGGAAACTAGTTTAGTAAAAGTTCATAATCATCCATGGTTTTATGCATGTTTATTTATTATATGTTGATATGATAATATTGCATGCAATTTGATGAGACCTAATAAAATAAATAAAAGAAAATCCCTCATTAGCCAAATATTAAGTCTAAGAAATAAGTTGCCTTCCATTATTATAGCAACAAACGAGAGTTCTTCTTAGATTTAACTTGTTGGGCTAATCCAAGGTTACTCTACGTTGGACATGTTTGAGCTATGAGATGAGATCTCTGAATAATGGGTATGACTTAACGGAGGCATATAATTTGTTGGGTAAACTCAAGGTTATATGTCATGAGGCAAAGGTTAGGAGTCACATGATGTGTTATCAAAGAGTTGATACCTAACTATCTAGGAATTACAAAGAGTTGTAATTGGTAAGAGTTACCTACCTTTCGAAATTATTTTTGGTTTGTTGGGTAAACCCAAGATCAAAATAATTAGATGGGATCCTAGCCCACTAGGGGTTAGTTAATAGCCAGGTAACGGAATAGCTCTTTAGAGGCTGTCTCTTATACACATCTAGATGTGTATAAGAGACAGGCTTTCCCAATCTACTCTTACACACTCCCACTAGACTGTGTATAAGATCATTCATGTGCTTAAGGTAAAATCTCCAATATGTTTGGGATGTCGATCCACAAGCCGCACAGGTGTCCGGCTTGTTTACTTGGTAAACCAAATCATCTTTTCTTGAAAAGTGATAGATCTAGTGAATTGTTGGGGCTAATACATACATGTTCCTATCCCTGAATAGCCTGCAGCCAATGCTCCAAGAGCTGTCTCTTATACACATCTAGATGTGTATAAGAGATATGGTTATGTATACTTATTGAAGTATAAGTCTGAAACCTTTGAAAAGTTCAAAAAATTCAGGAATGAAGTTGAAAAACAACTTGGTAAAAGTATTAAAATACTTCGATAAGATCGAGGTGGGGAATACTTGTACCAAGAGTTTCAAGATTATCTTAAGGAGAATGGGATTCTACCTCAATGGACTCCTCCTTATACACCACAACTAAATGGTGTATCAGAGAGACGTAATCGAACTCTTTTAGATATGGTTCGATCAATGATGAGTTTTGAGACCTCCCAAAATCGTTTTTGGGGCTATGCTCATAGGACTGCCTCCCATTTACTAAATCATGTTCCATCAAAAGTTATTGATTCTAATCCGTATGAGATATGGTTCTAAAGATACCTAAACTTTCATACTTCTAGGTATGGTTACATGCCCTACTTATGTTATAGACCTTATAATTGATAAAATTGAACCTAAATCAGATAAATGCCTATTTGTGGGATATCCAAAGGAGACGTTTGGATATTATTTCTATAATCCCATTGAGCAAAAGGTGTTTGTCTCAAAACATGCCGTCTTTCTAGAAAAAGAGTTTATTCTTGAAAGGGCAAGTGGGAGCAAAATAGATCTTGAAGAAGTTCAAGAAACACAATATGGTATTGATCAACAAATGGAACAAGAGTTTCAATCACATGATGATGAGATACACATCTAGCTATGTATAAGACACAGTCTTCGTAGGACACATCTAGATGTGTATAAGAGACAGATCCATATTATCAAATTTTCTTCTAAGTGGGTTATATGATGTCTAATAGTGTTATAATGAGAGTTATATCTTACAAAGAATTTTATTATCTAACTCTCAGAAGTGGCTAGAAGCCATGAAATCTGAAATGGATTCCATGTATGACAATAAGGTATGGACCTTAGTCGATCCAAATAAAAGTGTTTGATTTTATCAAAAATGAGGATGAACCATGTGTATACAAGAAGGTGAGTGGGAGCGCCATTATTTTCTTGATACTTTATGTGGATGACATATTGTTGATAGGAAATGACATACCTATGCTTCAAAGTGTAAAGGTATGGTTGTCCAAAAATTTTTCTATGAAAGATTTAGGAGAGGCAACTTATATTCTGGGAATGAGGATCTATAGAGATAGATCTAAGAGGTTGCTTGGTCTTACTCAATCAACGTACATAGATAAGATGCTAAAGAGGTTTAGCATGGATCAATGAAGAAGGGTTACTTGCCAATGTCTCATGGTGTGTACCTTTTTTAGATGATGTGTATGTCCTAAGACAGATGTCGAAAGTATAGCATGAAAACGATGTCATCTTATTCACATATAGATGTCTATAATGTATGCTATGCTATGTACAAGACCCGATGTCTCCTATTCTAAGTGTTACGAACAAGATAGAATCCAAGCCATCGGGTGGTGTACAGAAATGACAGTCAAAAATATTCTTAAGTACTTAAGAAGGACTAAAGCGCTAAATTTATTGGTGCTGCTGCTGTCTCTTATACACAGTCTGTGTCATACACTAGATTAGGGATATACACGATAAGGATGATAGCAACATCATAACTCCATATGTATTTACTCTTAATGGTGGTGTGATTAGTTGGAAAAGTTCCAAAAGGACACCACGGCTGATTCTACAATAGAAGCCGAATACATTGCAGCTTTATAAGCAGCAAAAGAGGTTGTTTAATCAAGTAGTTTGTGGCTGAACTAGGAGTGGTTCCTTCCAATAGTGATTTCTATACTCTTGTATTGAAATAACTATGGAATTATTGCACATCTAAAGGATTCCAATCTCATTGAAAAATTGCCAAATTAATAGTTTTCAAGTCTCGAAAGATGTGTATAAGAGACAGGATATACACGAATATTAGTTTTTGTGTATGAGTTAGTATATTATATCACATAAGAGTATGTGGATACAGTATATTAGTGTCATAAGAAATCTCTTATACACATCTAGATGTGATTAATTTGATTGAGTATGAGATACTTATCATAGGGTTAATTTATCTCATAAATTAATTTTTGGGTCCTAATTAGAATAAGTTATAATCTATTGTGTATTAGATCATGTACAGAATATTAATATTCCTGTATCTTAGGACACTCATAGATGTGTATACAGGACGGACTATTGTAGGACACTGTGCGGCTTGTGGATCGACGTCCCAAACATATTGGAGATTTTCTTTGCAATTTTAAGGTACAATCTCTATCTTTTCTTGTACGTATAAATTAATCAAGGTGATCCGTGATCCTATCACGGAAAAATTTTAAATTCCGCTGCGTTATATCTGATTTACTTTCTTACACAGGCAGCGTGGCACAGTTTCGGTTTCGGAATTGGAGCGCCAACCATTGTTTAAGGTTTTCGGAACTGGATTTGGAATTATAGACAAGGTTTCTATTCCGATTTTCTATTTTTTGGAATCAGAACTAATAACCCCCGTATCAAAATCAGAATCGGATAAAAAATAAATATTCATATATATATATATATATATATATATATATCAATATAATTGATACATTTAATTTTTTTTAGATTGTCTTTTAGTGTGAATTATCCAAAATATATTTTTATTTTAATTTTTAATGGTTCAGTAAATGATGTGATAATGTACTTTTTTTTTTTCAAAAATAAATTCTATAATTGAAGATATAAATAAAATGTAATTTTTTTTCTAATCTTAACTTTTATTAATTTTGTTAGTATTATCTAAAATATATATTTATATTAAAAAAAATTTAAAATCAAAATTGTGATCGAAACTAGAATCAAAATAGAAACTAGAACTGAACAAAATCAGAGAACTGACCAGAATCGCCAGTTCTAGAACTGAAAATAGAACCGACTCCTAAGATTCTGATTCCTATTCCAGTTCTTCATGAAAGTAGAATTGACAATTCTCAAACCGTGATCATGCATAACTATAGTCCTAAATATTGAAGCAGCAACTAATAGTAGGAAGGACACAGCTGGATTGGGTATTGTAGCCAAGGACACTACAGGTAAGTTGCTGGCTACGTGGCCTGTTAATTATCACCTCTGTGATGATGTAGCACTGTTAGAAGCACATCAGGTTAGCTTTGCAGAAAGCCAAGGAAAGTGTGGAGGAATGTGGTCATTCAACTAGCTAGACTCCAAACAGATTGTAGATGCCATTAAGCTCTAATTCTAAACTTTTTTTGTCCTTTAGGAGTGATTTTAGATGATATCCAATTGCTATAAAGTTCTTTTGGTTTTTGTAAGTTTTCTTTTATTTAGAGAGAAAAGAACAAGATTAGTGATTCTTTGACAAAGTTTGCTATTAACCTCTGTTATAGTATTACGTGGAAACTTAGTTTCCCCTGTGGCTAGAAGCTATAGTCGGGAAAAATTTAGGATAGTTACCCTTAAGTGTAATTATTGATTTATATTATAATGAAATATTATTGACTTCTTTGCAAATAATAATAATAATAATAATAATAATAATAAATTTATTTTTTATTCAAATCAAACAAAAAAAATGATATAAACTCATACTAATGATAAAATTTATGATTCATATCCTGATTCTGATTCATGAATGCAAACCAAATACTTGCCTAGTATTTATAAAAGAGTTTTCTATCCTTTGCCGTGCATACATTAGGACACTACAATTATAGGGGTGTGAGGCCTTCGATTTTTTATTTAGGCTGCGTTTGGATAGTTGAAGATTTCATAAAAGATTTTAAATTCATTCATTTGTTAAAGTAATTTCGAGTTGAAATTAATGAATTTTAAATAAGCGTGAAATTTTTTTTAAATAACTTTTAATTTGAATGCATTTGAAATTTATGTATCTTAACTTAACAAATCTCTCTAACAAATGAATGAGTGAGTTTCAAAATTTTCACCAAATCCGTCACTACAAATGCAATGATATATAATTAACAACTTATCTTCAAATTACACGCACTTTCTCCTAAAATATAACACTTTGAATTATGGTGGATATTTTTAATTTTGCCTAAAATTTTTCACACTTTTCTACAATAAAATGAGGTAGGACTATCCTTCTATAAGATCTCATAATATGGGAAAATTCTTTTTTGGTCGCTCTCTGTAGTTAATAATAACAGTTAAATCTACCTTCTTTAAAATTTGACTAAATTACCGAACAAATTTTGAAATTTAACAAAATTACAAATATTCTCCTCCAATGTAAATCCGTTTGAACACATCTCCTACACCAGAATATGCCTCAAAAGACCAAGCACCAAATACTCTCCCCGTCCAGCAGCTGCTATCGCCGGTCTCAACACCCCCCACCCCCCCGGGGGCAACACACACCGCATAAGGCCCCATCCTAGAACTGACTGCCCATCACTGATTCCAGCAAGTGGCAAACAACTGACCCCACCCTTACTCCTACCTACTCCGCCTCCCCGCAAGCCCCACCAACCCCACGACCCAACACCTCTATTTTCTCTCCCTTCGCCCTCGAAATTGCAACATCATCTCCTCCCCTTGCCCTTTCATTCTCCATTAAAATTGCCTTGTCACGGACTTATTTTTGTGGCTTGAAAGCGTAGAGCAATTCCAGCCTAAAACCTCTTGCTTGGAGGCAGTGGGTTTGGTACACCGGAGCTCCAAAAAAATAAGATGGATTTGATGGGTTTCAAAGGTGGCGATGGTGGAGAACTAGAAGTATTCAGTAGTGGTTAAAGAGGCAGTTTGGAGGAATATATTTAGAGAATTTGGATAATTTCTTAATCTTTCCTGCAAAATATGAAATCCATCAAATTCACCATTACTGACCAAATCTCAGAAAATAGATTTATCTCTGGATAATTCTTAATCTTCTCTGCAGAATTCTTTCTATATCTTTTCCGATCGACATGGATGATCTTCTAATTTGTTTTGGCATATGCTGCTTGCTCCGATCATTAACTTGTTAATGGGTATGCTCTGAATCTCTGCTACTACATCCATTCATCAATGAAAATCAAAATATAAGGTGGTTTTGTAATCTAGGTTTATTGGACTTTCGAGGGGAAACAAAATCTTAGAACCCAAGTGGGCAAGACTAATATTTTTTGGAAAATTTGATGAGATATAACGAGGGGAGTGGCTATTTCAGGGCTTTCATTTTTTTTTTCTTTCTTCTGGCATCATTGAAGGTTGACCAACGGTAAAGGTGTATTTGTTATGAGTTTTGGATTTTAGAGGGGAATTTGTAGTTTTGCCAAATCTCATGAATTATTTAGAGAGGTAATTTAGTTAAACCTCAAGGGAGATAAATGTAATTATTGCTTTTATAAAAATTGACTAGATGGAATCTTAGTTAAAAGTTGAAACCAATCAAGAACCAAGTAAATACATTATAAAACTTGTAATAAATCTATAAGGGTTAATAACACTTTGCCCCTGAATTAGGGGATAATTACACTTTGTCCCCAAACTACAAAAATATATATTTTATAACCTATTCACAATATTAACCTTTTAAAAATTTTAAAATATCAATCAAATTTAGTTAAATGATTGAAATATCCTTAGTACTATATTTTGATTTTTCATATATTTAATTGATTTTCAATAGTTATAAAAGAATTAGAAAAAAATAAAATATAATAACATATTAATAAATAAAATATAATAACACATTAATATATTTGATTTTAGGGAGTGAAAATATGAGAAACTATTGAATTATATTATATCCGATATCGTAATTTGTATAAATTAATCCAAATATTTAAAATGTAATATACAACTTTAAGAGATATAAAAAAATCACAAAATTTTATAAAAATTATATCTTCATACAATACCATTAAAGAAAAAATTTTCATAGAAAACAAACCCATTTAGAAATTATTTTACCACTATACTTATTCAAATTCGAAATAATATAAAATAGAATTTAAAAATTTTAAAAATTTGACTAAAAAATATATTGATATAGCTTATATTAATATATTATATAGTTTATTTTTATTTATTTTTAAATAATTATTACATCACAATCAAAATTTAAATATATAAAAATTAAAATATAGTACCGAGGGTATTTTAATCATTTAATTTGATTATTTTCATCATTTTAACCTTGGTAATAAATGAATAGTGTCAATGGAGGGTAAAGTGTATATTTTTATAATTCAAAGAGACAAAGTGTATTATTACCTACCTAGTTCACGGGTAAAGTTTTGTGAGAAATATTTAGGTAGACCTGGTTTTTTGCTCCTCTTGTAGACATGTGATATAAATTAAATGTTATGAAATATTTATGACATCAACTGATGTAAGCAAGATTTTATAAAATTTAATTTTGACCGTAAAATCTACAAGTATGACCAAAAATCGGGTCTATATAAGTATTTTCCAAGTTTTATTAACCCAATCTATAAATCTTTGCAGCTGTCTAAGGGCAACAAGGCAGAATTGAGGATACACTTTCAGGGGTTGCTCTGTTGCCGACTTGTGCAAAAAATCTACTTTCCTTATTCTCCCAGAACAGCTAGCTAGAGATCCAACAGAGAGTCGTAGTTATATTCCTATATAAATATACATAAAGAAACACTATCTGGGCCGTGCAAAATTATCATTTTTTTTTCCTTCAATATATCTAGAGCCTTTTAGTATTTAATCATTAACTACATTATTGAATTCTAATTGTTGTAATTCATTCTTCAAAACCAGAGGGTTTTAATTTCTTTATTAGTTATTAAAAGAATAGAGGAAATTCTGAAAAAATATGGAGAAGAAAAATAGGACTGCTGATGATTCATCATCTCGATCATGACCATGTTGATGAAATTTTTTCGAGTGTTGAAGAGAATCTCAACTGGGATAACTTGTACTTACTGGCAGAAGTTGCTGAACTAGAAAGGATCAAGTTGGAGAAGGAGAAAAAAAGAAAGAAATCTAAAGCAAATTGTTTCTACTTTCTTGAAACTTGATGAAAAAGAAACACTGGAATCAATCAAGAATGGTTCAAATGGGCTCGTCGAATTGCAGCTTCTTGATGGGAGAAGATCATTGAGGAAGAAGATTAGTTCTATTCAGAAATTATTATTCTTCAAGAAACCGAAACTGAAACCAAAACCTCCTTCAGTAGTCCAATATGAATTTGAAGGAAAACATCAAGAAGATGACGGCAATCCCATTCTGTTTTCTCATGGAAATATTACAAGAAAACCCTTCTTATTGTCAAAGAGATCAAGATGCAATAATTATAACGACGAAAATAGCAGTAATACTGATCAAGAAGAAGATATGCCCAAAAAGCCAAAGAAGTACCAAAGAAAACTAGTTCTTGTGTTGATGCCTCATCAACTTTACACACTATTATTACAATTCCTGCCAACTTCAAGAACAAAATTGTGGAATTGGGAGGTTCGGAGGAAAGTCTAGTTTTTGTGTTTCAGAAAGTGTTGACAAAGACTGATGTGAACACAATCAACACAGACTTTTGATACCATTAAAGCAAATAAAGAACGAGTTTTTGACAGATGAAGAGAAGGCTTGCTTTCAAGATTCCACTCAGAAATTCGAAGTCGATGCAATTTTTATTGATCCGTTACTTGATAAATGCAGAATGAATCTGAGGCAGTGGAATATGGCTAAAACGAATCGTAAAATAAGCTACAATTATTCATTGGTCGCCCACTGGGTTATGTTAGTGCGGAAAAATGAACTCAAACATGGGATGACAGCCCAATTGTGGGCATTTAGACAATGTTTTGAAAACCGGACCGGCTATTGAACCGGTGGCTTGTCCGGTTCGCGGTTCAACCTGTTGATTATACCTGAACCGGCCGGTTCACTAATTAAGATTTTTTTTTTTACCAAAGTGTGATATAATTTAAAATGATCTAAAATATATTTATATAAAATCTAAAATATAAGTGAAACAATATTTTTAGATAATTATAGTCTTAATACCCAAAATTACTAATCAAATTTCTAATAAGAAAAGTGAAATTTATACAAAAAAAAGTATAAAAAAGATGAAAAAAATAATAATTTAATAGTTTAGTCTTTGGTGTGTTCAATGTTTTGCTATTTTGGAGTTTATTTTCACAATTTTTTAATTTTTTTCTTTATTTAAATCATTTTTTATTCTAAAATTTAAAAAATCGATTTTTTACCGGTTCTCGATTTTTACCGATTTTCGGTTTTTTACCTGTTCTGTCCGGTTTTTTGGACAGACCGGATAGGTAGTTGGACCGGACCGGTGGTTCTTCCGGTTCGCGGTCCGACCGGTCGAACCGGCCGGTCCGGTGCGGCTTTCAAAACACTTGATTTAGGAGGGGCTCAGATCTAGGATTTGCATTAGTTTTAGTGAATTAATTTTTTCTTTATTTTTTATATTTTTATATTTTTAGTATCGAATTTACTTTATTTTCTCACTGGATGATATGATTTAGGATATCAATTTATGTAATATTGTGTTTGGATCAATAAATTTCGGGAATGATTTAAAATTCACCCATTCATTAGAGGGATTTCCAAAGGCAAAATAGATAAATTTCAAATACATCCAAATTAAAAAATTATTACTATTTAAAATTTTTCATTTCACATTTTTAATTTGCGCGAATTTAAAATTCATCTATTTAAACTTTACAAATTCCTCTAAAAAAATAAACGAATTTTAAATTTTTCTCCAAATCTATTAATACAAACACAATCAAATAGTCTTTACTATGAACCAGCAGGAGGGTCTATATATGCTCTTCATTTCACTTTTCAAATCCTGTAGTTTAGAGCACATTAATTCTTAAATGTGCAGACATGCAACTGACTTAATGAATCAGCTTTGTGTTTGATTAGTCTTTGATATTACTTGTATGATTGAATCTTGTTCCTTTTAATTTCTTTTGATATGATGTGGATCTTGCCACGTCTTGCAGTTGTCATATGCAACAACTTTTATACTATCATTTATATTTGTTGTTGTTGAATAAAATATCCTGGTTTTGTGATATAAATTAATCAGCAGAATACTCCTATTTTGAAGTCGAAGCACAACTTTTTCTCTACTACTTTAGTGTTCTGATTTTGGATTTCACTGTTTTATCTTTGTACGGGGTTGACTTTGTTTGTAGTTGAAATTTTTAGGTCAACCAACCTTATGAAAAGTATTATGGACTTCTTAGTCCACAATCTTTCACATCACCATAAGAAGATTTATTTTAATTTTTAGCAAAAATAGGAATAATTGATGAAAAATTAAAAATTCTATTAGAAAATAATCATGAGGCCCAATTTGGTTTCTTATCTTTTAAAATATTAGCTATTGTAGGACTTTTGATTGGCAGATACTATGCAATAGTACATCACATGACCTTTAAACATAAATGACTGGAGGTTAAAAATCTGACAATAATGAAATTTGGTTCATTAATATATGTCATTGAAGATTGCTTGACATATGGGACAAAATTAAGGTTAGGAAAATAAAAGAAAAGAAAAAATAAAATGAAAGTAATGAGGAATAAGACTTTTAACTTCTAACATATTTGTATTTTAACAGCCACATGATATTGACGTGGTTTTCATTGTTAATTTATCCAATTGTTTTGTCAAAAGCTCTATATTGGCTAATCTTTTAAAATATAAGGAACTAAATTAATTTGTTCTGATATATATAAGGAATCAAATTAGACAACACCTAAAAGATAAGGGACCAAACTAGTCATTTTCCTAAACAAAAAATCAAAACAAAATTGTAAGTTCTTAGGGAATTCTGCAAAACTAGTTGCCAAACTTTGTCAAAATATGCAAAATAGGTCCTCAAATTTTATTTTTTTAAAAATTATTTTAATGAAAGAAATTCAAACCAAAGCCTTAATTTCAAATCAATTGTGAGATTGGAGGACATAGGAACTGATCTTGCAATGTCAAAAGTAATTCCAACTAATTAATAATCACATTTAACAATTATTGTGCCAAATAGGGGTTAAATGTTAGTTGGGTTAAATGATTAGACTAGAATTGAAAATTTAAAGATAGATAATATTTGAAGTTTTGAAATGATAAGATACAAATTCTTAAAAACTAATAGATTAAAACTACTGTAAAATGATATTTCTAGAAATTAAATTTTCATAATATTATGGTGATATTACCAAAATATTTATAGTATTATTATTATTATAAGTAGAAAAATATTTAAGTGGAATTAGTTTACGGGTGGGCTATAGACCTTGTAGCTATTATACATACCACATGGGCCAAGTGATATTAGATTCATGAGCATGCCCAAATTAGTGATGTTATCTGACATCAGTTGCCTATGTGGCTTGCTTAATAGCCACAAGGTCAAAGACTATGGGTGAGATGAGTATAGACCAAACCTACTTAAAAATTTCCCTTATAAGACATATAGAATTAATATTAATACCCCAAGGGGTATAACATTAGGACCATTTAGGGTATGTATCTTATTTTTCTTAATAATCTGTTCAACATTTGTGAAGTTAATTAGTCCCTTTATCAAACAAGTCCAAAATCAGTTATACCATTTTAATTACTAATTAAATTGAAGTTAATCAGCTAGAATTGGTAACACAAATTCTAAAAAATTAATAGTACCAGATGTGACATTACGATTTTTTTTCCCAATAATTCCTTATAAGTATTTTTTTAACATAGTAAAAGACATATTAACATATAAAATATTAACAGAATTTCTGTGCACACTAATTAATTTATTTTTTAGGGTGAACCATTAATTATTTGGTGGGTTCTAATTATATAAGTGACCATAATTAGACATGTCATCCCAATTAAAGTATTTAACAAAGTTGTCATTAAAACATTAGGGAAAAGAGAACTTGTTAGATTGATATTATATTTAGATGTCATTATATAAAAGGATAAATTTCTCAAACAATACTCATGATGGGGATGACCTAGGTGCTACTCTCACCATATTTATAATTACTTAGCATCCAAGAAGATAGTACGCTTTCTAGCAATACCCCCATCCCCATCCCCACCCTTTTTTTTTTTTTTTTTTTTTTTCTCTGGGCACACAATGATTTAATGTCTTTACCATGTTTTCAGTTGACCAATTTTGATAAATGAATAGCGTTAATTTTGTAAAGAATAATCTTCAGCAAAATTTAAGTATCACCAACATGTTTAGTCGCCCTAATAAAGTGAAGATCAATATTCCAAAACGTTTTTTTGACAATTTGAAAACATCACTATGGTTGAAATACCAAATAGATGAAAAATCAATTTCATAAAATTTGTTATAGCCAATTTCTCAATACGTGAAGTTACCATTTGGGATTTCAATGATTTCCATTAAATACTTCCAAATCGAACTATCTATCATTAAACACTAAGGAAACCACAAACATTGATGAAAAATAAACCTATTTTGCATATTTAGACAAACTTTAGGGATAAGTTTTGCATTATTCTCTTAGAACTTACAATTTTCTTTTGAATATGTTTTTTACTTAACGACCACACGAGGGCCACATGGCCTTTTTATGTTAGAATTTTCATTTTCATCATATTTCGTCTAAAACTTAAAACATTGGAGACTAAATTTTTTTGCCCAAATTTTTGGAAACTAATTTTTTGAATAATCTTCATAATGTGTACCAAAAATAATACATATAAAAGTATGAATACTGTTATGTTTTTTCTACCTGTTTTGTTTACAAAATGGCTTAATTTGATTGTTTATAATCATCTCAAATAAAAGGCAAATCGCCTAAATATTCCTTCAACTATTTCATTAACTTAAATGTTAACCTAATTAGTGTCTTAACTGAATATTTGTATCCAATTTAGTATCTAGATTGCTGCGCCGCCCAAAATATATTTTTGAATTTTGACCGGAGTTGACTAGGGGTAGAAGTATCAAACCACCTGACATAATACTTTAAGTATGAAATAGATTTCAAAAATCACCTGAATAGTCCTCCTACATTTTCATTAAAACCAAATTGGCTCTTAACTAAAAGTTTATCCAATTTAGTCTATCCACTAAATACCACTAATATTTTAAAACTCAGACAGGACAAGACCGACATTATTTTTTCATAGAATCAATGCCAAATTTTCAAAATCATATCCAATCTACTGCAAAATCCGTTGCTAATCTCACCAAACCTAGTTTCAAATCCAAAAAAAATGTCATTTTATAAGAATTCCTCAGATCCATGCCATACACAAACCCAAATTCGAATCCAAATCCCTCCCCTCCCTCATCTAGTCCCAAACCCAGTCCCACACTCGATATTTTATATCTAATTTCATGTGCTTTGCGTTAATGTAGTGTAGTTTGGCTTAGATGCTTTCCTTTACATTCTTTCTTAGATTAATTGGTAGATTAGTTTGTTGCCTCTTTTAAATATGCTCTCTTAGTAGTAAGTCACAAAACTGTGAATGTAGGTAGTAAATTTAAATAATTTTTTAAATACTCTCTTTTTATATAGTTTCTTGAATGTCCCTTTAAAAATGCTTTATTAGTAGTAAATTGTAGCTGAGATTAGCTAATTAGGATAGATTAATTTATAACCTTCCTATTTAAATGCTTTCCTTGCTTGATGTCTTAGTGTAATTGTTAAGTTAGTTTATGGAATTTCTATAAAAATGCTTTCTTAGTGATAATTAATAGGGTAAATTAGTTAATTGCTTCCTTAAAATAATTTCCGTTTTACTTGCTTCTTTAAATTCTTTCTTAAAATGCCGTCTTTCTTCATGCTTCCTTTAATTGCTTTCTTAAGAATGCTTTCTTTAATTTTAATACTACTTTTAAATTGCTTTGCTAGTTAGTATTTAAATTGCTCTCTTAGTCTTTAAATTCTAGTTTTAGTTTAATCACTTTAAAATCAATCACTTCAACTAATAATCCAACCAAATAATAGGTAGTCACCAATCAATCTTTGTCTGGGTTCTGATCCCTATTTTCCTTTACTACTAGTTGTCAACAGTATATGTGCAGGATATCGTCTAGTTAGTAGTTGGATCTAGGTATTTTATAAATATTATAACGAGGTGTTTTTTCTAAAAAGGCACCAATCATGCTCTCAGAAGCATACTTAGCTTTTTACTTCGATTTGGTGCTCGACATGGGTGCTAAGCTTATGGGATGCTCAGATTAGGAACTCGTCCACTTAGATGCGGAGTTATGTTCAAGCGGAGCTACGCTCATATGGAGTTTTTCTTCATTTTGGTAGTTCCCCTTTGGAAAATGGTTGTTTCACCCCTAGATGTGCTCAAATTAGGTGCTAAGCTTACGTGATGCTCTGCCTAGGAACTCTTCCACTTAGATGAGGAGCTACATTCAAGCATAGCTACCTTCGTGTGGAGCTATTCTTTGCTTCAGTTGTTCTCCTTTAGAAAATGCTTGTTTCACCCACAAAGAGGTAAGCCTTAGTCTTGGGACCAAGTCTTGTCAGGACTTAGCCACAATTAGGGCTGTAAACGGGTCGGATCTGGCATATCCAGACCCGAATCCGTTTAATATTACTAGTTTCGGATCCGGATCCGGATCCGGATCCGGGTCCGGGTCTTAATAATTTTTTTAAAAATTATATGTAAAACTATTACAATTTATCAAATTTTCTTTTTTTTTAATTATACAAAAGTATTGAGTTCACAATTAATATTTATGCATGTATTTGTATTAAATATAAATTACATGGGCAATTTACACAACATATATGTATATATACATATAAAATAACACTAATATATAATAATTTTATTATATATTAAATATTTTAATCAGATCCGGGTATTAATCGGATCGGAACAAGAGACAGGCAGGTAAAGCCTTGGTCTTATGACCGAACTTAACCTAGGCACAACTCTCCTAGGTGAATTCATTTTCGCCCCCGAAAGAGTAAGGGTTGCTTTTATAAGCATGCTTAGCATAGGTACTTCTTCTCTTAGGAAAAACTTATATTCACCAATGGAGCAGTAAGCCTTGGTTTTATACTCGTGGAAAGGTTGTGCCTATTTCGAAAAGTGGTCTTTATTTTTGTTCTTCGTAGGAAGTAGATGATCTTGAATGTGAGATTTTTAAGCATCAGCAGGGCTAGTCTCGCTCTTGGGGCGAGACTTAGCTTGATAAGTCACAACTTTGTAAGACTTAAGCTTCCTCTCAAAGGGTAAGCTGATCCCGAAGGATGTGGTTTTTGACTTTCGGAAAGGTGTGTCTTAATCTTTAGAGTGAGTGTTAACTTGAGAAACCTTCACTTGCCCCTAGCTAGGTGACTTGACCTCGAAAGATATAGATTTTAGCCCTCGGAAGGGTAAGTCTCACTAGCTTAAGAGTAAGAATTAACTTGAGAAACTTTCACTTGAATAACTTGAGAAAATTGTCACTTGAGAAGACTTGAGTTTGCCCCCAGAAGAGTGAATTGAACTCGGAGGATGTAAATTTTGACCCTTAAAAGGGTGAGTTTCACGCTTGGGAGTAGGACTTAATTTGATAGGCCTTCACTTTGGAAGACTTAAGACTTACCCCTGGAGGGATGAAGTGATCTAGAGGATGAGATATTTAATTCTCAGAAGAGAAGCCCCACTCTTAGGTTGAGTGTTAGCTTGTAGAAACTTTATTTGAGAAGACTTAATTTCACCCACGAGGAGGTGAGGTTATCACGTAGGATGAGATTTTTTATCCTAGGAAAGGTAAGCCTCATTCTTGGGGTGAGACTTCAACTTGATTAGCTTTCAATTTTAAAGACTTAGCTTTGTCCCCAAAGGTGTGAGCTAATCTCGTAGGATGAGATTTTTTACATCAAAAATGTGTGTATCACTCTTAGTAGTGAGAAGTTAGCTTGAGAAACCTATACTTGGGAAGACTTAGGTTTATCCTCAAAGGGGTGTGATGATCCTGGAGGATGAAATTCTTGAATCTCGGAAGGGTGAGCCCTATTCTTAGGGAGAGATTTAGCTTGAAAAACATTCACTTTGAAAGGCTTAGGCTTGCCGCTGGAAAGGTAAGATGATCTCGAATGATGAGATTTTTAACCATCGGAAGGGTGGACCTTACTCTTGGGTAAAACTTAACTTGTCAAAGCTTTTACTTGGAAAGACTTAGGCTTGCCCCTGAAAGGGTAAGGCGATTTCAAAGGATTAGATTTTTCACTCTCGAAAGGATCAGCCTCACTCTTAGGGTAAGACTTGGCTTGTAAAAACCTTTACTTGGGAAGACTTAGGCTCGCCCTCAGAAAGTTAAGGTGATCCTGGAGGATAAGATTTTTAACCCTTGGAAGTATAAGCCTCACTATTGGGGTAAGACTTAACTTGTAGAAGCCTTTACTTGGTAAAACTTAGGCTTACGCTTGCCCACGAAGAGGTGAGGTGATCCCAGAGGATGAGATTTTTGACCCTCGAAAGGGTATGCCTTACTCTTGAGGTGAGATTTAACTTGTAGAAGCCTTCACTTTAGGAAGACTTAGACTTGCCTCCAGAGGGGTATGGTAATCCCAGAGAATAAAAGTTTTGACCATTGGAAGGATGCATCTCACTCTTGTGATGAGACTTGTTGTAGAAGCTTTCACTTTAGAAGACTTAGGCTTGTCCCCGAAGGGTTGAGTTTGATCCCGAATGATACTAGTTAAGCATAACCCTTGAGACTGCAAACAATTAAGTACTCTATCTTGGAGGGTAAGAGTAAGTAAGAGGTCCACCCCAGCAAACGAGAATAAGTGAGAACTCAACCCCAAAGGGCGAGAGCAAAATAGACTTGGAGGGCTTCCTTAAGTTCCTTCGTGTTCCCAGAAAGTAGAAGTAGAGAGCGCCGGTTCTTCTCTTTAATTGAGTTGATGCTCAAGTTGTTGTCTAATGAATTCGACATATCCTTCAACATAGCATTGTCTTAGTTAATAGATCTCTACATTCTTGTCATAGTTTGGGGATCGGAATCCCAAGTTAGTCCCCAAGTCAATCAAACACTCTGATTGATGATTTGATTAGTGTTGGGAGCCGATCTTTTTGCCTTTGTCTTGGTTTTTGTGGTGAGATTTAGCTTGTAGAAGCATTCATTTAAGATGAATTAACTTCACCCATGGATGGATAAGGTTGTCACAGAGAATGAGATTTATTATCCTACGAAGGGTAAGGCTCGCTTTTGGGGTGAGAGTTCAACTTGATTTGCCTCAATTGTGAATACTTAGCTTTTTCCCCGAAGGTATGAGATGATCCTACATGATGAGATTTTTGACATTGGAAGTGTGCGTCTCACTCTTGGAAGTGAGAGTTAGTTTTAGAAGCTTTCACTTGGGAAGACTTACATTTACCCTCAGAGAGGTATAGTGATCTCAGAGGATGAGAATTTTAACCTTCAAAAGGGTAAGACTCATTCTTAGGGAGAGACTTAGCTTGAGAAACATTCATTTTGGAAGGCTTGGGCTTGCCCTCGGAGGATTGAGGTGTTCCCGAAAGATGCTAGTTGAGCATAACCCTTGAGGTCGCGAACAATTGAGTGCTCTATCTGGAGGTAAGAGCAAGTAAGATCATTCCTCTAGAAAATAAGAGCAAGTGAGAACCCTACCTCGATAGGTCAGAGAAAAATAGACTTGGAGTGCTCTCTTAGGAAATTCCTTGGTGTCCCTAAAGTATAGAAGTAGAGAGTTCTACGCCGGAGGGTATGAGTGTGGGGTTCTTATCTTTGAATAAGTGGATACTCCAATTATTGTTTGACAAGCATATCCTTCAAGATAACATTTTGTTGCCTTAACTTATGGATTCTTTTCATTCTTGTCCATTGTTTAGGGATCAGAATCCCTAAATTCCATGAGAAGAGCTTGAAAGGCTCAACCCTAGATCGCGAGTGCAAGTGAGAGCTCTATCTCTAATGAGGATAACCTAGGACAAGAACAAGTGAGAACTCTACCTTAGAGGGCATGAACTAGGGTTCTTATCCTTGAATGTGTTGATGTTCAAATTGTTTTCTAATGAGCATATCCTCAAATTGATTGTCTTAGCTTATAGATCTCTCTATATTTGTCCATAGCTGAGGAATTGGGATCCCTAGGTTGGCCCCCCAATTCGATCAAACACGTTGATTGTTTGATTTTACTGATATCGGTAGGTGATTTCTTTACCTTTGTCTTGGTTATTGCGATGAGTGTTGGACGTGTTAGGAGCCATGATTGAGGATGGCTTCTTGTCCAGTTCTCACAGATGGTGCCAAATATTGATGCTAAAAATATTCTAAGTCTTAGGGTTGAGTACTAAGAATTCCAAGCAACATGAATTCTCCAATGCAAAGGTTATAATAGGCACGGCATACTCACGAACTATAGGCCTAAGACAAAAATAAGTGCAATGGGGTTTTGCCCCCTAGAATAGGGTTTGATACTCAAGTCAGTTACAAGTTATACAAGAGAAAATACTTTAGAGTGAATGTAAGCAAAAGGGACACTTGGTTTGTGTTTTGGAATCAGAATTAGAATCGGATTCATACCCAATAAATTGGTGTAGGATTTATCTACAGGAATCATTATAATAACTTGTGTTTATTAAAAAATACTAAGGAATAGGTTTCATAAATAAAGATTCATTTTTTAATATCACCTTCCTCACTCTGCCCACCACCATCATCACTATCACCACCACCCATTCTGGTTCTTCCTCTTTTTCCACCCATATCAATATGCCGCCTTCCCTTGCAATCTACTCGCAGCCTATCTCTCATCCCAAAATCCCCTCTTAATTAATCTACCTCCTCATACTATTAAGAGTTGTGAGTAGGAAAGCATTCAAGAGTTGTGGAGAAGAAGAAGAAAACGTGAAAGGGGTTGAGATTGGAAAAGAAGCGGGTTATCAAATAGAAGGCGGACAGAGCATAGAGGGTGGAGATCAGAGAAAGAATGGGTTGTGGATGAGAGTAGGGGCAGCAAGCTAAGGAGGTAAGATGTAGGCGGAGTGTGAGCCGTGAAGAGTGGAAACACTAGAGAAAAGGATGCTAGGTTAGAGAGTAGCTATGAGAAAGGTTGGATGAGAGTACAGATTAAGGGAAGATAGGTGTTGGAAGATAGGTGTGGGAAGAAAGTGGAGATCGGGGAAGAGGATTAGGTAGGAGACGAGAAGAGATAAGGGTGATTATAATTGTTTCTCAATTTTTTTCAAATATGGAATCAACAGTACAAAATCACCATACTTTCCAATTAGTTCGGGCATCACCATTCCCTCAATTTGTAGGAAATATTCTAAAATTTCTATTCCCATTCCAATTCACCAAGTACTAAGTATGGGTATTTTTTTCATTCCTAATGCCAAAACCTGCTTACCAAGCAGCCTCTAAGTGTAGCAAATGAACTTGTAATGAGAATATGTAAAAGTCCCATTAACCTTGTAAATCTTGCTATTTATATTAAGTGGTAGATGGGTTTGAAGAGGTAGCGCTGGTATTTATTAATGACTTAACGGACTTAGAAGTAAACCTGGCCTATGAACTCTAATAGAGATAGGTTGAATAGGAGTTTGAACTCCTTGTGATTTGTTGACTATTTCGTCACGATTCAGAGGTCATTGAGTAATATATTTTGGTATTATCAGCGACCAAATTAAATACAACTATCTAATTAAGGGATTAATTAAGTTAAAATTTAAGTTAGGGGAGACTATTTTAATTTTAATAAAGTAGCTGGAAAACTATTTAGGTGATTTGCCCAGATAAATTGTAGAAATTGTAAAAGAAGGAATGTTTTATTTTAAAGTTCAGTATTTTTAATATGATAATGATTGATTAAGTAATCATTCTCTCTATATATATAGTGGTGTTTTTTATGCTTTCCTTATTTTGGGATGAAATTCCAAGGACATATTAGGATATAGTTGGTGTTTTATTTTTTTTTATGGGACAATTTTGTGAGAAAAGAACACCAAATTTACTAGATTTTCTTTTTTAGTTTAAATTTTTTACTAGGTTTTCAAATAAACAAGTGCAACAAAGGTGTTTCTGTCTATTTTTTCTTATTTTTAGATAGGATTTTTTTTTTGGTACAAAAAATGGAAAAAATGAATTTTTGGTTCCTCTTATTTGGAGTATTTAATAAACTAATCTCCATAGTTTCAGATAAAATAAATTTAATCTTCAATATTCAGGAATTTGAACAAAATTAAGACAATTGTGTGAGATATAAAATTTTTACTATAAGTTTAAAAAAATAAAATTAATTAAAAATTCAAATGCTAAGAGAATTGTACGAAATTGGACCCCAAAATTTGTCAAAAATGCAAAAGACAAGAAAACTAACAAAATTTTCTTTTAATGCAAAAATTCTAAAACCATTAAGTATTTAAGGAGTGAGAAAAAGATTTGTGAATGTTAAAACTAATTTCAACTAAATAAGGATGACATCGAATAATTGTCCTAGCAATGTCTACTATGACAATCACAATAAATATAAATTTCTAATGATTTATCACCATTATATTTATCACATTTCAATCCAATTTTTAATGTCGTTAACAGAGTTAACGAATGTTAAGTAAGTACATGCCACACACTTGTTTAGGAGCATATTACATTAACAGAAACAGTTATTGATTAATTTCACTTTTCACCCCTGACTTATGATCAATTCTCACTTTGCACCCGGAATACATATATAGGATTAATATTTTATATACTATTGGTGTAAAAAAAAAATTTACAACATCAGGTGTAGATGCATGCTACGTGTGCATTATGTAAATTTTAACTATTATTTTTGTACATGTGACATGCATCCACACCTAATGATATAAAAAATGTTTCTACCAACAGTCAGAGTGTGCATTATTTAAATTTCAACTATTATTTTTGTACATGTGATATGCATCCACACCTAATGATATAAAAAATTTCTATTTCTATACCAACAGTAAGAGAGTATATATATATTTCCGTATCCTGAGCGCCAAAGCTGCTAGGAAGACTTCTGCTGGTGCATATGAATATCATCTAGAGTCCTGAACATACTGTTTATCGTAAACGACGGAGATGACATTCATGACTATGGAAGCATTATGTTACAAATTCAATTCAGGGTAAATCAGCAAGTAATAATCCTTAAAATAAATTCAATTCAGGGTAAATCAGCAAATAGTAATCTTTAAAATCAGCTGACATAACTCGGAAGGTTTTTGATATTTCATTTCGTAATGTGTAATGAATAATACAAACTTATTTCATAACTCTATGCACTCACTGAACACAAATTTATGAATTTCACACGTAACACATATGGTGATCACATAATTTATATGCAGCAAGTTCATGAATCTTTATCGGTGTAAGAATTTCCTCATCCTTTTTCCTTTTTCCATTGGTAGGTAAATTTGAAGCCATGTTGCTGCAAACATCAAAAGTGGTACTTCCGTCTCTAACCGGAATAAAGTTAGTGATACCAGAACTCATTACCTACGTGACATTATATATTGTATGAACAGCTTACTTGACAGAGGTTATTAAGAGATAATGTATAAAATGCTTTAGTAGGGTAAAATATCTTAGTCTAATCAGCACCCAATTGTATTCTTGCTCTCATCTAAAACATCTCTCTACTTTCTCTTTCTAGCTTTTATACTCATTAGTCTCCAAGGTTTATGGCATGAAGAAACTGCGGAAGAAAGCAAAACTCGCATTCATCACTCTTATTGTTATATGCCCTCCCAATAAATTACCTTTGTTTCGTGCAAGTTGGAGCAAAATATTTTAGAACATAAGAACATATGTTCATGGCATCCGTAATTTTAGTGCTCAATCGCCTAGAGTTCTTATGGATCCAGCAGTTGCAGCCGAGGAGAAACATTAAAGAAAATGACAATACTATATCGCCAAAGTTGTTGCATGCAAAATATGCAAGTTTCAACCAAAAAAAAAAAAAGAATTGACTGCATAAATGAATTAACAACAAGGTGGGCAACTATTCAACTTGAAGCAACCATGGCTACAATAAATTTTCAAAAACCTAGGGCATACTGGAAGAGCACGATACAACACCACCAGCGCTACCTGTTCGAGAAAATGCCTGAATGGGAAATTGGTTGCTTGTACTGCAAGTACAACAAACCGATCTTTCACTTTTTGACTGATGTCACTTCATCAACGCTGATCACATGGCTAAGAATTAATTTGAAAAAAGGCTACTATTACATTTTTTTTTTTTTTTTTTTAGGTAAGACTACAATTGCATAATAAATGGGTCTCCTGAATCACAACATTATAAATCTCCAATGAGAAATTAGAGTAAATATAATATATATAGAAATTAATTCACTAAAAGTAATGCAAAACCAAGCTCTGAACCCTTCCTAAATGCCCACAAATGCGCAGTCATCCCTTCTCTGAGTTGATTCTTCCGCACAACCATAGCCCAGTGGGTGACCAATGAATAATTATAGCTTACTTTACCATTCTTTTTAGCCATATTCCATTGTCTCAGGTTCATTCTGCATTTATCAAGGGACGGATCAATGAAAATTGCACACTACCTCGAATTTCTGAGTGGAATCTTGAAAACTAGCCTTCTCTTCATCCGTCAAAAAGCCATTCTTGATTTGCTTTAATGGAATCAAAAGTCTGTGTTGATTTGTGTTCACATCAGTCTTTGTCAACACTTTCTGAAACACAAAAACTAGACTTTCCTCTGAACCTCCCAATTCCACAATTTTGTTCTTGAAGTTGTCCGGAATAGTAATATTAGTGTGTAAAGTTGATGAAGCATCAAGATAAGTACTAATAGTCTTCTTTGGCTTCTTCTCTTCTTCTTGATCAGTATTACTACTATTTTCCTCAATATAATTATTGCATCTTGATCTCTTTGACAACAGCGACAAGGGTTTTCTTATAATATTTCCATAAGAAAACAGAATGGGATTGTCATCATCTTCTTGGTGTTTTCCTAAGAAATTCGTACTGGACTATTGAAGGAGATTTCAGTTTCTTGAAAAATAATAATCTCTTAGTAGAACTAATCTTCTTCCTCCATATGATCTCTTCCCTTTGGTAAAATTAAGATCAATTTTATCATCAGAAATCAGCAGCAATATTTCCGCTGTTTCTTTGTCATCAAGATTCAAGAAAGCAGAAACACTTTGCCTGATCAGTTTTCTTTGGCTTTCCTCCCTCTCCAACTTGATTCTTTCTTGTTCCGCAACTTCTACCAACATGTGAAAGTTATCCCAGTTGGGATTCTCTTCGGTACTCGAAAAAATTTCATCATCATCATCAGCAGATTCAGCACTACAACTTTCCTTCTCCATTGATCTTTTTCCAGAATTTCCTCTATTTTTTCAATAACTAAGAAACCCTTCTAATTTTGAAGGATGAATTGCAACAAAATTCAATAATATTATAATTAGATGATGAAATTCTAAAAAGAAAATTTGCCACCGCCCAGATAGGGTTTCTTTATATGTATTTATATAGAGGAATAACTACTTCCTGATTTTAATTAGTTTCCGAAAGGGACTCTCTATTAGTTTCCAAAAGGGACACTCAGCAGTCTCTGTTAGTTTCCATAAGGGACTCTCTGTTTGATCTCTATATATGTAGCTGTTATGGGAGAATAAGGAAAGTAGATTTCTTGCACAAGTCGACAACTCAAAGTGTGTTTCCTGGATTCTATCCTGTGTACCGTTGACAGTTGCTAAGGATTTATAGAGATTCGTTATAACGGATCTTTTTTGGGTTCTTGATTGATTTATTACAACTTTTTTTTTTTATATGAGTGTTAAAAGAATATGGTTTTTATCTCAAAATTAATTGATGATAAGTGGGGTGAATCTATTGGCTCTCTTTTTAAGTGTTACTTTAATCTTTAATACAAAGATTAAGATTCTTATTAAATAGCCTAAATTTTAGGCAAAAATCATCGTATATGACTAAATTATCCTTTGACTAGTAGCAAATTAAAAGAGTCCCAACTTTAATTATAAGTTGAGTAATTAATGGAGTTAAAAAGATATAAGGACAAAATTGGTAAAAATAAAATAATTCATAATTCATAAGTATTTCTAAAGTGACACTTAAAATAGAACAAAATTTTTTGCTAAAGTAATATTCAAAAGAGAACGAAAGTAGTTTTTACTTTGAGAAAGGGGTATTCCTATCCTGAGTTCTCGTAAAAGAAAATTGTTACACTTTTTATGAAAGTGTTTACATTTCTTTGCAAAAGTGTAGAAAATTATTAATTCTACTAAAGTTTTTGGGGGGTCCTTCATTTTTTTTTTTTTGGACGGGGTCTCACTCCTCTTCTAATGTTTAAGGAAAAATTAGTGAGAAATGCACATTCTATGAGTGTGTAATTTATAAAATTTTATATAAAAAGTAATAAAAAATGAAAATATAGGCATTGAAAATGAGAGGAGAGATAATTAAGTGAGTTACTGGGTATACATAAAAGTATTAATTGAAATAACTTATGAAACTAAGGGCACATTTAGTAAAACAAATAATGACATCACACGAGGCTCTTACTTTATATAGAATATAGCCACTAGATTCGATTTTTGGTTTCTCACTTGCAAACTTGATGGTCAAAATTTAATTTTATAGAATCTTCCTTATTTCAACTAATATCATATATTTCATAAAATTTAATCTATATCATAGTATTTACAAATGGAATCAAAAACTAAATTTATCTAAACATTTGCCATGTTTTAGTGTGTGCATGAAGGGCAAGATATAGAAAAACCCCTTCTATAAATACCAGTTTATATTAGGGATGCTTTTATGTTCGGTTCAAAATAGGTGCTGAACAGCTTATTTAATTAAATTGAGAACACGAAATACTTAATAGTCATTAATATGTTAATTTACGTCCATGGCAGAGGAACAGGGGTAGCCGATGGTAGTGGGCCGTGCCTTTGTAGAAGACTGACGAGTTAGGCCTTCTGAAATGTCGGGTGTAATTGGTTGCCTTCCCACACGAGTTGTTCTGGATCGGTTGGGTAGAGAGTCATATTTATGTGACCTGTTGGGTATCCGATCCAATCCATTTTAGGGGTTATTTTATAAAGATTTGATTAATAAAATTTCATTAGAAGTAAATACTTACAAGGTTTATTGGTAGTCTCTCATCTCTTCTTTTTCAATTTCTTGTCTTTCCTTCTTTTTCAACCTCAATCATCTATTCCCTTCCTCTCTCGCATCCTCATTTCTCACACTCGTGTTTGTTGAAATGTATTTTGTGATTTAATTATTGTTGCTATTGGCCTGTTGCTACTTTTAGTTTGTTGCTATTGGATTGTATTTTGTAATTTAGATTTAATTTTTGTTGATTTAATTGTGAAATTAACTTGTGTAACTATGATTATTTAAATTTTTATATTTTGTTACTAGTGAGGGTCATGTACCGCGTCAACCCGACCGACCTAGAAACGAAACTATTCTAGGCAGAGGCTAGACCCTTGTGCAAGCCACCACGGGACGGGTCGGGTTCGGGCTAGTTCTCAAACTAGTCCACAGACTAACCCACTTTCGATCAATTGAAATTAGAATAAATCATTATCTATTTTATTTTGAACATTAGTACTTACTAGTTTAAGTTATTACTTATTACTCAAAAATAATATTTATTAATCCAAATTATTACATATTATTTCATGTTACTATTAACTAGGACATCATTTTTCATTACTTTTAAGCATAAATTATATATAACTAAGAGAAAAAAAAATTATTAGTTATTAAACCAAGATGTTATATAATATTCCAACTTAATACCTATTAATTATTACTTGTTTTATTTGAAGTTAGTAATTAGTAGTCCAAATTATTACTTTTTTTTTGTAAGTTAATACTTACTAATCCACGTAATTACTTATTATTTGGAGTTATTATTAATTAGATTTTCATTTTTCATTACTTATTATTATAAATTATTATATATTAGTCCAAGAGAAAAAATATATAAATTTTATTAGAAAATAAAATCATGTAAAATGTTGAAAATTTTTATTAAAAAATATAAATCCTAAAATTGACTAGTCCATGGGTTTGAGGAGGCGGGACGAGTTGGACACGGGTTTGAAGATACGGGTCAGGCTATGGGTTGAAAAAATCAGGCCCTAACCCGGCCCTATATATGGTTAAGGGTTTAGCCATGCCGCTACAGTAACATGGCAAGCCGAGGCAGTTAATCAACGGGACAGTTCCGCTAGCTAGGGGTGCTCATGGACCGGGTACCCCGCCCATGAGCATGTGGAGTGATCTGAACCGATTTTACCGGTTCACTAATTTTTTGAAATGTATTTGGTCCATACATTTCGGGTAACTTGATGACCGGATATCCAATTGAAGCAATTCGGGACCCGCGGGTACCCGAACCAGTGTGACCAAAAAAAAAAAAAAAAAAAAACTTCCCCAAAAACTCCAAAAATTAAAAGTTCATATCAAGTCAACTTTATGTACTTATAAAATAAAATATATTTTCCAATTATAGGCAATTTATTACAAGCAAATACAACTAACTACAATAAAATTATCAATTTTATAAATTTCATTTTCCAAACTGAAATTATAATTTAAACAAATATCATTTGTTCTCTTAAATTATCAAATATCCCTTTAGACAATATATATATATATATATATATATATATATATATATATATATATATATATATATATATATATATATAACACTCAACCATGCATATGAACATAAAAAGAAAAAAAAAACTTACTTTCAAAATAATTATCAAATATCCCTTTAAGCAAATTATAAATTTTTTTTTTTGAATTATCAAATATCCCTTTAAGCATATTTACAGCTACAAAATAAATCAATAATCTATGAACATATGAATAGAAAATTTAGCCATATTTGGTGAAATTACACAATTGCCCTTGATTATGGACCGGTTCGGGTAACCGGCGGTTCACCAAAGAGTGAACTAGTACCGGAACAGGTCTGTATGTGGACCGGTTCATTATCCGAACCGGTTGTTTGATCTGGTTCGGATACCCTTCTTTTACGGTTCAAAATGGACTGATTCCATTGATTTTTTGGATTAGCAGGTTATTTTGAACACCCCTACGGCTAGCCTGGGCCATTGCCAGATAATGTGGTCACCCCTTACATTAAAAAAAAAAAGAAAAACAACTAATTTGGTCTATTATTTTTAGGGTTTTGAGTAATCTAATCTCTTATCTATCACAAAGATCAATTTAGTCTATTATCCTAAAATAAATTAACCAATCCAAGAATTGTGACGAAAATTATAGACAAACTAACAAAACCGTACTTAACAACATACCTACTATCGGCTAACAGCCACATGATTATCATGTGACTTGCAGCATTATTTTGTCCATAATTTTCATCACAGTCCTTAAATTGTTTAATTTTTTTTTTTTTTAAAATTTAAGGGACTATATTGGTATATTGTGATATATAAACGGCCAAATTGATCGATATCCAAAGATAGATAATTAAATTGATCTTTTCCCTTAGAAAAAATCATAAATTGTACATAGAAGTTTTACGGTCATTTATTTTACCCCTTACCCTCAACTAAAATTTTTCTAATCTTGAACTATTGTTCCAAACTCAAGTTTTTATTTCCTCTACTACTGATTTATGTAATAGGAAAATTCGTTTGGGCTATTTTTGTCACAATAATAACGGGCTTTTTCTGTTTTCCCAAGAAGAATATAAAATTAAAAGGAAAACATAATAAAAATTTGGAGTCTACCTAAAAAAAAGAATTTGGAGTTTACATCTTCAACGTTAACAAGCGTAAGCCAATTTATGCTAAATTTCATACCAGATTCAAATTTCAACCCAGGATTTTGATGGATTATATATTTCAATAATAGAAATGAAGTCATATTTAAATAGTTATTTTCTCTTTATACTTGCCTTTTCCTTTCCAAAAGTATGTCATATTCTATTCCCATTATTTTTATTTAAATTTCTAATCAATGCCATCGATGAAAACTTCTCCCAATTTACTTTCTAGTTTCTAGTCAGCCCTGATCTGGAAGGAATCAATTGTAATTCCAGCTATAGGTACTATTTCACTTACAGTTGCAAGTGATATAGTACTATCTTATTTTATGGAACCCAATTTAATCATGGTAATCTCTCTTTAAATTTTAATTTAACTTGTTTGAAGAATAAAAAAGGTTAACTTTCAAAGATAACTATCAACAAGTTTTTTTTGTAAGAAAAAGAATTAATTACCTTTATATTTAGTAAATTATTGGAAACTACCTCTTTATTTCAATTTTAAAATTATAACTTTGTAATTTAAATATGTTGAATTACCTAATTTAAATTATATTCATAATAATTTTTTAAAAAGAATGACACACGTCAAAGTGCCAAAATCACTAATATATTTTAAAAGTGAGGTTGATATTTATCTCAATTGCAATTCTCTTTCAATTTATTTAATAAGCAATTGACCTCCATCTTTCATGTTTTGGAATCAAATTCCCTATTTTTTCATTTTTCTTATTACATTTCCCAATTATTTCTTTTCTGGTGCTTGTTCTTTATTATTTTTTCTCCATTCTCTCTTGCTATTAATAATCAACTATTACTTTAAATAATTGATTAATTACAAATGATAGGTTTTTTGCCCCATCTTACCGGACTTCTCTTTATAACATTCATTTATTCCTTTTGAAACACTATATCAATAATTTCTTTGAAATCTGATTTGTAACTAATAACTTTCTCACAAAACCCTTCTCGATTTCCTCTTCCTCCTCCTCCTACTTCTCCTCATTTGAGCAATGCGAGCTTAATGGCAATGACATAATTATCTTCCAGAGGAAACTCCATAGATCGATTTTGGAATTGGAGATGAAATCGAAGTTATTTGTGATATGTAAAAGCTATCATGATAATATTATCAAAATCCTTGGCGTTTCCATTTCTAAGGATCATAGGACTAGATGATTTGATAGTTATGTCCCTAGCCAATACCGATTAAAATTAAAAAACTTTATATTTTGGGTAAAGCTGTCATTTAGGGATTAAACTGGATACAAATATTTAGTTCAAGGACTAATCTGACTAATATTAAAGTTTGAAGACCATTTTGGTTTGAATGAAATAGTTGGAGGACTAAAAAGTGATATATGATTTTTTTAAAAAATAAAAATCATAAGATCGGATAATTTGACAGTTATACCTTAATAAGTATCGGTCAAAATTCAAAAAAAATATTTTGGGAAAAAAAGCTATTTAGAGATCAAATTAGACACAAATATTTAGTTCATGGACTAATTCCGCTAAAATTAAAATTAAGAGACCATTATAATTTTAATGAAATAGTTGAAGAACTAATAATGTGATTTTCCCTTATAAAAAGCTTAAATTCAAACTTAGCCTTAAATATAACATGGTAATCAACACACTGGTTACATTACTTGAAAGTTTTATGCCTAGGATCAGATCAAACTAGTGATGAATGCACACTCAAACTGTGAAAATTTTAAAAATATAATTATTTTATATTGTTATAGAATTTACATAAATTAGTTTAAAAAAGACATAAGTTTAAATAATTAACCCATTGTCACGAAAATTCGAGGAAATAAATGTTAGCTCTCACAAAAATAAATTTTGTCTTTTCTTAAAAAAAAGGGTAGAAGCAGAATGACCCACCAACTCCAATAGATGGATAAATCTTCTTTCTAAATAGAACCTGTCATTCAGGAAATTCAAAAACAGAATACAAATGACCAGACAGGTTCTATTTGGAATTTAAACCCCCACCCCCGCGGAGGGGAGTAATCAAAGCAGTCGCGAGGGATAATCATCATCGCAACACCCTCCAATGGCTTCAGGTAAATAATTTCAAATTCTTAATTTAAATAAAAATATGATCTGGTGTCCTCGTCAGTCTCAAGATTTTATTTCATGTGGCAGGTTACGAGTTTATAATTTCGTTGTGATATTGTTTTTTCCATCTGGGTTTTCAAATTCTTTGTTTAATTTTTTAAGGGTTTTTGAAATTATGTGTAATTGCTTTCCAAAATGGTAGGAAAATGATCTATTGTCCCGCTATTTTGTTCAATTTTGTAATGAAATTCTTATGAATTTTATGTTTTTTTTTTTTTTTCATGGAATTTAGGATTCTGGAAAATGTTCGTGTTTCAATTACTTTCTGCTTAAGTTGAATGTTTGATTGATGGAAATTGTATTGAAGTTGTATGCAAGTTGTTGGGCGAGGTTGATTATCTCTTATTGGAGTGGATTCCTTTAAAAGTAGTGAAGTTGAACAGAATTTTTTGTTTTCCCTAATTGGATATCTTTTTTGGTTTAGTGATTTATTATGTTTTTGGTGTGTGATTCTCAATCTCAAAAGTGCCTGACAGATTATGGGAATGTAGCAGCAGAGCTCGAAGCAGCTTCAAGATTGAGGGCTGCTCAATTCTTTGTGACACAAAGGCCATGGCTTGGTAGTTTCTGAAACTGTAGCATTATTTTCTTTATAGTTTAGTTGTTTGGATGTAGTCCTTCATTTTTCCCAATATTATTTTAGGTAATTTGTTGTGTTAACCATTTGGGTTCTTGAACGTCATTGTTTTCTGGGTTTCTCCTTGTTGACTTTTGGGGTTGTTTTCACTAGATCTTTATGGGGTTAACGTTAGGCCAGTGGCTCTGAAAGCTTTTGGTAGCTTAAGCAGTAAGCCGGTTGTTGATCCAGCGCTAATCCACCGCACCTTGCCTGATGAGCTGATTTTTGAGGTATTGATCCTGGTTTGGTGTCTTGCTTTTGTAACTATTTTCAGAGTCAAAAACTTTTTTTTTTTTGAGTAAAAGTAAAGTTTTCACACAAACTTATTATGTCTTCTTCTGTCTTTTATTGCCTTCTTTTTTGTTGTTTAAGGGCATGTGTAACATATTTTGCATATGGTATTTTATGCTTTGAAAGAGATCTTTCATAATCATAAAGTGAGATTAAATTTTGATAAATGGAGTTTCTATCTTTTTTGTTTCCTTTTGTTTGGGGTTTATTAAAAGTGGATTATCCAAATTCATCACCTGTAAGCAATGACAGATATGGGTAGAGTTTAAACTTATGGAGAGCAAGTGGCAAGTAGAAACCTCAGAAAAGACCATAACTTGATTGCTGAGGAGAATGAAGATGTAAATTTTGCAATTTACATGAAAATTACTTTTACATTTATGAAATAAAAAATCCAAATAAAAGCTAATACTTGGGTTTATGCTAAACCATTACTTTTGAAGATACAAGTTAGTTGAAGAAATCTCCAGAATTCTTACATTTCGACTAAGATGAACTTCATAATTTGTCTTTGAATCTACTGTGTTTTGAACTATTACTGATTGTATCAGTTTCTTGAACTCTAAAATGTAAGGGGCCGCTTGATTGATAACGAGATAAAAGAATTTGATAAATGCAATTGTACTGATTTCCTTTTTCCCTCCTAACCCATGAAGTGTAATGTCAAAGGGTCAAGGACATCACCTTATTCTTGTTCTGATTAGTAGTATTTTCTGGAAATTTTTAATGTGGCATTGGTAGTTTCTGTAAATCATTTATTCAGCTGAATCGCTCAGAGAGTCACTTCCTTGAGCAGGACATTTTCTAAACGGCAGTACAGAGATATACTAGACAGAGCTAGATGGTTTCTTGTGCACACGTGCAACCATAAGACGTCTTGTCAAGGCGCTTGTTAGGTGAGTTGATTTTAGAGAGGATAGTCAAGTAAAAGGGGTAGGGCAAGACTGAAAAAGATATGGTGGGTAACTTGTAAGAAAGATTTGGCTCTAGAATTCAATGAGGATATGGTTTATGACGGGGCACAATGGCATAGAAGGATTCACGCAACTGACCCACTTAGTGGGAATAAGTCTTGGCTTTTTTGTTATATGAAATTATGTTGAATTTTTATTCTTTGCTTTTGGTATCTGCAATTCTGTATTCTGTACTGAATTGCAATAGAATGACATATTGGACATTAGAACTGAAATCATACTCTAATTCAACTAGATTCTAAGTTTGAATTGAGAACAGAGGTCTTGAAGAAAGAAAATATCTTCTTTCACTTGAATAGAGTTTATTTATGAAAAGAATCACTTGTAATCCATAAAATTGGGGTTGTTTATATCCATGGATGCTAACTTGTGCCTGTTAGAGAATTCAAATTTCAAAATACGCTATATTTTCATGGTGACACAGTTAGTGTTACATGGATCGATCTTTTCCCTTGCGATCCGTGTTCCAAAACATGGATTGTTTGCAATCCAGAATGTTGTTTTTAGCAGTCCTAAAGAGTTCTAAGAGAGAGGGAGAGTAAGAGTTAGATAATAAAGAGGAAAGAATAGAAACAAGAAGTTTTGTACTTATCAACTTCTTTTAGGGAGAGTAAGAGTCATATAAGAAAGAGGAAATAATAGAAACAAGAATTGCAGTACTTATCAACTTCTTTATGGATAGGAATACATAAATAAGATTAGGAAATTGTAGTTAAACTTTATTACTTTTCAGTTCTTATAGTTTTTCTAACTACTCAATTCTAAGCCTAAATAACGATCCTAAATAGCAATTACAATCCTAAAGGCAACTCATTTAAGCCTACCCCTCTGTGCCGCGTACTGGAAAAAGTCCCGTACCGCATACCAAACAGTACCACGATCTATGTAAAAGTGGACACGGTTAAAATTTGAAATTTCAAGACCAGCAGCTCATTTGTTATTATGTTTCTAAACATATCCATCAACGTAAAAGCATGGCATATCATTTGAGCTGGTCACTGAATGGTCATCCCTGCTTATGCTCACTTTCTCCCTATGTTTACTTCTCTGAGTCCCCATCCTTCTTGCTTGAAAAGAAATAACCAAATTGATTTTCTAAAATATAGTTGCCCAGAAAGAAGTCATTACGGGAATGTGTCTCCCAAAACTGGATGCAAAGACAGTTTCATTGAGATTTTACTATATTAAGGAATCCTAATAATTTTGTGCTGCTGCAGATTTTTTCAAAAATGACTCCATACACCTTAGGGAGGGCAGCTTGTGTTTGTCGAAAGTGGAGATACACTATTCGTAACCCAGTCTTTTGGCGCAATGCATGCCTAAAGGCTTGGCAGGTAGTTTCTCCAGATATGGGCATTCTGTTGTACTACATCTCTTCTATAAATTATCTATCCATTTGTTATAATTTTTATTTTTAATTTGGGTTTTTGGTGTTTAAAGGTAACTGGAGTTGCTGAAAATTATAAGATTCTTCAGTCTAAATATGATGGTTCATGGAGAAGAATGTGGCTTCTGAGGCCAAGGGTTCGAACAGATGGTATGATGTTCATATATAGCTTTATATTGTGTACCCTTCTCTTTGAGTATTATGTTTGAACGATTTTTTCATTTGGTCAATATAGTTATCTTGACCTCCTCTCATTTACATGCATGCCCTTTGCCTAGTGTTAAGGTTAGTAGTTCTTTAGGCCTTCACATGTTAATTCCTGATATAAATATTAAAGTAACAGCAATTACTTTGTTCACATAATACTTAAACATCTCATGTGCTCCTCAAAGCACCCAATTTAGAGATGAAACTGAGTTTCCAAAATGTTCTTTTTCCTGATTTCTTTGTATGCTTCAAGAGAGGAAAAGTACTGCTTCTCTGTTTTCACAATTGAGTACTGTTAGGGAGATGACCCTTTTTTCATCGTGATAATAACAAACGATTTGATTTAATATCTATGGTAATGCATTGGAGACCCCTCCCCCCTTCTTCTCTTCTTGGATTGAACTTCTTATTAGTCTTTCTGCTTGTGTTGGCAATACACGGAGAAACCTTGATTCATCCCTAGAAGTAAAGTGAATGGTTCAAGCAGGAATACTGTGTTGATACCTGGAGGGGTACTAATTAAAAGTCAAATATTTTCCTAAATGTTTTATAAACCCATCCAGTAGCTTATGTTTCTCGCATTATTGCAACAATATATACAATTAACTCAACTATCTGTCTAGCCATTGACCTTATTGCAGGATTAGACCTCCTTTTTCAAGTTTTTTCATTGATAAAATATGTAGCCTAACCGAAGATATAATTTACTTAAGACTGCTTTCCAAAATCAGACTGTTCCTATATTATCTTCCCAGCCTCTAGTTTATACTTGCTTTCTTCTAATGCACCATTTCACTGTTGGAGTGAAAGGATTAACATGTAGTGGTCGAAAGGATCTTTCATACGTGGCCTACATTGTGTGGTGTGTATTCTTTGCAGCTGTTTACTAAAAATATGGCGAGGAGAAGAAATATGAAAATCAGAGTGCATTTCTTTATGATATTTTGCTAGGTTTATCTATTGGTAACTCAACCCTTGTCATATTCAGATTATTAGTTCTACCCCACCATCCCCACAAAAATAATCAAATAACTCCCAACCCCAAAGGTTGATGATTAAGCACATACAAGGCCTGTCCTTGGGTGACAAAAAATGGTTTTTGGAGTATCTTAGCCAAGTCTAGCATTGTATGAACCTTTAGAGGATTGTTGTCTTGTTAGTTGCAGACTGTTTTTCTCTTGATGGGCAAGAAGCTTGAACTGATTTTTTGAACGAGTGTTCAGTGCAGTTGCATCCTCATAGTTCCAGTTCAGCTTTCTGCATCTCTTTTAATTGAGATAACATGTTTTCTTCTCTTAGCTATTTCAGTTTTTATCTTAGATATTTTGACTGACTACGAGTGCTGAATCCTGTTATTTGTTCACAGGTCTATATGTCAGCAGGAATACCTATATTCGAGCTGGGGTTGCTGAGTGGAAGATTACCAAACCAGTTCACATTGTATGTTAATATTGAGATTACTAACACCGTTCACATTGTTTTTATTTTGTTGTATGACATTTTTAATGCTACTGGAGAAGTTATGATTGCACCAATGATGTTCAGTGCTGATTCTTGTAGTATCACTCTGTGGCAGCATCTTATATTGAATGTATTTCTTTTAAGTTTGAAATTACCTACATTTTTGTTCTAGAATTGACAAATTTAAGGGCTTTTCTAATTATTGGGAAGTTAGATAATCAGTTAGATAATCTATCTGGCTTATTCCTGTTGACTTCTTGTTTTCTGTAACCTGGAGTGGCTGCTAGTGAATAAATTTGATTTCAGTGAAGAGTTATGATCTGTTAAATCAAATGGACTGCTTATATAGCTCTTTTGTATCTAATCATAAAGATTTTCTTTGGGGTAAAACCTTAGATTGAGAGCTGTATGAAAGGGATCTTGAGAGTATGAGGTTATTATTTCACATTCACTCTCAACTTTACCATTGTATACTTATACAAAAAATTTGAATTGCTTTGGATCAATTATTTACAAACTGGGATGAAGGCAGGAGAGATACACCTATCAAATGCTGTGAGCCCGAGACATGGCATTTCAATAATTTAAGGAACTCTTCTTTATTTTACTTTCTTCCTTTCCACCCTTTCTCTGGTTAGTGGTTTGTTCATCACTATTCTTATAACTATGGTTATGTTATTCACTGTAGGTATGCTATTACCGTTACTTGAGATTTTATCCATCGGGCAGATTTCTTTACAAGGTTATGGTCACTGATTATCTTAGTTCAAATACATATATAAACTCTTCTTGCTTTGTCATGGCTGATCACCTTTTCTTTTCTTTTTGCACCATCAGAATTCATCACAAAAAGTAAAGGATGTAGCACATAGGTCAGGCAAAATGCATGAATATCCGTGCGTCAAAAGGCGACTGTGTCTTTGGCGGTCATTATACATTGTCTGAGGACAAGGTCAGTTGCTTATATCTACTGCTTCGCATGTGCCCTTCGTATGTGGATGCTAAATTGCTAATTATTTTATGCATTTCCTAATCCTGTGTCATGGATTGTGACAAATTCTCTTTCTGCAGAGGTAGTCCTTCCTGTTCAGAAATGCAATTTAGTTGTTCTCCTCCTTTCTTATTCTTTTTTCTTTAGTTCTTGAAGTTCATCTTTATGCATTCGCAGGTTGAAGCTGCTTTTCTGTATCCTGGTTTGCGTCCTACTGTATGGAGAATTCGGTTGAGGTATTCGATGAAATGCACTTTAATTTGAATGACACTAAATTGTGATATTGTACACTTTACAATGGTAAGGATTTGTATGTCTTGTCATGCAATGTAGAGTGATGCGTGAAATGAAGGAAATTGGGGGAAGAGCATAGTTTCCTATTAAATTTGTAGGAAGAAAGAGAATTATGATGATTTGAAGAGAATATCTTGTAAGAAAGAAATCCGCACAAGTAGAATAGAGGATCTGTCATTCATCCATCTAACATCAGAGGTAACCTCCTTTGTTAGTGGTGGGTTACAACTAAAATATTACATACTTCATAAGAGGTGGTCACTGCAGCTGGAATTATTGTTTAAGAAAATGGGTCAGCTGGACATCTTTCAGTGTTCAGGCTTTGGGAACTTCCCTATGTAGTGAAAATGAGAATTCCTGATGGAAAAGACAAGGGATATATCTCTAAGCAGGTTTTGTTTATTATATAACCTAGATAGTCTTATTGTGACATAGTTTAATCTCTGTTCCCACAGATGTTTTAGTTTTTCTTATCTTCTCATGTCTTTAATAGGTTAAGGGGAACAACAGCAGGCGCTAATAATAGGATGGATTTACTCGCACTTGTTACCAGTGGTGTAAATGATAGTGAGGTTACTGGCCCTGATGAAGACATTGCTCTAGGTGTTGTTGAAGGTTGGCAGGAAGATGAGACACACAACCCCGATGTTCCAGCAATCACACATAAGAGGGGTTTGACACCGTTTGTCTTTGTTCCATTTGAGGAGGTAAGCATGTTTTTGAGCATTAATTGCATCTAGAATACAGTTTATGTCATGCTTTCTTGCTGTCATTGGTAGACTTTTTCTGATCATACACAAGCATGCACTCTGACATTTTGTTTTCATTTTCACCACCTACTGGAGCGCACTAATTGATGTTCTGAAATGTTATTCCTAGGTGCAAACTCCTAGGTTGGTTTGCACGGGGTGATTGCTAGTATGTATAGAGAAGTTTAGGATGTTGGGCTGGGTCACATCTTGAAGATGTATTTTGGGGACAAGTAAATTAGTTTGTAATCTAGATTCAGTCACTTGTAATCAGAAGATAAATAATCTCACCTTCCTCCATGAGATTATTTTTCTAATATCCCATGTACGTGGAATATGACTTTAAATGAGTGATTAGTTTAGCTAGCAAAACTTTTTTGGTTAGCTTCTGTCGAGCTTGTTATCTTATCACATTCCTTATTATCATTATCCTACACTTTCTGTTCTTCTGGCATAGGTGGAAACATCAGTTCTGAACCTGCCAGTGGAAAGGATGGACTATTATGTACCTGGCTGATCGTCAGAAAGAGTGCGGTGAACTGAAATATGTAAATATGTTGCGTTATTACTTCTTTGGAAGAAATAAGCTCGAGTGATATGCGTGTGGTTTGTAATGGATCTTCTTTTGACTAGCTATTACAATCTTGCGACCCACTGTCCAAGATCGCAGTGACTTTGATCTCTTTAACATTCAAAAGAACTGTATCGTATTTTAGTTACAAAATGGATTGAAACGGAATATAACGGAGCAGAAATGCTCTGTGATGTGAATGAAATGATAGTTATTGAAGCGTGAACTAATGATAATGTCTTATTATTCTTGAAACTACAATACTACATAATTTCATACAATTTGAATTATGAGCAATGATTACTGTTTTCAATTTTTCATTAAAGGCAAATGATTATTCAGGAAAGCTGGAAAAAAAGTTTGAACCCTTTCCATTTGGCATCGACTTCAACTACTTTAGATTGGGAAATCACAGTTTTGGTCCCACTGTACCTGATGTTGAAGACTCGTTTACGAGACTTCGATAATCACGCCTTTAAATTTCTAGTTGAGTATTATTTCTTTTTTGGGAAATTCTTATATGGATTGACACAGTATTATAAATTTTTTGATTTATAATTTTTATATCACTCAACATTATCTCCCTTCACTCAAGTAGGATAGTCTGAAGTCATATAAGACAAGAGTCCATGACATACAAGAATTTACCATCCCATACAGACGAATTCTGGAACAATTACATGCAATCTCCGCCAAAGGAGGTATCAAGCCTCGCTATGCGGAGAGCTGGACCATGGACTGGGGCTTCCTACTTCCTCATTGCAAGCGTGATATTATGGGAAGCTTTTATTTAATGCTGAAAGCGTGATTGGTAATATTTAGGGCAACTATTTGTAGGGTTATAAATGAGCTTAAACTACTTAATACTCAAATTAAACTTGGTTCGTAAAAGTTCATTTAAAGTTGGTTCGTCAATAATTAAGTCAAAATTCGACGAAATGTAGGGTTCGTTAATTTTTTATATTTTATTCGAACTCACAATACTTGATAAGTTAAAAATTTTAAATTTACATGCAGAAATCTCAATCTACTCAAACTTGACTGAAGTTGGGCTCGATAAATTCTCGTTTGAGTTCGGATCAAAAGATAGACAAATCAAAATTGAACATGATTTCAACATCAATAAAATAATCAAACAAATTTGAATACTAAAGTGTCTAACTTGTTTATGTTTAAATATACCCCTAACTATTTGGCAGATATAGGTTGGTTTTGACTGAGGGATGAAGGAGAATAGCCTTTGGCAAATCTTTTAACTACAGCAAAAAAGAGCAAGCTAATGGAAACGGGACAAAAGGAAAAGCTGAAGAAGCATCTGCACGTGGAGGAGACCTACCTTAATGGGGCTCCCAAGTGTCTATGAGAGTTTTGATATAAAATTGTCGAGGTGTGAGAAGCCCCTTGATAATTCCTCAACTTAAGGAAGCTATAAATGTAAATTTTTAGTTTGTGATATAAATAGAATTAGTGGGTATGTGTTGCAATTTAAAAAAAAAAAAAAAATTCAGCGTACATGCGCTACGCTGAACACATGTACGCGCGTCACTGTAGCGGTAGATGACCGTTTGAAAATTGAAAACGGATAAAATGGAGAGAGTTGCAACTTTTGGTTCGAGAGAGGTGCTCCATGGATTGAAAAGATGTATTCCAATGGATTCCTCTAACCTTCCATCTTTATAAAAGAGAGTTATATCCACCAATTCAAAATAACATTAAAAAATTAAAATCTGTCTTTTCTTATACATTGTTCTTGGGAAGATTTTTCAATTTTGCTATTAAAAATCTTCAAAAATTTGTTGTATCCTAGAGGTAGATGTGTATGCTATTCACCCAAAAGTAAACTATTGAGTATAGTGGGGCAATCAAAATCTTAAGAAAAGTGATATACACGCCTCGAATTCTACAAGTTTTGATATTCCCAAATTACAAAAGAAAAACACTTGTTTCTACTCCATTCTTGCCATTTCATTTCTTCTATTCTTAACAATCTTAAGGTTTCGATTGTGAGTAATCATGAAAACAAGTGGTGAGTCTGCCTTTAAAGTAATGAATCAAGACTTCGTAAAATTGGATCGTCTTGATGGAATCGGAACAAATTTCAACCGGTGGAAAGACAAAATGATGTTTTTCCTCACTGGATTAAAAGTTGCTTATGTTTTGGACCCTACATTCCTGAAATTCCTACACCAACTATTGGATATTTAGAGGAACTCAAGGCACAACAGGAGAAAAGGAAGGAGGATGAGATTGTACGTAGAGGTCAAATTCTTAATAAGCTATCAGACCATCTCTATGATATTTTCACAGTGGTCAAATCTCCGGAAGGAAATTTGGACTGCCTTGGAACATAAATATGCTACACAAAAACAAGGTGCGGACAAATTTCTTATTAAGAAATATTTTGAATTCCGTATTATTGACTCTTCTTCTATTTTGGATCAAGTTCATGATTTTCAAATTATTGTTTCAAAATTAAAAGATTTAGGTGTTGAAATTTCAGAATCATTGCAAGTGGGGGCAATTACCTTCTAGTTGGAATTATTATCAAAAGAAATGCTTCATACTACTGAAATTTAAACAATTGATCAAGTTTTGAAACATATGAGAATCGAAAAAGATATTAGAAATCTTCATAAGAAGGATTTAGAACTTGTTTCAAAATTGAACTTTGTTAAGAAAATAAGAGTCAAATTATGTTTCAAAATTGAACTTTGTTAAGAAAATAAGAGTCAAATTACAATTTCTAAAAGGAAGTTTTCTGAAAATACTAATTCTAAGGACAAGTTCAAAAAGAACAGAATATGTTATAATTGCGGCAAGAAACCGGGCATTATAAAAATGAGTGTAATTCCAACAAGAAACAAAAGAAGAATAATGCCCCTAAAGCAAATCTTGTTGAAAGAGATGCTGAAATTGTTGCAATGATAACTGATTGTCACATTGGTATGATTTCTGAATTAGATGTGTATACTTTAAGAAAATCAAATGATTGGTGGTATGACTCTGGTGCTACCGTGCACATTTGCATTGATAAGTCTCAATTCAAGACTTATGAAGATGTTCCTGATGGCTATGAAGTGCTTATGGGAAATCATGCTTCAACCAAAGTTCATGGCAAGGGAAGTGTGGAGTTGCAATTCACTTTTGGCAAGAAGCTTGTGTTAATGAATGTACTTCATGTTCTAGAAATTATGAAAAATCTTGTATCAGTCGATGTATTGAATAAGAAAGGACTGAAAGTTGTATTAGAGTCAAACAAAGTTATCTTGTCCAAGAATGGTGTATTTGTAGGAAAGGGCTACTGTTGTGATGGCATGTTTAAACTTAGTATCTTCAATAAAGATAATATTTCTGTTTATATTGTGGATTCTTCTTATTCTTTATGCCATGGTAGATTAGGACATGTTAATTATAAAATATTTCATTTTATGTCTAAAGATGGGTTAATATCTATCAAAGATAATTTTGAGAAGAAATGTGAAACATGCGTTCAAGCAAAATAACTAAGTTGCCCTTTCCAAAAGTTGAAAGAAATACACAATTATTAAAACTTGTGCATTCGGATGTTTGTGAATTAAATAGTTTTCTAACAAGAGGTGGTAATAGATATTTCATCACTTTCCTTGATGATTGTTCAAGATATGTGCATGTTTATTTAATGAAAGCAAAAGATGAAGCATTTGACATGTTTGAATCTTATAAATCTCTTGTAGAAAATCAATTGGATAAGAAAATCAAAATGTTGAGGAGTGACAGAGGTGGTGAATATTTACTGAATTCTCAATATTTTGTGAACAAAATGGTATTATACACCAAACAAGTGCTCCATACACTCAACACAACAAAATGGTTTGGCTGAAATAAAGAATAGAACTTTAGTAGATATGGTTAATACCATGATTCTAAGTTCTGGTTTGCCAAGAAATTTGTGGGGAGAAGCTTTGTTGGCTGCTTGTCATTTACATAATCAAATCCCGTCTCTCAAGACTAAAGTGTCATCATATGAAATATGGAAAGGGAGAAAACCAAACTTAACTTATATTAAAGTTTGGGGATGTATAGCCTATTATAGAGTTCCAAATATTAAAAGAGTAAAGTTGGGACCGAGAGCACTTAAAAGTGTGTTTGTTGGCCATGCTGGAAATTCTAAAGCCTATAGACTACTTGACATTGATTCTAATGTTATTATTGAATCAAAAGATGTTGAATTTTTTGAGAATAAATTTCTTAAAAATTCAAATGTTGATTTGGATCCAATTAAAGTACAAGAACCGATTCCAAATGTTGATTCCTCTTCTAGTAATAAAAGGAAGGAAATTGATACTTCTTTTGAACTTAGAAAAAGTCAAAGACAAAGGAAAGAAAAATATTTGTCTTCTGATTTCATATCTTCACAAGCTATTGTTTTCTTAGTTGAAGGCAATAGACATCACTTGTTTAATAAGATTCCAATCTTATTAAATGTAGAAGATGATCCTAAGTCGGTTGATGAAGCTATGTCATCAAGGGATGCAACATTTTGGGGAGAGGCTGTAAATGATGAGATGGACTCAATATTATCAAATAATACTTGGGTTCTAGTGGATTTGCCTCCTAGTTCTAAACCTATCGATTGTAAATGGGTGTTTAAGAGAAAATATGCGACTAATAGATCCATATTGACATATAAAGCAAGACTTGTAGTTAAGGATTTTAGACAAAATGAAGGAATTAATTATTTTGACACTTATGCACCTGTTGCAAGGATTACATCCATTAGGGTACTAATGTCATTAGCTTCCATTTATAACTTGTGTGTACATCAAATGGATGTTAAAACAGCATTTTTAAATTGTGACTTGGATGAAGAAGTGTATATGGAACAATTAGAAGGTTTTACATTGCCAGGAAATGAACATAAAGTTTGTAAACTAATTAAATCTCTATACGGTTTAAAACAAGCGCCCCAAACAATGGCATGAAAAGTTTGAATTAGCTTTACTCTCTAATGGATTTAAATATAATAATGTTGATAAGTGCATTTATTCTAAATTCATTAAAGAATATGGTGTGATTATTTGTCTATATGTAGACGATATGCTAATTGTTAGTCCTTCTTATAAAGGTGTACTTGAAACTAAGAAGTATCTGTCTTCTCAATTCAAAATGAAGGATTTGGGTGAAGTAGATACTATCTTAGGGATTAAAGTTAAAAGGCATAGTGGGGGTTATGCTTTATGTCAAACACATTATGTTGAGAAAATTTTGAATAAGTATCAACATTTAAATGTGAAAGAAGCGAATACTCCTTTTGATCCAAACTTTAAATTAAGTGAGAATACTGGCAATCCTATTGCTCAACTTGAAGAGTATGCAAGTGTAATAGGGAGTCTAATGTATGCAATGAGTTGCACAAGGCCATATATTTCTTTTGCCGTGTGTAGATTGTCCAGATATACTAAGAATCTTGGACATGATCATTGGAAAGCAATTGGGAGAGTCCTTGGTTATTTTAAAAGAACTAAAGATTTAGGACTCTTCTACAATAGTTTTCCAGTTGTGCTTCAAGGATATTCTGATGCTAGTTGGTTTACTAGTATTGGTGATAAAAACTCTACATGCGGGTGGATTTTTATGTTAGGTGGAGGAGCAATTTCATGGGTTTCAAAGAAACAAACCGTAATTGCTCATTCCACGATAGAAGCTGAATTCATAGCCTTGGCCTCAGCTGGTAAAGAAGCGAAATGCCTGAAAGACTTATTATTAGACATCAAAAACCAATGCCAGCCATTGCTTTGAATTGTGCTAGTGAAGCCACAATGTCTAGAGTATTGAATAAAATATACAATGGTAAATCTAGACATATAAGTCTAAGTCTAAGGCATACTTATATTAGATAGTTGTTAAATGATGGCATCATATCAGTGGTATATGTACGAACATACAATAATTTAGCGGATCCGTTGACTAAATCTCTTGCGAGAGATTTGGTGAGATCGACTTCATTACGAATGGAATTGAAACCCTTTGTCTAAAACTACTATCAATGGTAACCCAACCTTGATTCTAGTCCTACCACTAGATTAAAATGTTTAAAGGGTAAAAATAAGTTGCTAATAAGTAGTTGTGAGCACTAAAATTATGTGTATACCATTCCATGTTGTTAGTGTAAATGGTAACCCTTAAGTGGGAAGGGTGAATACATAAATATTTATATTCTTAATGAAACTATCTTGCTGTGCTTTTAACCTTAAAAGTTTGAGAAGATTTCACCTATATGATCATATGAAGTGGTGCCGCTTCTAACAAAAGTTTTGGGTTCTCTTTTGTACATGATCTGAATTAGGATAGAGCACATGGCCGGTAACAGTGTTAAAGCTATTTTGTGAACATATGTATAAGGTTAACAAGTTCATGTGTGTGATAATTCTAGTCTAATTTAAATCATGGTTTAAGCAACAAATGCCACCTTGATTTGATTAGGTCTAGTGAGTTATTTACACTACAGAAAAGTTTAAGACAATAGTCACTTTTCTTTATGCATGATGTTAAAAGAGATAGTGAGTTGTATTTATATTACAAACTAAGTGGAGAAATGTAAATTTGTAGTTTGTGATATAAATAGAATTAGTGGGTATGTGTTACAATTTAAAAAAAAAAAAAAATTCAGCGCACATGCACTACTGTAGCAGCGCATGTACGCTGAAGGCAGTAGCCAAAAATGTTCAGCGTACATGCGCTACTACAGTACGTACATGTGCGCGCGTCACTGTAGCGGCACTGTAGATGACCATTTGAAAATTGAAAACGGATAAAATGGAGAGAGTTGCAACTTTTGGTTCAAAAGAGGTGCTCCATGGATTGAAAAGGTGTATTCTAATGGATTCCTCTTACCTTCCATCTTTATAAAAGAGAATTATATCCATCAATTCAAAATAACATTAGAAAATTAAAATCTGTCTTTTCTTATACATTGTTCTTGGGAAGATTTTTAAATTTTGCTATTAAAAATCTTCAAGAATTTGTTGTATCCTAGAGGTAGATTGCTATTCACCCAAAAGCAAACTATTGAGTATAGTGGGGCAATCAAAACCTTAAGAAAAGTGATATACACGCCTCGAATTCTACAGGTTTTGATATTCTCAAATTACAAAAGGAAAACACTTGTTTCTATTCCATTCTTGCCATTTCATTTCTTCTATTCTTAACAATAAGATTCTACTCTCTGACTATGGTTTTACTGAATGAAACAAAGAACAACAAAAAAAATTTATGAATAAGGTGAAGCAGAAAATTAAATTTGATTAACTGTTTGTATTAGACTCTGTGGGAAATATTGGAGGAATGATTGTTATTTGCAAGAAGGATACTCAGGTTGAAAAGATTTTGTTCATTCACAAATTTTTACCCTAAAAACCCTTAAGGAGTGTAATAAGAATTTGCGGAATATTTTATTTATGCTAGTATTAATGATCAAATGAGGAAAACCTAGTAAAATACTCTAGCTGCAAGGAAGAAGTTGTGCGAAAAGTACTGATCATTAATGGGGACTTTAATGACATTACTTCTAATGGGAAAAAACTAGGGGAGGGGAAGGGGACGGGAGAGGAAAGAAGAAGGGAAGAATGGTCCTTTAAAGACTTCAAAGGCTTTATTCATGCCTAGTTAGTGGACTTGGGTTTTGAAGGCAATCCTTAGACTTGGAGCAATAGTTAGGAGGATGGCAGAGTTGTTAAGAAACACTTGACAAGATTCTTTGTCATGCAGAGTAGAGAAAGCTTTTTGACAGAATAAAGTGGTCACACATGGAATATGAAGTTTTTTATCATTGTATGCTACAATTGATACTCAGCCAATCGAAAAAAGACTAAGGAGGAGATTCATCTTCGATAGGAATTGGTTACAATATAATGGAATAGATGAAGTGATCCAAAAAGCTTGGAAGGAAAATAGTGTTGTTTCCAAATATTTTAGAGTTGACAGAAAAATTAAAAGTTGCAAAAAAAAAAAAAAAACTTGTTGAGTTGGAATAGAATACTAAATATAAATGCCACGAAGGAGATTAAGAGATTTAAGTAGAAAATTTTAGAGGTTAAAGACTCCAATGATGAGAACAGGAAGACAACTCTATTTGGTCTGAAAGAGGAATTGAATGTGGCTCACAAACAGCAGGAGATCCATTAGGACAAAATACTAGGATACAATGGTTGAAAGAAAGGGATAAAAACATCAAATTCTTCCATGCAAGTGTAGCAATCAGAAGAAGGAGGAATAATATTTCTAGACTTTAAAAAGATGATAGGAGTTGGTGTGTTACTCCTGAGGTGATTCAGAAGGAAATCATAAAATATTTTTCCAAAATCTTTGAAACTTTTCAGCCAAGGGATTTTGATGAGATACTTCAAGGAATTTCATAAGTATAAAACTATTACACCTCAGATTAATAGGAAGATAACTAAAATTGTGACTGAAATAGAAATTAAAGATCCTATTTTTTATGAATCCCCATAAATCTTCTGGACCTAATGGTCTATCCCCTATCATTTTTTAAAAAAATTCTAGAATGTAATCAAAGTAAATGTCACAAAAGCAGTACAAAGTTTCTTCAATATATTCTGGCAATTTGCTGAAGGCTACTAATCAAACCTTAATTTCTCTCATCCTTAAAAAATTGATTCCCCTTCTAGTGTCCCACAGTTTAGGCCTATTCATCTATGCAATGTTCTTTATAAAATTGAAAATTCTAGTAAATAGATAGAAACCTTTTCTCCATAGCTACATTAGGCTTAACCAATAAGCTTTTAAACTTGGCAGACAAATTCTAGATAATGTCCTTATAGCTCATGAGTAAATTTGTCCCGCCTCACTCCTAGGGATCACAATATGCCGTGCCCTCACATTCCCATAAGGACACTAGGTTCAAAATCTGCAAATTTTCAATCACTTGCCTTAAAGTACTATGAACACCTGCAAAATAATATTATGTAATGGGGTAAGCAAACACTTGCCTAGTAAGTAGTTCGTGACTTCTTTCACCAGATTGACTACTCTACACAAATATAATTTACAAATCATGTTTTACACATTGAAGCATGCATGTACATATATAGGTACAAATTTATAAAAATTACAAGTTCCAAACAATTACATATATGTAAGTGGCAAATAAAAGTGAACATTTTATATCCATAATATAGAGCAAAAACGAATGATAACAATACACATCCATCGTACATACTTATATCATTGGGTTCAAGGGTTTTCTAAGGTTTAATTGGCAACTTGGATATCCAGTGCTAACTATTATTCCTGTCAGAAAAGCGCCAGACATAGGCTAGTTACCCTTTGCTGGATGGAGCCAAACATGGGCCAGTTATCCTTCGTTGGGTGGAGTAATAGGGAACTACCTCCCACCGACATTACCAAAGTTATGTGTGAATCCAATAGTGAAATTATTTTCATATCAAAATAAGGAAAGATACACACACAAGCATTATATTCAATCAAAGTGCCACTTACTAAGTTCATAGTAATAAACATTAAATTAATCATACTCAATCTGAATTTCATACGTAAAATAATACTTTGCAAAAATATAATTTGCATAAAAAGACTTTTTCAAATGTGAAAGATGTTATAATCACTTACATTCCAATAACCCAAAGCACGTAAGTTAAACTTGGATAACCCCAAACTCGTGAATCCTTGCCTATAAAACAACCAAAATATCTCAATTCTATTTCTTCAAAACTTTTTAGAGCATATGTGAAATAACTATAAACTTTACAAACCTTTTTGTAAGTCTAATATACTTTTCAGGGACTGTTGGATTAATTCAAAATCATTTGAATCAAGATATAGTTTCCAAAACTTGAAAAGGACCTAATTTGTGTTACTTAAAAACTTTTCGGGTTTAAATACAGTAAACCCCCTTAAGTTTTGTGTCAATGGGTTGTTTTGCATTAAATCCCCTAACGTTATTTTTTTCTCACTTTACCCCTTCCGTTAGCAATTTGGCTATTAAAAAGTCAAAAAAGATATTTTTACCCCTAGACACTACAAGAATATATAAAATTAACCCCTTAAAGTTTATTATATTTGTCATTTTAGTCCCTAATTCAAGTTTTGTATCAATTAACCTACTTTAGTCATTAATCAATGCAAAAATATTGTTAAAATAACTAAAAATGTAATGATGTCTACCAACACCAGTGGTTCTTTAAAAATACTTGTGAAAAAAAATTGAATATAAAAATTTCATAGAACTTTCGGTATTTTTGGTCTTTTTATTATATTTTATTTTTATGTTAAAATAATTTTTTAAATATACGAGACTTATAACCATCTATTAAAATTATATTAGTTTATTTTCTTTTTTGCTTTTCCTCATGTTTATTTAAAATGATTTTCTTTTTACTTGAATAGCAATGCGCAGCTATGCAATGTCCTACTTTAACGCTTCCTCAAAAACTATGTAAAGAAATTAGTTCCAAGATGGCAGTTTTCTGGTGGGGTCATGATAACAAGACAGGAAAAATTCATTGGTTAAGTTGGGAAAAACTATCTGAAGTGAAAGGTAATGGGGGATTTGAATTCAGAGACCTTCAATGCTTTAACAAGGCCCTTCTAGCCAACAAGTTTGGAGATTGGTGACTGTTAAGCAAGGTTTTAAAAGCAAAGTATTTCCTTGGAATTCCTATTTAGGAAGCTAAATGCCAAAACAATGCCTCTTAGATATGAAAAGGATTAATGAGTCCAAAGGACCTTTTGGAGGTAGGGATTGGGAAAAGAGTAGAGGATGGAAAAACAATAAAAATATGGAGTGATAGATGGCAGTGGAACCATGAGGATAGAAGAATAAAATCTACCATGCGAACTAATTGCACAATTCATATTGTTGATCAACTCATATCTAATGGTACCTAGAATGAGGCTTTGCTCAGGCAACTATTTTATGAAGCAAGAAGTTTCTATTATATTGAAAATCCCTATAAGCTTCCCTGAAAACCATGACAGATTAGTATGGTTGCATTCTACTGATGGAGTGTACTCGGTCAAAATAGGCTATTCCTAGGCAAAGAACATGAGTTACAACAAAAGATGAAATGGGAAAAACAATAGAGAATCTAATAGAAATGTTGTTGCTTCTCGTACCTGGAAGTTCTTGTCGGGTTTAAATCTGAAAATATTTACATTATATTCTGGCTGTGAAAGAAGTGCTGATGAAGAAAGGTGATCCCATAGACTGTCTGTGCATGCAGTGGTGAAGAAGTCGAAATACTAGAACATATGCTCTTTTTTTTTGTCGTAATACAACCATGGTTCAAAGTCGCGGTCGCGGTAACGGTCACGGAACGTATCGTTCCACATCGGTCTCGGTGTATCGGTCGCGTATCGGGTGCCATGCATATTTGGTTATATACAAAATCTAAAAAATTCTAAAAAGAAAATTAAAAAATATACAACACTACTAGAGTTGTTTTTTAACAAATTAAGTTGTCAAATTAAATTAGCAAAATACAATCACAACTACATATTAGTTGTAGTTGTTTATTATACATAGAGAATGATAAATCGTAGAACCACAAAATACTACAAATATATTATAAGAATGTCAGATACACATTTCATATAAAAATAGAGACTCAATAATTCCTAAGGCTACGAAGCAACAAATTATCTCCAATGTATTAAGAAAAGTTTCTCTTCTTTCACGATCAATTTCCTGAAAGGAAAAAAAGATATCTCATTATATTAAAAAAAAACAAATAATTAAAAAAACTAAGGTCATTAGAATTTTTGTCATACCTATCAATACCATGATGAATGACGATAAGGTTCAAAATCATTTTGTTCTTGTGCACTATAATAGGAGTTACAATATGGCAAGACACTTGGATGAGGTAGAACAAATGAATTTAGCTGTCCATCTGCTGGTTGTGATGATTGGCTGGAGGAACCATAATCATTGTGTATGGGAGGTGGAGAATGTGATCGTGAAGGTTCCATATCACGATTATAGTATCCAAATCCTCTATATTGAACACTATCACCAGATGTAGTAGATGAAGAATGACCTTGTCCATAATAGTTAACGCTACTTGAACCACATGTCAGGTATTATATGTGATATTAACGATCTTAATATTACATCTTTTACTAGTACTAGTGGACCTCTCAAGATGTCTAGGTTCATCATATAATCCATATCCAGAATAAGAGCCAGTACTAACTCCATAGGATCGATCATAGCCATATCCCAACCATCGATTGCTTCGATTAAAATCATCTCTACCAGCGGCATGTCCAATATCCAAATTTTGTAACTGCTCATAAACTGTTCTATTTCTTTGTGAATGTGAGCGGTGAAAGGAATCACTTGGAAACTCAGTTAATTCATTCAAAAATTGGCGTTGTGTTTCTATACCAGGACGATAACCATGATCAGTATCCTGAGTAGCATAATAATTGTCGTGTCCCTGAGCCCATGCCTATGCCTCCGGCATACTGACTATCCTGATAGTAATCACCACCTCTCCTTGACTAGAGTTAGTCCCTCCATCATCATTATTATCATCACTACCATTGCTATTAGTTGAAGAAGATGACATTGGTACATATTTATCTCCTTTTTTTCCTTTACCCTTATCTTTCATAGTAGATGATTTGGTAATACTTTTCGTATTAGTTTTCTTTATAAATTGTGACAAAGTATTACCAAAATCATCACTATCATGATCATTGCCTTCTCTAGCTTCATCTTCTTCCTGTTCTTCATTTTGACGAATTTCCTGATCTAACCAACTCAAGTTGTCTTCAGGTAGTGTGGGCTGTTCATTTTCCCTAACCCATTCATCCAATATATCATCTTCATGAAAAATATTGATTTAAATCAATTGGGTTGTAAAAATCATCAGGATCCCTTTGATACATCAAATTCTTTACCCTCAATCGCATGTTATAATGCACAAAAACCAATTTGTGTAACTTCTCAATTCTGACCGCCAGTCGGTTCCGAAGTTTGGTATGAATCAATGACCATGTACTCCAATTTCTTTCACAACCAGAAGATGTACAAGTTTGACTCAAAATTTTAATTGCAATCTTTCTTAAATTTGGAGTCTCATCGCCATAATTAAACCACCATTCAGCTATAAAAAAATAAAATAATAAAACAAAATTATTTTAGAATTCAAAGTATGTTAAACATGTCAATGCTAATTATACGTTTAAGTATAGTTTCAAACCTGGCAAACATTTTGATAATGCTTTAATTGCAACTGCATTTCCAAATGAGCCTCTTCTCTCTCGAAATGTTTTAAGCTACAATAAAAAAGAAATACATATGTTGAATTTTAGAAATTGTTAGTTAAGAACTGCCTTTAGACATTAATAAAAATATTGTCAAAATACCTCATTGATTGCATCAACTTGCACGTCCACATTTGACTCTAGTCGCATGATTACTCCTTTTAATCCTTTCCAAACTTCATTTGTTTCAAATAGATCCACAAGTACCGAGTCTTGAAGACTCGGATTCAGAAAATAAGCTAAATAAAAGAAAATTATTAATTTTTTGAAAATTTATCTACACTAACTTAAAACCTCGAAATGTGTATAAGAGACAGGGATCTACATGCAGCAGGTAATTTAAATTTTTACATCGATGTAATAGATGTGTATTCTCTTTTATCAATCACATCCCAATACCTTTTCCAATGTTTGACTATTTTTTTAATTGCCATCTTTGCTCTGTCCATTGCCTCATAAATGATTGGTAAAGTTGGCTTATTGTCTTGATCAATAGTCTTCAAAACTTTCACAAGTGGCTCCATCACTGCACATATATTTCTAACGCTGCTCCAAAAACTCTCACTTAATATCAAATCAGCCACATTTCGCGCTTCTATCCTTCTTTTAGTAGTATTATTGAACTCTATCCATTCATCAGATGTGCACATTCTTTTCAACTCAGTACAATGTCGAAGAAGACTTTCCATTGAAATGAACTCAGTAGACAATGTGCAAATCTTGTGATACCTGGTCGGAGTAATTCTCGATTTTTTGTATGTGATTTCATGAGATTTACTATCTTGTCACTGTTATATATGAAACTAGTTATTTTTTTCCCTTGTGCAATTGTGTCTTTTATTGAATCTATTTTTCCGATATCTTCTAACATCAAATCAATGCAATGTGCAGCACATGGTGACCAAAACAAATGCTTTCTCTTTTGCATTAATAGTTCACCAGCTGCTTTCATATTGGATTCACTATCAGTAACAATCTGCACAATATTTTCTTCTCCTATTTCATCTACAACCTTATCCATCAAAGAAAAAATAAATTTTGCAGTTTTTTTAATATTTGTGCAATCAACAGAACTATGATATATCATATTTCTATCACAATATATCATAAAATTGATGATTGGATGTTTTGTACGAGTACTCCACCCATCACACATTATTGTACACCCAAAATCTGGTAATTTCAATTTAATAGTTGTAATATACTCTTCAACCTCCTCTTTCAACTCCTCATTTAAGTACTCACCTCCAATTTGGTAACCTGAGGGCCCCTTCATTCCGGGTCCAGCATGTGCAATTGCATCAATCATTGATTGGTAATATGGACCACTATCAGCTGCATGAAATGGTATAGCATTGAAATGAAAGAATTTTGAAATTGCCTTACCAACCTTTTTTATGTTTTCTTTCGAAAACATAGCTTTCCAGATAGTGTGGCACCATAGATTCAAGGGTCTTGACTTTCTCTTAAAGCTCTTTTAAGTTGTTTTTTCCATCACTATCAAATCCTCTTCATTGATTTCACAAATATCTTCATACATCATCATCATGATGTATATTAGACAGTTTCTAACCGAATAGAATTCAATATTTTTTCTTTTTTCTTTTTTGTTGCAATTCTTTCTGCTTTTCCCATATTGAGATGATTTTTTAAAAGTTGTGTAACTTCTTCTGGTACTCTTGGACATGCTTCAACTTGCCCCGACACATGGGCCAAATGTTGTTTCATTCGAGTAATTCCACCATTTACTACTTTTCCGCAATAATTACACTTTATAATTTTTCTATTGCCACCAACGGGTTTACCATGTTCCCAACCAATATCTTTGCTTGCCATTTAACTACAATATTGACAAAAAATATATATATTTAAAAACATATATTATATTTTTCTTTTAAGCATTTCAAATTTGAAATTAAAGCTTGATTGACTTAACTTAGAACAAAAATATTAATGGGACACGTAAAAAAGAAAATTTTGTAATGTATGTGTGTGTGTATATATGTATGTGTATATAAATATAATTTTATATATTTATATATATACACACAGATATATATAATTATATTTATATATTTATATATAAATATATATACGTAAATATATATAAATATATTTATATATATTTATATACATATACATATACGTATATATATATAAATATAAATATATGCACACATGTTTATACACACAATATATATATGTACATGTGTGCATATATATATATATATATATATATATATATATCATTACGTACAAATATATTATATTATATTATACATGTATATACATACATATAATAAATATATGTATATATGTATATATATATATATTCATTATATATAAATATATATATTATATAATATAATATATATAAATACATACATAATATATATATATATGTATATATATATATATATGTATGTATATATGTATTATACACAGTTTAGATAGTCTTGTTTTCAACTTCTATTTTTTATTTATTTTTTTCTAATTGTTGGTATAACCTTCCTACATCAATACTTCACCCAAAAAGTAATTTAGGTAGTTTTGAGACACTTTAACTTTGACAAAATTAATTAACCGTAATTTTAAAAAAAAAAACTTGTATTTGAGAACGGAGTATCAATATTTAAAACAAAATAAAAATCACCTTTCTCAAATTAGGTGCCCAACTCCTTGGATAACTCCACTATTTTAGCCACTTGCTTCTTCTTCAACTCTACTATTTTAGCCGCTGCTTCTTCTTCAATTCCACTGCCATTCTTTTCACGACAGATTTCTCCTCCAATGTGTCCCCCAATTTTTCTCCAAATTTCCCCCTTAATTCTTATATATTATTATGAAAAATTAAAACCCCTTTTTTTTTTATGTAAAATCACAGACAAATGAGATGAGATGATTCTCTAATCTCCCTTTTCCTCACCTTTTTATAGATGAAAATCATGAGATGTTGTTGCTTTTTTCTCCAATAATGCAGCTCAATTTTTTTTCCGAAACAATGTGATTTCAGCGGATGAATAATTGTCTGACATTTTTAACTTTACTTTTCTTTATGTCAATCAAATGTTTGGCATTTTATGCTCAATAATTGTCAATCAAATCAATTACTGCTGGCTTCAACCTCCTAAAGTCCATTGAAGGGACATACAAACATCTAGATGCCTCCACCGTGCGGCTAAGTTAAAAGACAGCCCACACCACAGAGGCTCGGCCGAGTCGCGGTGAGTCGACTCGGCCGAGTCAGCGTCCTACCCAACAGAAGCGTGAAGAATCGGCCGAGTCTTCCCGTTCCGATGCCGATTCCGGCGTCTCCGATATGTCCCGGTTCCGACTCGTACCGGTGGGCTCCGTTCCGGTTCCGACTCGGCCGAGTCTTCGAACCATGAATACAACTAGAATATGGAGACTTTCTCGCATCCAGTGAAAGACATTGAAAGACCATAGAAGTAGTTTCTGGAATTGGTAGAATGAGATCAAAGGGGCAACTGAGAGAGCAGAAGGACAAAAGCATATATGCCTCATTGTCAACATTTTTTTGGCAAATTTGGAAGGTAAGGAATGAGTGGTGCTTCAGAAGGAAAAACAGAAAAGAAATTCAAAGTATTGGAAAGGCAGTAAATGAATGGATAGAGTATGAATCTGCTTTGGAAAAGGAAAAGCAATTGCTAAAAGGCTACTCAAAAAAATAATTGGTCCGAGTGACTCATTGGTTGTCTCCACCTCAAGGAACCATAAGAATCAATACAAATGCAGCAGTTGATCCAATTAAGCAAAGGGCAGGAAAAAGAGCAGTGGCAAGGAACTAGAAGGATGAAATTATTGCTTCATGGGTATTGTTAGATAGCATCTATGGACAAGTGGCTGTAGAGGAGGCTTTAGCAGCAAGATTGGCTGTAAGGAAGGCTAAAGAGGAAGGATGGTCAAAGCTGGAAATTCAAGTAAATTGCAAGAGTGTCATTGAGAAAATCAATAGTAATGGGCATGTTTGGATAGCAAATAGTAGGTATTATTTTCCAAATAATATTTGGTTAATAATAATTAATGTTTATTCAGCAAAGTATTTTTCTCAAATAATATTTCGTACTATTCATATTTTCTGTTATTCATTATTCACACAATCCATTACTTGAACTATTCATATCATAATTATTATTTATATTTTAAAAAAATATTCAGTTAGTTACATAATTACATAAATAATTTTGAACAACATGTCTTCATCAAATACAGTGTGGTGAGACTAAGTGAAGAATATTCACAATTGTTACTTTTCCATTTGCATTGTTGTTTTGTAAACTTTTTAGTAATAACTGAAGTGGAGTTCCGATTAGGCATGTAAATGGGTCAAATCCAAGCAAAATCTTACAGATCTATACCTAAATTTGTTTAATATTATCGAATTCGGATTCGAATTCAGATTTTTTCTGGGTCTATAAAAGGAGATCCATACCCGAATTCATCGAATCTTGTCGAATCCAGATCTTGATATTATTTTATAAATTTGAAAATTTATATATAAAAACTTCAAATTTATATATATATATATATATATTTTGTAATTGTAAAAAAAAAATTAATTCATATTAATATTCAAACATGTATTTTACATTAGAGTAAAAACTATATTAGAAATATATATATAATCGGATCGGAACAATAAGATCCATATTCGATTCGTTTATTATACAATATACTAAACGGATTCGGATCGAATTTGGGTAATCGAATTTATACATTGATTTGAACCCAAATAAATGATTCCTGAAACGGATCTAGACCCATTTTGTTTATAGGCTTACCTCTAATTGCTCACAAATTATAATGCTATATTTTGTAGGTTTAAATTTAATTTAGAAATGTCAACCAATGTCATTTTTTTGAGAATATGTTTTAAATATTGATACTCCGTTCTCAAATACAAGACAATGTTAAAACAATGGACAAATTGAATAGGTGAGTAGAAGCGTTTGACAATTATGATTCGAAATATGTAAATTATTTGGTAAACCGAAATAATTAAAATCTAAAAAAAAATGAAAACTCAACCACCGTAAATTGGGAAACCAATAAAGAAATTAAGCAAAAACCATCTGTAGTTATTCAATTAGTTGTGCAATTATTTTATTTTTAAATGGTCCAACAAATAATAGGTATTCTTTATTTTCAATCCAAATAGTTATTTCAAAATATTATTTCCTCGTATTCAAACAATTATTCTATTATTACAAAAATTATTTTCAAAGCTCAATAAAGTCAAAGGACAAATATTATTTACCAAATAACACCCCATTATTTGCAATCCAAACGAACCCATATTATTGATGATCTACATTTAGTTGAAATTTCAGAAGATATTAGGAAAGTAGCTTGTGAGTTTTGTACAGTTTCCTTTTCTTTCTTACGAAGGAATGGCAAAAGAAAAGGAAACTTTGCCAGTGATAAGTTAGCAAATTTTGCTTTTTGTCTTAGCAAGGATGTTTGTTAGAAAACTAGTTTTTCAATCTAGTTGCAATTTGCAACAAAAAATGACACAAGGAAGTAGCCTGTTAGCTTGTTTATCTTCTTCTGCAAATTTGATGGCCAAGAATCAAGACCAAAATAATATTTTCAACAATAAAATATATTTACAGATTTTTAACTTCTAGTTAACAAGTTGAATAGTTCAACTTTCTTTGAATTAAGTAGTTTATTGTTGATAATCATTTTTAGGGTAATAATGTTGATTTTTCGGTTGATGTAATGCTTATAAATTTAAGGTTGATCAATGAAATTAATACACTATTTTTAATCCCCATCAAGTTTTAACCAAGTTTTCTAACGTTTCTTGTTTTGAACCCAACAAGTGGTATCAAGAGTCTCAATTGTTCTCAGAGGATATGTGATTCTACAAAATCAAGAAACTTTAAAAATAAAAAAAAAATCCATAATCTTTTATTTTTTTAAACCATCTTTTAGATTGGCAACCAACAATATTTCTTTGATAGCCCCAAATCGAAGACAGACCAATAACTCAACTGCTGAAAATCCTACGCTAGCACAAATTAAAGCTCGTAATGAAGAAAAAACTAAAAAAATTCAAAGCCATGATGTTCATCCAAAATTCTTTAGATGACTCGGTATTCCCAATAATTATGACTGTCAAAGAAGATTGGGACACACTCAAATTGGAGTATCAAGGTAGTGACAGAACCACACTAATGCAGATTTTGCCTTTAAACTTGAAAAGGGACTTTGAGTCTCTCATCATGCAAGAAGATGAAACAATTACCAAGTATTCTAGAATCTCATTGATTGTTAATAAAATTAGGTTTCTTGGTGAAGAGTTTCGTAATAAAAGAATTGTGAAAAAACCTCTTGTGACACTTCTAGAAAGGTTTGAATCTAAAATTTCATCTCTAGATGAATCCAAGAACCTCTCATAAATTTCATTTATAGAATAGATCAATGCTCTTCAAGCACAAGAGTAAAGGAGAACCATGAGACATGACAAAGTTCCTGAAGGTAACTTTTGTGTACAAAACCAATAGAATGGCAAAAAGTTCTCATCTTGTAGGTATTGTAAGAAGTCTACGCACTTGGAAAAATATTGTTGATGGAGACCCGATGCTATTTGTGAAAATTGTGAAGGTATACAAGTTCAAAAACAAAGAACTACAAATTCCACAAGCACAGACAATAAAAGAAGATATTTAGGAGGAGCAACTTTTGTTGCCTCATTGTTTTCAAACCATGGAAACAAACAACATTTGGCTCATCGATAGCGATGCACAAATCACATGACATTTAATGTAGCAATGTTCAAAACTCTGGACAAAAATTTCAATTCCACGGTGAGAATTGGAAATGAAAATCTTGTGATGGTAAAAGGTAAATGTACAGTTAAAGTAAATACTTCTATAGGTATCAAACTTATAGTAGATGTGTTATACGTACCTGAACTTTATCAAAATCTGCTAAGTGCTGGACAATTATTGGAGAAAAATTATTCTCTAAGTTTTCAAGGATAAAGGTTGTTTGATTTATGATACAGATGGAAGTAAAATTTTTTTTTTAGTAAAGATGAAGGGAGAATATTTTTCTCTAAATTGGTCACAATGTGACAAGACTAATGTTAAACAAACAAATCAAGTCTTAATTCCACTAAATAGGGTCAGCTGCATGAATCCTGTTACGCCATTGCGCTTTGTCATGGACCATATCCTCTTTAATTCCTAGATTGACTATGATTCTTTCATACAAGTTATCCACCAAATCTTTTTCGGTCTTCCTCTATCTCTCTTATGTTGACTACTCTCTCTAAAATCTACTCGCCTGACAGGCGTTTCTATTAGTCGTCTTAACACATGAACCTTAAGCGTGTTTCTCTCATCTTCTCATCAATAGATGCTGCTGCAATCTTCTCATGAATATGCTTATTTCGTATCTTGTCCATTTTAGTGTACCCACATATCCATCTTAACATTCGCATTTCTGCTACTCTCATCTTTTGCTCATATGTGTGATTCACGGCCCAACACTCAGACCCATAGAGTATCGCTGGCCTAATTACTGTTCTATAGAATTTACTCTTAAGTCGTAAAAGAATTTTGCGATCACATAATATTCCTGATGTCACATAATAGGTACCAAATTCCTTTATGATGTTAATGTTGCTTTGATTGAACTTTCAAGTATGAAGAAGATGAAAAAGTTTTAACAAACATTATTCCAATAAATGAAATCAAGAGTGATGGTGCAGAAATGTATAATTTAATCATGGAGGAAACACTTCAACAAATAATCATTTGAAGATTTTATGATATTCCACTAAGGAAGCTCACGCAAAAGACAAGATGGCTTTGATCTATTAAGATACAAATGAATCACTTTCGGACATTTTAAATAAATTTTATTCGAAACAGAATTTGAAAACATGAAGATGAAAGAAATTTGCAACAAAAGTAGCAAAAAGGAGTGTTAGCTTGTGCTACTTCTACTGCAAATTTGATAGCCAAAAATCAAGGCCAAAATAATATTTTATTTCCAGATTTTTAGCTTTTTGTTAACAAGTTAAGTAGTTTATTGTTAAAATTTTTCTGACAATAATGTTAATTTTTCCGTTGAAGTAATAGTTGATCAATGAAATTAATACACTATTTCAATCTCCATCAAGTTTTAACCACTTTTTTTACCTTTCTTGTTTTGAATCCAACATAGCCTTTTTATAGTTTCTTTAGGGGAAAAAAAAAAAAATTGAAGGCGAGGCTAGTGGTTTCGAGTGCTAGTTTGCAAATAAGTCCTTTACAAGAGAAAAAGAAGAGCTTTAATCTCTCATCTTATACACATCTAGACGTATAAAGACATGTCTCAAAAGAAGAAATTTGTGATTCAATAAATTAATGTACCAAAAAAAAAAGAAACATTGAGTGCAAAATTGGATACCGACATATTTTCATTTCATTAAAACGAGTTGGTATAATACAAAGATGTTCGTTTAGCAGGCTGAATAAATATCTAAGGACAGTGAAAGAACCATTCATGTTTTCCACGAGGCTACACCAGATAATAAAAGAATTTTGGGAGGCATCTGGTCTCGAGGAAAAATAAAGGAGGGGAAGAGCTGTTTCCAGAGAGGGTGAGAGGAGGAGACTAATTAACTGTACACTAAACAGTCAAAAAATATAAAGTGCACAGTTCCTTTATTTTACTAGTGTGTTGTGTCGAAACCACATCTTTTTGCCTCACACGAGTATCATACAGTTCCCGGCTGAGTTAAACTTTCTTGAAGTAGAGTCAGGGCAAAAACTGCACCAGTTAAAGGAATTGCACAAGTGTCCGAAGTTCTGGCAAGATTTGATGGTCTATTATGTGAAATCGAATATAGAACACCTGGAACTGGCTTTTCTATACTGATTTGGTGAAGGGTAATTGCTTTTCTCCTCTATCCACTGCATCTCTCCACATCCGGTATCTTACTCCTAACTTATCATATGACACTGGCCAATTCCAAACATTTGCTCCGTTAATCATTCTATCCTGCTGCCCAACTACAAGTCGTAGATCCTCATTCAAAACCTGCAATAACAGAAATGCTCATAAAGAAGGGAAAAATGATGAAAGAGTGAATGGTGGAAACAAAGTTTACACAGTCGCAAATCTTTATTTAATTCAGAAAGTGCTATAGGAAACTAAGCTTTTTTGCACGTTTGCTTGTAAAATGAACTTTCAGGGGTTTCTTGGACTGTTTTGAGCATTCTAAATATGACATACAACTACTAGAGATCATACATACAAGACTGCATAAAAAATTGCAGGTGAAGGCACTTTCCAGGGGCCTAATCTCAAGGTTTAGAAAAACGGTATATCACACTAGCATATCATTCATGAGAGTCCTTAAAAACGTAACCTGGCAGCTATGAGTGAAGGATTTAGTGCCACACAATTTATCTTAACGAGAACATTTACAATAATGGCATAAGTAGATAGAAATACAGCTCACAGGAGGTTTATGCGAAAATATAACTCAAAGTTCATTTCAAGAGGGATATTTACCTTTTCCGCAAAATGCCTCCACAAGTATTGCATGAAAGGGATATGCTTTAGCACAGGAGCAAAATCCAGTGACATTCTGTATAATAATCTCGTCTTTTGCCTTGATGAAGGTAAGCACACATGCAGTTGGTGAAGGTGAGTACTACATTGGTCAGTGCTCTGTCCCTCTAATTTCCCTGGCTTCGAGATTCCGATGGTTGACAACACCACACAAGGTGGCTGGAATTCCATATCTATTGGATAAGGAACTAGGTCCCAATATCCTTGGAGGCCAGATGCAGGTGTCAAAAACTTGACCAAGCTGAAAATACAAAAAACCAGTGAACATAGTAAGTGCATCTCTCTTTCATACAGGTTATACAGCTGTAGAAAAACATAAAACTGCTGCTTCATTTTCTACTCGTTTCTCTCTGAGTTACCCATCACTAATAGTATTGTGAATGATGTTGATTTACTACTTAATTTCCGAGCCAAATACATAACCAGAATCTAATCTAGTTCACGAGCTGCTAAAGAATATATCAGAAAACCATGGAAACTGATTCTAATTGGACACCATTTGACACCACGTGACAACATACAGTAGCCTCTACACAAATTACAGTTAGGTATATCAGTGTGTGGTATATTAGCCAGAAAGAACACATCAAATACTCTAAGGTAGTTTGAAAGTTGTAGGGTATCCAAAAACCTGGGTACACTCCATCCCTTGGCAAAAGTGGATGTATGGGTGAAAGGAGCATGTGCAAGATCCTGGAAAAGGTTGTCCAAAAGTAATCCATGTTCCACAGGAAGTTCCATGACAATCTGCATAATAAACACGGGTAGACAGAAAAGGAGAAGTTGAAGCTTTGCCTGCTATGAAAGCTAGACTTGCTATAAGTGATATAAATCTTACTGCATTGAAGACAAACCTCAGCATGTATTTGGAATCCTGCAGGAGGCTGCAGAGAAGGAAGGGTAGCTGTTGGAGGATCAGTGCCTGGCCAAATCCATACCAGGCCCTCATGCTCAAAGCATGGCAATGATCTGATCTTTACATTAAGCAATCTTGTTGATGGCATTTTTTCACATTTCCCATCAGTCGAGTATTCCCATCCTTGAGTCGATAAATGTAAAATTTCAAAAGTTAGTTTCCCTGTTTACTTAATGTCCAAAAAGCTAGACTTTGTGTCTTCCTATTTTGTAGTACAATTTTGCTGGAATTATGTAAATTATCATTAAGATTTTTTTTTTTTTCTGGGTGGAGCTCACCATGGTGCAAGGACATTGTATGCGACCCTCGTTCACCGAACCAAGGTGAAGTGGGCAGGCTCTGTGGGCACAGGTGTTTTGGACACATCCTGGTTTCCCATCTTGCCCACGAAAGATAACCCAAGGTTCCTCGAAGCAATCAATTGGGATCTGAAACATAACCATTTTATAGGATCACTAAGTGTTAAGTTATAATCACAAAAGAACAAAACTTTATCAAAGAAAACTCCTGATGAAACTTTCAACAAAATTCCCTTTTCTTTGACTATTAGAATTTGGAATGTTGGGGAGCATAAGACCATGCCATGGTAATAAAGGGATCCAAATGAGTCATTGGAATTTGCAATTATGTGTTTTAGTCTGAATGCTTCCAGACTAACTCAATTCATGATACAAACAATGGTGGTCATGTGGCTGGTCAGATATTCACATTGACTACAAATGTTACAATAGTTGACTTACCATGGTGTCATTTTTCAGGTCAGCAGAGAAAGCAACAGGGTACCAACTTAAGTTCTTCAAACGGGCATTATAAGGTTGGACAGGACCAGAAACGTTCAGGCTTCTCCGTGGTGGATTATTTTTGACAGGTTCAAGAATTTGTTGGGAAGTGCTAGGAGAAGAGTCTCCAGGAGTAGCTTCTGATCTGGTCGTGTCTTGAAGAAGCTTGTCATTGACCAATGTCTCCATGTAAGCTAGTTTATCTAGAGCAGTTACTACCCTCGCTTCAGATATATGCACCTGTTGTTTTTCATGATTCAGCCATTAGGGTTAGTATGCAATACCACTGAAAACAACTTATCGAAAACCTACAATGACTATGGAATATCTTCCTATTTTACTTCCCAACAAATAGGTTGTGACAGTAATCCTATTCCTGTGAACTTGAAGCTCAATTTTCTAGAATAATGGTGACTCATACATGCAAAAAGCAACTTGTGTGTCTTTGTTTTGTTTAGATGTATGATTGCCTCATCTTAAGCAACCAACTGGAGATAAGAGGTGACAACTATCAAGGATGCACAAATATATATGAACCAAATGATTCTATACCTGTCTGTGAGCTTGTGCGAGGTCTTCTTGCAACTCTGCGAGCTCCTTTTTCAGGGTCCCAATTGATTTGAAGTCCCGGGCAAGAGGGTTTAGTACTTCTACAACCTGCACGGACGCTTTTTACTATGTAAGATACAACAATTGAAAAGCAAAGACAAAGTGTTCATCGTGATTTCATCAGTTAAAGCAAACTAATCCGAATATTAGCAATTGAACTAAAATAAGTACTACCTCATAGAAAAACCTTAAAAAAATAACAAGCTCCTCATTAGTTTTATCAATGCTTAATTACTATCATTCAAAAAAACAAACCTTTTCGTGAAGGAGCATGATGGTAAGAACATCTTGCCGAGCCCGCCAATCGCAGTATTGTATATCATATCTAGCCACTTCCAAAGCCTGATTCACATCCAAGAACTTCCCTTTGCACTGGGGAACTTTAGACCTTGGATCCTCAACATCAGGGAAAAGCGGATACCAGGGGCTTTTCTTGTCCACTAACCCGCCTTCTTCCCCAAATACTGCAAAGACTTTAAAGCCTCCCCTCACCAACTGAAAATCAAACAAGCCAGTGACATTTGGAGATTAACTAAGCAACAGCAACAGACTAACAAAAGCAGTAAGTAACCTCTGCATTCTACAGAATTCTCTAGTTCAGACATCTAAAGGCCTCCTTCTCCAAACCCCCCCCCCCCCTTTTCTTTCTTTCTCCATCTTAAGGAACAAGCTTTCTAATGGAGATTGAGAAGGGACTCTTCCACTGCACAACTGAAAAGTATATTCCAAGCCATATAAAGGAAGGGAAAGGGAAAAAGAAAGCAGGCAAGAGAAGAATCTCTTCCCTTACATTCTGACTTATCAGTAACGATTCTTAGAGATTCCTAGTACTTAATTCAATTTGTAATCTGAAGAAAACAGAGTCCCAGTTGCTTGTATTTTTCCAGACAGTAAGAGCTTCTTATTTGTTAAAGAACAAATGGCCTTCCATCTCAAAACCAATTGGCAATGGGTAGAATGGCTCATGAGCTTTATTAATTAGTTTAGTATTCCATGTGAAACCAATGTGGACATTCTATCCTTCGACATCATTAGTAACTGCATGATTAGTGATACTTGGTTGCAGAGTCCCATTTCTGACCGTTAGATTGACTACAAAATAGGGGTGTCCCCCATTTTCTTGTCAATTCAACAATCAGGAAATGGAACTCCACACTAGCAAAGTATTTTTCCTGCATGATATCTTACGAGAAAGTAAGATAGATCAAGGCTCATACACTCATCCAGTGCCTCTGGGCATGCTTGAACAATTACTAAATTAATTAATAAGCAGTTAGATCCATTCCAGACAACGTACATCTACCTAGAGATATATGTCAAAATGGCACATTTTGTAGACACAAGATTGCTAAAGAATTATGTACTTCAGTTCATCATGCCTATGGCACATCCAACTTATATTAAACTCTTTCTGTTTGCTTAGTATTCTAATAATATCAAAACTTCTTTAGCCGGGACATGCTAGCTTAGGAAAGAAATGTAATCTATTCTAGGAAGATATCTTCCATAATCCAAGCATTTTCAGTTAAATTAACCATTATCAACAACCAAGATAACCAAATTGATACTAATATTTTCTAGAAAATTTTGACTACCTTAATAAAGCTAGATCTTGATTGACAAACTCATAACATCAGAATATCTTCTTCTCAAAATGTTCCAGAATTAAGTAACATCAACTAAATTGATCAACATGTCATTTATCAATTTCCATGTTAAAAAAGAAAAAAAAAAAGCCCAAAATCCAACACCTATTACGATTACTGCTAAACATCCCCCTCACCCCAAATAGAAAGAAGAAAAAAGAAGGGATCAAACTAAATGATTTCCATGAAATTTAGAAAAACGTCAAAGGAAAAAAAAAAAGAACACAGAGATTTGAAAGACTACGACTCTGATTGGATGACATTTTTTTATTAATTTTTAAATAATATTTTACGATAATTACTTTTCAACCAACTTTTATCTTACAATATTATTTCTAAATAATATTCAAAATAATAACAAGCAATTAATTAACATTAATGAGCTTCCAAAAAAGTAATAAAAGAAGGAAATTATAAAACACCAAAAGTAGATACCCTTTTGTTGTAAGACTTGGAAGATCGACTTAGAGAGATTGGAAGAGAAAGAGCTGCAGCTGTAGCAATGGCGGACATGGCAGGCGGGAGCTCGATTGATTCAAAGATGACAGAGACGTTGGCAGAAAGAATGAAGAGAGAGAAAAAAAATTCTGGTCATTTTTAGTGAGAGAGGTTTTTCAAGATTTTGTTGATAAGAGGTTAGTGTTTCGCGCGATCTCACTTGGCCTTCCATCACTTGCCACGTTGACTTCCGCGGGACCCTTCTCTTTCACACGTGGCGCTGTCTACTTCCACATGTTTTTCTCTTGGTGAAACGACGTTGTTTTGTGGTGAAGGACGATTGGTAGAAGAAGTATACTTTTTTTTTTTTGGGATGGGGTGGGGGGACTTGTTTGGATTCTCATATCTTACAAGAGGATGCCAGGTTGGATAATGAAGATATGTTGTCTGTTTTTTTGTAATGACTTTTTATCATGTTGATGACGGGGGCATTATCTATAAGGAAAAGAGTAGTTGTATTCATTATGCGAAGGGTTAGTTGCATTTATGGTGTATGATATTTTGGATTGGGAATCAGTTTGGTTCATTAAATTTTTGGCCAAAAAAGAAAAGAAAGTCATTCAAGATGTGTTCGTTTGGTTTAAAAATATTTTTTTTTGGAGAAAATATATGAAAAAGTCTATTTTTCATATAATTTTTCAGTATTCGGTTGACAAAATAAAAATATTTTGAAATAAATTTTTTTAACGGTTTCATCTTTAATTTATGAATACAAGTTAACAAAATTTATAACAATGGTAATAAATACTTTATAAGTAATTATGGTTAATAAAAGATTGATTTTGTTTAAAATTAAATGATAGTACAATGTATCGTAGTAAAATATTCATAATGATAATTATATTAATGTGGGACCCGTGATTAAGAGAAAAACAAATGAAAAAGAATTGAAAATGAAAATAAGTTTAGCAAATGAAATTATAAAAGTAACTATTTGAGATTTAATATCACTCTTGAATTATTCAGAAAATAATTTACGTTTAAAAATTCTGTAAGTTATTTTCAGTCAGAGGAAGAAAAATTAGAAAATATTTTACATCGAAAAATATTTTTCAGTATTTGACACCAAAAATATTTCTAAAAAATTTTTCTAAAAAATATTTTCAATTCAAACCAACACACCCTTAGTGGTTTACCTTTTCTAATTAAACAAATTGAGGAAAATGGATGAAAATTAGCTAACTTCTAACTCCAGAAAATGAGGAAAATGGGAAGTAGGGATTAGACTCTCTCAACTTTGGAGAGATAAAAAAATACAAAATTCGTATGGAAATGAAAAGTTGCTGATATATTCCGCGGGATTTAAAAATAATGGTGCAAATCATACGAGCAACTCGATAATGCTCAATCACGTATGGATTTGAACTCGACGTTGACTAAGTTAATCAAAATCTAGCCCAACGCGGACATTATTAGAATTCGAAGTCCTGCTCTCTCTATGATTCATTAGTATTATTATTATTCTCCATAATGGTCCACAATTCAAGCCTCAAGGACTGACATGTAATTGTCACTTTTAGTAAATTATACTAAGTTTTCTTAAAGTAAATTTCTTCGACCCTAATACCCTAATCCTTTATTAAGGTCTAATAACCTCGACTATTTATTGTGTAAAGAAAGCCTTTTCATAATTTTACTTCAAAATAATCTTTGTATTAAAATCTGTAACCTTTTGAAACAATTGAGTTTTTAGTCCAACAATAGTGTTTTCATATACTAGTTTGACCAAAGTAATCAAATCATTTTGTTTATCAGTTTAAATTGAGTTCAAAAAAATACCTTTATTACCTGTTTCTAAAAGTTACAACTTTTTGAAACTTGTATAGCCTGAAGCTATTATAACTTTTGAAATTTTTTTAGGACTTCACTATAACTTCAGAATGCACTTGGACTTTCGTTATACTTGGAGAATCATTCAAGGACATTTAATAACTTTCTAAAACTATTAAGGGCTCTTGGATAATTTGCAAATATTTAAGGGTACTTTGGTAACTTTTAAAAGTCACTGGGGGCCTTTTTTCATGTGCCTTATAAAACTTTTAACAGTTGTTTCTTAACTTTGTAAAATTTTGAGGGATATTTATTACTATAATTTCTAGAAATATGTTAGGGCATATGTGAGGTTCTATAAACTTCAGGGAATTTTCTATAATTTTTCACAACTTCCACAGACTGCTGGTCTGTAAAATCGTATGGGCCCGGCCTAATTATTAGTAGTACTATTTTTAGAAGCTAAAAAGATTTAATTTGTTACTATAAAAAGATTTGGGCCTTTGTGTTAACCTAGGAAATTTGGGGGATGGGACTTAAATTCTAAAACTTTCCTCCAAATCTCCATTCTGCTCCTCCTTCCATTATTCTCTTCTTCACTCTCTTTCTCATTTTTTTTTTCATCTTTTTAGTAAATAGGAATTTTCTTGTCCTACACAAAATATACCCCTTAACTTAGAGAAGGAAGCTTTGTTTTTAGAAACATTATTGTCCTAAACCAAATAGGAATAGAATTGATTCAATTTTACTAATAAGTCTCTCAATATCTATATATAGCTTTCATATTTTACACATCTTTTTGTCACAAAATCTTTTTCCGAATTTTCTCATCGAATTAAAAAAACATGAAAAAAGTAGCAAAATTTTCTGAGATAGACTCATCAAATTCTTCTTACTCCTATGGATTCCCAACAATAATATTCTTGAAATCTTTTCTTGTCTACTAATAAAATCTATAGTCCGATTCAGTAATGTTTGCAAGTTATTGTGAAGTCTAGTATTTTTTTATGAGTTTTTGATCAAACCTTACCTAGAAAAAACCGCCAACAAAAGTCTTCCTTTTCTATTTTATAAGGAATACAGATCCATCACGTTTGCCAGAAAACGAAACAAAAAAGAAAAGAAAAGGATATGAACAATTTTGTTTGCCAAAAACAAAGAGAAGAAGAAGATGCAACTATGGCAATCCCAAAATTGACATGGAGGATTGAAGAAAACTAGGATAATTGGTAAAACTTGTTTTCTTTCCCTTTGCCTTCCTGATAACTTCGTTGTGGCAAGTGGGTGTAATGGGATTGTATGTATTTACAAGTATGGCTATTGCGATTGGTTATGCTTTATCTCTAGGAAAATATACGTCTAGAACCTGCATTACATCAATGTTGGACTCTTCTAGATAACGAACGTTTTGGATTTATGAAAGATATGGGATTCTTCTTCAACCGTAACGAAGATGATTACCAAGTTGTCCAGATTATGATGTTCACATAGGTAGTGTTGGATTTTGCCACCAAAATACAAGTTTAATAAAATTTAATTTCCCTTCATTTTTGTTCCCTTGTTTTGTGAAACCATTTATCCTACATTGGAACATTATATTTTGAATTTCTTCATCTTATATATGTTTGGTGTTTTGCCATTGAGCAACATTATTTAGGAGTCTAGACTACACGTGGTTGATGGTTTAGAGAATTATCCTATGTCATACAAGCAAGCACACCTACGCGGCGCAATGCCGTGTGGTATGTGTGATCCATTAGAATTTTACTCATTGTACAAGTTTTTTCCTATATTTTTGGTCTGTTAGAATTGAGTTCCTATCTGACTTTGTTACCAATTACGTGTGAAACTTTACTTGTTAATCTCTACCTGTTTTTAGTGTTCACATTTGTGTTCACACTAGAGTTGGTTATTCACTTGCATTCAAAGACTAATTTCACTTCTATCTTTTCTCCCAAGTCAGACCGATTGCTCTAACCCTCTGATTGAATTACTCACTATAAATAAAGGCCTTGAGGACTTCTTTAAAACACACCAAAAAGCTGTCTTCTTCTATTTTTTCTTCTTTTTCTCTCCCTTCCTATTGAGTACAGGCTGACCTGTGTTGAACTCGAAGCTTTGCTTACAAGTGCATGCAACTGAGACTGCCGTTAAATCATAGAGAGTGATCACTCGGTGGTCTCATTTGTATTAGTGGATTATGATCTTGAGGAGGGGGGGGGGGTGAAATCACTTTCAAGGATAGTGATTACACGCCTCAGCAATTCTGTTCCAGTTTTGATTATTTTTTCGTCCAGTTTTTCCAATAATCTTGAAAGTGATTTCTTTGTGTTGCTGCAATAACTGACATTGGTGTTCCTAATATGTTGAAATTGCAATTGTTCGACGGTAAGAACTACAAATACTGAAATGAGAAGGTTCTGTTTTATCTGCAGACCCTCAAGGTGGATTACGTCTTGTTCGGAGATGATGTGTCTTCTGAATCCACTTAAAAGACAAATGATGATAGCTGAATCGCTAAGGATCATGTACTAAATTTCATGACTGACACCTTGTTTGAACTATACTGCCCATATAAGTCTGCCAAAAAAATATGGGTGGCCTTGGAGAAGTAAGTACAACTCTGAAGATATTTGAAATAAGAAGTACGTGGTTAGCAAATTCCTGGATTTCAAGATGGTGGATGACAAACCTATCACCGACCAAATCCATGCATACCAAAATATTATTTTGGATATCACTTAGAAAGGTAAGAAAATTAATGATGACTTCTAGGCTGCTGTACTAATCGAGAAATTGCTACCATCCTAAAAGGAGTACATGAATATACTGAAACATTACAAGACTGCCATGATGCTTGACTAGGTAATATCTCACATCCAAATTGAGGAAAGCAATCACCTAAAGGATAAATCTGACTTAGGTAATGAGTTTGTAACCGAGGTGAATCTGGTAGATAGTATGTCCGAAGGAGCTTTTCAAAGGTTTAACGACAAAAATTATGGATCTAGAAAGGGTTGGAAACACAACAACATGTAGAACCAAGACAGCTAGCACAAGCAATTTGGTAAGTTCAAAAAATTTGTTAAGATTAATAAAAAGTCTAAAAGACCTTGTTATAAAGTCTATAGAGTTATAGGTCACAAGGCAAACAAGTGCAAGTTTCGCAAAGGACAAGAGTAGCAATCAGCCAATCAAATGGCCCTCATTGAAGGTGATAAGGCAATTGTTGCTGTTGTTTCTAAAACAAACTTGGTTCATAATGTGACCTAATGGATTGTAGACACTGGATCCACGAAACATATCGCTGTTGACAAAAGTCACTTCCTTGAGTATAAAGGAGCAAGCTGGGGAGCAAGTTTTCTTTGGAGATACTTGTGCTGCTCCAGTGTTAAGCAAAGGAAAAGTCCTTTTAATGCTTACCTTTGAAAAATCTATTACTTTGACTAATGTGCTGCATGTTCTATCCATGAAAAGAAATTTAATTTCTGGTTCTTTGATTAATAAGGCTGCTATTAAACTTGTTTTTGAGGGTGATAAATTAGTTTTAACTATGAATGAGGATTTTGTGGGAAACAATTTTTACTATGGGGGCTTATTTGTATTTGATGCTACGTACAATAGAATGAATAAGAATGCTACTTTTGCTTATATTGTTGACTTTATTAATATGTGGTATGCTATATTAAGGCATGTAAATGTTGACTCCATAAGGAGAATGAAAAATATAAACTTGATTCCTAATCTGACTAATCATAAACTCACAAAATGTGAAATTTGTGGGAAAGCTAAACATCATAAAAAACCTTTAAGTCTGTTGAAAGGTCTAGTAGTCTTTTAGATTTAATTCACAGTGACCTTGGGGACTTTAAAAATAATATGAGCAAGGGTGGAAAGAAATATTATATCAACTTCATTGATGATTACTCAAAATACACTAAATTATATCTCCTAAGTCAAAAAGATGAAATTGATGAAATGTTCATTAAATTCAAAAATGAAGTTGAAAACTAGTTAGAGAAAAAGATTAAAAGACTTAGGTCTGATATAGGAGGTGAATATGATTCCAAACTACTAAACAATATTTATGAATAAAATAGAATAATTCATGAGACTATGCACCTTACCTCGTCTCAATCTAATGGGATTGTAGAAAGGGAAAATAGGACTCTTAAAAATATGATGAATGTAATGTTAATAAGTTTTCGGTTACCTACTAACATGTGAGGGAGGCTATTTTGTCTGTTTGTCATATTCTTAATAGAATATCTCACAAAAAAACTTTAAATGCACCTCATGAACTATAAAAAGGTTATGTTCCTAAAGTTTGGTATCTCAAAATATGGGAGTATCTAGCTAAGGTAGGAATACCGAACTTTAAAAGGAATAAAATTGGGCCTAAAGCTATTGATAGTGTCTTCATTGTCTATGCATATCATAATGCGGCCTATAAGTTCTTGGTTTTGGAGTCTAATCATGTTTTGAAAACTAAAGAGGTTGAATTTTTTGATAATATTTTCCCAATGAACAAAAATTCTGAAAAAAACTCTATGTGAAGAAATTCAAGATTTAGAAGAACATGATAATGAAGAAATACAAGAATTGAGAAGAAGTAAAAAGGAAAGAGTAGAACACTAATTTTAGACCTAATTTTATAACTGTTTTCATAATTGAAGAAGATCCAGAAACATATAAAGATGCAATGATTCAATTGATGCTAGTTTTTGAAGACATGCAGTTAAAAATGAACTTGAGCCATAATGAGTAATCACACTTGAGAATTAGTAGATTTGCCTAGATAGTGTAAACCGACTAGGTGTAAGCGCATGTTTATGAAGAAATTAATGCTTGATAGTTCTATTGATAAATTTAAGGAACGTTTAGTGGCCAAAGATTTTACACAAAAAGAAGACACTGATTATTTTGATGCTTATTTACCTGCCACTAGAATCACTACCATTAGGGTGATTGTTGCTTTACTTCCATATATAATTTGATTGTGTACCAAATGGATATGAAAATTACTTTTTTGAATGATGAATTAGATGAGGAAATATAATGCATCAACTTGAGGGCTTTGTTGTTAAAGGACAAGAACATAAAGTGTGTAAACTTATTAAATCCTTGCATTGTCTTTAAACAAACTCCTAAACAATGGTATGAAAAATTTGATAAAACTCTTGTTTCTAATGGTTTTAAAGTAAATGAATATGATATATGTGTCTATAATAGATTTCATGGAAATGTTGGAGTCTTGATATGCTTATACGTTGTTGAATGCTTATTTTTGGAATTGATGAAATTGTCGTTAAAAAAACCAAGTCTTTTCTTGTTTCTAATTGTGATATGAAAGACATGGGTAAAGCTGATGTTATTTTAAGTCTTAAATTGACTGAAATTAACGATGGTTTCATACTTTGTCAATCACACTATGTGGAAAAAATCCTAAAAAAGTTTAACCACTTTGATTTGGATTCTGTTAGTACACCTTATGATCTTAGTGTGCACTTGAGAAAGAATAAAGGTAATAGTGTCTCACAAACTAAAATGCCAAAATTATTAAGAGTGTGATGTATTTGATGAATTGTACTCATTTGGATATTGTATATACTGTTAGTAGATTGAGTAGATACACACATAATGCCCTGATAGGAGTCACTAGAATGCATTATCTAGATTGCTTAGATATTTAAAAGGCACCATGCATCTAGGTCTTTATTTTCCTGGTATTCCTTCTATGCTAGAAGTTTATTATGATGCTAATTGGGTTTCTGATAATGATGAGACTAACTCCATAAGTGGTTATATTTTTATTGTTGTTGAATATGCTATTTCTTGGAAATCATCTAAATAAACATGTAATGCAAAATCTACTATGGAATATGAGTTTATTTTAGAGTTGGCATGCTTAGAAGTGGAATGACTTTATAATTTATTGGCTGACATTTTTTTCTGGCCAAAGTTTGTGTCTTCTGTTTCTTTGCGATATTATTCACAGGTAGCGATCTCTAGGGACAAAAGTAAAATTTACAATGGGAAGAGCTGGCAAATCCATTTGAGACACAATATTTTGAGACAGCTCATGAGCAGTGGGGTCATAGCCATGGACATAGTGAGGTCTGAAAAGAATTTGACTGACCCTTTGACTAAGTGAACTGAGCAAAAAGTTAGTTCAAGATATGTTGAGGGAAATAGGACTTATTCTCGTTGATGGGAATTGAATGTGGTGGCAACCCACCCAACATTAGTAGATATCCCATGAAATAGTTTCAATGGATAATAACAAGTCACAAAGATATTCCATTTGTACTATGATATATGGTCCATAGATAAACTCGTAAATGTCGTATATTTTATGTATCGTTTACCTCATTTTTAGTGATGTATAAGCAGGAATTGAGTAATTATGAACTAAAATGGGTTATTCTAAGTTTTTTAGGGTTTTGTAGCATTTGAGTGAAGAAAGAGTTAAAATTGATCACAAAATTGGAGGAAAATTGCAAAATTAGAATTTACGTGCACCGGTGAGGAGCGATGTGGATGCTGTTTGGCAGAAATTGCATAATTTTCTTGTTCAATCTTTGATTGAAGTGATTTTGGATGCATTGGAAAGCTAAGACAAAAATCTACAACTTTCATGTCTTGAGTTTTTGGAAAAGTTGTAGATTCTAACAACATCAAGACCAAATCGTGAAAGAAATGGAGGTCTCCTTACTGAAAGTCTCGCCCAAGTGCGACATTATGCAGTGCCTAGAAGCGCGTCGTCGGGCAGGTTTCATATGCTTGCTTATTTAGCAAGAAACATCTTCCCATGGACCTGTTTACGTGGGAGTTTGTATACTTATATCCCAGAGCCCCAAAACCCTAATTTTACCTATAAATAAACCAAGGGAAGGGGAGGAAATAAGATTCAATCGTCGGCCATCGTTAGTTTTTAGTTTTTAATAGTTAGAACAATAATTTAGACATAGGGTAGATTTTCTCAAGTATTCAAGCTAGAATTTTGTTCTCTTGTCAAGAATTCAAGATTCAACGATCATTAACATTGGTTTTCACTGCAACTACTGAATTTGATTTATCTTTATGCAATTCAATTTTTGTTTCCATTGTGTTCTTATTCTTTAATTATCGTTCTTGTCTTATTGCATTTAAATTCTTAATTGCTTTATACAGTTGAGTAGTTAGGGTTTTATGCCATCGTTTTTAATGGTTTTTTCAGGAGTAGATTAACTTAAATTCTTGTTCTGGATTAAATTCTTGCAAGTAAAGTAGATTGATTTAGGTTTTTAGTCAATTATATTTAATTGCTTTCCGTAGGAATAGTATTTTACACTCTTGTCATTATTTTAATTTCTTGTCATTAAGTTTAGTTTAGGTTTTGCATAAAAACTTTTAAATTGAACTAAAATTGAAAATTGCTGCATTAGTCTTATAAAGTATTCACATAAATTTGAATGTCTGGTCGTAGTTCTATTAGTGGAACTTTAAAAACCAAATTATAAATCAAAAGATTTTCATTCAACTATGTTTCAGTTTTCTATTTAAATTTAAGGTAAGATTTGAAAATTTTTAAGGCGGTTAATATATCCCTTATTGAATTGAAATATTTTAATATTAATTTTTGCGTGCATCGACAAGTACAATATCATTATATTAGCAAAACATTACATATCGATAGAGATACTTGATCAAAATATTTTATTTACTAAAAGTTTAGAAGATTGGATTTTTGAATCAACCATAAAAATAAAAAAAATAAAAGATAGCACTTTAGAATATTTGATACCTATATTTAAAGATACATAGACAATTTGTTTATACTTGCTTGGTTAAAAAGTTTCAATAAAAACATTTCTAGAAAAAAAAAAATCAATAAGAACTGCAATAGATTTGAGTATAATAAGATAATATATTATCTTGAATATATTAAATAGTTGTCTAGAAATAAAATAGGAATCATTTACGTCGATATTATTTTAGCAATGTACTAGATGTTTTTGTGTATTTTTAAGTGGATAAGATGAATAACAAGTTTTAAGGAAATATCCTACTCATGGCATCTGTTAAAAGAATAGAACCGATCAACTGAAAAAATTACTATGATGAATAACAACTTTCTTTCTTGGGTATTTTTGAGTGGGAATGGATTTAGTATAGCAAAGATACAATAATGAGTAGTTATAATATCAGATGCTTGCTCCATAATGTAGGAGGTTTAGAGTTCAATTCCTTGTAACCATTACCCAATGAAAAAGTGAAGAAGTGAGTGAAACATTTGGAGTTAAAGATCCGCAAGGATAGATGAGTAATTTTTTATAGTTCAAAATAACTTATCTATAGAATTCTCAACCTTACTCTGTTAACTTTTGTTTTTTTTTTTGTTTTGGCTCCTTGAGAAATGCCAATCTTAACTCAGCTTTGCTATGATTCAAGCTCAGAAAGCTTTCTATGCTGCTATTGTTGTTGAATCAGATTCATTATCTGTAATTTCTATGCTACAGCATCGAAAGGTAGATGATAAAGATATGAATGTCAACTTATATGACATTTTGGTCCTAGTTAAATCTTTATATTCATGTCAGTTTAGTTTAGTTATGTTAATAAGTTAAAGTAATAAAGTTAGTTATAGATTGGCTACTCTTGCATTAAGTTTATGTGTAGATGCAGATTGGAAGGATTCTTTCCTTTTAAACATCTAGAATATAGTGATTTCTACAAAAAGCATCAAATGATGTAGGTCAATTGACTTCTTAACTTTTATATTTATAATATTCTATGTTTGACCAAAAAAAAAATAAAATTCCAATCTTAATTGACATGAAAATTTTCTCAATTGATCATATTTTTTAGGTTAAATTACCGTAAAACCTTCTATGGCATACCCATTTGATCCATGACCCTCATATATTTTGAAAACATACTTTATACCCTTATGTGGTTTGGACTGAAAGGTAAGATAGATAGAAATTATTCAAATTGACGGATTTCATTACAATTACTACTCTACCCCTAACCCATATCCCATTTTATGCAAAATCACCTAAAACTCTAAAATTACTTGAAGGTAAAAGAGGTGATGATGGTTGTAGAGGAGGGAAAATGGTTGTCAAAAGAGAAAAGGAGGAACGGGAAATGGACTTGGTTCTCGTAAATAGCTCAACCCAAGATACCATAGAACAGTGGAAAATACTTACGTAGATCCGATTTTTTATGACTTCACTTGTATTTCTTGTGATCAGGATTTAATTTTATGAAATTTTACTTACATCAACTAATATTATATATTCTACAAGATTTAATTCACATCACAAAATTTACAAGTAAGGCCAAAATTTAGATCTATCTAAGAAAACAGGTATTACCCTTCAAAAGTAAAAATTAAAAATTATTTTTAAAAAAATCAAACCGTTCATAAATCATATAATACTTTTATATAATTTCCTTTCAAATAATTAGGAATAAATAATATGTTTTACTATTTGATTAGACAATTTTATATTTAATTAAAATTTAAAAATTTCTAGAGCTTTTAAATTCGACAGACAAATTCATTTGATAAAATTTTCTCTAAATAAATTGATTTTTAGATATACGATTCACTGCAATTGTTGCTAGATCGGATTTGAGTGTGATGATTTTGTTGGATTTGGTGAGTGATGATGGTGGATTTGAGGAGGGATGCAGAATTCGGCATCGTTGTCTGAAGGTGGTTAGATTTAAGGTGATGAGGAAATCAAACCAGATATTGTCCTTATTACTCAATTTGTTTATCAGATCGAGTTTAATCAAATTTTTTTTTTGTTAAATATATTTCCGATAATACATGAAATCAAACAATTTATAAGAATATCTCAAATAATATTATCAAATTAATACAATTTTATTATTTAAAATACTAATCTATTATTTTTAAATTTATTATTTTAAATAATAAAATATTATACAAGATCCACTTGATACAACTTCTTGTATAATAAAACTTTTCATATGAAATTCGACAGTAGTTGTAGTTAAAATCCCATTTTAATCGGTCGAGGAGAAATTTCTAAAATTGTGTTTGTTTTGAAAATCCTTCTTTTTTTATGTCAATTGAAAATGCGATTTCCTGTGGGAGGAACTCGCATTTGGAAGATGCGAGCTCATTGCGGGTTCATGGATTATTAATTCGGCGAAAATTTTAAAAAAAATAAAAATTCTGACCTCGCATTAAGTGAATGCGAGGTCAGGAAAAATACTTAAAAAAAAAAAAATATTGACCTCGCATTCAATGAATGCGAGGTCAGAAATTTTTTTTTTCACTATTACAAAAATAGAAAAATGTTTGATATTTTTGTTAATTAAAAAAGGATTTGGCTCTAAGATAAAACCACTTAAATGCTAAATCGTGAACATTTATTTAATACGATATATAGAATTACTAAACCATTATCTTTAAACCATAAACTATAACATTAACAAAATATTACACGAATGAAATGTTGTAAGAAAGCAAATTTATTAATTTATCATATATTTTTGATAAAATTTTGACATAACCTTCCCTATTTTACGAACATTCTCCCTGCCAACAACCATACCCAATAAGGGCAACAAACATCCATTTCGTGACCTTTCACATAGTAAGAGATTCATTTTCACGTACCCGAATACTCCAATCACAATCTCCGGGAGTTAAACTACCGGAGGACGCACTCTTGCATTTAGCTGTCCATGTCCTCTTCTGGCTCTCTATGACTTTAAATTCTCATTGGTTATTTGAGCTATAGACCACATTCTAACTGCCTTACTAACTTGCTCCTTACTATCAAAGTACATGTGCAACCGAATATCATTTTTCTTCATTCCAATTAACCAGCCCATCTTTATCACTACGATCCATGGGATCATAATCACCGTAGTTACCAATATCATTGAAAAAAACCATTCTTCCGGGTTGATAAACAGGAACATCCTCTTGCGTCTGACATTCACCGTTATTTGTCCCCAAATTCTCGTCAGAATCATCATCCGATATATCTTCTGAGTCTGACCCTAACTCATAATCCTCGTCTAATGCATGCCACGACGAGTCACTATTAGCATTATCATCTGTCAAACCCTCATCTACGAGACCTTTCTCCATATGTTGATATTGCATGGTACTTGGGCCTTCAACTGCTGTGGTGTCTCTATTACAGTGCGCGCCAATAGATTGATTAGATTGCATTGAGTTTGACATTGAAAATGAACACGTTGGGTTGTAAAACTCAAATGACCAAGTAGATGTTCAAAGGGACTCCGCGCATTGGACTGCAGCGGCTGGTCGTCCAGGGTCGAATGCATGAGAGACATCATTAGCCCCATACCATATACCCCTAGATTGTTGGTTACAGGTACCTGGGGAATTTTCTCTGTCTCGATAAACAATTCAGCACAAAAAGTAGGATCGACATCAAACAAATCAAAAATACCATCCATACCATCATCATCTGTCAATGGAATGCTAGAGTAAACACCACGACTAACTATATGCCTGTACAAAATATCCAATTTCAACTGCTCCCTATCAACCTCCATGAATTCGTATATCTTGTATTTCGTATCTCAACAAACCTAATCCATTGCTTTATTCGGAATAGTTTCATAACTCCATTGGCCGGTAGGACACAGTACCGCCTTCATAAGTTATTTCTCCTTCCCAATAAAGGAGAATGTGACGGGGTCTATCAAATGTCATTTTCCTGTAAGGATGTAACATGTTGAGACCCCAATTTTGGATACGAAATATGTTTTTTTTTTAAAAAAAAAAATCTACAGAGTTCCTCTATATCTTGAGGATTCTCTCTTACGGCGGTCATACCCGATATGGGTAACAAACAACACAACAAATCGGCAACACTTACAAGTAATACATGCCCGACAAGAGTTACAAACAATGCAATAACCCGGCAAGGGTTACAAGTAATATATGCCCGACAAGGGCTACAAACAATGGAATAACAGCCCCTTACCCCATATACCAAATCATTTACATTCACAATAGTGACTAGAATTTTGGCCAATAGATCACAAGGAAGCATCTTTATCACCTATACTTTATTGTCGAAAATGAAGTTTAGCTTATGAATCTTTAAGCAAGACAAATTATATGTTGAGATCAAGTACCTAAATCATGCTATTATCTGGATTTTAGTCCTTTCAAGCAAGCAAAATTTGTTGACCAAAATTATCCAAACATGGTTATTCTTGATCATTCAATATCAGACAAATTTTTTTAGATACAAAACCAATAACAGCTCACAATTTCAGTATGTTAACAAAGAACATAACCACAAATTTCACTGTAATCAAGATAAACCAAATATACAACATATATTCCGAGCCAAAAACCATTTTCTCTAAATATTCTGATAAAAGAAGATAATCAAAGCAACATATTATTACACTAAAACACAAAAATAGCAAAAATATAAGCTACCATCACAAAATATTTTTCTAAAATATTTACATTAACAAAATTAATTAATTAAAAAAATTAAAAAAATAAATAAATTAAAATAATTGGATAAAATAAAAAAAATTAATTTACGTGAAATATGTTGGTGGTGTTTGTTGAGGTGAAATATGGTGGTGGTGGTGGTGGTGGAATGGAGGTGGTGGTTGTTGTAGAGGGGGAGGAAAAAGAGATGGTGGGTGGTGGTTGCTGTAGAGGAGGAGGAAAAGGAGATGGTGCTGATTGTGAATGAAATTGTAAATGGAAGGAGGAGGAGGAGGAAGAGGAGGAGGAGGAGAAAGGGGAGGTTCTGCGAGGGAGAGGAAGAAAAACAAGGTTCTGCGAGGTTCTGCGATTGCCCTCGCAGAACCGATTTAAACCCGTATGACCTCGCATTCGGTGAATGCGAGGTCAGTCAATCTGGTTTGGAAATTTTTTTTTATTTTTAACATTTCGCTTTTTTAATTCGGCATGAGCTCGCATTAAATACGAGCTCAATGAACTCGCATTCACCCTTCTCCCGATTATCCTATTTCTAATTGATATGAAAAAAAAATCATTTAAAAAATGAGTACAGTTTTAAAAAAATTTCATCGACTGAGATGCCATCCGAATTTCAAAACATTGATTAGCCAGCCTTAGATGTTGCAGCACACAATGTGACACGTAACAAGCCACATGCCCAGCTCCAAAGCCCATCCAAATGTGAGGGAATCGAGGCTCCAACAATTCTATATCCAAAGGCCGGAAAATTCTTGAACGGTTTAATAGTATAATATTATACAATTTTTAATTTATATTATTTATTTAAATAATATAAATCAAAAAATTTAAGATATTATATCTATAAATCTGAATCTCCTCTGAGGCCATATTCGAGTCGCATACCATCTAGACTTCTACACACAGAAAGAAAGAAGAACAGCCAAGAAATCATCGCACTCATAACTCCTGCCGTATCATATACCCTTCCCCTTTTCTCCTTTCCTTATCAAGAAAATACCGAAAATGGAAGCAACCTTAGATTCCAATTAACAACATATTTCTTTTGAATTTTGAAAGGGATTGTTTGCTTTCCTTCGTTTGGGTTATTTTGGAGATTTTGAGAGGGATATGGCGAGAGGGAGTAGTAGTAGCAGCAGTCTTGATCAAGAAAGCAAAGCAGGAGTGTTCTTCATGGCGACTTTAGTGATGTGGGCTGTCTCAGTTCTCTTTGAAATCGCCTTCAATAAGCGATTTGAGCTGCTTCCGATCATTGCAGGCTTCTTTTTTTACCAATTTGCCAACTGGGTCATCCGCAATTTCCTCTCTCGTGATCCTCTCTTTGTTAATACCTCTGTTTCTAATAAGTACTTCTCCATTCCTCCATTACTTCTGCCACAGGTCCCTTCTAAATTCTTTGCTTTTTTTTTTTTTTTTTTGTGTGTTTTGTATTATGGGCTTTTGTTTGCTTTATTTTCTGTTTAATTTGGTGATTTTTGGAGTTTTTTAGTCCTATTTTTGAGTTGGAGTAAGTATTATGTGTACTTATTTGCTTATACTGTTTATCTGCCGCAGTTAAGTTGATTGATACAAGTACTTTATAGTAGAAAAAGACTTATTTTGTTGATTATTTCATCAATGCTAGCTATTTCTTATGTTTTGCATGTTGGAGAAACCGGGCTGATTATCCATGTCATAGGGGCAATAAATATACTTAAATGCGGTAGTCTCTTGTATGTGGTAGGTATGCAATATCGCACTTTGTAACAAAATATATAATGTATATTTGCATTCGGTACGTGCTGCGCAATAGCCGTGCAGGATTACCTAGTCAAATAGGTAACTAGTCAAAACAGAGTTATTAGCTTGTTTAACGACTAACATAAAGCGTGAAAAGAGGAGGGTGAAACAGTGATTATTTTGTGTTGTTACCTGTTTCTAGGCAATGCATTTTGTCTTCCATTGATGCATTTGTAATTGTCATTGGTTTTTGTTTTATCATTTTGTGTGGTCACAATTGTGGCTAGGAAATCCTTCATGCTAAATGGACGTGAGTAGAATGTGAATTGATCATTTACTTGTGACATTGTCATCATCAAGTCGAAGGATATCTTTTGGTATTGAATGTAGAACATTGGTGTAGAAGATTAAGGTTGAAGTTTATACCAATTGTAGGTTTAACTCATTTTCTATATAAGAAGTAACGTTAAACTGAAGGCAAATAAAGTAGGCCTACTAATTACTCCTTGCAGTAAAGGAATCCGATTTAGTCATCTCATCAATTTCGAACTAGTCATTTTATTACTTTGGTTCATGTAATGCCCGTTTGTAGAAGAGGTTTGGCTCTTGTCTTACTCCAAAACTTAGCTTGCTATGGTGGTTGTCAAAAGTTTGCACGTTAAACGATTATTGCCTTCTTTTAACAGAATGAACAACATATATATCTAGGCAACGAAATGTATCTATTCTAAAGTGATTACTGATGAGGGTCTCTAGATGATTTTTTTTTTCTTGCAGCAAGTACATAGTGGAGCATGTCACCCATCTTTTCTTGGTTCCCTTACTCTGGTTTACTTTTATAACTTTTTTAGAATGCAAGACAATTTATGGCTACCATTTCCCAACATAAACTAGTCCTGTATGATTGCCGCAACTGTAGGTATAAAGAGAAAGTAATTGAGTTGAATTAGGATGGAAAAAATCATTTACATAAATAAAAAATGAAGCACATTTTTTTTAGAATACAGTGGTACTACTTCTGTGAAGTCCAATTGGAATGTAATGATTGTGTGTCAAGCTGAAACAACTTTTACCCGCAAAATCACTGCAGCACTTTAAGAACAAGTGTTTCATGTAAATGAGTTGGAATTGTTAAACTGATAGAGGAGATGCCTAAGTTCTCTTGTGGTAATAGTATGTCAATTACATGAATGATCAAATTGAGTCTTCTTGATCCTTTCTTATTTTACATGATGTCTGATCAATCTGCAGTGGCCGGTGTTTTAATTAATTGCTGGATGACCAGTGGTGCAAAAGACATGTTTGAGCACTCACAGTTGGTTGAGGTTACTTGGCCTGGGGCATATGCAGCGTTGTGCATTTCATGTGGTTACTTTGCTTATGATCAGTGGGATATGTTACTTTATCGGCTGTACAGTGGTTTGGTCCCTTCTATCCTAGTTCATCATCTTCTGCTCCTCATTTGCTTTACTCTTGCCTTGTATCGGAATGTTACAATCAACTATCTTATTCTCACCCTAATTTGTGAGGTAAATTTCTAATATTCTTCAAGATATCCAATTCTAATATCATTGTTGAACATGACTATTTTCTGTTTATCCTTCCTCAATTCTTCAGTGTCTTTTTACTTTTCTGAAATACTCAGATGATCAAGTTAAATAAGTTACGGCATGAGTTGTGGGTAAGCCACTTTAATCCATCTGGAGCTTCAAATATTCTTTCTTGCTTATCGAGTTAAATGGAACATCCATAACAGGATTAGGATGAAAGTGTGGTGTTTCAAAGAATACTTCAGGCTAACTTTTAGATATGCATGTTTAAGCCCTGCTTGCTCTGTTTTTTTTTTTTTTTTCATCTATTTAGAAAGTAATTTACCCTGCTATTTTATAATATTTTTTTTGGTTAATCATGAACCTTTCCAGTTAGAAGAAGATTGTCTACTTCACGAGAGGTTTTCAGATTAACAGATGTGGAAGGACAGATGTGGGGTAAAAACAGTGACAGACGAATAACTTCTATAACCAAAACTGTGTTTTTTTTTTTTTACCCTGTTTTTAAAAAATAATGCAATAGCAAGCGAATAACTTTTATAGATGATTTTTTATAGAATGTTTTTTGTGCATAGAAAACTGAACTTAATTTCTTCAAACAATGGTTTTTATCTTCTGTTGGTTTTCTTCACAACTGATTATTAAAATAATGAAAACCAGGAGGAAAAAAAAAAAGGGAAACCAAACAAGGCCCTGGGATTATTGGTACGTTTGGGGTATCATATCAAATATATAGTGGGAGATGTTATGGCACCAAATTTAGAACTTGAGCCAGCTATTCAGCATTATATCTAGATGTGTATTAGACAGTCTCACAATTGGAGAGAGAGAGTTATTATTTCAAACCTTCTATGCTACGTGTAGTTTCCATGGAGATATTGGAGGCCATATTAAATTTAGTTGCCGGATGCCCTATTAGCTCTGTTCTTTTCTGCAAATTTCTTTGCAATACGCGTAAGCTATGTCATTTTATAAGTGACTGTCAGTTATCTAATTGTTGTCTTTACACAAACATTTTATTGCTTAAATGGAATAATCTAGTTGTTATTTGTCTGAAAACCTTTCTGCAGTCAGATTGAACTCTCAAGATTTATTAGATTCTAAGAAAGTTAAATTACTATTATCAATAATATTTCCATTGAAATTAGGATCATACAGTCAGTTTTTTTAACAGCAGCTGTGTTGCATGATAAAACTGGATGTTCTATTGTGAGAATAGTAACTTGGTAGGATACATGATAAAACTGGACTGTTCTATTGTGAGAATACTAACTTGATAGGATGTAAAGCAACAGAAACTTCAAATTTGGCCTTATAGCATCCAAACCTCAGCCTAAAACTAAAATTATTTTCCTTGCCCCCATCTTTCTTCTTCCTTTGCTTGACCTCTTCCTATACTCTTTCATATTGGAACAGATTAGGGGAGTTGTCACAGGTTATGTAGGTTTACCTTGCCTTGCTTAAATCTAATATGAAAAATTCCTTGTGATACAGCTTCATTCAGTATTTTTGCATGTGCGAAAGATCCGCCGGATGGCTGGTGTTCATGATGCGCGTAACAAAGTTGTGAAGATAGAATGGGTTCTCAATCTGATTACCTTCATTGGAGCAAGAGTTATGGCTCATGCTCATCTCATTACTGTCAAGCTAATTATTGATGCTTCCAAATTTGGGAAGGGTGTGGAACTCCCATTAGCGCTCTTCGGAATGGCTGGGATGAACTTGCTTAATGCCTTTTTGGGCATTGATCTTCTTAAAGCATATAGGAGAGAGAGGAAAAACTCGAAACAATCTTCAAAACCATCATGAATGACCGACTTGAAACCCAAATTTTGTTCTTTCAGTAACTTACTTGCATGTTATTTTTTCTTTTCTTTTTTCCAAAAGAAACTTGACCGGGTGATGTCTGTATCTTATTGTAGTGTTGTTTCGAATGTACAATTGTACATGGCATTTGTTGTACACAGAAATGTGGGAGGACAGAAGCATGGGAATTTCCGTTGAAAGAAGGAAATACACGGTTTAGTTCATGAGATATATGATTGTATCTAGCTGCGTTTGCTGGCTACACTTTTATACTTGTCGTTTGCTGTTTTTATTAGGGATAATTTCAGGAACCTGGTAGTTTAGGTTAAGGTAACCTATCATTTAGCACCTCTCAATTTTCAAATATCTCACTTACCTCCCTTCACTTGTAAGTGGGGCTTGAACTGACATGAAATGATAATTGTATCCTTTGTTTTTTAGTAAAATAACAAAAAGATAGTTTCAAAAACTTCCCCAAGGCTTCTAATAATTTTACTTGACACCTTTTAGTCTTGCTAGTAAATTTTTTGTTAACTTATTTGCAAAAATATGTGTGAGCTAATGTGCTTGTTTATATTTGTTTGAATTTTTTTAATTTGTCTAAATACACAATAATTTTATAAAAAATGATATTTTGTATGGTTAATCACAAATTCATAAACCAAAAAAATTAAATATAATTTTTGATAAAGAATTTTTTGTCAACTTACTTAAATTTTTTTTAAGAGCATGTTATAAAATACTCTGTGTGTCAATTGCAATTAAAAAAAAAAATAGAACGATTAGAAATAAACTGTATAGTATAATAAAAGTTGTGGTTTATAATTTGTTTAGGTAATTACAAACTATATGTAAAGTGAAAAAATTAAAATGTATTCTCTTATTTAATTTTTTTGTCAACTTATTTATGAACATATGTAGGTTAATGTATTTATGTTTTAGCTAAATAAAAATTTAAAATATATAAAAACACACTATGTACTATAATAAAAAAATATAATTAGTATTTTTATTTTGGAAAATCAAAAGCTATATTATTCAAAATAATATATATATATTATATAAATATATATATATATATAATGATATTGTATAAGAGAAGATGTGTATAATTGCATCACAATGTTATTTTTTAACAATCTCATTTAAATCCCTCAAATTTTATTTTCTTTTTTTTCAATGTTACCAAATTGATTTTTCATATTTGGGGTAAAAATGGAAAGAAATTGATTCTCTCACTCCTAAAATGATATTTTAATCAATTGGGCTGAAATTATTACAACGTATATAAAGTTAGGGGAGGTTTGTGAGATTTTTAAAAGTTAAGAAGTACTAAGTGATATTAATATAAACCTCTGAAATGAAGGTTTGTGAAATTATTCCTTTTTATTAATTACCAACAGGTTCTAGAAAGAACAAAAAATTTGACAGGAAAAGAGTTAACCGTTGTCCAATCGAATCCTTCCTTTATACATTTATATCATTTTTTTTTCTAAGGAAAATTGTATAAATAATCTCTCGAATATTCAAAAAATATTTTTTTATTCCCTCAAATATAAAATAATGAGTTTTACTCCCTTAAAAATTTTAAACATATATTTTCGGTTCCTTCATAATCCTGATAGTATTTTGGTCAAGAAGGACGACCAGAAATATGTTAAGAAACCAAAAAAATATATGTTTAGAATTTTGATGGATTAAAACTCATCAATTTATATTCGAAGGACTAAAAGTTATTTTAAAATATCTGAGGGACTATTTGTGATATGTGGCATGATAGATTTGTACTTGTGAATTAAAATTCAATACAAAGGTTAATAAATCACGATTTATTGCCAAATATGATTTTTGATGAAAACTTCAAGTGTGAAGTTTGTGTAGAATTTAAATTCACAAAGGCTTCTTTTTTAGTTAAAAGAAGTAGTGAACCTTTATATTTAACTTACTCAGATATTGTTGATTTAAAATTTGTGCAAATTAGAGTTGGTAAAAAGTATGATATTACTTTTATAGATGATTGCACAAGATATTGTTACATCTATTTGCTTAAAAGTAAACATGAAGCTCTTGGAATATTTAAACATTACAAGATTGAAGATAAAAATCAACTTGGAAAAAAGAATAAATGATTAGAAGTGATAGAGAGAGAGAATATGAAAAACCCTTTGGTGAATTTTGTTCCCAAAATGGTATTATTTACCAAATACAACTTCTAAATCCAGCATGGGACATGGAAGGTTTTGATCCTTTTGTTCGGGGTGTACTACTCCTTATTCACCTCAACAAAATGACATTGTTGAATGAAAGAATCGAACTTTAAAATAAATGATGAGTTTTGTGTTAATAAGTTCGAGAGCACCTAAAAAATTTTGGGGAAGCAATTCTAACTACCACAATCATATATTGAACAAAATCCCTTACAAGAAGTTAGAAACTACACCACATGAATTATGGAAAGAAAGAAGACCGTTTTTCAAATATTTCAGAGTGCAAGGTGTATTGCAAAAGTGGCAGTTGATCCTAAAAAAGTCAGGAAAAGACCTAGAACATTGGATTGTGTATTAATTAGATATACACATAATAGTAGTGTATATAGATTTCTTGTACATAATCTAGTATTGAGGATATTTATCCTAATACCACTATGGAATCAAGAAATATTACATTTTTTGAAAATATATTTCCTTTTAAAGAGGAACAAGAAGTTCATTCATCAAAAGTGTGCACCAGGCAACTTCAAATGAAAATCAATATTTAGAAGTTGATGAATTTGAACTATGTAAGATCAGGAAGAGCTAAAATTTCGAAAATGTTTGGTCCTGATTTTATAATTTGTTAGAAAATGAATCTCGAACTTTTAATGTGCCAATGTCTTTCCGTTAAATCTTCATACTTGAAGCAAACAGTTAATAGTGGAATTGAGTCAATCATGCAAAATCATACACGGCAAGTAGTGGATCTTCGGCCTGAAAGTAAACAAGTAGGTTATAAATGGATTTTCGAAATGAAGAGAAAACTAATAGACTATTGACAAATACAAAGCAAGGTTTGTTGTTAAAGGATATTGATGGCTTAAGAAATCTCCGGTTATATCATTTATAAATACCTAAATTTTACTATTAACTAGGTGGCAACCCTAAGTATACAATTGTCAAGTAGTAGTAAAGGAAAGTAGGGATCGTACGCACAAGGATTGGTTGATAATTACGGATTATTTGGTTAGATTACTAGCTGAAATGATTGATTTAGGAAGAGTTTTAATTAAAACTAAAATTTAAGAAACTAAGAAAATAATTTAAAAAATAGAAAAGCCATTTAAATATGACCATTAAAACCAAAAAAAAAAAAAACATTTTTAAGAAAGCAACTAAAGAAAGCAAATAGAAAGGGAAAGTATTTTTAAGAAACAATTAACTTATTTAACTAGTCATTAACACTAGGGAAGCATAAGTTAAGAAAGCCCATAAACTATTCTAAGAAAGTATGTAAAAAGAAAGCATGTAAAAAATATATATATATTTTTAGAAATTAATTAAATAGCCTAAATTATAAATTAATGTGTAATAAAGCATAATTAAGGAAAACCCATTAACTAATCTATCCATTAAACTAAGTAAGCAAGTAAAAGGAAATTTACCCTATTTAACTAATCTAAATAACAAATTACTACTATGAAAGTATTTTCTAAAAAAGCCTATAAACTAATCTAATTATTATATACTAGGAAATTAAGTAAAGAAAACAATTAAATAAAAGTCCATGAACTAATCTAACAATTAAACAAAGATATCAAGTAAAGGAAGCAATTAGATGAAAGCTATTAAACTAATTAACTAAAGGACTATGAAATTAAAACTTAATTAAAGGAGTATGAACACAAAGAAAGCATCTTACAACTAAAATAGTTCAATCTTTACCTTGGAATTTAAACCTTCAAGAAAGAGAAATCAAAATCTAAGAAAACCCCTCAAATTGGGATGAAAAAGGAAGAGAACTAGCGTACTTTAATTTAACTTCTACCGGTATCGAACACTTGCTAAGGATCTTTAGAGACATCAAAGATGTGTATATAGTGTCAGGATTGTGAGAGTTAAATAGTAGCCCAAATCAGCCTTAAAATTGACTTTTTCGCCACTGTTGCCATCGATACGATGTTGTGGATTTTTATACTGGATTCGATACCGCAGTATCGACTACAACTTCTATAGCACTTCATTGTTTTGTTTTAAAAATCTTTGCTCGATATCCGTTTTACGCCGTTTTCTCCTACTGAACCCTAACACATAAGATAACATTATTAGGTATAATAAAATCTAAAATGACTGCTAAACATTTAAACAAAATATTCACAAAAGAAACAAAAACTAAAGACAGACAAAGAAGAATAATAAAGAAATCTTAACTCCCAACGGAGTTAGGTTAAAGACACGACACAATTCTAAATATAAGAATCAAATAAAATAATATAATTAATACCTAAATAAGTACTAAAGTACTTAATAAGTACATACTAACACATTCTAACAGATAATAGTAAACATAGACAAAATTACATACTGAAACACTAAGAATGTTCGAAACTAGAGGCTAAACACTCAAATTTAGGATCCATATAACTCTGGTTTCCTTGAGTTATCACACCCCTAAACTTAAGCTTTCGATTTTCCCGAGCAAAATATATATATATAAAAAAAAAAGAACAACAAAAATGACTAATACAAAACACATAACGCCACCAAGAAAATTGAAATGTTGAACTCTAGTACACTAGTCAAGAGTGAAAATGACGTTTTAACTCAACAGTTTTATTTACTCGTCCATTTACAAAAATGTATACTAGTTTTGGTCACAAACATTACTTTGACTAATGAAGACTTAATGCAATGCCAATTCAAAATAATGTAAGTTAATCTAGAACAAACAAGTCAAGTTCTCAAAAATTGCCCCAAGTATAGAAAGATCATTAGAACTGATTTTGAAAAATACAGATCAATGCAAATTAACATACAAGGATATTTATTGGCACTACGAGATGTAATAAAAGATATCAAATGAGGCAACGCTTCGCCGTCCTCTCACTAGTACTCATTAGCCTAGATTAAGGACCATTTAAGACTTTTTCAATTTTGTAATGTAGGATAAGGTAATAAGGTAGAATAAATTTTGATAAAAGCGACTCAAATCACTTTAGTCATTTCAATACAAACTCTTGGACTATTATCCCAAACATACAAGTCCCAAAACTATCATGACTTAACCAATTAACAATGAAAGACAAAAATATTATTTCTAACTAAATTAACTTTTGAAAATAAGATGAATATTCTTTATTCAATAAGAGACCACAACACTTCCAATTTTCTTTCATTTTTTCTTCTTTTCTTCATTTTTTAGAATTGTATTAAAAAACTAATACAAAAACAATGTGCAGAATATAATATTAACAAACATCAATTAATTACAAAAGGGGAATATAATTAACATTAAACATCTTGACTTCAATCCCAAAGTATCTACACAAAAATTTTCTTTCAAATCATCATAAAAATTAACTAGTACATTGTAGAACTACGATAAATTTCACAATGACTAAGGTGACAGAGTGAAGAGAGGATAAATAAATAACGTGGAATGGTTAGTTATGTGATTGTCAAAGAAATTAGGAAATAAGGTTTAACAAAGACAATAGGGATAAATTCAATATAAGGTAGTTTTTAGCTTAAACGATCGAAGAAATACCTAAATCATTTTTAAAATCCATATAATTTTGCTAATATGGAGGATTCACAGTACCCTATTCAATTTTCCAAACCACATCACAAAATCCACAAAATATCAAAAAATGCAAGTCCATGCAAAATATCCAAAAAAATGGACTAACTCATTTCCATCTCTACTAAGAAACAATTTTTGAAAATCAACAATTTCTCAATTGAAATTGGCATTGAAAAAATGCTTACGAAAAAAGTAAAGTTTGAGATAAAAACTATTTAAGAAAATCAATTTATGAAGTCGTTGAAAACATAGTTGAGTTTCAATGGTTAAATTTCATTTTTCATATGAAGTACAGTCTATGTTTAATATCCAATTTCAACTATCACAAACAACGAAAACAACAGCATTCTCAATGAACAAGATAACAGACACCATCATACTTTTTATATTATTCAATAATAAATACAACTCATCCTACTACTCACCCATAATAGAACAAGTACATAATAATACTACTAGAAAGCGTAAAAATACATAAGATACTAAACAAAACACTAGGCTAGATTTTGAATTGCACTTGGACAATCACAAAGCTCATATAGAAGGTGGACATAAAATAACCAAGTGAATGTGAAAGTAGTCAATTAAGCATAATTTGAACTTAGAAACTTTAGTTCAACCTTCAATCATGGAATTCATCAACAATAAGCAGTTGTAATACTAAACAAGCTAAGCAATGAGTAATTCCAAATAAACTATATAAATGCTATATCAATTAAACTCACGGGTCTTAAAAATTGAATGTCCTTCAATAATCATTCATAGATACACTAAGAAAGAGTCCTTGGGGCATCATGGGGTTCAAACAATTAAAAAAAAAACACACATAAAGGTAATAAGGTTTAACACAACAAATAGGTTATCTAAATGTCCAACTCATTCCCCCAAACTTAACTTCACACATAATTGGCTTCAACGAGACATTTACCCACAAAGACTACTCTCAATCCATATAAAGTATTTACATGAATTCTTCACAATAATCTCAAAAGACTTAGCAAATAAAATGTATCATTAACTAGTATTTCTACAACCAAATGGTAAAATCAAGTATATGTTCAACTAATAAATCATATATTAATCACAAATCACAAGTCCAACATTGCCATCAACGTTTCCATCAATAACCAATTTTATCCAGCCATGTCAAAAATCATTTCGCCAATCAACAAAGTATAAACTAAACTAATAACAAAGATACAAGCCTTTATTATCTACCGGACTCTTAAATTGAAACAAGTAAACTAAAAGAAAGCATAATAAATAGAAATCAAAGAAATGCTCCCCCAATGACATCAAGGAGGCTTTCCATCAATGTGAAAATCCTTGGTAAACTTCCTCCGTGGTTTAGCATCTCTGAAGTCTCTAAAGATTTGAATTTCGGCATATGTAGCTTTTACTTCCCCAAATCCCTCTAGAAAGTATCATTCTTCTTCCAATCCTCGAGCCACCTCTTTTTCTACAAACCACCTGAATGGTACCTCTTTAGTTATAATCGGGACAAACTCACACTCATACACACTTTGTGTTGGTGATGTTTCTACGTAAATGTTGAGTGACTTGCCTGTTAAGAAATCACACTTGAAATGTTCTTGGTTCTTGGTTTCTTCCAGGACATATTCATCCATTTTGTCTTCTTGAACCGGTTCTTCATGCATTGGTGAAGAGTGTTGGAATCCCATGTTCTTCACCATTTACCATTCTTTGAATTTCGGTAAGTTGGTCTTGTAATCTTTTTGTGGATGTGTTTTGGTCTTTAAAGAATCTAACTGGCTCTCATCAAAGTTGAGCTTGCTCCTCATGGTGTTTGGCTAGTTCTTCTCAGAATCTAGCTTGTTCTTCTCAGAGTTAGGCTAGTTCTTCTCAGATTTCTTGAAGTTGCATCTACATGTTCATTGATCTTGCCTCATTAACTTTTTGGTTTGGTTGGTTAAGGAATTGGAGCTCCATTGATTCATATGCAGGCTCTTGTGGTGAAAGGAAAGAATAAGGATTTTCTTGGTAGCTCTTATAAGCATATGGATGGCTAGACCATCTCATTTGGTAATCTAAAGGGTAGGGAGAATAGTCATAGCAAGAACCATACCCATTAAGCATACCTCTATTACTATAAGAATGATAATTTTCTTGGTATGAATAATTCTGATCCATTCCTTGCATGTTCTTCTTGAAACAACAACCAATACAATTAAAAAATAAAAAAAGGAACTGAAACAACACAAACAAAAAAAATTAGGAAAGTTCTGATTACTAACTAGTCTAAATCATCCATCACAAGGGAAATCTTTATGGACTTTTCAAAATAAGAACACAACTACAAAATAAAAAAACTTTTTGTTTTTTTTTTTTAAATAGACAAAACAACTATACAAGAAAAACAAATCTTTTTGGTTTTTCAATAGATGAGACAACTATACAAGAAAATGAAAGTCTCCAATCTAGTATCCCAACCACTTTATACTGCTATCAATGATAACCAATCCCTGATAACGGCGGCAAAAATTTGATGCCTTTTGAAATACCTAGTTATATCATTTATAAATACCCAAATCCTACTACTAACTAGGTGGCAACCTGCAAGTATACAGTTGTCAACTAGTAGTGAAGGAAAGTAAGGATAGTATCTACGCGAACCTTGTGATTAACCTACTACAATTATCTAATCAAAATTTGAATGTCAACTTGACAAGAAATTAAAAGAAGATCTAAGATGAAAGTAAAGAGAAATTTCTATTAGAAAAAGTAAACTTGTAGTTCAGGCTATCCTAATCTATCTAAAAACTAACTAAAACTATCTACTACTCTCTACTTAGTAATTCTACTTAGCTTAAATAGTGCAGCATTACATAAGGCAAAATTAAGGGTTTTTTGGCTGGAAGTTTACAAAATTGCCCTTACAACTTAGCACTCAGCGAGTTGAGATTGCGGTCTGGAACATTTGAGACCGCTATCTCATCTCTAAAATAGTAAAACCAATTCCCGAGTCGAGATCGCGGTCTGGAACTTCCAGCATCCTTCATTTCATCCATTTTGCAATCTAGTCCCTTGAGCTTTGTTTCTTCCAACTTCTAACCTTTATTTTTTAACCTGCATAATATTAACACCATTAAGCTCTTAAACTAAAAATTTAACAAAACTTATCATAATTAATTCGAAAACAAAAATACAAATACATGTGAAACAAGAAATTAACTAAAATCCTTAATTACTTATCCAATTTCGGAATTTAAACTATCAAAATGCTATAATTTAGAGGAAAATAACTCTAGTTTACTAGAGTTATCACACCCCCAAACTTAGCGTTTTGTTAGTCCCGAGCAAAACAAAGATTAACATTAAACGAAACCTACTAACATTCAAACATTTAAACACCTTCAAAGTTGATGTGACACTTGATGAATCATGGATGTACTTAGAACAATTAAGAAATCCCTCAAAAAATGTTCAACACTACGTGATATGTGAAGAATATGAGTAAATCAATCCAAAATTGAAATTTCGTTTTACAAAGAAGCATACATTCATTCACTACACAAGATTTCACATCACAAGCATTACCATTCTCGAAAAGAGTTACCAAAAATTTTAGTTTCTTTTCATTTGAAACATCATTACTTCTCAAATCACAAATATTATAAAGTTAATCAACTCTCTCGACTAAGCATCATGAAAATAGAAGTTCAATTAGGATCAATCAACTTAAATGCAATTGTCACACATTTCGAGAATAAACCTCTAACAAGGAATAAGTAATATGAGATTAATGATAAGTATTACAAACATTTACTCCTTAACTTATTGGTATAATAAAAACGCAATTCCTAATGGCTTAATTCGGAGAAACAACATGGGTACATGTTGGAGTCCCGTACTCGCCTTATTACTACTCTAATGGCTTATTTCAGAGAAACAACATGGGTACATGTCGGAATCCCGTAGTCACCTTATTCCTAATTTTTTTTTCGGCCCTAAACCAAAGAAAATGAGTGAAATGTACCAAAAATTAATCTCGAATATCAATTATTCACAAGTTAGAAGAACATTCCCTATGCAAACACACAAAATGTCCCAAAATTCCTTCTACTTCATTTAACTCATTTCTTTCCAAAAGATGAATTGACCAACAAAGCAATCCTATTGATTTGGTCAAAAACAATGTTTCAAATGAACTACAATAAAAATGTGAATGTCTCACAAATTTTTGAACATAGTAATACATGATTTTTGAAATTCTTTTGTCGCAAAAGAACTACTCAACACACCAAAATTCGAGGAATGCCAAGTTTAAATAACTGAATCATATGATATTTCAAGTCATTTGTCATCATCGAGTGCCGTAATCAATCAATTTTCCATCCAAAATTCTTTTACATTCATGAAAAGAAAGCATTCCAACGCAAGTAAATAACACCCCCAAACTTGTTTTATTTAAGTGATGAGTACAACTCATCCTACCGCTCGCCCAAAATAGAACAAACGCATCATAATACTACTAGAAAGCTTAAAAACAAAAGACTAGGCAATGATTTTGAATTACGCTTGGACAATCCAAAAGCAAAAATAAAAATGAACAACATATTAACCACGTGCATGTGAATGCAATCAAGTAAGCTCAAATTGAACATAACAACAAAAGTTCTAACGTTTAATTATGGCCTTCACCAATATTGAGTACAACACAAATCAAGACTAAGCAATGATTAGCAAATTTCAAGTAGATCATAAAAATGCAATTTCCAATTAATCATGAATCCTAAAAATTGATTTTTCTTCAACAACCAATCATGCTTATACTAAGGAAGGGTCCTCAGGGCTTCACGGGGTTCAAACAATTTAAGAAAAAGAAAAGCACATATAAGGGTAACAAGGTTTAACACAACAAATGGGTTATCTAAATGCCCAAGTCATCCCCCAAAACTTAGTTTCACACATAATCAGTTTCAAAGAAACAATCAAGCACCAAGACTACTCTCAATCCAAATCAATCATTCAAATAATTTTCGCAAAATGAGCTCAACTATTTCGCACTTGAAATGTGCAACAACTAGAATGTCCACAAGTAAAAAGTAAAAATCAAGTCAAAAGTCATTCCATAAAGTATGTATATCATTCACAAATCACAATAAGTCATACATTGTATCAATATTTTCATCAATGGCCAAATTCATCCAAGTGTATCCAAATTCAATTACCAACAACAAGACCTGTATAAGCTAAACTAATCACAAGGCTACAAGCCTTTGTTACCAATGGGGTACTTAAACTAAAGCAAGAAAACTAGAATAAAGCATAATAAATAAAAAGGAAAGAAAAACTCCCTCAACACCAAGGAGGCTTCCCAAGGATATTGTAATCCTTGGTGAACTTGCACTATTGCTTTGCTCCTTCGAAGTCTCCAAGGAAATGAACTTTGGCATATGTTGGTTGTGTCTCCTTGGCCCCCTCTAGAATGTATCCTTCTTCTTCTACTCTTCCAAGAACCGGCTCTTTCTCCATGAACACTCCAAATAGAACCTCTTTTATTGTAACCGGGACAAATGCACACTTATGCAAAGGGAAAGTTGGTGATTCCTCTACATAAGCGTTGGTTGTCTCGGCTGTTGTAACTTCAACTTAATGAGGCTCTTGAGAACCAGTTTCTTGCAAGACATTTTCAATTTGTTCTTCTTGAACCAGTTCTTCACCCATTGGTGGAGGTGTTGGAATACATTAGTTTTACCTCCAGTGTTCTTCACCATTTCCTATTCCTTGAATCTCGGCAAGTTGGTCTTGTAACCGATTATAGGATGTGGCTTGCTCTTCACGGATTCTATCTATTTCTTTTTGAAGTTGAGCAAGTTTTTCCCGTTCTTTGGCCTCAATTTCTCGAAATTGAGCCCTTTCGTCTAGAAATTGGGCTATTTCTTCTCAAAATTCTTGAATTTACATCCACTTGTCCATCCTTCTTATGTCTTCACTCTCTTAAGTTGTTTGGTGAAGGAAATATGACTCCATTTGATCATATGAAGGCTCTTGCGGTGGAGGGAAAGAGTAGGAATTTTCTTGATAGCTCTCATAAGGATATGGATGGCTAGACCATCCCATTTGATAATTTTGGTGGCTCTCATAAGCGTATTGACGGCTTAACCATCCCACTTGATAATCTAAGGGGTAAGGAGAGTAACTATAACAAGAATCATGCTCATTAGGCATACCTCTATTAACATAAAAATGATAATCTCCTTGGTCTAGTAATGAATCATTCCAATTAGGTCCTTGCATGCTCTTGAACAACAAAAAACACAAATAAAAGCAAGAAAGAGAACTAAAACAACACAAGCAAGAAAATTAGAAAAGCTTAGACTACTACCTAGACCAAACCATCCATCACCAAGAAAATCTTTTTGTATTTTTCAAAATAAGAACATAACCACACAAGGAAAATCTTTTTGGTTTTTCAAATGGGTGAAACAACTATACAAAAAAACAAAAGACTTCAATCTTGTCTTCCAACCAAATTATATCGATATTACCGAAAACTAATCCCCGGCAACGGCGCTAAAAACTTGATGCCTTACAGACCTAGTTACAAATTTATAAAACACCTAAATCCTACTACTAACTAGGTGGCATCCTGCAAGTATACGGTTGTCAACTAGTAGCAAAGGGAAGTAGGGATCGTTCCCACAAGGATCAGTCGATAATTACCGATTATTTGGTTAGATTTCAAGTTGAAGCGATTGATTAAGTGAAGAGATTTAGGAACTAAAACTAGAACTAATGGAACTAATAAAGCAATTTAAATTAAAGATTAATCACTAAGAAAGCAATTAAAAAGGAAGTATCTTTAGAAAGCAAATAAAGGGAACAATTAAAAGGAAAAGCATATTAAGCAAGCAATTAGTTAATCTAAAGTATTCATTATCCCTAAGCAAGTACAATTAGAGAAAGCTCCTAATCTATGGTAAGATAGCATGTAAAAAGAAAGGATTTTTAATAAGCAATTAACTAACCTAAACTACAAATTAACACTAAGAAAGCACAATTAAGGAAAACCCATTATCTAATCTACCAATTAAACTAAGAAAGCAAGAAAAGAATGCAATTAAATGAAAATCCCATAAACTAAATGATCCTAATTAACTAATCTAAACTATAAATTCCCACTAAGGAAGCATAATTGAAGGAAACCCATTAACTAATCTAGCAATTACACTAAGAAATCTTGCAAAGAAAGCAAATATATGAAAGTAATTAGACTAATCAAAGTAAACTACGGACATGTGAAATTAAAGCTTAACTAAAAGAGTTTTAACATAAACAAGGAACTTACCACTAAAAAGGTTCAAAGAGAAATTCTACTCTAATCTAATCTAAGAAAACCCTTCCCAAATGGGGAGGAAAAAGGAAGAAAATTACTCTCTAATCTAGCCTACTTCTACTAGCTAAGTTCTTCCCTCAAATGAGGTTTAAAAGGGGTATATATAGTGCTAGGGTAGTGGGATAATTGTGCAGCAAAAATCAGCCCCGAACAAAGTCATTTTTTTGCTCCAGCCGTCTCCAGACCGCGATCTCAAATTTGAGTCCGCAATATGGACTGAAACTTCTGAAATGAAGCACTTCACAGTTTTGCTTCCAAAATCTTCATCCGACATCCGATTAATGCACCATTTTTTTTATACAACCCTAACACATAGGAGAAATATTATTATCTATAATAAAAACATAAAATAACACCCAAACATGTAAATAAAATTCCTACAAAATAGGCCAAAAAAATGAAGGACAAACAATGACGAACAAAAACTTAACTCCCCTCGAAGTTAAGTCAAAGACAGGACACAACTCTAAATGGAAAAACCTAATAGAATATGCTAATTATCACCTAAATAAGTACTTAAACACTTAATAAACACATACTAACACATTCTAACACATAAAAGAAAAATAGATACAAACACACACGAAAACACTAAAAATATTCGGAACTAGGAGCAAAATCATCAAGTTTAGGTATATATAACTCTTGTTTCCTAGAGTTATCAGATAGTAACCTCAAGGATTAGTCAGTAATTACTAATTATTTGGTTAGATTACTAGTTGAAGTGATTGGTTTAGGATGAGTTTTAACTAAAACTAAAAGTTAAGAGACTAAGAAAGTAATTTAAAGACAAGAAAAGCCATCTAAAAGTGAACATTGAAACCAATTAAAGCATTTTTAAGAAAGCAAGTGAAAGGGAAAGCATTTTTAAGAAACAATTAACTAATTTTACTGCTCATTAGAACAACGCTAATGAAGTATAAGTTAAGGAAACCCATAAACCATTCAAAGAAAGCATGTAAAAATAAAGTATTTTTAGCAAGTAATTAACTAGCTTAAACTACAAATTAACTCTATGAAAGTATAATTAAGGAAAACCCATTAACTAATCTACCCATTAAACTAAGTAAGCAAATAAAGGAAGCAACTATATGAGAAGGCCATGAACTAATCTACCCTAATTATCTAATCTAAACTACAAATTACCAATAAAAAAGCATTTTCTAAGAAAGCCCATAAACTAATCTAGTCATTGCACTAGGAAATCAAGCAAAGAAAGCAATTAAATCAAAATCCATGAATTAATCTACCAATTAAACTAAGAAATCAAGTAAAGGAAGTAACTAGATGGAAGCTATTAAACTAATTAACTAAAGGAACATGAAATTAAAACTTAACTAAAGGAGTTTGAACATAAAGAAAGCATTAACAACTAAAATGGTTCAATCTCTAACTTAGAATTTAAATGTGTGCTTACAAGAAGGAGAAATCAAAATCCAAGAAAACCCTCCCCAAATGGGGAGGAAAAAGCAAGAGAACTAATGTACTCTAATTTAACTTCTACTACTGTCTAACACTAGCTAATTCCTCTAAAAGTGGCATAAAGGGGTATACATAGTGTTAGCATGGTGGGAGTTAATTCTAGCCCAAATCAGACTTAAAAATTGACTTTTTTGCCATTGTAGCCATCGATATTGCGTTGTGGATTTTTATACTAGATTTGATACCACGGTATCGACTACAAGTTCTGCAGCACTTTACTGTTTTGTTTTGAAAATCTTGGCCCGATATCCGTTTGATGCGTCGTTTTCTCTTACTGAACCCTAACACATAAGAGAACATTATCAGCTACAATAAAAATAAAAAATAACTCCTAAATATTTAAACAAAATACTCAAAAAAGAAAACAAAAAACTAAAGACAAACAAAGATGAATGAAAATCCTAACTCCCAACGGAGATAGATTAAAGACACGACAATATAAACAATTCTAAATACTAGAACCTAATAAAATAATATAATTAATACCTAAATAAGTATTAAATCACTTAATAAACACATACTAATATATTCTGACACAAATAGTAAAAATAGATAAAAATGCACACTTAAACACTAAGAATCCTTGAAACTAGAGGCAAAACACTCAAATTTAGTATACATATAACTCTAGTTTCCTAGAGTTATCAGATAGATGTAACAAGTAGGTGTTGATTATTTTGTTACATACTCGCCTGTATCAAGAGAACATCCATACAAACATTAATAGTAATTACAACTATTAACAAGTTGGAAATACATCAAATGGGTGTAAAAGAAGCTTTCCTAAATGGTGACCTTGATGAAAAGGTTTACATGCAAGAACCCGAGGGGTTTGTTATTAAAGGGAAAGAAAAGAAAGTATGTAAACTTGTTAAGTCATTATATGGTTTAAAACAAGCATCCAAACAATGTCATGAGAAGTTTAACAAAGTTATGTTGTCAAAAAGATTTCGCTGAATTCAAAATCAACGAGGTTAATAAGTGTGCCTATATAAAGAACAATGATAAGAGTTATTGCCATTGTATATCTATACATAGGCGATTTGTTGATTTTTGATAGCAACAAGTACATGATCAAGTCTACAAAAACCATGTTAACTAAAAGGAGTGACATGAAAGACTTGGGTATTGTGGATGTCAAACTGGGAATTAAAATTTCTAAAACATCTAAATGATTGATATTGCTCCAATCTTATTATGTTGAAAAAATTCTTAACAAATTTTCTAACAATAACAATAGCCTTGTTAAAACACTAATAAACTTGAGTGTACATCCGTCAAAAATAAAGGAGAAGGGATGAATCAATTGGAGTATTCCCGAATTATTAATAGCTTAATGTATGTTATGAACAACACTAGACTTGATATAGCAAACTTTGTTAGTAAGCTAAGTCTGTTTACTAATAATCTTGGTGAGAATCATCGGAAAGGTATCAAAAGGGTACTCAAACATTTTAGAGATAGTCTTTAGAATATGTCCTTCACTATACTGGATACTCGATGGTACTAGAGGGCTATAGTGATACAAATTGCATATCTAACACTAAAGACTCAAAATCCACGAGTGGATATTTCTTTACGCCTGGTGGTGCAGATGTGTCCATTGTGATAGTCAATTAGCAATTGGAAGGGCACAACTAAGCATATATAATAGTAAGTCTAGATATATACGTTGTAGACATAATACCGTTAAGCACTTGATCTCGAATATAATTATTTCCATTGACTTTGTGAAATAAAAAGAAAATATGTGAATCTACTAACTAAAGGTTTAACGAGAGAGATTGTGCATAAGTCATCCAGGGGAATGGGCTTAAAGCCTTTAAAAGAAAAAAGAGGGTTATGACGCTAACCCTATCTAGTTGACTAGAGGTCTCAAGATCTAGCTTCAAAGGGACTAAGTCATATTGCACTTTTAGTAGCACTCGAAAGAAATTATTTCTTGCCTATTTTTATGATGTACGAAAATGCTAGTTGCAGCGTGATAAGAGTGAGTTGAGCTCTTAATGATTCTCATAGCTTAATTTTCAAGTAGGGTATATGCAGCATATTTTTAATGAGAGATCACCCATATGAATGAGAAATGTGGCCATTTCTTTGAGAGTTTCAAAAAGGCTTCTCTAAAGCATTCATGAAACCAGGAGTTATTCATGGCCAAAGTAAACGCAACCATGAAAACTAATGGAAAATTTGGGAAAAGAATTATGTGAACTATTGTCTTGGTTTATACGAAGATTGAATAGTTTAAGATATCATGTTCACTAATTAGATGAGTAAATTCGATAGTATTTTACTAGGGAATGCTCAAAGCCAAAATTTGCCTCTTTTGATATAGTGATCCTTAGTTCAATTCTCTCTAGAAATTCTTTGTATCTTTACACTGGTCAAACAATTTCTATTCATATGGGGAATTGTTGGAATTGGTGAATGAGAAATTTATCTCAATGACTTTTGAATGGTATATTTGTTTACCAGTTTATGCCTATCTCATCAGCTACTTTCTAGTACATGAATAAGACATTAATTCAAAAGTGATAAACATAAATGATATTAGTTTGTTCAATGAACTATTTTGTATTCATGAACTATGTATAGTATTAATTGGATGGTCATTTACCATGTGTAATTAATGTTATATTAATAAATTATATACATTCATGAATTGAGGATCTACATCTATGGATAATTAATAATGTGTTCATTGATTTTGTACATTCATGTATTTTGAATATTCATTCATGTGTCATTAATATTGTGTTCTTGAATTACGTGTATTCATGAAATATGAATGTTTATTTATGTATGTTTTGTCTATTTATTAGCTCCAAAAATCCTATAAATAGGTGTGGTATAAAGGAGTTGGGTACACATATTCAAGTTCAAGAGTCTTCTTCTCTCCTCTTTATTCTATCTTATTTCCCTAGTCTTACTCTAGAGTTCTAAGATCGTGTTTTGTAGAGAGAAAGTTGAGTATATTCTACAAGTTCGTAGACCTTGTTATGTAATACAACTTACAAGGGTGGAGTTGTTGAAGTTATGGGAGGCAATTGCATAGAATCCGTTTGCACCAAGTGACGAGAAATTACACCTTAACAACAAAGGGCTTAATCCTTGGTAACAACAATATCAATTGGTTCGTATTGATTGAATTCATTTCACTAAGTAAGTATTTATATGTTTAATGTTTTGTTGCAACATATAATTATATTTAAACAAATATGATAAATAAAATCTCATTGTTTTCCAACACTTCTTTGAAGAAGCAAGTTTATATTCATTAATGATATCTTGACAAATTTTCTTAACTCGAGGAATGAAAAAGATTTCAGTCAATTCATAGGGTTTAATAAGCAATCAATATTTCACAACCAATGTACGTAACTCAACACAAAATATAGTTAAACCAATTGAATGTTGAAAAAGAGAGCTCTCTTATATGTAACACTCTTTGCTACTCACTACACACTATGCTGAGTGGGTATATTCTAAGCCTTTGAATAATTGAAAAGTAATAGAATCCCTTGCTTTTCAGTTATCTCAACGGTTATTAGACCCATTCTATATTGTGGAGTAAGTAGGATAGACTTACTCTTCTTATGTCTTGTTTTCAAATATGGGCCATAAATAGTAGCTATGTTTTGTTATCAAACTCGTGGCTTGTTTCTATGTTGGAGTCTAGAACACTGTAAGCTTGGGCATGCAAGAATTGGACAGGTTACTAAAGTCCATTCCTTCCGTCTTGAGATACAAATGTGACTTTCACCACGAATTTTGATAGATTCTATGTCATATGACTATATCGTGTCGATTTGTCTGGCATATTTTTTTCGATCATTGGAGCTATCTCCCCATGTTAGGCCTCCTAACAATAGTGTGATGACTTGATTTCTTGGCTCTTCTCTAGCATTAGTATGTTGCATAGTTGGACTCATAATATCTTTGTGAACTTCTATTGTTTTGCGCCACAATACATAATCCTACATGCACTATTTTTAGATAAAGTCCTCATTAGATAATAGCAGTTATTGGTGTCGTTTCTATAGACATTATGGAACATGCACCATTTGCTTGTATGTCTCTAGTTGGGAGGTGCCCTCATAGTCATGGACCACTTAACATAAGGTTGATGTCGAATGCCAGCAAGTATATGTGCAGGGGCAGTGTTAAGTAGAGTATTGCAAGTATGTGTGTACGAGGAGTGTTGACTAGAGTATATATCGCAGTTAGTCTCTCATTCCTGGTAAGGCCACTGAGTGTCTATCTCGAGGGCGCCACCTAAAAGAGTAGGCTTGCTTATTCTCAACAAGTGCTTTTTTCCTCTTTTTATTATTGGGCTTAGGAATGGTGTCCTTCTTACTCTTTTCAATTTTTATATTCCTTTGCTTCAATATGTCACTCCACTCATAATTACCAAATTCACGACACTCTTCGATATATGGTACAGATTAGGGGTGTAAATAAACTTAGCTACTAGCGAGCAGTTTGCGAGTAACTTAGTCAAAAGTTTGACTCGAGCTTGAGTTGATCGAGTTCGAGCAGAGCCGGCTCGAGCTCAAATCTCTTGACGAGCCAATCTCGAACATATGTATATTTTGCTTGAGTGCTTGTCGGGTTTTTTCAAGCACACATATAATTTTTTAATATTTTTTATTATATATAAAACTACTAAAATGTCTTACATCTTTTACCTCTGAAAAGTGAACTATTTGAGTTCGAACTTGAATTTGAGCTCATTTTACTTATTTTTGAGTAAGCTCAAATTAAACTCGAGTTTTATTAAAATTTTTGAGGTTGAACTCGAACTCTATTTTTAAGGCTTGTTTGAGCTCAAACTCAAACTCCAGACACAAAAAATTCAAGTTCGACCTCGAGTAAAGTACTATTCGTGCTCAACTCGACTCATTTACACCCTTAGTATAGATATAGGTAGACAGTATGTTACTTTGCAAGAATATGACACACAAGGGATAGGTTTAGTCGGTCTGCATCTATCTTTCGATACGTGATACGTCCGGTTAATTTAGCTGGTACGTTCCTATATAAATTTTTATATAAACTTAAGTAGAAAAGGCAATCATTATAAAATTTATTCAAAAGTAAAAAGTTGAAATTAATTCAAAAAACATTACATCTCCTTATAAAACACAATTCATAAAACAACAAAAGAACACAAGACTCTAAACAACAAAAAACACAAGCATAACAATTTAAAATAAATTCTATGTCTCGAATTTTCTTTCTCTTTTGTCTCTTATTGCTTCAATTTGTTGAATTCCTATGCCCATGAATATCTTCAATTTACAAATTACAGAGATTTGTTAAAATATTCTCTTCCTAATTGGTCAAAATTTTTAGATTGTAAAAGTACGGCGAATCGGAAAGCTTGAATTGGTATGTGATTCGTGGGGGTTACTTAGTGAATCGGGTAACTGTGGTTCAACTTGGTTATAGAGATCAGCTAATATCTTAGGTGGCTCCTTAGCAAGATTAAAGGAGAGGATCTAAACTTTCCAAGAAAGACTCTCTAGTTTGAAATGCCGTAATCTGAATTTGGTTAGTGATGTCTTCAACTTGAAGGATCGCCTTCTTAAAATGCACATGAGGTAGTCCTACATAGATTCACCTTTTTTTCATTTAACAATGAGGTAGATGGCTAGCAGTTTGTTTATGAGTGTTGAAATTTTATAGAAACTTCTAGGAAAATCTTAAAGTATCCTTTCGCTAATTTCTTGAACCAATCATAGGCTATCCCCTTGACTGCCAAATGCTTTGTCGGGTCAATAGTTCTATCATAGTTGTTCGACCAAGTGGTTGAAAGTACTTAGGGAGAGGTTCTTCCAGGGCCTCAACTGCAAAGAGCATGTAGCACTTGTGTTTCCTCTTTTGGTTGACTTTGTGCTAAGATTTGAACCTATCCATGAATGGCTTCGATCATTTTCAACAAGATGTGGTGAACTCATGGGGTTCTCTTTTACAAAAGATTGATTTAGAGGAGATATAATATCGAGGAGTCTGAATTCTTAATTTGGTTGATGAGAATTTCTTGAACCAATCACAGGCTGCCCCCTTAATAGTGTCTGGGAATCGATGGCACAAGATAGCACTAGGGGTGAATTCGAAATCGATTTCAAATTAATTTTAGTTAATTTTGAATAATTTTGGTTCTGATCAAAAATCAATTGACCGAATTCATAAATTAGGTTAATGAATTCAAAAATAGAATAGAGGTATTTTTAATTTGGTTAACCAATTACCAAATTTAATAGTTGAAAATAAGCTTTCTATATATATAAAAGACTTAGGTTTGAGTCATAGGTAGTCCAAGTATCATTATTTCTCCAATACAAAGGTAATCTTGTGCGTGCCGAACTCACAAGATGCGAAACTGACACAAGGAAAATGAGGACGAGGCTTGTATCCCTGAGAAAAGTTCTGACACTCAAGTTAGTTGTCTTAGACAAGAGTGAATATATTTGAGAGCAAATGGAAGCTAATAATAGTAAATAAGTGCATATTGTATGAAATGTGTAAGTATCAACTAACCTTGTAACGTTACTATTTATACTCGAAATAGATGGGTTTGAGTAGTTTATAGCCTAAGAACAATTATTCTTTTCATGAAGACCTTAATTGACTTAAATTGAATCTTAGCTTGAATTTAGGTCAAAATAACAAAAATGCCCTTGTGTTTAGTTGCCTTGGACAAGAGTGAATATATTCAAGCCAGTTGCCTTAGACAAAAGTGAATATATTTGAGAGCAAATGGAAGCTAATAATAATAAATGAGGGTCATAATGAAATGTGTAAGTATCAATTAACCTTGCAACTTTGCTATTTATGCTTGACCTTGATGGGGTTGAGTAGTTAACAGACCTAAGAACAATTATCCAGCCCATGAAGACCTTAATTGACTTGGTTGACTTTTAGCTTGAATTTAGGTCAAAATAACCAAAATGCCCTTGTGTCTAGTTGATTACCTTGCCACGTGTCCGCGTGCCATTGGGTACTATATTTTCTGGCATCATCACTTGTCCTCTGCTCTCAAGTCACGTTATCTACATGGAGAGTAAATAAGTGGTCTTCGACCTGGGCTCTAGACGAAATCGAGTGTAGTAAAAAATTATTAGATCTAGTGAAATTTTGATTGAACCCAAATTTTGAATTTCAAAATTTTCTCTTTTCAAAAACTATCCCAAGGATTTGGACTTGTTTCTAGGACAAGGCATAGGGATTTGCCCTATCGCACAAATTGGAGTTGCTCCTTATCCACAACTTAGGACAAGGGTTTTGGAGTTGCTTCTCATCCACAAATTAACCAAGACAAGAATCTTGGAATTGCGCCTCATCCACAAATTAACTAGGACAAGGGTCTTGAACTTGCTCCTGATCATCCATAAATTAACTAGGACAAGGGTCTTAGAGTTGACCCTTATCCACAACCTAGGACAATGGTAATGACGTTTCTCCTTATCTATAAATTAATTTGGACAAGATTCTTGGAGTTTCTCCTCATTCATACAGTACCTAAAACAACGGTCTTGAAACTACTCCTCATCCAGAAATTAACTAGGAAAGGTCATGGAGTTGTTCATCATCCACAACCTAGGACAAAGGTTTTGAAGTTGTTCCTTATCCACAAATTTACTAGAACAAGTCCAAGACCCGTGTCCACAAGCTAATTTGCAGATAAGAAGCGAGTCCCAGTCCCAGAACTTTGTCTTAATTAATTTGTGGATGAGGAGCAACTCTAAACCTAGGTTGTGGATGAGGAGTAATTCCAAGACCCTTGTCCTAGTTAATTTGTGGATGAGGAGCAAGTTCAAAACCCTTGTCCTAGTTAATTTTGGAAGGGGGACAAATCCTAGTGCATTGTCCTAGGAACGAGTCCAAATCCTTGGGATAGTTTTTGAAAAGCTCTTATTCCTTGGGAGAACAATTTGAAATTCAAAATTTGGATCCAATCAAAATTTCGCTAGCCTTGGTAATTTTTTGCATACCAAGTTGTGGCCAGAGTACAAATCGAAAACATACTCAGTTACTCTGAACCCAGATAAATGTAACTTGAGAATGGGGAACAAGTAATGTGCCAAAATATAGTACCTAATAGCATGTGAAGACGTGGCAAGGGAGAAACTGGTAATAAGGGTATTTTGGTCATCTTGACCTAAATTCAAGTTAAGATTCAACCTAAGTCAATTAAGGTCTTCATGGGCTAGATAATTATTTTTAAGTCTGTTTATTACTCAGAGTCATCTAGTTCTAGAATAAATAGCAAGGTTGCAAGGTTACTTCATACTTACACATTTCATTACAACACTCATTTACTATTATTAGCTTTCATTTGCTATCAAATATTCACTCTTGTCTAAGGCAAATAACTTGAGCGTCGGAACTTTCCCTTTCCTCCCAGGAATACAACCCTACTATCATTTTCCTTGTCTCAGGTTCACATAGTTTGGCGCTTACAAGACTACTTTTGCACTGGACAAATAGTGTTACTTGGACTACCTAGAATTCAAACCTATGTCTTTTGAGATATATTTAGCATCAACAATATATACATACACACATATATGTATATATATGTATATACATACACACACACACACACACACACACACATATATATACATATATAAATGTGTATATATATATACGCACATACATATATATACATACACACACATATAAATGTAATTGTGCATTTCAATTTTAAATGTATTTCATAGTCAAACACTTTAATGAACTATAAAAATTAAAAGTGGTAGTGTATAAATATAAATGTATAATTATGTTGGTGGTGGCTTACATATTCTTATATTATTAGTTACAAAATTGTTATCGATAAGTCACACATTATGTAGTATTATGATGCGTATATTATTAATACATACAATTTATATGATATTATAGTTTTATATATAATTATATGTTAGTTACTGAATTAAGTTACATGTTATATTTTTTCTCTACATATTTTCTCAGATTATTAATCAATAAAAGCCACTCACACCCTAAGGTGTGTAATTTCTTTAACTCAAATGTAGAATGCTTTATCTATGTGGCGAAAATAAAAGAAATTGAGGAATATGTTTTAGTATATAGCTTAACTCAAGGCCCCAACTGACCCAAGTTGAATTTTGTTAATCGAATGCAAAATTAATTGTCGAATTTGAATTCAATTAATCAAATTTTCTACCGAATTGAATTTGAAATCGAAACTGGTTAACAATTATATATCCTCATCATTTTTACTAACTTCTTAAAGTACCCTTAATTATTAGCTCACAATCAACCACATAATCAAGATCGTTTCTACTGATATCGACAAGATGTTTTTATCAAGTAATAAAAAATATTCTAAACATTCTATTAGTTATGTATCAATGTTATAACAAAAATACTACACACACATAAATGTCCACAAGCACATACACAAAGTAGTGTCTTGGGTGCATATTTAGGTTTGTATGATTATATATGCAACTTAATTTATTTGTCAATAAGAGTATTTTTAAAAAAAAATTAAAAAAATAATGAGGATATACAAGTAGCTCATTAATAGTGGTCACTGGTGTAACATGCTAAAAATTAAAAGTTAGAGGTTGTTAAATGTCAAAATTAATACTTTGGGGGTACAAAATACAAAAATATCATAATTTAGGGGTGTAAACTGCAGTTAACCCAAAGAAATTTATAGAGAATATGTGAACAATGTATGACCGTGTGGAAAACAAAACTTACAGTCATTCACATTAGTATGCGTTGGGCCTTTTGATGTAAAAGGCTGGCCAACCGTTTATCAAGGTCCAAAATTACTTTAAACTACTTTCATGTATAAATTGTTGTGCTCAATGTTGATTTACTACTATAATTCATCTCAATTTCTTTTTGGACCGAATTTTGTTTAACTGTTGTCCCAGATATTTTTTTTTTCTTTTTTTTTCTTTTTGGATGCTCTGATTTGTTTTAGCTCATATACTTTTACTCTTCTTGAATGGCACAACACCAAAAAAATTCATAAGCAAAGCACTGAAAAGGTTTATTGTCCTTCAGTGGTCTGTTTCCTTTGAAGTATTTATTTGGGTTCTACATTGCAAAATTATTTAGGCAGTTGCCTAACGCGTAGGTCTCATAGCTTCTGTGTTTCCACAGGTTGAGAGTTCGAGCCTCCATTACCCCATTCAGGTCATTTTTCCACTACGGTTCCACCCTAGCCAAAAAAGGCCGCCTGCCCTCCTAAGCATAGTTGTTAGAATCCCGATCATACCTTTACGATTCTACGATCAAAATTTATAAAATCGATCCCGATCTTAGAGGTAGGATCCCTATTATAGATAAATTCTAGTTGGTGCCATTAGTCATGTAATTTATGTATATATTTATTGAAGTTAAGTTAGTATTTTGATAATTTTTCATTCAAATGTTATATTTTATTAGTTTATACTATTCATATTATTTTTTTAGTTTTTAGGGAAAATCGCCAAAATAGTCCCTCAACTTTTTTACTTTAGCTAAAATAGTCCCTGAACTTTTTTTGTAGCCAGAATGGTCCTTCAACTTTTTTTTTTTAACCAAAATAGTCCTTTAACTTTTATTTTTTAGCCAGAATAGTCCTTTAACTTTTATTTTTTAGCCAAAAAAGTCCTTTTATGGTTTAGTCACCATAATTTTTTTTTTTACCAAATTTCACAGAAAGTACTATCTTGGCTATTGCCAGGTGTGTTGGAGGACCATTCTGGCTACAAAAAAAGTTGAGGGACTATTTTGGCTAAAGTAAAAAAAGTTTAAGGACCATTTTGGCAATTTTCCCTAGTTTTTAATTAAAGAACAGTATTAAATTTGCGATAACGCATAACTTTTTACAATACCAGTATATAATGTCAAATGCTATAAATTTTAGTTAAAAAAACTTATTTCATGATGAATATTAAAATTTTATATTTATTTGTATAAGTTTTTATTGAATATTAGCTTTAAAAATAAATAAAAGTTATATTTTTATCCTTTAAATAGGATCTTACGATCCTACGATCCTATCTACGATCCGATCCTGTAACCTTTAAAACGATCCTACATGGGATCTTAGACCCGATTCTACAAACCTTGCTCCTAAGCCGAAGCTTGTCAACTCCACCCTTTTTGGTTCTTTGCTATTATATTTGAATTTTTTCAGTCTTCTTGTTTTCCTTACGAGTTGGTGCTGTACAAAAAAGGCTGTGACAAAAATTGACAAAATTTTTTTTATTAGTTACTCGCATTGTAGAGTGATTAACAACAATCGTAAAATTATTTATAAAATAAGAAAGATCCATTATTTTTTAAATAAATACCTTACTTTATGGTTTATCTTACAACTGTGCGCTAGTAAAGAACTACCCTGTAATTGACATGCTCCTATCAAGTTTGAAAGCTTTTGAGTACACTAGTTCCTTGTTCAGGACAATTAACCTCTAGGGCAAATTGCTCCAAAGGCTTAATTACCGTTTGTCTCCTGTACATAGATGATAGTTGTAAATTTATAAATTGTTCATATATTTATTTTACCTATAAATTACTTGAAAGTTATAAAGTTAAAATTTTTATCTAAAGAGAAGATAATAAAATGTCATAATTACCCTCAATATTTTTAGTTACACTTTATAAATTTCTTTATTAAATTCTTCTCTTAAATTCGACAATAATAATAAATTAAATTTATTATTCTAAGTTTTTCTTTTTTTCTTTTTTTTAGGTAATATGAGGGGGTGAGTTACTTAATCAAGTGAAATTTATTTAATATTTTCACTAAAAGCCGGAACCTAGCCTTAACACGAAGCCCAAGACCGTATTGGAATCCCGTATTGGCTTATCACCGTATTGGAATCCCGTATTGGCTTGCAAATCGTATTAAAACTAAGTCCAGAATTTAGATCAAAGGCGGTTAGCCCAAGACCAGCCGCCACACTTAACCTCAAACATTTAAACTAGAGTCAAATTCTTTCTTTATAAAATTATTTTTAACAATCATAATCTCCGGTTTTTGGATATTTTACCTTTAAAATTTTCTGTCGATAAAAACTATTTAATTTATTTTGCTATGTTGCCGATTCTTCCCCTAAACGCAGTTTCTTTCTCAACGGCTAAGCGGGTACTTTTCAAGGCCAACAAAATAAACTAAATAACTTTATGACTGAAAATTTTTAAGAATCGAATCAAGATAAATGGTTATTAAAAAGTTTTGAAAGAAAGAAATTCAAAATAGTTTAAACATAGTTCAAATACTTAAGATAAGATAACCATCAACATATGATAATTAGCCTGACATATTATGTCAGGACCAAACAAATTAAAAGGGAAAGGGAAGAAGGTACCTCAGAAGAGGTTGGAGAGGAAATACCTCGGTGGTCTTCTTCTTTGATTGAACAAAAGTAATTACAAAAGAGTAGTAGATGTACAATGAGAGAGTAGAGAAGTAAAGAAAGAAAAACTAAAATCTAAAAGCCTTATCCTCGGCTATACAATTGAGGATATTTATAGACTGACGGATTTAAAAAATTATAAATTTTGTACAGTAGGATTTTTGAAATCCGCACAGTAAATATACTGTTTCTACAGTGATTTTACTGTTTATACAGATAATTATGAATAGTAAAATTACTATTTGAATAGTAAAATTACTATTTGAACAGTAAAATTTCTGTTTTTTATGAAATTTTTCTTTGATGCTTGACAGATGCTTTGACATTTCTGTCTTTGAATATCGATGCCTTGACAGATGCTTTGACATTTCTGTCTTGAATATCTTCAATTCTTCTTTTGCTTGAGTGTGTCTAAAACACTTTGAAGAATATCTTCGGGTTTTTCAATGGGTTGTGATTCACCAGCCAAGGAATTATTAGAGTCCATAGAATGATCATCTTTTGAAGAACTAGATATATTATCATCTTGATCTAGATCAATAGAAAGATCTTGTTTAATATGTTCTTTAATTTGGTCTTTGACTTGCTCCATATAAGCCGCAATAATTTCATCTTTTGTCATAGTGCCTGTCTTGCACTTGTAGTTTCCTGTGTATATGAGATAGACTTTCAATTGAGCAGGTAATTGCACCTGGTAGCGTATAACTTTGAATTGTTTCTTTTATTTGATCCAATAATTCTTGACCAAATAATTGTTTGGTTTCTGGGTCATATTTTCATGAGTTTATCCCAATTTGGTATAATAGGTTCGATATAAACAAGGGAAATGATCGGAGGTATAACCAAATTCAGATTCCCATTTATAAATCCAAGGGATTGAAAATTCAAGAAAGAAATAAATGGTAGCTATTTCTGTGGGTAAAGGAATATTTTCCTGAGAGTATAATTTTTTGAGGATAGGTGAAAATTTTATCCATGAATGGTATAAATGAAGAAATGGCTCAGGTAAAATTTTTACTGAGGGTCCATTGGTAGTCCACCAATGGATAAACCAATTGGGGATATTATTATCCCATTCATCGAAGATATAATTTTCTTAAAAATAATTTTTGAGAAATTATAAATAATAGTAGTAGCCATAGGAGGTGAAAATGCTGAATTTCATTGGACTCCCCATGGACCTGTCTCTTATACACATCTAGATGTGTATAAGAGACAGATCATCTACTTCATCATCTTCAATTCCTAAATTAAGACATTTCTGACAATGGCAGGATAATGCCATTGGAATCTGTCTCTTATACACATCTAGATGTTTTTCGGTCTCTTATAATAAGACTTAGAATCGATTGATTCATTTTCGAGAATCGAAGCATAGGTATTACCTTTATGTGTTGTAGCAAGTATTCTTGCAATTGTCCATATAATGGATGATCTTTTGGGATATTACCCGGATCAATATTGGATGTGGATGAGGATTCATATCCCGATAATCCGATATATCCGAATTATATAAATTTCTTCCTCCCTAGATATTCGGGGTTCTTCCACCTCGTCCCTATAAGGAGACCGAGAACATCCACGTCTCATGGAACTGTAAAAATTCTCGAGATAAAAATCGTAGAGAATTTTCAGATCCTTTTATAAAATATTTCAAAATCAAAAGGAGTTAATTGAGCTTGCCATCTAGCAAACATTTGTTTAGAAATATCATTTTTAAAATCTTTATTAAACATAAATTTTATTGAATGAGAATCAGTAATTATTATAAACTTTTGATTATATAAATCATTTTGAAATTTTAGAACACATTTAACGATTGCTAACATTTCATGAGCAATAGTAGCATATTTTTTCTGACTATTAGTCCATTTACCAGAATAAAATTTAATTAAATAAATTTGTTTATTATCTATGTCTAATTTGTTTTAAAATACCACCAAAGCCTAAGAGACATTAGAAGCATCAGTTTCTATTATTTTTGTCCATTTATATAGCTAATGTTAAACATTTAAAATTTTTACCTTTAGATTTGTCTATTTTTAACTAAATTAGTTAATTTATTATTCCAAGGAATTCCTACATTTTTCTTAAGTCTATCATATAATATTAATAGATCTTTAACATTTGCATGTTAAAATTATTATTAAAATTTCTAAAGACATACAATTTCAATCCAGTCAAGCATAATGGTCCAGTTTCATAAACACACAGAAATTTGGATGCAAATTCGATGGCTCTATTAATAGGTGTAAGCGTTCCTTTTTCGTCCTAAGAATCGGATTTTTGTTTGAAATAAAGAAAGTTTTGGTTTAGATATTACTAATCCATTTTGTATAACAATCTTTTTAAATAATTCAAGATGTTTAAAATGTGATTCTAATGTTTTTGAATAAACAAGGATGTCATCTATATAAACAATAATAAAATCCATATAAGGAATAAAAATATCATTCATGATTTTTTGGAATTCAGAAGGAGCATTTTTTAATTAATTTAGAAAATATATTAGCCGTATATAATTTTTCTAATAAATCTTTTTTATTTGGAACAGGATACCTTATCCATTTTAAAATTTTATTTAAAGGTTTATAGTTTATAACATCTAGATGTGTATAAGATAATATCTCGAGTAATAGGATCGCTTATAAATAGATTAATTTCTTGGTTTTTATAAGTGTCTCTTATACACATCAGATTTTATCCAAATTTTTAATAGGATATAAAGTATTTGATAAAAATAGTTCCTAATATAATTAGGAACTCCTTTTAAAATTCATGGTTATAATGATACCATCTGCTTATATTTGTCAAGAAAATATTTGCATTCCTCAGACACTGTCTCTTATACACATCTAGATGTTATGAACAGATTTTTCAACTAAAGAAAGTCGATTATCTATAAAAACATGATTTTGTTTTATTAAACAAATTTCATTTTTCAAATTTTTAATTTCTTCATGCAAATTTGCTAAAGTAATTCCATTTTCGTTTAATTTGTTTAATTTACTAATTCTATTTTTAACTTCTAACATTGTATATGGCTCATTATTAATTTCAGCCAATTTTAATTTAGGAATTGAAGATGATGAAGTAGATGATGATGATGTAGAGGATGTAGATGCCCAATTTAAAATTTTTGATCGAATATCATTGTCTTCAATTTGTTTTAGTAAATCAATAATATTATCACTTGAAATCATATTTATTTGAAAATCTTGAAATTGAGAAAGAATATTATAATATTCTTTATTTTTATCATCATATATAGTATTACAAGAATTACAACAATTCTTTTGAATAATATCAGAATCTGTAGAATCATGCATATTAATTCGATCAGAATCAGAATTATAATCATCAGAAAATGGATATGTTCGTTCAAGAACATTAATATAATTATTTAAATAAGTAGTTATAAACCACGGAACAAAAGGAATTATTTTATTATGTAAAGCTATATATTCATAAAAATTTTAATATTATCTGTCTCTTATACAGATCTAGATGTATACTTCAGAATAACCATTGTATAAAATTCTTGAATTTTATTATAAAAAAAGAAGTTATACACATCTAGGTATGTGTATAAGAGACAGTTCAGATGGAACATTTGATGTATCAAAACGAAGAACAATTTGTCCATTCGGAGTTGATATAATCGAGGATCATGTGTAATATTCAAAGCATTAGATGTAGAAGAAATGTCTTCATTTATTATCCAATGATCAGGAAATTGAATTTCATTCCATTTAATTGGTTGTCTAGTTATAATCTGAGATTTATTAAAATTAGTCTCAATTAAAATTGTTTCATCATTAGAAATATTAATCAATTTACACTTTGGATTCAAAGTCGAAAGTAGTTTAAAACAAACTCTATAACATAAACATATAAGTTCAGATCCTGGTACATAATTGTAACCATGAATTTTAACATTTAATGTTAAAGCATCAAGTATATTAACATCAGATAAAGATAATTGTAAATTAGGATAAACATTAAAATAAACTGGACCATTAGCCAGACTGGATTGTATAATACCCATTAAAGATTTTTTCCAATCACAGATTACGAGCATCTCGTAAAGCAGCTATAAATGATTCAGGTAAACCTTTTAAAGTTAAAGGTTTAAAAGCAATTTGCACTAAACCAATATGCATAAAATCTAGATGTACCAATGAGTTCTATAAGAATTAATATCATTTAAATCTAATAATTGTATAACATGGTCATCAGAATTTAAAGGAATTGATTTTTCTGTTGGTTTAACAACATATTTAGATATAATATTGTCAAATAAACCAAATTTATAAATAACAGATGGTGAAATTTTTGGTATTGTCCACTTATTAAGTAGATTCATATCTTGAGGAATATCATATTCTTCTTTTAATTTATTTTTATCATATGAGACAGATGATAAAGATAAGTTTTCTTCCATTATTAAGGAAAGAAATATGTCGATTGTTATCAAATCTTAAGTCTCTGAGCTTATACCATTTTCACTAAAAGCCGGAACCTAGCCTTAATACAAAGCCCAAACCGTATTGGAATCCCTCATTTTCACTAAAAGCCGGAACCTAGCCTTAATAGAAAGCCCATACCGTATAGATGGAATCCCGTATTGGCTTATCACCGTATTGGAATCCCGTATTGGCTTGCAAATCGTATTAAAACTAAGTCCAGAATTTAGATCAAAGGCGGTTAGCCCAAGACCGGCCGCCACACTTAACCTCAAACATTTAAACTAGAGTCAAATTCTACTCTACATATAAAATAATATTGATAGAATAAGTATGTGATTGCATTTTAAAAATAGATACAAAGAAAATAAGATAAAATAATGAATTAATTCATACAATTAATATTGAAATGGTAAAGTTTTTTTCAATAATGTTAGATAAAAAAAAGATCGTTACTTTTGAATAATAAATTGTTTATTAAATAAAATCAAATACTAAAGTACAACTTATCCTAATTTTTTGTTGGTTAAGTTAATTAAAAGATTAAGAATAATTATGACATTTTACAACTTTCTTTAGATGAAAATTTTAACTTTATTTAAGTTTGGAGGCAATTTATGTATAAAATAAATATATTAAAGACAATTTATAACTGTCCTATGTTTACAATGGGCAAACTGTAGTTAAGCCTTGCTCCAACTGTATCTCAATGCTTTCCCGTATCATGCAATATAAAGCCAAAAAAAAAAAAAAACAAGTGCTCAAAGTTGAATACTTGTTCACAAACAAGAAGTTAGATGCCAATTAAACAGAATTTAATCAGCCAGTATTTCGAATAATCAACCATTATACATGTTCGTTAATGGATGAATTCTTTCTATTTCATCCTAAATTCCTCCTCTACTTATCCTTGATGATTTTCAAGTTGAATGCCACTCTTACTTCTAGAGAAAAGCCGCACAAAACCATTCCGGTTCTTGGCAGAGGCCACATTGTTAGTAGACGAAGTAGATGATGAAGAAGATGCTGGTGATTCTCCTTCATTCCCATTCAATGAAAGACTAGACTTATCCCCTGGAGTTCTTGAAGGATCTGAGTCATACTTGGGTAGAAATGCCTCGTTTGCGTGGGACTTCCACTCTGCACTAGTAGGAACCAGTGACATCTTTAACCCCGGAAAAGCCTGGCAGATTTGATGTGTCTATTAAGAAATCTTCCAGCGTAGCGAGGGACTTGAGCTGTCTTCCAAGAGATGCAATTGTATGTTGGCATTCTGCGAGTTTATCAGCTGCTACTGCTAAATCCTCCTGCAATAAACTCCAAGAAATGATTCTTTGTTTTTTCAACCTACATGCACTCAAGAGAGTGGAAAGGGTAGTGATATGTACACGTAATATTCAAAGAAATTTGTTTGCAAAAATTGATGTGACAAATGAGTGGATTGTCTTAGATTCATGTGTGTCAAATGGCCAATATGCAAACAAGTTGGCAAATGGTGCTTAGCACATCATTCCACAGAAAATTCTGGCCGATCTTATGGTTTTGAGGTGATACTTCACAAATATGGAATGTAATTTGCTATAGATAACCAACCTGTTTTATTTTCAGTTCGCCATTTGAACTTGCAGCTTGCTGAAGCTCAATCTCTTGGGATTTCCTCATAAGCTGGACATTCTCCAGTTCTTGATATTTTACTGTCATTTCTGCTGACAAAGTGCGTTCCTTCTGGATTTCAGTTTTCAGAGAATCGACATTTGCTGATAGTGTTCGTGCTTCTACTTCCATGCCTGTGAGTTGAAAATCAAGCAACTCCTTTTCCTCATTTACAACAGCAAGCTCCTTCTGCAAATCTTCCACCCTGATTTCAGCTTCTGTCAGTTGTGCTTGTGAGGCTCTAAGTGAATCTTGGCTCTCATTTAAAGCACACTCCAATTCAGCTTTCTCTTCTGCAATTTTCTTGAATCCCTCTTCCAGTTCAGATACCCGATTGATCATGGTCTCCAGCTCAGCTTGCAAAGAGTTCTCTGGAGCATTAGACTTGCATGCAGTGGTTTCTGATTCAACAGAAGGAACCTTGATTTGAGCCTCAGGCAATGCAACAAGTCGCTCCATTTCCAGAAAATCATCCATCATATCAATCTCAATAGAAGAGGCTAGAATATCTTTTGGCAATTCCCTTGTCATTTTTAAATTGATCCAGCTCAGCAATCAGAGCTGATGCCCATGAGTCTGAGTGGCTTTTCCGACACTCGTTTGGCTCCAATTTACTCATCTTGCAAGTGCTATTATCCATTGAATTGGCAGGTTCCCCACTGTCTGGCTGACTATCAGTAACAGATTCGGCACAAACAGAGGAAGCAGCAGACTTGTGATCACTATTTGATGAATATTTGCGAGATATGGCTTGCAGCCTTCTGCACTCAGCCTCGAGCCTGGCAACCTTCTTTATGCTCTCCAGTTGCTGCTTGCTAGCTGTCTCTGCAGCTTGGGTGCTCAAGTCCCTCTCAATAGTCCTAATCTCTAACTCTTCCGAATGAGAAAGAAGCTCAAACTTGAGAACTGAGTTTTCTTTCTCCAAAGAATCAAGTTTAAGTAGAATGTTTGCATCTGCAGATGCAGGAGAATGAGCTTTTGTAAGTTCTACATTTGTCTGGAGCTGTAGTAGCTGATTAGAACTCAAGTTCAGCCCTAACTGATTCAAACTCACTACTTTTTTCGGCCATAGCATCATGAATTCTTCGTTCCTGCTCCTCTCTTGCTTGTCTCAATTGCCTGACACATTCCTTGAGAGCAGAATCAAGATGGCTCACCCGAACTTCCAAGGACAAGTTCTGCTGGACCGCTACCTCAAGTTGCTGCTTTAAAACTGTCACTTCATTTTCTGCCTTTTCCCAGCCTAACAATTAGTTGAATGGTAATTAGAACACAAGATGAACACAACTTTCAGACTTGGAAGGTAAAACAAGAAACAGATTGATTAATCAGATTCTACTCATGGAGAATGTAAGACAAGCTTTGCAAACTCAATGTTCACTTCATTTTCTGAAAGATTGTAGTGTATTTCTGGGGGAAAATAGCAGGACCATAGAGAGTCCAAAAAACTAAATGTTCACTTAATTTAAGATAAGCTCTGCAAACTCAATGTTCACTACCTGCAACAGCTTCTTCAGCGACTTTAGAAGTGTTGCATGCTGCTTAACCAAGTCTTCTTTGGCACTAACATTGACAAGGGCAGCTGATAACTTCGCTGTCAGATTCTTTACACTATCAGTAACTTCACCATCAGTAATGACAACTTTTGAGGTAACTTCTGGTGATTGAGGGACATGATTTGGAGATTCCTTCACTTCTTCCTGCTCAAGCTAAGCAGAACCAAAAGAAAATTAACTTTTAGAAAGTAATGAATGATTCAAAACCTGTGCCCCAAAGCAGAATTAATGGGGCAACCCATGATTGAAAATTATTGAGCTTCAAGGAGTGATGTTAAAGGGAGAAGGGTCAGATACAGTCTCTGCAAATTTGGTTCAGTAAATTGTTCATTAGAACCTGGTTCAAAAATCCATTTTGTTGTTTAAACAATTTGTTTGATGTAATAAGTTCATTCTGTTCGTCTTTCTTTGTCTTCACTATGTTTTTCCAGGTTGAAGGTTTACGTATTTATGTTTAGTAAATATACTTGTTTTTCTACTTTTCTATCAAAAGGAGATAATAATAGTACAGATGTTCTAAAAGTCAATCAAGGCAGAACTAGACCAAAAACGTGTCATAATGATCAAAATGTCATATTACATACCAAGATCTTGAATAAAAGTGCTTGTGTATTTGTCAACAATGTTGTTTCTTCGCATTAGGTATTGATGAATAAGTGGGCAATTTATTAGGAACTGATTGAAAATGATTATTTAAGGAGAACTTGGATGTCCTGATTGAATATATTTAAGTCATAACACAATCTTAATAAATTACCTAAACAACCATTGATCTAATAAAGTTGGGATATGCTTGCATCAGACTCGAACAGATACTAAGCTGGTCTCACAACAAATACAGAGGAGAGTTCTGAGACATTTTCCAAGACCTATAAAAATCTTCACCTCATGCTTCAGTCGTTTGGTTTTTAACTAGAAAACAGGGAATAGATATTGTGTGTTCCACGCAAACAGCTTCATTTTTGTCACAGTACCATAAGCAGAGTTAATAGCAAGAGCTTCAATGAATTTACTTGTACCAAGCCACACGGCTTGGTTAATGGAATCCTTCTCATACTGTTGCAGAAATTACTTTTAAATATAGCCAGATTAAAAAGAAAGGCGTCAAGAATTAAATAGATCATCACTGGATCTAACATACCAGGTAAATAATATGTTCCCGGTTTTTTTCTTTTAAAATAATGGTGAAAGGGAACATGTTTCCTTTTACAACTGATTTGTTTTTTTGTTTTTTTCCTGGTTGGCAGAACATCAAAGATGTCATGCAAACTTGTTTAGGAGTTGTGTTAGAATAAGAATGACCTTTTGCACTGTGTTTAAAAAATGCAAAATAAATAGCAATACTACAAGTGATATCCAAATATTTTCATTTACACAACTTATATGTGAGTTTAAAAGGACATATCATTCCATTGAGGATAAAATGATATTCTAAAGAAAAATGACATTCAAAACTGAATGTTGTTACAGGTAAGTCATAAACCGACCCAGATCGAGTATATTCCTTAATGTTGCTAAAAACTAACAAAGCATTAAAGAGGCAGCCTACTAAAGTCAAAGAGTAGCACAGAGCTCTGAGAAATGATGACCATCACTGTTTTCCTTTAAAAAAAAAAATTAAAAAAAAAAAGGAATACTTGATTAGCATTCCAAATTGTCAATCTACTTTGTGCCTCTATTCTTAAAATTCTAAGTAATCCTTTAGAATCTTGGAGAGCAACAGAAAACTCAAAAGTAGCTTATCATCTGATTCTGAATTCTTGGTTTTGGTGAAAGCTAAGGAGAAGAGAATGTCTTTAGCACTGGAGAATCAGGACATGTTCCAACAGAGAATTTTCTCATTAACTAAATTTATCAACCTTTACATAGAGAAATACTTAGATTCTCAGAAATGTTCAATGACAGTTAAAACTGAAGCAAGAAACCTTCCAAGATGAGAACGCCATCACAGATGAACTTTTGAAGTTAGTTAACCAAAGAAGAATTATTGAAGTTGGTGTAAAGTAATCAAGTACTTGAAATCCTACATGGGAAGAGAAAGGATTTAAGTTTTTTCTACCCCAACAAAGACCTTCTGAATTTACCCTTTGAGCCTTAAAGAAATCCACCCCGCTTTGATAACCCCTGCTTTTTGTTAACACAACTTTGGTTATTTTCCTAAATCAATTACTACAATTATGTAGTTTCATCCCACGTTTCATGGAAAAAGTTAAGAATCTATAATTAAGCTCCAAGCAGTGAAATGCCTAAAACTCACAAGATTTATAGAATGTTCAATTACAGTAGCGGGAATTGTAGCTGACAATTTGAAGATATCCAGTGGCCAATTCAATAAATTTTTCATAATCATAGCATTGGCACAAGATTTGATCCTTCACGCATCTGAAAGTCTACCTATTATTCTTTTTTCTCTTTAACAAATATGACACTACTTTAATTAAAGTATCAAAATTCCAATATCCCATAACAGCATTGTTTTTATAAGGGCAATAGGATTTTAACTCATCCTACTAAACTTGAAAGCCAAACAAGAAAATCACAATAAGTGCATTAATTAGTATAACTAAACAATCATTCAGGCTACAACCAGAGGATAAGTTTGAGACGAACAAAACAATTAGCAAGATGGTAAATTGTACATACATGCTCATCTGAGTATCTCTCAGAATGTGATGATATTGATCCAGAGCTATCAGTTTCACCAGGGCACCTATCTGAAGACTTTCTCTTCCACAACCATTTTCTCTTTTCCATTTCGATAACCAACTAAATCGTGCAACAAGCTCAAAGGAATGTCTCCATCTGGAAATTCATCCAACCAATAACTCAAAAACATCATAAAGAATTAAGCCTAGACAAAACCAGCAATGCACATTGCCTTGCATGTTTAAATTTTTAACAAGAAAAGCTAGAAAAATAATCCTCTAACCGTAATCTGAGTTTTCAAACAATTTCCCACAAAGCTAATAAATCATAAATCAATCTCAACATTCTTTTCACTACAACAAAGATGACTTGGCTTCACAATTTCACACCTTTGCTTCAAATCCACCCAATTAACTATCCAAGTCCAACAACAAAATAGAACCTTTTCATCCTTAATTTTAGCAAAAGCAAATTTTAGGAAAAATACAGCAAATTTTGAAAATGACTGCTTTTTTTTTTCTTCTTCCAAATAGACAAAAACAAGAATTCTACCAAAAAGTGTAGTATACGACACCCTTTTCTTTGAATACTAAATACCCATCTCAGGTAACAGAAAGTTCCAACCACCAATCTAAATTAATAAAATAAAATACCCAAAAATCCTCCATTGAAGAACACAAAATCAAGAAATCAATAAAACAGTAGCTACAAGCTGAGATTAAAACTGAGCAGAAATCCCATTTCAGCACTTTAAAAAATGAGGCATCCCATTAAGTATAAACACAAATAGATGTGCTTAATCCATACAAAATAGAATGCAGCAAAGCACACACATTTTCAAATTTCACTGTAAAAAACAAGTTAGAAAAAAAGGTAACTTTTTTTCTGGCAGAAAGAAAATAAGCCAAGAAACCATTTTACCTTTGAATGGAGAGAAACCCAACAGAGCAAAACAAGATTGGATGCAGGAGACAAAAATTTGAAAGGCAAAGATTGGTGTTTTGGGCTGTTTCAGATTTCAGATTGATAGGCCATTCTGTTATTTTAGTACACTAAAATTTCAGATAACAGCCCACAAATAATAATCTAAGCAAGTTCTTCTATTAAATAAGTGAGGCCGTTCTTTTCATTTTATTTTAATTTTTTTTTTTTTTGAATTGTTTTTTTGAAGTTTGAGAATTTAAAATATAATATGGACCAGAGGCATGTGATAGGGGGGGAGGGTGATTGGTGAACGTGATGTTTTTGAAAAGTGGAAGAATGAGTGAGAGAAGGAGCCTTTTATTGGGGGAGCGTCCACTTTTTAGCTTTCCTTGATTTGGTTTTATTAGTGAATTTTTTAGTAATATTTAGGTTATTTTGAAATTAATGTGGGACGCTTTCATTTATTCCCGCCCATTGATGAGGAGGGCTCAGTGTGAATTTAATTTCTCAAAACTATTTTAGATTAGAAGTAAATGTAGATTACTAGAAATGGTGAACTAGCCTGCTGAGGTTTTACGAGGACGACTGTCAATGGATCCCGCTGACTTGACAAATGAAGAATAGAATTTTATATTAAAATAAGTTGAGTTTAGTGTGGGTTTAAATATTCAACTTGATTAAATTGTGAATCGAGATTGAGATTTATTAGGTCGGTCCGATTAAATTTCAACCGAATAACTATATATATATTATAATATTACTTAATTTTATGTGAATAATAATTAATTATTCTAGTATTCTATTAAATTAACTAAACTCGAGTAATTAAAAATAATAACCCAACTTCAATAGTTAATTTAGTTAAAATATTGTGACTCAATGATATAATTAATAGTTATTTATTGATATAAGTAATACATATTATTTCATATTGTGTTGATCGGGTATAAAAAATAATAATTTTAACAAATAAATTATAAAACTTTTATTGGATAATGTGAGTTTAGGCTAATCCGATTAAAGTTCGAAACTCGAACAATTTTGTGAATAAAGTATAAGTTTCATATTTGTGAGATTGGATTAATTTTATTAAGGCCCAAAACCCAAATAAATTTATGAACTGATTTTAAATTTTGTAAAATTCGACTCACAAAATTCAATTGACACCCTTTAAGTTTTAGTTCCTCATCTACTTCTTTAGTATTCACGAAATTATTCCACCATTAAGCAACATTTATAGATACTGCATTACATACTATAAAATGTTTTCTTTATCCTTATATTTGAAATGAGTTTTAGTTCCTGATAATTTGAAAATACAACTTTGTGGTCCGTGTTGTTTGGGCAGGAAACATGTTCATATTCATGCTTAGGTTTTAGAAGTAAAATTTGAAACAAACATCATTTTCATCTTTACTCATTCCTACCACCTTTCCCACCGCCTAAAACCACCACCTCCTTTGACTACATCCCAACACCAGCCTCACCTTTACCACTACTACCATCTTTACTTCCAGGAAAAAACAAACCCTTATTTTATAGGTGGATTTGATGTCCATATTATCAGAATAAAGCACTGAAACATTAAATCGAATGACTCTTTTGGCAACCTTCATCGAGTTTTACCTAAGGAACACGATGAACAAAATAACCTTTTTTGAGTCACAATGACTGAAATATTTAGAATTGCTAAAAAATGCACTTTTAAAAGTGCCAAGTTTTTTTTTTTTTTTCCCTTATAAGGGGGGAATGTTTGAGGTCATTTGTGTAATTTATCCTAAATTTTAATTTCAAAATATTTGGGTTTGAGTATTAGGTAACTCGAGTATTGTCATCAGACCCTAACCGATTACATAGATGGTTTGGACCTTAAATGCATTCCAAAAGGATCATATGGTTTACATTAATTGGTTACCCAATCACCCTCATAAGTCGAGTAATGTGAGATGCTTATTGGATTTATTCTAAATGATACACATCTAGATGTGTATAAGAGACAGGATAATATTTAATGTGGCCTTACTTGAAATATTTGTTAGTAGAGACATCTATTTGTATGAAGTCATTAATTAATGGATACATCATCTGATTAATGAATAAATACATCTTTAATATTTATGTCCATTTATGATCTCATGTATATGAATGAATAGAAACATTTATTCTAAAAGCCTCTACCATAGCATATCTTGAACATATTCTTTCAATTACAAACTTTATTTCCTTTTCAATTATTATCATTGTGTGTTCTTCTTCGTTATTTCCATTTTTAATTTTTTCAATAATAACTAAATTAGATTTTCAAGGGCGTTAATATTGATTTTTGTGGTAGGATTGGTGTAATGAGTGTACTTTTATATCCTTCATGTGTAGAGGAGAAGATAAACAAGATGATGATATATAAAAATGAGACATATTTGGTTCACGAACTAGATAAGGTGATGAATGACTCTTGAATGCCCGCATTCAGAGTCTATCCAATGTCTTGTTGATACTGGCAATCCCTCCGGGGCTTGCTACGATATCGTAGAAATAGTCTTGATTTATATAGTTGGAGTTTGGAAAATATGTCACATTTTTTATAAATTTAAAATACTTCAAAGAGATAGGTGTTGATATGAAAATTTTGAGTTAGGTGTTGATACGAAAATTTTGAGTTAGGGTTAGCTCGTGTGCAGTATCGTCTAAAGTAAAAGTTGAGTACCACGCATAGTACCCATGTCCAGATCACCTGAAAATAAAAAGGATGGGGCTTTGTCCCCGAAATAGGATCCAACACTCAAATCAGTACTTAGATCAGAAAGTAAAATTCAATAAGAATTCAAAACTTGAATAATTAGAAAAGTAATTATCTGAATCTAACCTGTCACTTTGATGTTTATACCTTACTAAAATACCCCTGGTGAACACGAGCTCGGAGCGACGTGTAATATTTTAAGTGAGTGTATTATTTTGGTATCATCATTTGTCCCTCGATCTCAAGTCAAAATTTTTCAGGTTGAGAGTGCCGAGTACATGAGTGCTGTATTCACACCCCAGCCAAAGTCGTAGTATTGACCGAAGTCAATTTCATGACTTAGAAAATTATTTTTTGGAGAAAAATATTTTTTAATATTTATTTTAGAATTATTCCAAAAAATTTATCTACTAGAGTAGAAAAATAAAAAATAAAAAATTTAATTATATCGAAGTGTACCTGAGTTAAGGATTAAATTGCTGTATAGAATTTTCCTCGGAGGAAAATAACCTTGGAATTTCCTTGTTACTGGTACCCATATTGCTGTAGAGTTGTGCTGTGGAATTCTCTATTGCTGTAGAGTAGTGTTGTGGAATTCCCTATTGCTGTGGACTAGTGCTGTGAAATTCCTTATTGTTGTGGAGTAGTGTTGTGGAACTCCCTATTGCTATGGAGTTTCCTACTGTCTTACTCTTTGTTGCATAGTCTAAGGATTTGCATGAACTACGTAGTTAGGACTTTGGACTGTCCTATTACTACTACAACTCGATGTCCATACTACTATTGTAGTATGCACTGCAAGATAATCCATGCGGCCAAGTAAGTATGCAACCCTTTAGTATACATAAGCCAAGCAACTTCCCCATGACTTCTTATTACAGTGAACTTATTCTTCCTACATTGCATGCATTTTTTTTTTTAACAACAAAATCAACAAAAGCCTAAACTTTTGATAATTTCCATTGCCAAACAAAATCCCACGTAGTAAGGTCCTTAGACCGCAACGTGCCTTTATCCTCATTAATACATAACTGGACTTAAACACACTCGAGGGACTAAGGTTCAAATATAGTCCACGGTCGAATAAATTTTCACTTCAGAAATTTAATCCTTACGCTTAAAGATAACCATAGATAAAAATAAAACCATAAAAACTTTTACAATAACAAACCCCAATTTCACGACATCCAACATAGACCACGATTTTTCTTGTGACCGTGATATACCCTTCTCCTCAATCGACCATAGTTCTTCAACTTCCCGAGTCAACCTTAGCTCCGATAATGATCTAATGATGTTAGGGATGACCATATGAAAATTGATGACGACCAAGACTTTGATAATGATCGAGACGTTAACAACAATCTTGCACCAGAAACCATTGATGCTTTAGATTTTTTTAACTATGACGACGGAACCGGTTGGGATAATGAGAAATGCATATTTGATGCAGAGAGTGTCCCTGAGACAGACGGAACTCAGCAACTTGTGATCAGTAGTGTCTGAGGTCTTCCACCGTATAGACGTAAGGGGTGTGGTTTTCCACCGTATACACCCAAAATGTGTGATTTTCCACTGTATAGACCTAGAGTGAACTTGTTCAGTACCACTATGTCATGTGCAGGCATGCCTCCTTTGCCCCCATACCTTGGCCGAGGTAGGGATCAGTCACATCATAATTCCAACACAATAGTTGAGATAGAAGTAGTGCAGGGTAAGTCAAGTAGGGGTGATGCTTCTCCTCTTTACTAGGAAAAAATTACAAAGGCTTCAAGATGAGCCAAGGACCTTGATGATATCTTTACTCCAAGCTTCTAGTCCTTGCAACTAATAAAAATTTAATTTTGATGGAGGGCTGTCTCTTTTTCTTTGCAAAACTTGTGTAGTTTGGTCTATAGACTTTGAGTTGGGTCTTTTCTTGTCCCAACTCCACATATGTAAAGAATTTTTCATCTTTCTATTATAGTATGCATTTATTTTTACTACTTGTTTGCAGTATATAGAGCTGTATAGTCTTCCTACCCCCCTTAGTCCTTTAGTTTCAGTTGAAGTAACTAAGTGTAATTATTGTTCTTAGCATACTTAGACTTTATTTTTCCTTGTTAATAGTACTTTGGAGCTTTACCTCAGAAGGTTGCACTTATGACACTTGAAAGAGTAAGTCCTTCTCGTTGAAGTAGGTGTGGCATTGGTATTTCACTTTTGGAAGACTTTAGCATTGCTTCCCGAAGAGTAAGGTACAACCTGGGTACTGCACATTGGAAGTCCTTCAAATTGGCCCCGGAGGGATAAGTCATACTCCACAATCCCTCACTGAGAGTAGGTATGATATAGGTACTTCACTTTGAAAATCTATGGAATTGCCCCCGGAGGGGTAAGTCCTACTTCGGAGAGTGTAGGTGTGTCATAGATACTTTACTTTGTAAGTCCTTAGAATTTCCCCCAAATGGGTAATTCCTACTCTAGAGAGTAGGTATGACATAGGTACTTCACTTTGGAAGTCCATAGAATTGCCCCTGGAGGATGAGATATTTGACCCTCGAAAGGATAAGCCTCACTCTTGAGGTGAGATTTAGTTTATAGGAGCCTTCAGTTGAAAAGATTTATACTTGCCCTGGAGAGGTGAGGCAATCCCAGAGGATGAAATATTTGGGCATCAGAAGGGTGAGTCTCATTCTTGGGGTGAGACTTATCTTTTGCTTCTAGAGAGATAATGTGACTCTGGAAGGTGCTTGGGACCTGAAGGACGAGTGCTTTTGAAGAACTTGAGTATGTGGGATCGTTCTTGTACAATTCAACCTCTTTTGTGTTGAATTGCTTTTTGTAAAGAGTCAATTACACCATTCAGATGATAAAAAGACTTAGAAAATTTTCCTTTATTGAAAATAAAAGGTTTGCAAGGTGCACAAGCAGATTTCACCTCAAACTGGGTGTATCTTGGCCTAGGAAAGTACATCTAAAGTTATGCAAGATATTAAGTGTACTTCTCTTTAGGGCTTAGCTGATAACACCTTTCCTAGGTCTTCAACTGGGGACTACCTACTTCCTTCTCAATCTTGGAAAAATTGTTTCAGGTAACCCCTTTCTGATGAGCTCTTCAATCATATTTTTTTAAAGAAAAGCAATCATTGGTATCATATCCATGGTCTTTATGGAAATAACACCACTTATTCTTGTCTCTGTTCTCTAGGTTGCTTCTCATTGGAGTTGGCCATTTCATAAAAGGCTTTTTCTCAACCATAATTAAAATATGAGCTGGGGTTGAATTGAGTTAAGTATAAACTTTAAGAGGGTCGGACTCAATATCAGGACTCCTCCTGTGGGGTACGGTTATAGATAGTCGGTCCCTAACATGGCTCTTTTTCGCGAGTTCTGCTTCACTAATTTCTTCATTGGCCTTTCTCTTCTTCCTTTCTCCCTCATCAGCCTGAGCAAATTTCTCTACTCTAATGAAGAAAGAAGTGAGAGTGGTTGAAGGCTTGAAGTTGAGGTCAAAGTAGAATTTTCCTGGCCTCGCCCCGGTCTAGAAGGCCATGATTTGCATATCCTCTGTAACTCCTTGGATTCTGATAGTTTCCTTTTGAACCTATCCACATAATCCATGAGTGATTCATCTAGCTTCTGCTTAAGAGAAAGTAGATGTTTTCTTGTCTTTGAGATCTTCTTTTGATTCTCAAACTTATTCAAAAATAAGTCTACCAGTTGATCAAAGTTTTTGATATTATCCCTCTTGTATCCTTTGAACCAGTCTTAAGTGGCGCCTTTAAGGGTTCCGGGGAACCCTCAGCAAAAGATGGCATTTGACGCTCCGTGGAGACTTCTAAATCTTGGATTGGTAGGTGTCTGCGTGCTCCCATGGATTAGTACTCTCATCATAGGAGTCAAAGTTTAGAGTTTGCCACCTCCTTGGGAGAGGCTCTTGCATGATATCATTAGTGAAGAAAAGTGAATACACGTATCTGGTACTCCGTCCTTCTTTTTCATCCATTCTATCCACTTCAGTTTCCAGCTTCTCCAATCTTTTTTTCAGGTCCTTTTCCCTTTCAGGGACATGCAGTACGGTATGATCCTTCTCTTGGTATCTTTTTCTTTCATGAGCAACAGATGTAGCTTAACCTAGGATCCTTTCTCTGGTACTACTCGGCCTTGATGAGGCCTTTTTCGTGATTTGTGTCGGGTAGACCAACCAACATGCTCCTGCTGGGCGAACCCGGCTAAAGTGAGCTTATGTGTCCCTTGCTCATATCACCTCCTCTCCCCATTGGGTGCATCTCTCCCCCTTGTTGGCATTAGGTTTGGGGTGGACAATCCGGGGAGTGCCACTTGAATTGTGCAGAGGCAGATGTCTTCATCCAAGGAGAGGTGACGCTGCAGTTGTTGTCTTCATCCTTATCCACAACCTGGGGACCAAAATTCCCTTCGTGTTCCCCCTGCTGATCCATCTCCCAACTGGATCGACCGAGGTGATATTGAGTAGAAATTTCTTTGCCCTTGTCGGTGTTGCTCTTGTGAGTGTTACGCATGCTAGGTGCCATGTCTTAGTAATGACTCTTTGTTCAGGTTTTCCACAGATGGTGCCATTATGTTTATGCTAGAATTTGTCATGCGCTTATGTGAGGTATTGTCTGCTTTGGGCGGAGTCTCACGGTTTTCTTTTAAAAAGGCGCCTCACATGGGAGGGGTGGCCCCCTGCCTTATAAGTTAAACTCATTCTTAGCTATCAATCAATGTACGATCTTTGACCTCTCCACTTTACATCACCACAAGCCTCCTAGCTAAGAAAGAGTCTTGTGTACAGTCTAAGAATCCCATAGACGACGCAAATATTGATATGAAAAATTTGAGTTAGCTAGATTAGCCCATATGAAGTATCGTCCAAATAAAAGTTGGGCACTACGTGTAGTACTACATGTCCGAATCACCTAAAAATAAAAGGGAAGGGCTTTGTTCCCCGAGTAGACTCTAATGCTTACGTTAGTACTTAGACCGGAGAGTAAAATTCAATAAGAATTTAGAATTTGAATAATTAGGAATGTAATTATCTGAATTTAACCAATCATTTTAATATTTATGCGTGAAACTGATGGGTCAAATCAATCTGTGGATCAAATATATAATACTTGACTCATTTGGGCCTATTTGAATTACAAGAGTAAAATTACTAAAATACCCCTATTGAACACGGGTTCGGAGCCACGTGTAATATTTTTAGTGAGTGTATTATTTTGACATCATCAATAGACATATTTATCTCAATGTCAGAACATCATAATCTGTTAAACCTACATGCGTATAATTTTTAAGATTATGGAGAGGTTTGTTAATAATCTGTTAAACCTACATGCGTGTAGTTTTTAAAGAGATTATGGAGAGGTTTGTTAATAAATTTCTTTGATACTCGGAATATGCAAAAGCTACATGCATGTCTATCATAATCTAATATGAAAGGTTTGTTTTTTATTTCTCTTTGTTTCAATTTATGCGTTTCTATAACTCATTCCTAGCATCTTTTGATATAATAGAGATTAGATTACTCTTAATACCAATGTATATTGTGTGGTATTTCGTAGTACAGAGTTTTATACTTTGGAATAGATTTAGATATCTCCATCCTAGAGGGTGCAGTGTGGATATCATCACCTTAATGCATTATTTTTTCGATTCTCAGGTAATATCTTAATTTGTGAGAGCATTTTTGGTTGGAAATTTTTACTACACAATGTTTATACTTATGGAAAGTTCTTGCCTGGAAAATTAAATTTCAACTATGTAGACTTTATAAGGAAGATTTTATTTTCTTTTTATCCTTTTCTTTTACTAGCCTTTCATTTTTCATATGTTTATTTCTTCAATTATGTCAAGGAATATCAGCTATCTTAAGAATATGGTTGTGGATTGCAAAATTTATAGGTAGAAGGAAATTGTTGATCATTCGATACTACGAAAGTATATGCTATCATGATAATCCATCTTCATCTGCATCCCACTTTATATAGTACCGTGATTATCCAATTTTAATTCCATTTTATTATTTTCCTCTTTTCCATATGAATTTTTCTTTAGTTTTTAATTGTTATCTTTATCCTATACAAGCTCTTCTTGAAAGTATGCAATAACATATGAGATGGGAAAATCACTTCATTAATCCTCCAACTATTTCAAACCAAAGTGGTCCCCAATTTTAATTTTAGTCGGATTAGTTTCTAAACTAAATATTTGTATCTAATTTGATTCCTAAATGACAGCCCCGCCCAAAACATTAATTTTTTGAATTTTGACCGGTGTTGACTATGAGCATAACAGTCAAATCATTTGATTCTATGATTTTTATTTTTAAAAATAAACTCATTAGTCCTCCAACTATTTCATCATGTACTAAAATCAAAATGGTCCTCTTACTTTAATTTTAACTAGATTAATACTTGAACTAAATATTTGTATCTAATTTGATCCCTAAATGGTGGCTCCATCCAAAGCATAAATTTTTAAATTTTGACCGGTATTGATTAGGAGCATAATCGACAAATTATTTGGTCTTAGGATTTTTATTTTTAAAAATAATTTTAGACTTTATAATATAAAGTGAAATATATTACATGGATAAATGATGGTCTAGTAGTTACGTGCTTGAAATTTTGTTTTGTTGCTAATGCAGGATCTAAACATACCATCATGCTGTATTTATTTTTTCCCAATAATTTCATTTCATTTAATCTAAAACCCTAAAATTGTCCTTATCTTTCTCTCTAGACCAACACACCACCAATGCCACCACTCCATCCTTCACCAGTGAAGCCTTCCCATTCCCTTCTATCTGACACCACCATCTCCTCTTTCCCTATCTCCCATCTCTCATTTCTCTCTGTTCTCATCCTACAGATATGAGGATGCCGCAACCATCACTATTTTCTACCCCTCTTGATCCCTTCCCTTCTTCCATTACCACTACTCTCTTCTTCTTCCACGTCATCATTTCTCCTTTCTCGTTACCCTTACCATTCGTCGCAACTATCACCACTTTATCTTTCTCTTGTTCTATCTCCTCCGCTTCCAGTAGTCGGACTTCTCTCTACAACCTCTATTTATTCATTCTAAAACATAAATATATTAATGATTTCTTTGAAATCTGATATGTAACCAATAACTTCCTCACAAAATGCTACTCGATTTCCTCCTCCTTTTTCTCATCGTTCCCCTCCTAGTTTCGACAGTGCGAGCTCAACAACATTGATGTAATTATCTTTCAAAGGAAACTTCATAGATCGATTTTGGAATTGGAGATGAAATTGAAGTTATCTATGATTTGTAAAAGCTAGCATATCAGTATCATCAAATTTCTCTGAGTTTCCGTTTCTAACGATCATAGAACTAGATGATTTAACGATTGTGTCTCTAGTCAACACCAGTTAAAATTAAAAAAAATTATATTTTGGGTAGAGCCACTATTTAGAGATTAAATTGGATACAAATATTTAGTTCAAGGACTAATCTGATTAAAATTAAAGTTGGGGAACCTTTTTAGTTTTAATGATATAGTTAGAGGACTACCGAGGTTATTTTTAAAAAATAAAAATCATAGAACCTGATGATTTGATGATTATGCCCCAAGTCAACATGGGTCAAAATTTTAAAAAAAATTATGTTTTGGGTGGAGCCACCATTTAAGAATCAAATTGGATACAAATGTTTAGTTCAAATACAAATCTGACTACAATTATAGTTGGGCGACCAATATAATTTTAGTGAAATAGTTGGAGAACTAATGATGTAATTTAGTTGGAGAACTAATGATGTAATTTTCCCCATATGAGATTTATTTGCTAAAATAATATAGTCTCAGACAAAGTACGGATAAAAGTCAACTTAATAAACAGTTGATATCATTATTGAAGTATGTACCATTGATGCATAAGCTTGCTTTTTGCATCCCTTCCTCTTCTAGAATTCCAGAAACGAGTATGCTCATTACCTTATAATATTATATTATTACTCAATTAATGATTACCATTTATGTAAATCATGTTTGATTATTTAAGTGGATTTAACTTGCTTATGCACGTCATTTATTTGCATATTAAAATGAAATATTTTAGAATATTCCAAAATTAATCTAATTGTGATAAATCCATTCATGCACATATCATTGTATGAATAATTTTTATATTACAATTAATTAAAAATATAACTATCCTATGCAACGAAAGGGTATAAAACTAGTTGCTAAGATATCTTGGAAATAGTTTTGGTTTATATAACTAATCATTATATAGATTATATTCCACAAACAAAAGCACCCTTATTTGTAGTTTTCATTTAATTAATTGATTAATTTAACAAATAGTATACATGCTAGATTGTGCATAATGTGTGAACATGGAGAAAGTGATTATAGGATCATGTGGGCCCCATAAACTTATGGGATCACTATGCGACCCAACAAGTTCTCTTTCTAGGTATACACGCATGAATTTTTATGCATACTGATACAAGTATTTTTATGATTATTACATATATTTACATGCATACATTCACCACAAACCATTAAAAAGATATTAGAATACAATACATTTGTATACTATTCAATCATTGAAACAAATTCAACCATGAAAAGAAAAAGAACAACTAGTTTTTATTTTAGACTTCTGAAAGCAAAAAAGAATTACCTGAAATCACGATTAAAATGCAATTCTAACTATTATATATGTGTGTGTAAAATAAGAAATAAAATAAAAAGAGTAGATAGAATAGATCTGTCGTTGATGGAGCAAGAGGCTTAAAAACAACATAAAATTTCAATTGCTATGCCATGCATGAGTCATCTCAAAATAATTCATCTCATCTCCCCATGAGACAAATTTATAACTAAATAAAGATTATGTCTTTAAAATAACTAATCCTATGTGAAACTAATAAAGATTTATCTTTATGTCTTTAAAATAACTAATCCTATGTGAAACTAATAAAGATTATGTCTTTAAAATAACTAATCCTATGTGAAACTAAGTAATCAATATAGATGAGATGGAACTAAACAATCTAATCCTCTATCTCATGAGCCTAATGAACCCATAATTGGGTTCATGTTTATGAGGAGCTAACATCTGAGAAGTTATGTTTCCTACGTTATTTTTCCTCAAGGGTAAAAATGTCTTTTAGAGAACATTAAAAATGATATGATAATCATGATATATCAGGGTGCTTGGTTGGTGAATTTTGAGGTTTGGAATAAGTATCATTTCAATACATATTTTCACTACTATTGGAATGAAGGTTTGGAAATCATTTATAGAAATGTAGGGATAGATGATTCCACACAAAATTAGGGGGTTTTGCCAATTTCCTAACCTTATTCCTAAATTTTTTATAAAAAATAAAAAAATAAAATTCTTTCTCATCTATCTCTCTCCCACCCTACACCTTCTTGCCTCAACAGATTTCTCCTAATACCCGATGCCATCTTCAACTCAACCCTCTATACCACCACGACACTACCTACCTCTTCCTCTTCCTAACTCCATTGTCCCACCTCCCTCAATCCCCCACTCTTGCTAGTGGCTGCAAATTTCCATTCTTGAAGCATGAGAGACTTAAACAATTTTTTCCCAATCTCTCCCTACATTTGCTGCCCGTTTCCCATCTCATCCCCCTATACCACTACCTACCTCCTCTGATTATACCTTAGTTGCCCCTCCCACCTCAACCCCTACCCCTTCTACAAATTTTTATTCTTGAAGCAAACCAATTGCAGAACACTCTTATAATCATCCATTGGGATTATCCTCATATTATGTTACTATTGGTGGCTGATTTATTAGGATGATTTTTACAATTCATGATTGGATTAAGGGGGTAAATTGTTTGGGGAAAGGTGGCAAATTACGATGTAGTGTTAGATTGTTGAGGGAAGATGATTTTTTGTTAAAGAAAAAAAAGAAGATGATTAAACATTTTTATTTTCATTCCTAAGCATATTTACCACTCACTAAAATTGTTAAGATTGAAAAATTGAGTGGCATATTGATCCAATTGAAATTTGGAAGAATAAAAGGCTTATAGGCCGTTCGAGTAAGGTTGAAGAAAGTACAATTATTAAATTCAATTTTGCCTAGCAATTTAATTAGTCAACTCAGTGAATCGATCACTTAACTTAGTCGGATTTGCAGTTTAACTGAATAAGACAATCACTCATTGACTTTTCAACGCTCCAATGATTGGACCAGAATCATCGTAAAAATTCAGCTAGTTTAACCATAATTTGAGTGAGTTGCCTAAATGCTTGATGAATTTTTTTTTTTTTTTGTCAAGTCTCAAACACAGGACGTCAACATCAAAGGTGCAAGCTTACAAACAGGACCTCAACGTCAAAGCTGCAAGCTCACAACCTCACATCATTGAACCCCCACGACCTATTGTTGTGATCAAGCACACTTTTTTTATTTTAAGGTGTGATGTTCGTTTGGATTGAAAATATTTTTTTGAGAAAATATGAAAAAGTTTATTTTTCATACAGTTTTTCGGTGTTCGGTTGACAAAATGAAAATATTTTAAAATAAAATTTTAACGGTTTTATCTTTAATTTTATGAATACAAGTTAAAAAAAACTTATAACAATAGTAATAAATATCTTACAAGTAATTGTGATTAATAAAAAATTAATTTTATTCAAAATTAAATGATAGTACAATATAGTAGTAAAATATGTATAATGATAATTAATTAGTGTGTGACCCATAATTGAGAGAAAAACGAATGAAAAAGATTTAAAAACGAAAATAACTTTAGCAAACGAAATTCTAAAAGTAAATATTTGAGGATTAATGTCACTCTTGAATTATTCAAAAAATAACTTACACTAAAAAATTCTGTAAATTATTTTCAGTAAGAAGAAGAAAAATTAAAAAATATTTTTTGGTGTTTGACACCAAAAAATTTTATGAAAAATATTTTCTTAAAAACCAACTTATACATCCTAAGTCTCTAACTTTCATGTTTAGATCCTCGGTCCTCAAAACATTAGTCGCATTTCTGTCGCATCAATCACAAGTTGCCGCGTGTCTTCCATTAAAACCCCCCTCCTACGAGACTTTTTATTTTGGCTAGGCTGGTTTGGATACTTTCTTTTGGAAAATAATTACATAGATCCGATTTTTTATCCCACTTGTAGATCTTATGGTCAAAATTAAATCTAATAAAATTTTACTTACATCAACTTATGTCATAGATTATATAACATTTAATCCACATCACAAGATTTACAGGTGAGATCAAAAATCAAATCAATCTAAGCCTTTCTCCTCTCTTTTTATTCATTGACCACACCTCTTTTTGTTAAATTTTTCCTTCTTTTCTTTCTTTTACCCATTAATCTACTATCAACGTATTTCCTCCTTGTTATTCCTCCCTGAAAGTCATTCATACTTCTTCTCGAGTTCTGTTATAAAGAAATAATATGGTGGGGTAAAGTATTCTTAAAATCTACATCATTTTTTTTTTAATTGGATTATTAACCTTTTTCTCTACCCACAACCAATCATCATCATCGAAGCTTCAGATTCTCAACACTGAGCTTATAAGTTGACTTGTGTTCACAACAAATCTTCTCTGCCACTTGATACCTACTCCTTTTAGATTTGTTTTTCATTTTGATTTTTGTTGTAGGTATAGATAATTATGGTTTTGGACCTATATATACGAGTGATGGAAGGTTTTTAATATTTAAATTATACTATGGTTATGTGTGAACAAAGATAGAGAGGTGTATGCTAAACTAAAGATGAAAAGATAATACTTAGGGTGAGTTTGAGAGTTGAGATTTGGTGAGAAAACAAAGTGAAAAGAAGGGAAAGTGGAGTATTTTATTTTGTTTGGGAGTTTTGAGTGAAAGGAATAGAAAAGATTTGAGAGGAAATTGGAGGATAAAAAAGTTTAAAAAAATTTCTCTCCAAACATGGAAAGAGATGGAAGGAATGTGAAATATAATTTCCTTATTCTATAAAACTTCTTATAATATCATTTTTACCCACTAAATACATTTAAAAATATTTAAGTACAAGGATAAACTTGTAAAGTCACATATTACTAACATTTTCATTCCAAAACTCTCAAACAACTTGGAAAGATATCTCTTGTTTTCTTTCCTAACTTATACTTTCTCTTTTTCTCCTTTCTCTCCAAAACTATCAAACTCACCCTTAGTGTGCAGTGAGGGTGGTTGAGTTTTAGTGAAAGCCACATGGCAGTTTGTGATTGATGGGATCAAAATGCAACTGATACCTTGGGGATTGAGGATTTTGTAGCCCTAAATTTTTTTTTTCATCTTTTACTTAAATATGATAACTAATATGGTTACATTTCTGTATTTTTCCTTTTCAAAATAGATTATAAATATCTTGAAACAACTTTATTTAAAGACATAACTTAGCAAAATAATAAAATATTATGTCTTCTACAAGAATAAAGTACTTCCCATAATATTGTATCGTTAAAATTTTATAACTGAAATATATTATAAATAGCTTAAAAAACATGCATTATGACAAAGTAGCCTCTAAGAAATAAAGAACATATAATTTTCAATATATTTGTTTGTTTATATATTGTATACTAGTTATTTTCAAAAGTACACATTTTAAGAATTAAAGTTACTCTTTCAAGATATAGATTTTTTAGAGAAAATAAAATTCATTTATAATTAATCTAAATGTTGATAATACATGTTTGGAAAAATTACCAAAATAGTCCTTAAACTTATTTAGTAAAACTCTACTAGTCCCTCAACTTTATTTTTTGCTAATACAATTTTCCAACTATTTATTTATGACCAATTTGGTCCTTAAGTGGTTAAGCTACCCAAAAGGGACATGTTGATGTTAGAATTTGTCGTGCGCTCATATGAGGTATCATCTGCTTTGGTCGAAACCTCACGGCTTTGCCCTTGAAAAGACCCCTCACGTGGGAGGGATGTCCCGGCCCCTCCTTATAAGTTAGACTCTTGAATCTTAGTTATCAACCAATGTGGGATCTTTAGTTCATTCATCTTATATCACCACAATCTCCCCAACTAAGGAAGAGTCTTGTGTACGGTCCGAGAGTACTGTAGACGATACCATTATGTTGATGCAGAATTTGTCGTACACTTATGTGAGGTATTGTCCGCTTTGGCTGGAGCCTCACGATTTTTCCCTTGAAAAAGTGTCTCACATGGGAAGGATGGCCCTCTACCTTATAAGTTAGACTCTTTCTTAACTATCAACCAATGTGAGATCTTTGACCCTTCCACCTTATATCACAAGCCATCCAGCTAAGGAAAGTCTTGTGTACGGTCCGAGATTCTCACAAACGGCACCATTATCTTGATATTAAAATTTGTTGTGTGCTCATGTGAAATATTGTCTATTTTGGCCAGAACCTCACGGTTTTGCCCTGACAAGGCATCTCACATAGGAGTGACGGCTTCTTCCTTATAAGTTAGATTCTTTCTTGACTATCAACCAACGTGGGTTCTTTTTTCCCCTCTACCTTACATAACCACGGGGTCCTGGGTTCGTGTCCCACAGATGGCGCCAAATATTAATAAAAAATCTGAGCTAAAGTTAGCTTGTGTGCAGTATCGCAAAGTAAAATGTTGAGCACCAGGCGTAATACCAACGTTCGGATCACCTAAAAATAAAAAGGGCAGGACTTTGTCTCCTTGGGGTAGGTTCTGACGTTCAAGTCAATATTTTGACAAGAATGTAAATCTCAGAGAGAAAAAAAGAGATTTAATAATTATGAAAGTAATTAATTGAATCTGAATTGCTATTTTGATATTTAACTTGAAATCGATGGATCGGATTAATCTGTGAGTCAAATATGTAATACTTGATCTATTTAAGCATATTTGAACTATGGGGATAAAATTACTAAAATACCCCTAATAGACTCAAATCCGGAGTTCCATGTAATATTATCATTGGGTGTATTATTTTGGTATCATCAAAAAATTTTCTCAATTTTTGACTGATCTGACCGATGATATAAATCCCTATGAAAACACACTAAAGCTCTTTACTATTTCTTATTTTCTTTTTTGTTTTTATTTTTTAATGTTTACCACTGCTATGAACCAACCAAGACTCTAACAATAGATAAACCCAAACCACTTCAACCACCCAACAACCAAGCCTCTCCACCCTTCAATTCATCAAAGAATCCCCCTCCCTACTCTTAAAATCCTCTCCGTTACACACGACCTTGCTTTTTACCTCTCTCTCAATAGTGTTACCCGCCATCCCTCATTGCCTGTCAATCCACGGTACAACCATTTTCATTTTCCCAAACCTTTAATTGACTGTCTAATTCAAGAGCAGTACTACAATGCTCAAATTAGAGCTTTATTATGCTTTGCCGCTACACTGAGACGACACCAGAGACTAATGCATTCGAATTCAAGAACCTATTATTGGATCTCTTGAAATTGGTTAAAAATGATTTCTTTGTAAGGAAAAACATGGTTGTTGATAGGAACTGAATTTAAGTTTGAAAATGGATAATAGGTGAATTTGTTGATGTCTAAAATGTTAGAGGTTGGGTCAAATGTGAATGAGAAAACGAGATTGTTTTTATTTTTACCGCCAACTTTGATAATTTGCTTGAATGAAAAACTTTGGATGCCAACAAATTTCTATCTGTTCTTTGATTATTAAATGTGCTGATCTAGTGTAAAAGATTAGTAATGGAAATTTTACACTGCCAAAGGCATCCAATTTCTCAATACACTTTCAAGCATTTTATGATTTAACAAGTATATTTGGTAGTGTGCTCCTTGGATGCGGTGAGTTAACCTATTTGCATGGTGATGAAATCCAATCGTGTGTGCTTGTGTTGTGCGTTTTAGAGTGGTGGAGAACCAGTGAGAGAGGAAGGGAAAGAGAGAGACGAGTGCAAAGGGAAAGATTGAGTAGGGGATGGTGTAAAACCTTGGGCCTGTGTTGATTTCATAACTTTTGAATAAAAATAATGAGTTTAAAATATTTAAATTAAATTATTAGTAGTGAATGAAAAATATTATAAATAATATAATATTTTCTCTCACTTTTGATGTGGGACAAGGCATCACATTCATCTCTCTTTTATATTTTGCGTCCTCATAAAACTCAAGTTGAGACTCAATAATATGTGTCACATATACTGTATAGCACAACCCAATGCCACTAGTTTAGTCTCATCCCGTGTAGAGACTACACGATTTTCACTCTGATACCAACTGTAACACTCTGGGTCTGGGCTAGCCAAACAACTTTTGTGTGGAAACAACGGGATCAAAATAGTTAAACCAAATTATTAATCGTTCATAACCCAAAGTGTTAAAAATAATAAAATATTTTCTCCTACTTTTAATGTGCTACAGGACATCACAGATGGAATACTAGTCAGAAGCAAGTCTTGGCGAACTTAGAGGTTGATGACCCTTGTCGGAGTTGAAAAGCTCGTTTTGCAAGGGAATTGCTGAGACGACAAAAAGAAAATAAATTAACAAAATATTTGTGCCCAAATCTTCCCCTTGTCTAAGATTAGACAGGCCAAAAGTTGAGAAAATTTTATTTTTGGGTGACTCAGTCGCTTAAAGGATCAAATTAGTTATAAATAAATAGTTGGAAGATTATATTAACTAAAATTTAAGTTGAGGGACTATTAAAGTTTTAATAAAAAAAATTATGAACTATTTTGGTGATTTTCTCTGCATGTTTTATTATTATTTTCATCAAATATCTTGTATATAATAATTTCAAAGTGTTATATAAGATAAAATAGTAGTATTATTTTAGTAACTCATTCATTGAACTAGTAGACCCCGATTGAACTAGTAATCGATTGATCTACCTTTTTCACCAAATTTTTTTATTGAACCGAATTTAATAACTATAGAAGAGGAAATTCTAGAATTAACCCAAAAGTAAAAAGCTTTCTTGCCCGTTATGCAAGAATTCCAAGGAAAAAAGGAAAAGATTTAGGTAGATCCGATTTTTAGTCTCACTTGTAGAATTTGTGGTGTGGATTAAATGTTATGAAATCTTAATTAATATGACATAAGTTGATGTATGTAAAATTTTATAAGATTTAATTTTGACCACACGATCTATAAGTGGGGGCCAAAAATCGGGTTCATGTAAGTTTTTTCCGGGAAAAAAAATCTTATCTCCAACATTCGCTGTATATTCCATCTCAAGTTTATGTTTGATATCATAACTGATGAGGTGGATTTATTTCAACCAATCAGTAGTTGCCACATACATGAATATACCTCAAAGCTTTGCCACTTCAAAATTTTCTTGTGAAGTTTCACGAGTGTTCTGGAAGGTCTTTCACTTGATGCCCAGCTACAGAAACAACAATGTGGAACCAACTTATTCATGACTTATGTAATAAGTTAACATCATCAGATCGTGCGCAAAAAAAAAACTAAAATCTAGGGGAAAAAACTCTATTAGTCCTTCACATTTCGTATTTATATTTTTTTAATCTTTCACATTTAAAATGATACATTTTAGACATTCACAAATTTAAAACGCATCATTTTGGTCGCTTGACACAATTATCAACATATTTTCGCTTGAAATACCCACATGTGTATCGAATGTTACATTTTTCATGAAAAAATTTGCACCACACAAATTTTAAATATTAAACGACACTACCTAAAACCTCCATCACCACCACTCCAAAATTTTCACCTACCATCACCACCCCTATTTTCCTTCCTCGCGGCTTTTCCTTTGTTAATTCTACACCAACAGCTCCAATGTTTTTTTTTTTTTTGGGCAATTTATTGTTTAAGGTTATGTACTGTCAATTTTACAGTTAAATATGTTACATTTTATACGCAAGTGAGTATTTCAGATTAAAATATACCCTAATTGTGTTGAGGGACCAAAATGTGCGTTTTGAATTTGTGAGGGATTAAAACGAACCATTTTGAATGTGAGGGACTAAAAAAGTACAAATTGTGTTGAGGGACCAAAATGTGCGTTTTGAATTTGTGAGGGATTAAAATGAACCATTTTGAATGTGAGGGACTAAAAAAGTACAAATATGAAATGTGAGGGACTATTAAAATCATTTTCCCAAAAATCTATTAAATGTTCTTTTAATTTAGTTCACCATTTATTTATAATAAAATACAAAATTGCTTTGTTGAAGTTAAATTTTGCTATTTATTTTTTTGTGAAAAATTTTTGCTACTTATTCTGTATTGCAAAGTGAGGATCGTTGGATGATTATAAAGTAATAGGGCCCTCATACTTTTTTGTCATATTAACGGCTGTCATACCCACTTCACATTACAGAGTGAGTAGGTAACACTTTCTCCATACATGTCTAGAGATATTTGAAAAACACTGTAGTATGGTAGTCAATAAGCGTGTTAAATAAAATCTCCTCTAGTTGTATTTTTGTTGGGTTTATGGGTAGATTTAAGTTATCCCACATTGGTTTGAGAGAGGAATAAAGAACACTTAATATATAAGTTGGGCTCAAGACCTTCTGGCTTAAACTTTTAAGTCAAGGTTGGGTTTTAACTTATGTATTAGGTTTCTGTTAGTGGACTACCTCACGATTTTTTCTCCTCAACAGTGGTATTAGTGCTTCTGATTGTAGTCTGGGTTATTCGTTTGCAAGTGACTGGTGTCTTCTCAGTGTTGGACTGTGATGTTCTCTTCTTAGTGTTGGATCATGGGCCAAGGATTTGGCCACTTTACCATGGCCAAGGTTCTAAATTAATGCTCAGTGGAGTTTAAGAAGAGTGGGTTCACGGTTGATTGATGAAGAATTTGGAGTTGTATGGAGTATTAAAAGTGAGTTTGATGAGAAACTTAGTTTCAATATGGAAGTATGCCTATAAAAGGGGATATTTAAGTTGTTCCATACTAGTTTGAAAGATGAATAAAGAGCGCTTAATATATAAGTTGGGTGCAAAACTTACTGGTTTAAACTTTTAGATCAAGATTGGATTTCAACTTATATATTGAGCCTTTGTTAGTGGCCTCTCTCATGATTTTTTCTCTGCAACAATTTTTTATGAAGGATCAAGTTACCCTATTAGTAAAAAAATGTCATTAATTAATAATATATCTTAAAAAAAAGAGTCATTTTTTTAAAGTGTCATTAATATATAGCTAAATAACTGTTTATACCATGCATGGAATTTTGAAAATTTAACTAGTAGATTAGTTAGTCTTCGTACCGATCTTGTAAATTGAAGTTTAATCAAACCAAGGAACGAAGTTAATCCTCTCAAAAAAAAAAAAAAAAGGTAAGAAGTTAAGTCATTTTAGAAAAAAACATACACCCATATAAAACTATAGGGTTAGTTACATTTATCACCCTTGAGTTTTGTTTATATTACCAATCGATTTTTGTGTTTTGACGAAATTACAAATTTTTCTCTTTCACTAACTTCTACTAATAGAATGTTGTTCGGGTAAATACTAATTAGGTTATTCAATTCACAAATAAGTAATAATTAAGCCTGAATAACCTTAATCAACACTTACACACACTCACAAGATTACAAGATATGTTTGTAGATGGGGTGAGTGAGGATCGTTCCCACAAAGACTATTGGTCAAGTATGTGTTGGGTTTACGAATCTTTCACTAGTTAGACAAATCAATTGCAAGATTTTGTTCTACCTAACTAAAAATTAATTTTAACTACCAAGAAATTAAGAACGATTACAAAAACTAATTAAAACTAGATAAAGCAATAAAGTAAAACTAGAGAAAGCAATAAAATTTACCGAAAGTAAAATTAAATTAATAAACAAGAAAGTAAACACAATAAATTAAAAACTATGGAATTGAAATTAGAACTAAAATTAAACTAAATTTAAGTGAAGAAACCAAACTCAATAGCGTAGTTGAAACAAGAGTAGTTGAAGTTTGAAATCTTGAAAAGAAAAAAAAAAAAAAAAACCTAATCTAATGATTTTTCTAATCTCATGTCTAATGTAACTAACTACTGTTATGTACATTCAACTCCTCATACAATAGGGCATTTATAGGGGTTATATTAGGGTTTTGCCCCCTTAAATGATAGAAATGCAATAAAATTCGTAAAGGAATTCAACCGGGTAGAGAAATGAGATGAGTTAGGAGACCCGGTATAAGAAAAACAAGTAATTTCCGTAACCACCCGCACGTCGTGCTCACATGTGCAAAAATTCCTCATGCATGTACGTGTAAAGGAACTCCAGGAATTTTGCTCACTGGAAATTGCACCCATATGCACAATTTCATTCATGCACTTGTGCAAATTCCAGTATGCCTGTATCAATTTCCAGCTAGATTTAGACCTCAATGCTGATGGAATTTGGAAAAAAAACTCAAAACATGAAAGTTGTAGCTCTCTCTCTCTCTTGGCTTTCCAAAGCATCTTGAATCGCCTCAATCGGAGCTCGGACAAGAAAGTTATGATAAAAATGCCAAACAGTGTCCAATTCACTCCCCGCCAGTGCATGTTTTTCATCATTTTGATTTTTTTCCAAATTTTTGAACTTTTTGCCTCCTTTTTCATTCCAAACCTACACAAACTAAAAATAAAACAATTAAACTCATAATTCACTCAAATATTACTCGAATCACATGAAAACTAAGGTAAATGATACATGAATAAGTTCTATACTACATTTATGAGCTTACCAAATACTCCACACTTAACTTTTGATTATTCTCGAGAAAAAAATAGAATTAAAATAGATAAGCTCATCACAACAGCATCCAACACATCTCAACAATTGTCCACATGAATAATAAAAAACCACACCATCATTAGAAGAAATCTAAGAATTCAAGAGTTCAAATGCTAATAAAACCCTACACATGAAATCTGGTGTGTGTGAATATAATCATTCAATAAAAACTCAACTTTTAAGACACCCGGATCAAATCATTCAAACTTTTAAAATTTTTCTGAACATCCCATAATTTAATTTTCTTACACATCTCCACTAATATAGACAACAAAGTCAATTTAAATTAGATAGGACTTTTAGCTTGTAATTTTAGGCTAGGGTATTGGCTAATCAAAGAAAGGATAAGGATTTCACAAAACAAAAGAAAGAGCTTTGAATCAATGCTGGCCACACATTAAAATTAAACTTTTCGTCCAACACATTAAATATGACACAATCCATCACTGAAATAACCCCACACTTAATCAACAAACACCCATAAAAATTTCACACCACAAACAAAAAGTCTTCATTTTCCAATTTCAACCTATCAAGCCAACTTTTTTTTTCAGACATTTATTTATTATTTTTTTATATCCGCTCTCAATACGGGTGTCAGAGATAGGCACTACCCGTAGTCACACCAATACAGGTACCAATGATGGACACTACCTGCAAATACAGGTACCAGTGATAGGCACTACCTACACTTTTCAAAAATTATCTCCTTCCTCCCAATACCCCTTGCCCGATAAATGTACGCTACTCACACATAAAATTAACCACCTTTATTTAACTACCTTTCACCCTCTTATCTGCTTTGTAATTAATGTGTGCATTAAAGCTCTTAAGGGGCAATTTGGGATAGAAAAATCAAAGAATTTATTTGGCTTATAAGGGTAGGTAAAATGAGTTTTTATGAAAGAATGTGAATAGTGTTTCTCTCTATTCATCACACATTAATGGCTCAAATAGGGTATTTGGGATAAAATTTTCAATAAAGCTGGCTTGAAAGGCTCAAACGTCTAAGGAAATGTTCTGCATTCATCTTTAAACAAAATCAAATTGCCTAAGAAATTCGCTTCGAAAATGTAATAAAACAAGTTCTAGGAGCCAATATAAATGAGTTTACGCAATTATCTCTAAGTGTCAAAAATAAAATAAAAAATTATGGCTACTAGTGCTAAAAAAATTTCAAAAATTATGCAAGGAAATTATTAACATCGATTACCCACTAATGACTATTTAGCTAAAAAATTATCAAGTAGAAAATCGATGAGACATGCTACGCAATTGCAAAATTTTCAAAAATTTCAAGGATTTTCATCTAATTCGCCCAACAATTTTCAAAAATTTTAAAAGCTCTCAGATCAAAAGAAAAGTTAAAACATTAAAGCAAAAATTGAGCAAACTACACCAAGCAAATATAAATTAAGATAACTGCCTACCTCACACTTAGAAATCGACCATTGTCCCTAATGTTAAAGAAAATAAAAGCATAAAAGGGAAAAGGAAAAACTTCTTTGGCAATGTAGAACGTTTGGCGCAATATATCCTGGCATAAAAATCCATGAGGCGAGTTGAAACACGTCATTAACCACTAAGACAAAAACAAAATGTTAAATCCATTAAGACATTATGAAAAATAAGAAAATCGAGGAACAAAATTCCACGATATTCAGAAAAAACTTAATCCTTTATGGGTATACACAACTAACAACATAAACAAGCTAAAAATAAAATAATAAAAAGTATGATATTGTCCTAAAATAAGCTAAAAGGCAAGAAAAATAGAAAGCATTAAGTCCTTCTTCAAAAATAATCAAATCCCAAGAGTGAATTGACGCGAGAATAGAAAAATCAAGACTCGTCATCAGAGGGTGCTAACTCCTGTGGAAATGGAGGAAAAGGTGGGAAGGTTGAGGAATCCTCCCCATGCTCCTAGGCTAACTGTCGAGCCTTCATTGTCTGCCGCCACACATGCTGATAATGAACAAATGTATTAAAGTGGCATTGCATGCATTGTTGTTCCTCCAAAATCTGCTCAAGCATCTCCTCCTGACTCAGTCTCGGAAATGGTTCACTATTCGATGCCAAAGCCTGAGAACTAGTCCTTCGAACTAGGGCCCTCGCACCACATCTAATGATATAACCTTACTAGGCTTCAACTTTTCTTCGGCCGGGTCAATCACAACAATGTCATTAAGACATAACAAAGTAACCAAATAGGGGAACCACAAGTTAGATTACTTGATTACTGTGTTATAACGGATCTGCTAGCTAATCAAATAGCCCACATTTATCAGCCGACTAGAAGCAATAGCATACAAAAGCTTGGCTTGCTCCAAAGTTATATGAGTAAGATGACTTACCAGAAGAGGCGAGGACATATGAATTTGAACCAAACAAACCAAACCAGCTGAAGCTTATTAGCATCGAAATGATGCACAACACCCCGAACACCCCCATGTCCATTTGCTACTTCACTTGTCATATAAGGCTCGTGATGTCGTTGAGCCCTATGTTAGTGTCACAAATAGTCGGTCATCCATCATTGCGAACTCGATTATCTTGCAAAAACCAATTAATCGAGTTCCCAGAAATATCCACGGATTTTCCCTTAACATACACACGAGTACTCTCATCAGTAATTAATTTGATACAGAACTCACGTATATAAATAAAAGAAATCTTCTTACTTATTTTATTTTCAATATGTTTAAATCATGCAAAAAAAAATTAAAGAAAAAGTATTTTAAAAATTTGCTCTATTGGTATTTAGTTTTAAAAATGAAGAAAAATAATATATAATTTTATTAAGAAAAATGTGATAAAAAATTTTATTATTCTTACAAAATAAAAATATATTATATGAAACCATTAAAAATGAAATAAAAAAGAAATGTAATTTGTCTAGAAATGTTTGGATGGTAATAATGTCAACGTAAATGTCCACATCATCTTTTTGTAATTATATATATGATGTGGAATCTTTCAGATGGGGTAAAATGTACATTTTTAGGGTTCAAGGGGCGAATTGCAACTGAGATACAGGTTTAAAGGGGTAAAGTGTAATTAACCCAAATAAAAATACCACCACCCCATACTTATTCAATTAGATACACTCAAACTAAAATTCAAACTTAGTATTCACAAGAGAAATCAAACATGGTAATGCTAATACTAAGTTATGCATACATACTCAAGACACTCCTAGACCCTTTTTAATCACGAAAATTGAATAGGGAGCAATCATATGTTATGAGTGAAGTCCGAGGAATTGAATCCATTCAAAAATGCATAGTGTTTTAAAAGTTTTCATCATTGAGACATTTCATCAAACATTTGGAATGCATAAACAAGTAATGGATTTTTCTATATGTAAAGATCTTACAATTACTTCCCAATTCAAATAACCAAGCAAAAATCAAATACATCAACAACTAATTATGCAATTCATCAAAAATAAACAAAATCAAAGTATTAATTTTTAAGGGAAATCAAAACTTTCCTTCCATGTAATTACCAACCCAAAAAAGGAAAAATTTAAGGAAATGAATAAAATTCATACCTTAAAAATGTTTATGCTAGCAAGAAAGAAGAAAATTTGATGAATTCAAAAGATAAAGGGGTGAATTGAGGGCAAAAGGATGGTGGATGGGTGAGAGGGTTTTGAGAGGAAAAGAAGAAGTTTGGAAGAGAATGTGTCGTTTGAATGTTAGGCAACCCATATTTGGCTTTTATTTCGTCTTGTGCACATGTGCAAGGTACTTCCCGCGCAAGTGCGCAAAAAGCCGAGAGGTTAATTCCAGGTTTACGTCTTGGCACGTGCACAAGAAATACCTTGCGCATGTCCACGAGTCGAAAAATTGAAGCTTTGCTTCTGGAATTTGTGCACATGCGCATTAATTGGTGTGCATGTGCGTAAGCTAAACCCTTTAGACATGTAATTTTTGTTCCTAATGACTCAAACCAACCACAAAATCAAAAAATCACATTTTATTGTCCATTTAAATAGCAATTTAAGATGATATGCACAAAAATAATACGGGATCAAAATAAAATAAAAAACAAACACAAAAATAAAATTATAAAAAGACATGGGTTGCCTCCCATGCAGTGCCCTTGTTTATAGTTTTAGGCTCGACTTCAGCACTTGAGATCATTTTAAGCACTTAAGGATGGTCAGCCATCCTTTTCATTTTGGCTTCTACAAGAAAAGTATAAAACTATTTTTCTCTACTATTGAAGCTTAATTCCCGATTCGAACTTGAACTTGCCCTTGTTTCCATGTATTTGCCAGCAATAGTGCACAAATTATCGCCTTAAATTGTTCTTTGAACTACTTTTTCTTCTTCTTGCTCATGGTCCTATTGCTCAAACCCTCACCTTTCTGCTCTTGTGAAACCATTCCATGAGTTTTTCTCATCTCACTTTCCTCATACGGTGGTTTGTTCTCCAAATCAATTTCGGAGTCTTCATTTGTTTCAACAACCTTTTTGACTGCATTTACCCTGACCCATCTTGGGTACCTCATCTTCAAGCCTATCAAAAAGTGAACCCAGGGAATAATTAGCACGTTTTTCTACAAATATTGAGACATTATTTTCATAATTAAAAACATCAATTTTCACAGATTTATTATCAACTCGCAAAATTAGCTTTCCTTTATTAAAATTAATTAAAGTATGTGCGGTTGATAAAAATGGCCTCCCTAGAATCAGTAGAATTTCATTATCACCCGCCGATGTCTTATACCAAAAAATTAACAGGAAACACCAACTTTTTCACTTGAACAGGCACATTCTCAACAGGCTATATGGTTTTATCTCAGACACATTTGCAGTGTAATGTTAGTTGGTTTTGCATTTGGTAATTCCTAACTTATCATAGATGGTCTTCAGTATAATATTGATGCTCGCCCCCAAATCTCAAAGTGATCGATGCAATGTGTGTTCTCCTATGTTTACCGGTATAGAGAAACTACCGAGATCCTTGAGCTTAGGGGGTAATCTCCATTTGCGAACAATAGCACTGCACTTGGTATTGAGGCAAACTGTCTCATAATCATCCCACCACCGCTTTTGAGCCAAGAGATCCTTCATGAACCGAGCATAATTAGACATCTTATTGAGAACGTCAACTAAAGGAATGTTTACAGTGAGCTTTTTGAGCATATCGAGGAATTTATGGAATTGTTTCTCTTTTTCCTCCTTCCTTGGATCAACGAGTTGTTGAGAAAATAGCATTTTCACAGTAGGATCCAATTTCACAGGTTCTTCTATTTGTTGTCCCTTTGACTCCTTCATTACATTCCTTTTTGGTATCTTCTTGTCCTCACCTTTAGTTTCAAGTTTATCTTTACTTGTCTCTGATTTTTCTCCTCAACTTCCTTATCAACCTTTTTCTGGTCTTTTTGTACACCGAGTTCCTTTCCACTCCTCAGTGAAATAGCATTGGATTGCTCCTTTGGATTCGAAATTGTGTCACTTGGAAATGCTCCCATAGGTCTTTCATTATTTTGTCATCCAGCTAACTATCCAAGTTACAGTTCCACATTCCTTGTAAAAGCTCACAAATTCTCATAGTCTCTCCTCAAATTATCCTCAGCAGCTTGATCATGGTTTACATATGGAGGATAATTAGGATTTTGAGGTAAGGGTCTTGGTGGTGGAGGTTGGCATGAGTTATTTGGTTGGGAAGGAAAGTTTTGGAAATTCCTCTGGTGTAGTGGTTAATGTGGTCTATAGGATGAAGCTTGATTTGAAGAATTTAACTGTTGCTGGTTGGGATGAAGGATGGATTTTGAACATTATTTTGATTAGTTCATGAGAAATTGGATGATTATGCCACGATGGGTTGTAGTGTAACCATAAGAATTTGGCTAATTCCTTGGCCGTGAATTTTAAAATGACATCATCTCGAAGCGCTCCTCAGAAGATCCACCATTTGCAATAACCATATCATGGATAGCTAGAGACTCTGTCTTCACATCATGTATAGTTCTAATATGCAGCTTCTCCGACACACATCTAGATGTGTATAAGAGACTTTGTGCTATAGTTAAATCCATTTCAAGTTGTCGATCGGGTGATTCCATTCTTACTTTTGCTCTTCTGAATTGTGTATGCACAAGTTCAATCTAAACAAGATAGTAATGATTAAAAAAAAAAACCATTGCCAATTGTTGTCAGGTTGAAGAAAGATACGAAAAGAACAAATCAACAATGTTCAAGAAACAATAAATAATCTCTAAACATCAAATTAGTGGCAAATTACCTGTTCTCGAACTTCCTCTGTTATATCACGCATAGTGTAAGGAATTGATTAGTGATTCAATAGATTACAGATGTACCTGTCTCTTATACACATATTTCTTGGCAGGCAATCACGGATTTGCAACAAATGCTTAAAACTATTAAACATCTCCGAAAATGAAGCATTTAATATTTGAAATGTTCAATAAAAGTGGCTTGTGCTCCATCTTTGACAATCTCGTGTCTTCATTGAATTTTGAAACCATTTATAGTTTTATACCATCAGTTTATTTAAACAAACTTCTCATAAAACTAAGTCATTCTCACATTAACTCAAAAGGAATCCAAAAGTAACTTTCGCATGACATAAATGATCGACATTCCAGTTGGACAACTATTATTTTGAATATTATTTAGTTTCAAAAAGGGGGAGATTGATGTTTTTCAAACCTTATTTTGATGATGACATGAACACTTAACTCTGTAAAATAAGCTTTTGCAGGAACAGACCTTTCGGACGCACAGAACCGTCCGAACTAGAACAAAACTCCTCGGACGCATTGCATCGTCCGAACAAATTGGCAGAAAGATGCGATGGGATCCTACTGCCTTTTTTCAGACGCTAAGGACCGTCCGAAACCTCTGTCGGACGAAGGACCGGACGCATGCTCTGACATCCGAACGAAGCCTCTCAACAACACTGAAAGAAGATCGGACGCTTCCTCGGACGCATTCAATCCTTCTCGGACGTCCGAAATCCCAACGGCTATTTTTTGTGCATTTATTACTTAGCCGTTAGGAAGTAGTTGAAACCACTATTTATTAATCTTATAAATAGGTGCTTTAATAACCTGAATAAATCATCTAATACATTGAATACAAGCCTAAGAAAAGAGTAATTTGAGTGCAAATTGACTATAGTGCTTTGTTGTATTAGTGTGAAGTTGTGAGTGCAATTCAACTTTGAGTGGAGTGATAATCTTGTATGAAAGTGTGGTTGTAAGTAAGATTCTTGGCTCAACTAAAAGAGTTTTAGTGTGAGCAAGAACTTCCCAACTTTGTAAAGATTATTGGCTCACCAAGTGTGTGAAGCATTCAACGGGATTTGATACTTCAAACTTGCTAGCTTGGAAGTATTGTTTGTTCAATTTTTCTCTCTTTACTTTACTGTTCTAGTAAAATCTCTTAAGTCTTCATCTAAATGTAAAAAGCTCATCTATTTTCTGAAAGCATAATTTTTAGGAACCTAATTCACCCTCTTAGGTTGCTTTGGGACCAACAATTGGTATCAGAGCTTGGTCTCATTATATTGCTTAAACTGCTATTGAGTAAAGAATTATGGCAACCAACAATGCTCTATTTTTTGAAGGCCAATCCGTTACTAGGCCCCCCATGTTTAATGGGGCAAATTTTATTAGTTGGAGAGATAGAATGAAAATATTTCTGCAATCTATTGACATTGATTTATGGTATGTTGTCAATGAAGGTCCATTTGAATCTTCTATCATTGATGATCACACAAATAGAAGAAGAGAAAAGACAAGGAATGAGCTCACTCCACAAGACAAGGCAAACTTGACATTAAATGCAAAAGCCATGAATGTAATGTTTAGATTCAAGTTATATAATGCCTTGGATGCAAATGAATCAACTCGCGTGAAGGGTTGCAGTTCTGCTAAAGAAATATGGGATAAGTTGAAAGAAATCCATGAAGGGAGCGATGATGTTCGTGAGCAAAAGAAATCCTTACTTGTTGCCAAGTATGAATCCTTCAAGATGGAACCACATGAGAACATTGACAAAATGTACTGCAGGTTCAATGACATTATAAAGGATCTTGAAGCCTTGAGTCAGGACTCTTTGGCTGATAAAATAGAAAGATGTGTATAACAGACAATGCTCTATCCAAAGAATGGGATGCCAAAACAATTGCTATAGAGGAAGCCAAGAATTTAAATTTAATGCCTATTGAATCACTAATCAATTCTCTTACATCTTATGAACTCAAGTTAAAGGCCAAGGTTGTGGATGATGAAGAAGCAAGGCCAAGAAGGAGCATTGCTCTAAAGACCTCTCAAGAGGAAGATGAAAACAGCTCCATCAATCTAGAAGATGAAGATCTTGATGTCAAGGAGATCTTGCACTCATCACCAAAGGATTTCTTAAACATTACATCAACAAACGAAGAATGAGAAGAGGCGGAGCTACAAACACAAATAATTTCAAAGGGAAGTCAAGACTTGAAATAAAGAAGCAAAATGATAAATGCTTTGAATGCGGTCAACTCGGACATTTTGCAAATGAGTGTCCTTCCAAGAAAAAGAAAGAAGGAAGAAAACCAAGATTCAACAACTTTCAAATCACATGGGATGATTGCAACTCCGAAGGAGAAGTTGAAGAAGAAATGGAGTCGGCACAAATGGCCTTCATGGCCATTGGAGATGATGAGGTAAATTCTAACTATGACTCTAATAATGAAAATGGTGAAGATGATCTTGAAGCTTTCATTTTGAAATTGCATGATAGATTAAAGGAATCATATGCTAGAAATAAGGAGTTAGTTAAAAAATCAAATGCCTTATTGAATGCTAACTCTAAACTTGTGAATGAAAACAATAGGCTATCACAAGGTAAAATCGTGATTTGAAGAAAAGAATGCATGTGAGATCAAAGGTCAAGGAAGAACAAGCCTCCTTGAAGAAAAGAATGGATGATTTGAATGCTCTCCTAATTAGAAAGAAAGAAAATATTGTTGATATGAAAAGAAATAGAAATATAGCTATCAACAAAAATTTTGTCATGTTTAGAAGGGATGACTTATGTATTGTAAAACCAAAATCATTTTTGAATGGTAATAAAAGCATTATTTGTAGATATTTCCAACAACATGGACATGTTAAGAATATGTGTTATGTCAAGAAGAACAAAAAACTTGGAATGAAAGTTGCATGGATTGAAAGCAATTTCACTAACTCAAATGGACCCAAGAAAATATGGGTACCAAAAGGTATCAATTGATTTATTGTGTAGGTAATTAACCTCACCAACAATGCTAAGTGGTTCATAGATAGTGGATGTTCAAGACACATGACGGGTGATGCTTCTCTCTTCACAAATCTCACATCCAAAAACAATCAGAGTGGAAAAGTCACTTTTGGAGATAACAATAAAGCAAAATCAATCGGCATTGGTGATGTAGGTAAAAATGGTGAAACTTTGATTAAGAATGTGCTTCTTATTGATAATTTGAACTATAATTTATTAAGTGTTAGTCAACTTTGTGATAAAAATTTATATGTATTTTTTACCAAGCATGAATGTCTTATCCTTGATAAAAATCATATTGTTTTATTCAAGGGCACTAGGCACAATGATGTGTATGTGATTCATCTTGATAAAATTAGCAATAGCAATGTAAAATGTCTTACCGCTTCCATAGATGATCCTTGGCTTTGGCATAGAAGACTTTGTCATTTTAATATGGATTTAATTGAAAAACTTGCCAAGAAAGATTTGGTAAGAGGCTTGCCAAAACTGAAATTTCTGAAAAATAAAATTTGTGATGCTTGTCAATTTGGTAAACAAGTCAAAATTTCTTTTAAACCAAAGAATTTTGTGTCTACTCATAAACCTTTAGAATTTATCATCTGTTGCATTTAGACTTATTTGGACCTACTCAATATGCTAGTCTAGGTGGTTGCAAATATGCATTTGTTATCGTTGATGACTATTCTAGGTTTACTTGGGTATTATTTCTTGTTCACAAAAATGAAGCATTTGAAAAATTTGTAAAATTGTTTTCCAAAATTCAAAATTTATTGGATACAAAAATTGTTCGTTTAAGGAGTGACAATGGTGAAGAATTTAAATTTCAACAACAATTCCGACTTTTGTGATCACAACGGTATCTTTCATGAGTTTTCGGTTGTTAGAGTCCCTCAACAAAATGGTGTTGTTGAAAGGAAAAATAGGACTCTTCAAGAAACGGCTAGAACTATGATTAGTGAATGTGACTTACCACAATACTTTTGGGCCGAAGCGGTTAACACGGCTTGTTATGTTATGAATCGAGTTTTATTAAGATCTTCTTTAAATAAAACTTCTTATGAACTCATTTTTTGTAGAAAACCCGTTGTGAGCTATTTCAAAGTTGCATGATTTGGTTGCAAATGCTTTATTTTAAAAATCAAAGAAAACCTTGGAAAATTTGACAAAAAATCGGATGAAGGAATTTTTCTAGGATATTCTAGTGACAAGAAAGCATACCGAGTTTACAATAGAAGAACGCTTTTAATTGAAGAAGTTGTGCATGTTACATTTGATGAAACTAATGATGTTATCTCAAAGAATTTATGTGAAGATGAAGATGTAGGTATTTTAAAGGAACTCGAAAAGCTCGTTATTCATAAAGATCATCAAGAGATTAAATCAAGCGGTGATATAAACAACCATCAAATTGATGATGAAAAGAATGAGGATGCTCAAAACGATCTTCCGAAAGCTTGGAGATTCGTCTCTAGTCATCCTCAAGATTTAATCATAGGTGATCTATCCGATGGGGTAACTACTCGTTCTCATAAACCTTTGAATAATAATTGTGCATTACTTTCTCACATTGAACCTAAACATATAGATGTTGCTTTGAGTGATGAATTTTGGACCAGACAGTTAATGCTATGCAAGATGAACTTAGTCAATTTGAGAAAAATAATGTATGGACCTTAGTTGAAAGACTTTCCTCTCATCCCGTTATTGGTACTAAATGGATTTTTAGAAACAAATTAAATGACAAAGGTGAGATCATAAGAAACAAAGCTAGACTTGTTGCAAAAGGTTACGCTCAAGAAGAAGGTATTGACTTTGATGAAACCTTTGCACCCGTGGCTAGATTAGAATCCATTCGCATGTTTCTTGCTTTTGCATGTTTCAATAATTTAAAATTATTTCAAATGGATGTCAAAAGTGCTTTTTTAAATGGTTTTATCGACCAAGAAGTTTTCATCGAATAACCTCCGGGATTTGAAAATAAGAATCTTCCAAATCATGTTTTCAAACTTTCCAAAGCTTTATACGGTTTGAAACAAGCTCCAAGAGCTTGGTATGAAAGATTAAGTGGCTTCTTGATAGAAAATGGTTTCAAAAGAGGTATAGTTGACACCACACTTTTTACAAAAACGGATTTAAAAGGATTGTCAATTCTTCAAATTTATGTTGATGATATTATTTTTGAAGCAACTAATGAAAGCTTGTGCAAGGTCTGTTATACACACCTGTCTCTTATATGACATCACAATATTCAGAGTTAGCAATTGATAGCTCGGACTACAAGTCTTATCAAACTAAGGAAGGAACATTTATTACACAAATCAAGTACACAAAGGAGCTGCTCAAACGTTTTGGTATGGAAGATTGCAAACAAGTTGGTACGCCAATGTGTACTTCAACCAAACTTGATAAAGACGAAGAAGGTAATAGTGTTGATGAAAAACACTATAGAGGTATGATCGAAAGTCTACTTTATTTAACTGCCAGTAGACCAGATATCATGTTTGTTGTTTGTTTATGTGCTAGATTTCAATCTTGCCCTAAAGAATCACATTTGATAGCAGTTAAAAGAATTTTTAGATATCTAAAAGGAACAACGGATTTTGGTCTCTGGTATCCAAAGTCAACATCTCTACATTTGATCAAATTAGCTATTCGATCTGACTTTCTTTGGGTGTAAAATTGACAAAAATAGGTGTCTACAGATACCACAGACCAAAATCCGTTGTTCCTTTTAGATATCTAAAAATTCTTTTTACTGCTATCAAACTGTCTCTTATACACATCTAGCCGTGAAATTGACAGTGCTCATCGTCCGAAAGGATCACATACACATCTGATTGCTGTCTCTTATACACATCTTTTATTGTGTTCCTATATTGTGTGACAACAAAAGTGCAATAGGATCTCACAAAAAATCCTGTTATGCACTCTAGAACCAAACACATTGATGTTAAGCATCATTTCATTAGAGACCTCGTTTGTAAAAAGGAAATTCGTGTTGATTTTGTGCCTACTTCAGATCAATTGGCTGATATTTTTACAAAACCCTTAGCTCTAGATCGCTTTGAATCGCTCAGAAAATGTTTGGGGATTTTACAGATAAATTTGGCATAGGTTCATAGTTCGGACGCATTCGGAAGGCCTTCGTCCGAACAACTTTCCTTTCGGACGATCTGGATCGTCCGAAAGCATCTGTTACTTCTCGGACGCTCATATTCGTCCGAACAATATTCTTTTTTTTCTTAAACTCTCTGGAAATCTTCCGGACGCGCAGCATCGTCCGAAAGAACTTCGGACGCAGGCTCCTCCGAAAACCGTCCGTTCTTCAGCTTTCGGACGCTGTGTCGGACGCACACCAAACGTTCAGCCGTCCGAAAGGTACCCCTGTTTGATTAAAATCGTCCAAATTCCCCTTTTCGGACTTACCCTCTCCCCCGAAAACCCTTAGGCGATTTTTTTCCTCTCCACTACCCCCTCCAAATTCCCACTCTCTCTTCCAAAATTGATTGGAAAATCATCCTACCCATAGCCCTTATCACCTAAATCACATCTCATTTCCCCCATCTACCATCTCATTTCCTCAAAATCTCAGCAATCTTCAAATTTTTTTTTTCAATTTTCTCTTCTTTTATTATCTTATACACATGAAATCTCGCGAAGGTTCCTGTTCTACAGCAAATCGGGGTCGAAAAGCTAAAGGGAAGGCTCCAGTACGAGGAGAATCATCAGCCAATCCTCAAGTCTCCACCACTCCAACTTTATCGAAATTTATCGATGCCAAGGCATCCGACCGGTATACTTCCCTTCTAAGCAAATCTATAATCGTTCAACGTCCTGCTTCTCATAGTCTATTTGATGAATTTAATCTTCCAATTATCAAATCCTTTTTTGAAAAACAAAATTGGGGTCATCTTGTGCATCTTGATTTACCTGTTTATCATGACATGGTGCTTCAGTTCACGGCCAATCTTCGGAAAGGTCCTACTGTTCGCACCCTCATTTCTCGTGTTAACAACACTGATTTTGAGATTTCATCAAAAATAATTAACACCATTTTTGAATGTGAAATCTCAAACCCCACTGATTTTTCCTATTTCTTTTCGTTAGACAAATGGCCCGCTGATGATACTCAGTTTGATATTGATGAAGTTAGAGCCATTTTTAACATCCATTTTAAACGTTCAGGCCTCGGAAGCCAAAACTACATTGCTTTCTCCTGAACTTAATATTCTGTACACCCTTGTCACAAATCTGTTATTGCCAACTGACGGGCATCGTACTGAGCCTGGAAAAATGCAACTTTACTTATTTTTCTGTGTTTTCAAGGGTATTTCTCTTGATTTTGGGTATCTTTTTTTCCCTATGGGAACTCTTTCTCACTGATACCCGAAGAAACATTCCTTTTGGAAAATTTCTCACCAAAGTTTTTGATTTCCTCAACATTCCCTTCAGCGGAAACAAACAATATCCTCCCTATTTTAACAAATCCTACATTGAACGCAAAGGCCTCCGTTTTTTCAACGATCAATGGCTAACTAAGGCAGCCTTTGATATTGCACAATCACAATCCCATGCCTTCACCTAGATGTTGCTATCCCTCATTCCCCTACTCCTCAACCACCTCCACTTCCATTTGAACCATCTACTTCTGAACCATCTCTTTCACATATCTGTGGACTTCTCACCTCTCTGCAAGAGCACTCAAGTCAATTCATTTCAACGTCGCACAAATCGAAAGCTCAAACGACTTGAAACTCGTCAAATGATTCTCCAAGAGGCACTCAGTCTTGGCATGTCTGCTTCGGCTCAAAGTTCAATTTGCTAATCTTCAGTCCCAATATCCACTTGAGTCATCTTCCGACAGTGATGAACCTGAAGATGAACATACACGTGAAGACAATGCAGAAGCCTGCTCAAGGAGCTGCCGATGGACGATGACGACGATGATGAAGATGGCTATTGCTCCGGTGAAAGTTCCAGCATGCAACAATTTTCGATAGCAATGTTTTCGGCTTCAGCCGCTGAAGATGTTCCATCTTTACGACAAAAGACTGAAAAGCGCTCCAAAAATTTGTAATGAGAGACATTAGTTCTTTTTCCTTTTTGTACTTTGTTTTCAGCAGTTCTCTGCTTATTAGAACATTTCAGCATTTCCTTTGGTGTTCAACAATTATGTGGCTTGGTTTTGTTTTTACTTGACTCTCGCACCACTAAACTTTTCAGTTGAATGTATTAAACTTGTTTCATTTTTATCAAAACTGCCTGCATGTTCTAAGGGGGAGACAGTTTTATTGATGTCAAAAGGGGGAGTAGTTTCTATTATTGTGCTTTGATATGATTAATTTGTTGATAATTGATATCCAATTATGATATATTGCAAATTGATTAGTCATATCCAATTGAGGTTTGTCATCATCAAAAAGGGGGAGATTGATGTTTTCCAAACCTTATTTTGATGATGACATAAACACTTAACTCTGTAAAACAAGCTTTTGCAGGAACAGACCTTTCGGACGCACAGAACCGTCCGAACTAGGACAAAACTCCTCGGACGCATTTCATTGTCCGAACAAACTGGCAGAAAGAATGGGATCCTACTGCCTTTCTTTCAGACGCTCAGGACCGTCCGAAACCTCTGTCGGACGAAGGACCGGACGCATGCTCTTCAACCAGCTTATCTGTCTCTTATACACATCCGAAACCCCAACGGCTATTTTTTATGCATTTATTACTTAGCCGTTAGGAAGTAGTTGAAACCACTATTTATTACTCTTATAAATAGGTGCTTTAATAACCTGAATAAATCATCTAATACATTGAATACAAGCCTAAGAAAAGAGTAATTTGAGTACAAATTGACTATAGTGCTTTGTTGTATTAGTGTGAAGTTGTGAGTGCAATTCAACTTTGAGTGGAGTGATAATCTTGTATGAAAGTGTGGTTGTAAGTAAGATTCTTGGCTCAACTAAAAGAGTTTTAGTGTGAGCAAGAACTTCCCAACTTTGTAAAGATTATTGGCTCACCAAGTGTGTGAAGCATTCAAGGGATTTGATACTTCAAACTTGTTAGCTTGGAAGTATTGTTTGTTCAATTTTTCTCTCTTTACTTTACTGTTCTAGTAAATTTATTATATCTGCATTTAAATTAAAAAGCTCTCTATTTTCTGAAAGCATAATTTTTAGAGAACCTAATTCACCCCCTCTTAGGTTGCTTTGGGACCAACAATTGGTATCAGAGCTTGGTCTCATTATATTGCTTAAACTGCTATTGAGTAAAGAATTATGGCAACCAACAATGCTCTATTTTTTGAAGGAGCAATCCGTTACACTTCCATGTAAGGAAAAAAAGAAAGCCAAGAATTATTACAGAGAACTCTATCCAGTTTTGATAAATATTGACCTTCATTTATGGTATGTTGTCAATCAAGGTCCATTTGAAGCTCTCTATCATTGATGAGATCACACAAATAGAAGAAGAGAAAAGACAAGGAATGAGCTCATGTCCACAAGACAAGGCAAACTTGACATTATATGCAAAAGCCATGAATGTGTTATATAATGCCTTGGATGCAAATGAATCAACTCGCGTACAGTTCTGTATGAATCCTTCAAGATGGAACCACATGAGAACATTGACAAAATGTACTGCAGGTTCAATGACATTATATAGGATTTATCAAAACTGGATAGAGTTCTCTGTAATAATTCTTGGCTTTCTTTTTTTCCTTACATGGAAGTGGAATTTCTTGCTCCACCTGTTTCAGATCATTCTCCTAGCTTGATCACTATTAGGAAAAATTTCAATATAGGTCATAAGCCTTTTAAATTCCACTCTTTCTGGATGAGGCATCGAAATTTCAATGAGGTGCTAAAAGAGAATTGGAGAAGTTTCTCTATAGGAAATGCAATGAGGAAAATGTGTCTGCAACTAAAATCACTTGAGGCAGGCCTCAAGGAGTTTGGCAAGGAATTTTTCAGTAACATGGCTTGTAGAACTCAACAACTGAGGAGGCTCAACAGAAGTTGTAGTTATGTCCTTGTAGTATGAGCTTGCAACATGCTGAGAATGAATGTTTAGCTAGATATACTAACATACTTATTGTTAAGAAGAATTTTCAAAAGATAAAGCTAGGATTCGATGGATTAAGAAGGGAGACAGAAACACAAGATTCTTCCATAAGACCATAAAATCTCATCAAGCAAGGAATAGGATTCTTGCTCTGATTGATAGCAATCGACTCAAAATTAAGGATTATGAGGATGTAAAGGATCATGCAGTATCTTTTTTGCAATCCTTGTTCATAGTGACTAGTACTTTCTTTGACGCTCATAGATCTATCTTAGAGCAGGTGATATCTAAGTATGTGACTGATAAGCAATCTCATATGCTTCAGATGAAGGTAACTGATAAAGAAATAAAGTAGGCTCTCTTTTCTATGAAGGAGGGGAAGGCACCTAGTCCAGATGGGTTCACTGTGGAATTTTACAACAAAAATTGGGAAATAGTTGGGCAGCAATTTATTCAAGCACTTCAGTATTGCTTTGATGAGGAATTTATGTATAAGCCTACAAATAGTACTATCATTGCTTTGGTTCCTAAAGTTGCTAGTCCCTCAGATCAATCACTGACTTTAGGCCAATCTCCTGTTGTAATGTTCTTTATAAGTGCTATTCAAAGATTCTTATTGAAAGGCAAAAGAAGGTTCTGCCTTGCTTGATAAATAATAAACAGAGTGCATTTCTCAAGGGTTGATCAATGTCTGATAATATCTTGCTCATGCATAATATGGTGAAAGGATATAATAGAGTTGGTAGAAGTGCTAGGTATACTGTGAAAATAGATATAATGAAGGCTTATGATTCAGTCAGATGGGATTTCCTATTCTGTGTGCTGAAGATAATGAAGTTCCCAACTAAATTCATAAGCTGGTTGAAGAATAGAGTTAAAACACCCATGTTTTCTATTAACTTCAATGGAGTATTAGCAGGGTATTTTCCACGTATTAGGGGCCTTAGATAAGGAGACTCTGTGTCTCCTTATCTTTGTATCCTGGCCATAGAAGTGTTTTTTGCACTCTTTGACTATCAAGTGCAGGAAAATGGTTTTGACCATCATCCTAGATGTCATCAGTAAGAAACTGGAATTTCACCATGTCATGTTTGTTGACGATTTGTTTTTATTAGTAACTGTTACTAATAAATCAGTAGAGATTATGAAAAAACTATGGAAGTATTTTCAAAGATTTACAGGCCTAACTCCAAACCTTGGAAAAAGTGAAGTTTTTGTGGCTGGATGTTCTGATCACAGAAGGGATATCATATGTCACAACCTTGGTATGAGTGCTAGTGTGTTACCTATCAAATAGCTGGAGATTCCACTTATTCAATCCAAGCTTACTGTATCTAATTGCCAGGCCTTGATAGATAAAGTAAAAGCCAAGATAAAATGTTGGGCCAACAAACAACTCTCCTATGGTGGAAGGCTTACTCTAATCAAATCTGTCTTGATGAGTTTGCAAACATTTTGGAGCAGTATTTTCATGATTCCCAAAAGTGTAACTAAGAAGTTTGAGAGTCTTTTTGCTAGTTTTTGTGGACTGGTTCAGAAAAGAAAGCTTATGGTGCAAAGTTTTCTTGGAAGGCTCATGTCTACAAACCCTTTGAAAAAAGAGGTTTAGGACTGACTAGGCTACACACTTGGAATAAGGCTCTATTACTAAAACATATTTGGGCTATATGTACAAGGAATGGCTCAGTGTGGTTGATATGGATACACACGATCAAATTAAATGGTCAATATTTTTGGTCAGTACCTATTCTTGTTTCATGTTCATGGTTTTGGAGGAAATTGCCAAACTGAGGCAAGAAGTTAGAAAGTTTATTGTAGCAGAAATTGGAATAGGTTCTCAAATTTTCCTGTGGCATGATAATTGGCAACCTTTGGGACCATTGTCAATACACTTCTCTCCATAGATGATCAAAGCCTTTTCCAATAATTCTCAAGCAATGCTTAACTCAATTATTCAGAATAATACTTGGGTTTGGCTAGTGGGAAGGAAAAGGACACAAGAAGTAAAGCAGCTTATCTTGAACACTTCAGCCAACTTGATTCCTTCTACTACTTAGGAGAATAAGTTTCAATGGTTACTTCTAAACCAAATGGATGCTTCACTATAAAGTCTGTTGTGGATCTATTGAGAAAACATAATGCTAATTTTGAATGGGCAGAAGTGGTGTGGTTCAAGAACCACATTCCTCGTTTTGCCTTTATCTTATGGCTAGCAAGTAAACATAGGCTTTCTACCAAAAATAGATTGTTTCATTAGGGGATAGTTTCAGATAAGTGGTGTACCCTTTGTATGGGAGCAGATGAAATAATTGAACACCTTTTCTTTCAGTGCCCTTTTTCTCAGTTCATTTGGTCTTCCATCCAAGTAAGCTGTAGATTGTTTCATGGTCAGTGCAGATGGGGTGAAGAGTTAAATTGGTTTGCTTAGCATCTAAAGAGTAACTCTTTCCATGTAAATCTCTGCAAATTGGCTCTATCAACTGTTGTATATTATCTATGGAAAGAGAGGAATCAAAGAATATTCAAGCAAACTAGATGCCAGCTGGACTTGTGCTAAAAAAGATACAAGATGCTATTAGAAGGTATCAATGTCCTATTAAAGGAAGGTGCCTAACACAAAGCTAAATTGGGGAATTGAGCTTGGATTGGAATCTAGACCGAAACATTTTTCTGGAGAAATTTCTGACAGAGTGCTCTTTGCCGAAACGATTATGTACCAGTGCTGATTTTGGAGGGGAGTTCTTTCAAGTGTTGTTCGCATTTGAGGAATACGAACTAAGCTTTAGTTAGTTTTCCAAGAATACAAACTAACTTGGATTTTTTTAAAAAAAAAAATCAGCTTAGTACGTATTTATGAAATACGAACTAAGACAGTTCGTATTCCACAAATGCGAACTAATCTTAGTTCGTATTTCATAAATACGAACTAAGCCTGGGTTTAAAAATCTTTCTGACATTCAAAAATAACACAGAAGTGTATTATGCACATATTTAGAGATTCTTTTAACGTTGATTCAACTGTTAGGATAAAAGTTTTGTAAGTTAATAATATTATATAGCCAATACTTGTGAAATTAATTTAGAAATAAAAAAGTTTAGGCATGTCGAGTTGTAGTAATAATATAATCTTTCATTTAATGATTACTTTTTTGAATAAATTTTGACAGAATTTCCCCTATTTACTTAAAGATTCTCCCTGCCAGCAACCATACCCAACAAGTGTTATTAATATTAACAAAGAACCCAACAAGGGCAACGCGTATAGTCCAAAGAAGACAAATTTATCCTACTAGTACAATAATCAATAACACAACTAGTAGTTGAATAATCAATAAAACAAGTCAAACTACAGTTATACTACAATAATCAATGCCTATGCTCTCAAGTTTCCCACCAGTGCCAGAATCCTTCGGTCTGTGTATCCTCTTTGACCGACAAACATAAAATTGTGACGTGTCACGTTCTTTGGTAAACCGTTCTTTTGTAATAATGAAGCTGGGGCTCCAAGAATAAGGCTGTGACGAACCTTCAGGACCAGTTCCCAATGACATGCCACCTAGGCCAGCAAAAGGTGTAGATGATGATGACTGGAATGGATTGGTGTCATGCAATCCTATATTCCTGGATGGCTCAGGCTCAGGCTCATGCTCATGCCCAGGCTCAGGTGACCTAACTCTGTATGCGTGACGACCACCACCACGTTACTGTCCAGATCGAGTTGTACGCCGCACTCTCTGTGGATGTGGAACTGGTCTTGGATGATAATTGGGAACATCTATACGAGCAAGTTGAAGACATCCCCCCTCTCCTATTTCATATAAAGACTGAGCTGCAAAATCTCTAAAATGTGTACCAATAGTTCTGACCCGATCATCGTCATCCCCAACCAAGTCTAAGGTCATGTGATACATTTGACACATGCGATCCATCTACATAAAAGTGAAATAGAATAAGTTAACACAATAAGGAAAAAGTTTAGATTGAAAATAAAAATAAGTAGATTTGTACCAGATAATTAGCTCGTGCACTGCCACCTTGGTAGCCCTCAGGGACATCTATCCGCCGACTCAGATTATATATATATATATAACTGTCCTCTGTCGATACCAATACAGGTAATCCAAAGACGCATTCATAGTATCTGTAAATGGAATACCTGTCTCAACTGTGTCTAAACGTGCTATCCAAGCATCAACATAAACTCGATGTACTGTGAGCCAATCAGTGTTAGGCCTACCACGACAACCCATCGAATAAAGTACATTATGATCAACAAGTAATCTTTCGTTGGGAATAGTTTGGTGCATTCCAAATTGCTGCATGACACGATGAGGAAGGTGGCACTCCACGACCTCTCAACATATAAGATATGTGATAAATTGCCATATGTGACGACCAGCAGTGCAGTAATGGGGAAGCCGATCAAGTATATCAGCTGTGTACAGTAGCCATACGAACTACAAAATAGAAAATTTGATTAATGTTCATTTAAGTAACATCATGATATATGTAATCCAATTTCAAATTAATCAATACCTCTGTGAGTCGCAGACCATGTAACTGATCTTGAAACGTAGGTAAGACATGTCTTACTATTCTACGCAAATCAAAATTCACATCCCACCTATTGACCATTATGTTTCACTACAAGTTTAATTTTAAAAAACTAAATGTTGTACGACATATGAAAATAAAATATCATTTGCCAAAGTATTTACCTAGAGACATATGGTCCATGAAACTCCTACGATGGCTCCAATCTATCAGGCCGCATAGTTGGTATGCGCTCCCAAACCCATAACTGTCGTATACTTATTAGCATTTACATAAAATAATAAAAATAGAATTAACATTTTATGTAGAGTATAAATAATACCTATATCAAAAGGGAAGCACCACAGATGCCCTTGGCAATGGGTGAAGTAGCATCACACAATCCACGATACAAAAAAGCTAATACTGCAGGAGACAGAATCTATGATAGGTCCAAGGTTCGCACCACAAAGGGGACCCAGTCATTGCATGAATTATGCCACGGTACCTGTCAGAAATAACACAAATAGTCTCCATATCACCTACAATGTGATGTCTGAACTACTCCATGAACCAACCCCAACTTTCAATTGTCTCTTCATCAACAAGTGACATATGCAACCGGTATTATGCTGTTATTTGCATCTCTAGTAACAACCACAAGTAATTTTTCTTGGTATTCCACTCTTAGATGTGTGCCGTCAACAGATACAATGGGCCTACACTGATGAAATGCATCAATTGTAGGCCTAAATGCCCAGGATATGTATTTGAATATCTTGACATTATCACTACTCCCGGGATGATACATCCACTGTACCACAGTCAGTGTATTAGATCGAACTAGTGCTTCAACAAATTGTGGTAATTTTGCAAAATTAGTCGCCCAACTTCCATAGACCAGTTGAATTGCTTTCCTCCGTGCATACCAAACCTTCTTGTATATAACATCAACATTCAACTTATCCTTGATATGCACTTGAATTTGTTTTACCTTGTGACCAGGGTCATTTTCAACTAAATGCACAATGTAACTTGCAATAACAGCTGATGTTAGACTTTGGTTGTTATTTTCGGTGATGTCACCAAGGCAGAAGTGATCATCCACCCACTTGTTTTGTGACCTTCCAAACATCAAGTGTTTCGTCATAAAGAGCTCTAATGCACCAGTCACACCCTGAGGACGTTAAGTTGTTGGACGACCAAGATTTACATTTGGCATACCATTTTTTCTTCCTACTTTCTACCACTTTAAATTCCCTGTTCTGTGCAACGGACCATAGCTTGACAGCTTTACTCAGTTGTTCCTTGCTAACAAAGCACATATTCAGCCGAATAGCATTCTTTTTCTCATTCTAGAAAAATATGCCCTTATTATCACTACGATCCATAGGGTCATATTGATCCATGTGTCCAACATCGTTGAAGAATCTTAGCCCTCTAGGTTGATACACAGGAACATCGTCTAGAATCTGGAAACCACCAAAATTGTGTTGAAAATCATCATCAAAGTCAGGCTCCGATATATCCTCCGACTCTGACTCTGACTCTGACTTGTAATCTTCTTCCGACTGATGCCACAATGAGTCACTATCATCATCAAAATCACCCTCCAAAATACCCGACATGCTTATCATGATCAATATATGGAATATAATCGAGCCCATGCACATATCCAGTGTCCTCCTCGGCTCCTTCCGTATGCAAGGTACTTGGTCCTTCATCTACGCAAGCCCCTTCACCACTTGCCACACCAACAGTATGATCAGAAAACATTGACTTTGATATTGCAAAAGAAGCTGTAGGGTTGTAATAATCAAACCCCTTTTGATAACCGGAAAGACTCTGTGCGTAGGATTGCAGTTGCAGATTGTCCATATACGATTGCATCAAAGATGTCATTGACCCTATCACATACATCCCAAGGTTATTGTTGGGTTCAGGGAATTGGGCGATTTCTTCATTCTCGATGTACACCTCTGCAATGAACATAGGATCTCTTTCAAACATATAAAAAATGTTCTCCATGCTTTCATCATCCACCAATGCAGTAGTAAAGTGACCGCATGGAAGTTTGAACACGATATTCAACTTGCACCGGGCTTATCAACATCCATGAACTCATAGATATTGTCAATGCCAGTTCATTAAATCCAATCCTATGACGGATTCGAAATATCTTATTGCTCCTTGCAGGACGGTAACAAATAGTCCCGCCTTCGTCAACTATTTTCCCTCCCCAAAACAGGGCAATATGATGGGGTCTGTCAAACGTCATGTGCCTATATACATGAACATATGTAGACCCCATTATTGACTATTTCAAAATGTTTAAACAAAATTTGGGAGGTTAAATAAAGTTACATTGAAGAATTAATGTTCATTTTCTTAATCTGCAAGCTTAAACCAACCTACTAAAGCAAACTAAGGCATTGGATAGCATTTATGAATTGTTTTTAGCTTTGTAAATATAATTTGTCCTCACCACATGAATTCAAAATTTTTGCTTAATGAGACAGCAAAATTCGGATATATTTAACTCCAGTCAACATCTAAAACAAATACAGACAGCCCGTTAATATAGCCTATTCGAAACTAGCTAACGTGCTGATATCCAAGTTCTTGTAGCTAAATTCCAACTAAATCTAGCTAAAATCCTTTATAATCAACCCTAAAATCCTTTAAACCAATAAACTACTAGTTTACGTAAATTAAACCACAAAATCACAATAACAAAATAAAAAAAAATAAAAAACTGAAAATGGCTTTAAAAATTAACATTGAAATGTTAAATACAAATTAAAAAAAAAATGCAAATGGCTTTAAAAACTAACATACAAATGTTAAGTACAAATTAATAAAAAAATAATAATTAAAATGGCTTTGAAAACTAACATTCAAACATTAAGTAAAAAATAACTAAATGGAAAAATTTTAAATTGAAAAAAAAAAATAACCTGACAATGGTGGAAATGATGGTGGTTGACTTGTGTTGTGGGAAGGAGGAGAGGATGGTGGAGAATGGATGAGGTTTGCTGGTGGTGGGGAAGGATTTTATGGCGGAGGGATTTGGGAGAGGGGAGAACTTTGGGAGTTTTTTTTTTTTTTGAGTGAATGTCAGCGACTAACAGACGGGGAAGGAAGAAGTCTCTTTTCTAGATGTAACACATCTACACCCACGCTTAGTTCGTATTCATGAAATACAAACTAAGCTTTAGTTCAGCTTTAGTTCGTATTTCATAAATACGAACTAAGCTGATTTTTTTATAAAAAAAATTCAAGTTAGTTCGTATTCTAGGAATACGAACTAAAACTTAGTTCGTATTTCTCAAATGCGAACAACACCTGAAAGAACACTCCTCCAAAATTAGCACTGATACAGAATCGTTTCGATAAAGAACACTCTGTTAGAAATTTCTCCATTTTTCTGTAATTAAAAGTCAGTTATCTGAGTTTTATGATGTTATTTGAATAGTGTGTTGCACTTTTGTTAGTTGAGGGAATGTATTTGTATTGCTGTTGGTTGAATACTATTGTAACTACTCTTTTCTTATTAATAAAGCTGACCATTTTACCTCCAATATATATATATAGACAACCTCACTAGAGGTTAATGCAATTAACCCAAAAATATTTGTATGTATTATATGGTGAATGTCTTTAAAACTTATACGTAGTAACAAAAAATTATAAAACAATGTATGATTAATGGTTTAAGATGCGTCTTATTACTTAAGTTATAAATTTATTTATAAATTATATGTAAAAAGTTAGTATCATATCTATATTTTATGTATCAAAACTGTCATTTTTATTGTTACATAAATCTTAATATGATAGCAAATAAATCTTTTTATACAATTGAGATAGACAGCTACTACAAATAAACATTTTAGTATATAATATGCAATTAATTAAGTTTATTTTGCGTATTACCCTTTTTTTTTTGTTATTACCTATTACGTTTGACCCTTCTGTTTTTTGTTGGGTCTTTTAGTGCAATTCAGAACGTTTATACGCCCCTTAACATATACTATAAAGTACATAAGGACGTGGTCACATTATTCACCCATCGCAGTTCTCGTATCCTATCCACTTCTCTTCATAAAAACCTGCCACATGCACAAGCACACATCTTCACTCACAACATATCATATTATATTCCACAATTTCACTTCGAACATTAAAAGCAACATTATCGGAAAAAGAAAAACATGGCTCAAACAATGTTGCTATCTGCTAATGTTCCATCTATCCATGCAAATGATTTGAAGAGAGAGCCATTGCTCCAAAGAATTAGACCAAAAATTTCTCATTTGTTCTTTTCCCCTCTTCCTACTTCATCTTCTTCTTCATATTCTCCACTTACAACTGTTGCTGTATTCAAATCCAAAACCAAGGCTCCTCCCAAGAAGGTTTTTAATTATGTTTTTTGCATCTATTTAATTAAGTTTCTTTATATTGTTTTTGGTAATATATTCTACAAAAATTCTACAATCTTGTTACTGAACATCTTGTTGTGATTTAAAAATTTGTATAGTACATAATTATGTATTTTGTCGGCTTATACTATATAAATCGTCAAATATAATAAAATGATTTCGTAACAAGAATGTAAAATTCAATACATTTTGATCTTTTTTTATTTATTGTTTTTTAATGTGACAGCCTGCAGATTCAAAATCAAAGCCAGAAGGTTGAGGATGGTATTTTTGGGACATCAGGGGGAATTGGTTTTACCAAGCAAAATGAACTATTTGTGGGTCGTGTTGCCATGCTTGGATTTGCTGTAAGTATCTTTTCTTACTGTATATAAAGTACGAACAGATTTTGATATGTATCACTTTATAAAATTTTTATTATTATATTGAAAGTTAAAATTGTGTACAACATTGAATAACGACCGTTAACAATAACCTCACCCCCAATAATTTATTCACAACTTTTTTTTAAAGAAATTTCACAGTTTTTTTGAGAGAATCATTCTCTTAATTTTAAAAATTTATGCAGTACAAGTTATAAAAATATATAATATTGTATTGTATAAACATTTAAAATACAAAAAAAAATAATTATTTAAAAATAACTATAAAATTTTCTCTTTTTTTTTATCTTAAATTTTTTGAAACAGCACACAGATAATTCTTTATTAAAATTTTAAAATAGTACATCACACACTGAGTGTATATAGTCGGTTTGAACACTGCTTCTAAATCATTCTTTAAGCTGCTATTTTTAATACATAAATGTGTGAGTTATATAGGACACGTGGCAACTTCTTGTGGAGGTGAATTAGAGGATAATAAAAGTGTAGTTTTGGGAAAATTGACAACCGAAATATTCTGTTTTCTTCACCAGAATAAATTAAATGAAGAATTTTTATATAACGCAACTTGAGTGACCTGTTTTGACAATGCTGATACGCTTGATAGATCGAATCTGTGGTTAGTGACGTCAAAAATTAAGCGATGGAAATGTTTATAGTAATGTGGATGATTTTCAGACACTGGCGGAGTCGCATGGATTTGAGGGTAGGCAATTGCTCCCTTTCTCTTAACAATGAAAAAATTATAAAATAATCTAGTAAACAAATAACTTTTGTGCCTAACAAGTTATCGCATAATTAGAAGGAGTTTGATTTATGAGTAAGAGGGAAAGAAACAAAAATAAAAATTAATTATATTTGCATGTAGTATTTAGTTAATTGAAACTATAGGAATTATTCTATCAGAATGAAAGTGTTAGAAAATATTTACTTTCATTTTCTACTTGTGATATGGGTTTCGAATTTATGAACTTATCAATATAATGAAACATATCCCTTATGTAAACTAAACAAATAAAAGAGAACAACATAAACTTATACCGAATGCGAATCAAACACCTCTTGTATTAAATGAAATCTTGTACTATTGTAGGTTCGAATACATTGATATTCGAAATAATTGTGAGGAAATATAAATTTTTTGCTTATATTTTTGTGTTTCCTAGTAAAATAACTACAATTTGATATGTTTAAGCTTTTGCTAATGTTAGTGATGACAATTGATCTACAGGCATCATTGTTGGGAGAAGCTATAACAGGGAAGGGAATTTTGTCACAATTGAAATTAGAAACTGGAATTCCAATTTATGAGGCAGAGCCTCTTCTTCTGTTTTTCATCCTCTTTAATCTACTTGGAGCCATAGGGGCTTTGGGTGATAGAGGTCGCCAAAGATTTGTTGATGATGGCCCTGGAATTGAGGGAGCTGTTGTTCCTCCTGGAAAAGGATTCAGGTCCGCATTAGGCCTCGGTGAAGGAGGTAATTAAAGTGCATTTCTATGCTCTCAATTTTTATTTTTTTGAATGATATTTTGGCCAATGTTTATTATTGGTTGAATGAGAAATAATAGGAGGAATGAAAAAGCAGCCTTTCCTTCGAAAATAAGATTATTACTAATACCGAAAATAAGAATATAACTAACCGTAATTTTACAAGATTTCTATCCCATAATTTCTCCCCTCTCTATCTTTTAAACACTCTCTTTCGAATTTAAAAACTCATCCAAAAGGCAGAGAGTTATGATTAGATTTTAGAGAAAAAGAGGAATTTAGTTCTTTATCTTTAAGGTGTTGACTAATTCGATTCCTTATCTATCACAATAAATCAATTTGGTCCTTATTTTTTTAAAAAAATTAACCAATCTAAGCATGTGACAGAAGCCGTGGACAAATTAACCTAGAAGCAATCTACTTGACAATCGCGTTGCTATTAATTTGTAATAAATGTGTTGTTAATGGCTCAATTTGTTTTGATTTCTCCTTATTCCCCATCCCCCCCCCTCCTCTTCTGTTTGGTCATTTTAATTATAATATGGGAAATTAAACTTTTGAAGAATTGAATATAGCCCATTATAGAATGAGGTCCGTTTGATTTCGACCACTTCATTTACTTTTATCCTTTTAAACTTGATCTCCATTTGATTATCTGAATTTCATTTACTTTTACATTGATTTATAACTGCAGGTCCTTTATTTGGATTCACCAAATCAAATGAGCTCTTTGTTGGGAGATTAGCTCAGTTGGGCATTGCTTTCTCTATTATTGGTGAAATTGTTACGGGAAAAGGAGCTTTGGCACAACTCAACATAGAAACTGGGGTTCCAATTACTGAAATTGAACCCTTAATTCTGTTCAATGTTGTCTTTTTCTTCATTGCAGCGATAAATCCGGGGACTGGAAAAAGTATGCTTTATCACAGATGAAGAAGATGATTAAGTGGATTTAGAATTGTGCTTTTTTATTTATTTAATGAATTTTGCGTGTAATTTCTTCATATATTGTATAATTATTCTAACTAGAGATCAAACTATTTTCGTTGAGTGTGTGTATATTGAATGAATTATCTTGACATTTCAGTGATGAATTATTTAGGCCTTAATCTAGCCATATTGATTGTGTTTTTGAAACCTGTTATTTATTTCTATACTCAAAGCAACAAGCAAATTTGTTCGAGTAGTTTTACTTTCATTTTCAGAAATGTTTTTCAACAATTTTCAAATTCCGAAAACATCCAAGCAGGAGATTTTGGATCATTGTCCATTCCTTCTATAGCACAAATAAATTTTTTTTTAAAAAATAGTTCTTGTAAAAGTTAAAGAACTGAATTATGAGAGACTATATTAGCCAATAAATGTAAGTTAAAGAACAAACTTGATAATTAGTACTAACAAAATACTATATCTAGTGTTAGAATTTAGTTAAGTCGAATAACCCCGGTGCAAGGTGTTGGGTGAATTATTAATTTTCTATCTCAACTCCACTTCTCTCCCGTACAATGTTGTTAATCCCAAACTGGCCAACTAATCAATTCAGCAGTTATCGGTTGACCAATTGACCAATCAGATCAACATTTTTTTTTTTTGGTTTTTCAAAACTAAATACTATTTTTTTTAATTGTCGAAGATAAAAAAGCACCAATAATACCTTATATAAAGATGCATTGTCATTTGTCTCAAGCTTAATTTATAATTTGACGTAAAACAAAGTATAACAATAAAAAAAAAAATGTTTATCAAAGTTTCGAAAATAAAAAAATGGCAAAACTCAAAGACCAATCCCCTTGAGTCAACTAATACATTAGTTTTCACCGACTTTATGATCACGTTTGACTTGGTAGTGAATTAGAATGACTAGTTCACTAGTTTGCAGTAAAATTCGTTGAACTGGCTGATCTGATTCATTTTAAAAAACACCACCCCCAATCCTAGACATGAAACATGTTGGATGTAGGACCGAATTGGTAGATCCAGTATAGTATCAAAACTTCAAACATGTAAACATATTGGGTATAAGCCGAAATTGATATATCTAGAATGACATCGAATTAATATTATTGAATCTAAACCTGGATTCAAATACCTAAGAGATCTACAAGAATAGATGAATATATGAATATGTCGACCTCGCTAAATTGATAAATGATCGGATCTAAGTCTTGGTAATATTTTAAAATTTTGAGATTTTTATATAAAATGTTCACATTTTTATATACTTTTCCTTTTTCGGTAATTTTTTGGCAAAAAAATTTGTTCAAAATTAGTATTTATGCATGTGTTATAGTATATTATAGTACAAGCTATATTGCGTATTGACAATTTATATCATTTATTTGCATAAAGGGTATTTAATATATTTCACTTTACTATTTTAAAATTTTCAGTTGACTTCATCGGATCCTAATAAGAGGGGAATAATTCTAGGCAAGAATATGCATTTCTTGTATAGTTCAACATATTATCGAAATCACTTACAAACTTAGGGTAAGTTTCATAGTTCGACTATGGAACCATTTTGTTATTCTTTAAGGCATGTACTATTGTACATTACAAGTTTTTAAAGAGTAAAATATTGTACTATACAAGTTTTTAAATTAAAATATGATGATTGCTTATGAGAGATAAGTTAGAGAGAGAAAGTAGTGAGAAAATGAGTTTGTATTAATAAAGGTTGAATGAGTACATTTGAGAGGTGAATCCCTATTTATATATACGGGTCAGGAATGGATAGTGGTTTGGACCCCCGACCAACCTGCCTTCTAGCCAATACGGCCTATACTCATGAGCTGCCTTATCAAGTAACTTATAGTAATGCTCTTAATGAGTCATAAGTTACATGACACGTGAGCTAATACTATTAGGGATCATTCCGTGTATCATCAATAGACCTTGACTGGGTCTGTATTAACGATCAGACTTAGCCAACCTAGTAGTAGTCTTTGCACGTCATTCTCCAAGCTTATTCTTACAATAATCCCTGAACTAGGACTAATCCTATCCTCTGTGGTTAATAGGCTAGCTCTACACTGATTCTATCCTGTGCGATCGATAGACCAGCTCTGTTATGACAGTTCTGTCTTGAACTTAGAGCCTGAGCTCGGAGTTTTGTTGTCTCTTAACCAATTTGAACTATGGGGTATCTTTGAAGCCCCTAGCTCGAAGGACTCCAACAATCACCTTGATTTCTGCTCCACTAATTGCCAAGTCCTTAGCTCTAATGCCAGATTTACCACCTTTTGCCTCCATGATGAATTTGAAACCTCATGATGAGTCCGAACTCAGGTTATGATCCGAATCCCAAAACCTTAGAAACCTTTCACCTTCTTGAGTATATATACCTCTTTTCCTCTTCTGAAAACACTTTACCAATTTCTTTTCTTTTTTTTTTTCAAATCTTTAATTTCTACACACTTATCTACATTATTTTTGCTTTTGAACATACCATAGGTTGGTGACTTTCCCCCTCAAATCTGCAGAATTTGACACTTGATTTGAAGATTTTTAACTAAGTGTTGTAAGTGCTTTCCCTTTTTTCCTCAAGATTTTTGCATCCCAGAAGCTTCCTTCCTAACTTTTTCCTTAATTGTGATGGCCTCTGACTCTAGCAGCTTAGTTTCTCTATAAGGTAACTCTGATAAAGACAAGGGTATCACCGATGCCTCTCATACTATTTTGTTTTTAGCTTTGAGTGAACCTTGAGTGGTTCGGAGCAAATCACCACAACCCTCTCTACTATTGAGGAGGTTTCCAAGCTCCCTCAGTGCCACTGAGGGAAGTGCCTCATCTACACCTTCCATCCCTTAAGACTTCAACCCTTCTATCTTCGATATCCTGAGCATTTTAATCCCTTCAAACATCCAAAGACATAAAAACATATATACCATGCCAAACACAATCAAGATCTATTGCCCTGAACCATCTGACTGAGCCCACAATACTCCTGATAGGATCGTGACTAGAGAAATTTATGAGAACCAACTTAAAGCTGGGCTTCATCTCCCTTTGTATGTCATTTTTCAACAATTGATGCACTTGATTCAACGTTTGTATTTCCCAACTTGCCCGAATGCCATCAAGTTTGTAGTTAGCTACTATCTAATTTGCAAACACCTATGATTGGAAGCTAGCCAAAGCAATTTTGGATACTTTTACAATCCGACTAGCAGCTGAGAATCTAGCTTTTGCTATTTCCTAAACCGTCCTAACCAAATAGGTTTTATCACTGGCTACCCTTCATCCATTATAGGATGGAAAATTCCTTTGTCTTAAAAAAACAACTGGACATGAAACTTTTCCAATGCCATTGGTTATTCACTGAAAAAGATCCAAAACTGAACGAAGGCCACCTAGGTGACCTACCCGACCACGTTTATGGTTTCGGTCAGAAAATTGAGTCTTCTGGGTGGTTTTTTATTTTGAAGGAAAAAGTTTTATGATCATTCAGGACTTTCTCATCTAGGCTGGCCTTGCTCAACAGGGTGTCCAATCAATCTTGGGCTACAACCCCAATAAATACTTTGTCATTTGTGTTGTGGTTTTTTTTTTTTTCTTTATACTCATGTCACTATATCTTTCTAGAATCATTCTCATTTTTGTTTAGGCCCCGAGATCGGTAAGATGATGATATTGCCACCAAAGAAGAAAAAAGCAACACCGAAGGGCTCATCTTAGTATCCCTTTACCATCTTGGGCATATCGTCTACAATGCTCTCTCGAAACACTACCATTGGGGGTTCGAGCAACACACATGGTTTTCCCACCACATCAACATTTGTGCAATCCTTTAGGCTAAAAAGGTAAACCTAATAAGCTAGAAGCAATACCCAACCACCTCAGGCCAAGGTCAATTGGTCCAAAGAAAGGCCATTTCAACCAGCAATCAATAGAGAAAACATATCAGAACCTCCTCGGCTTCCCCTACAACAGCTACTTTGGAGTCCGAAGTGCAAGTATTTCCTCCTTTCCAGCTGAGTAGGTTTTTAATACTTCTTAAGTATCAACATCCTTATCCCATCTCCTTCTACTATTCTTCCAATCTGAAGTTGGTCCTTCTGCCCTTAGTCACACAAGCCAAGAATATTTTGTGTGCCTTGGACTAACCCAATTGTGGAATGGCATGCAGCAATAGGAGCTCAAGTATGGACCGTCGAGAAGGAGCAACAAGCTAGCGGTTCAAAAGTCCTCTTATAGACCCACCGAACTATCTAGGGAGCTCGAATTCCTGAAGGTAATCATTCTCAAGAAAAGTTCTCCCCTGATTGGTTATTAACGATCAATGACCGATCCTAGCATGCTTGAATGTTAAACACTTGGATGGAATATGCTTTCCTACCACGGGATGTGGCTTACACCAATGAGAGCTCGGATGAATAGATTCAGGATGAAGCGAACCAAAGCTACATTGCTGTAAGCTCCCAATACTTTTTTGTCTAAGTTATTCCTCTGTTTAGCAACTAATGCCTTATTTTCCTTCTTGTTTGCTATTCAACTATTAGTATACATATGTTGGAAATGTAGTATCGACTTTTTGTTGCTTAGCAAACTATCAAGAGATTCAAGTTGCTTTGTCCTAGAAAAAAGGAGTTCATGATGGAGTTAACTCATCTTTAACGAGAAAAATAGAGGAGAAAAAGAAAAAGGCCCTGACGGAACTATATGACAAACTACAGTAAGAAGCTGATCAATTGGCCAAATTAGAGAGTTAACAATCGGCTGAGTTGGACAAAATGAAGCATGAGGCCAGAGAAATGGTTGACAACTTACAAGCCAAGCATGCCGAGCTAAATCAAGCTCGGGTAGAACTGGCCGAGCTAAACCAAGTCTGGGCGAGATCAACTTAAAGCCGACCATAAATCTACAAAAAAAGACCTTCTCTTTAGAGGGCATAAATCAGTTCTTGACCTCTAAAGAAGTAGAGAGAAATTTGACCAAGTTTTGTGCAAATAACAGTCAGGTCGGATATGGTCAGACTCAGTAAGATGTTGCCAAACAATTCTGCCACTTCAAGAGTGCAATTGAATTTCTCCTCCTTCAATTTATCCCTTATGTGGTAGATAGATTGGGGATCAATTCAAAGAGCCACGATTTGCCAGAAATCATTTTGTTAAAGTCCTTCTAAAGGATGATAGAGAAGAGAATCCGATGAAAACCCTACCAAGAAGAAACTAGTTAGCATTCTTAGCCGATCCCTGGGACTAAAGAAATACCATAGAATCTAAATTATTCCAGGTCATAGGAGCCCTTTGATGTCTTCTCATATCTCTCTTTTCATTATGCTCATCAGGAAGGAATTGAACCTGGGGGATCAGTTATAAGGGATCAAGGAACAGGTCAAGCCTGAAGTGAATCCAGCTCGAAGTAGATCCTGATGCCCTTGTAATAGTTTTAGGACTTTGTAATAGAATATAACCTTTTATACTGAACTTTTTCTTCTTATGAAATGAAGAACCCTTTTTTGCCTTTCTTTTCTCTTATTATTGTATAGCTTTTTAGAATCATATTTTTCTATGTGTTCAGAGAGTGTTCTTCTAATGTAATCCGCTCTTGAACCTTATGCCTGACAATTGATGTTCATTCATTGTGTTTACTGAAAATCCTTCCAAGTACATAAGCTATTCGTTTATTGAGGTTACTTATTTTTTCTTGGGCTACAATCCCTAGGGACCGATGTTCTGCTCAATTAGCTATTTCTTCTTTGACCATTAATCTTATGGCAATATTGTTCTTCTCAATCAGATATTTTTTTCTTCAGCCATTGGTCTCATAAGATCAATGCTCTACTCAACAAGCTATTCCTTCTTTGGCCACCAATCTCAAAGGATCAAAATTTTGCTTAATTATGGGAGAGCCATTCGTCCAACGCGATCAGTTCCCTCTGTTCATATATTATTCTCAATGTTATACTCAATAAGCTATTCCTTCTTCGGCCACCAATCTCAAAGGATCAAAATTTTGCTTTATTATGGGAGAGCCATTCGTCCAACGCAATCAGTTCCCTCTGTTCATATATTATTCTCTTTATTATGTCTCTATTATTATTATTATTATATTCAAAGGCTACCAATCCAATAGGATGGGCGTTCTGCTAATTCTTGGACTCTGACCTCTTTAAGCACATCGACTGGTCTTTTGTGCCCCTTTTTTTTCTTTTTTTTTTCCTTTACATAAAATAAATGCGAAATGAAAGACACATCTTTATGAAATAGATTTCATTACTTTCCTAAATAGTACTTTTTGAGGTTAACAATATTCCATATTCGTGGTATGATATTGCCATTCTGATTGGCAAACTTGTAGTATCTGGCCTGATGTGCCACAAGGAATTGGTATGGGCCTTTCGAATTCGCATCCAACTTGTTAGTTCTGTCGGCTCAACTGACCTCATTCCTTCATAAGGCCAGATCTCTCGATTTGAAATATCTTTGGCAAACCATGATATTATAATACTTGGCCATTTTTTGCTTATAATCTTGGATGGCTTCCACAAGCCTCTATTCTTCTAATAACTCCAAATCTATGGCCCTTTCTTAATCATTGGCATTCTAGACATACCTCGTGATTCTAACTCTAAACGTGTGCATCCCAATCTTTGTTGGTATGACCGCTTAAGCTTCTTACAAGAGACTAAACAGAGTAAGCCTACTTCCGATCAGTGGCACAGTTCGGGATGACCATACAATACTAGGAATCTCTTCCACCTATTTTTCTTATGCTCTGTCCAAATGAGTTGTTTAAGCCGGTCAAAACTATTCCATTTGACACTTTGGTCTACCCATTTGCTTGCAGATATTCAACTGAAGTAGTATGGATTCCAATATGAAGTTTCACAAAATGTTTTGAACGGTTCCCTGACAAACTGAGTTCCATTATCAAAAATTAAGATATGTAGTACTCCGTACTGACAAACAATGTTCTTCCAGAAAAATTTCTAGATATTTTTTTTTTCTTGTAATGGATTTCAACAATTTTGCCTCTATAAGAGGAGATAAATAATCAATTGTCATAACCGAAAATCAATGAGCCCCAGTACTCTTTGAGACGGGCTAGGGAGATTAATCCCTTGCATTATTTACTATTGTTGGAAAGGTCATGAACTGGTGATAAGATTTAGATCGACCGTTGGTTTTCTCAGGATCGAAATATGTACTTGATATTTGTGACATTTCATTACTAGCTCATATGCATCATTGTGCATGGTTGGTCAATAATGCCCCATGAGCATTGCTTTGCTAGCCAAACTTGAATCCCTACGTGGATTCAACAGATGCTTTCATTAATTTTTTGAAGCACATATTTAGTTTGTGTTAGGCACCAAAGCAAGGGATATAAAGATGATAATTTTCTCTATAACGTTCCCTGAACCGCTTCATATCGCATGTTTGGCACTTCAGTCTCCGAGCTTCTGTTTGGTCTTCACGCAAGATCTCATTGACCCAATATCCAATAATTGGCTTTATCTATCCTAAACTGTTATCGATTTTCATTGCCTCAACATTATCAATCGTCCTCTGAGTCTGTACCTCGACAAAGACCTCCTTGGTCAAGTGAGAGTAAATTATTAAGGCCAATTTTGGAAGTGCATCTCGGGATTGCTATTCTTTGCTCAGGAAATCTTAATGAACTTCACCTTTTTAAAATGTTACTTAAGTTGTTCCACCGTTTGGAGGTACTTTTATAAAATTATTCCCCGAATTTCAAAATTTCCAAGGACTTGGTTCACTATCAATATAGAATCATTATTGATCAGAAGTACCTCGGATCCATCTTTCTTGCCAGCCTCATACCAGTGAGCAATGTCTCATATTATGCTTCGTTGTTCATTACCTTGATTTAGAATCGAAGTGCATATGTGAAGTTATCTCCCTTAGTTGATCAGACGATGATACCTTTTCCTAGACTAGATTCACCTTAATTTCTAACTCACCCTTTTATGTGATAGCTAGCACTTCTTCAATCAGGGTGTAATCGAATGTGCATTCAAAAATAAAGTTAACCAAGACATGTACCTTTGTAGTGGATTGAGGTCGATATTTGATATCGAACCTAGGCAGCTCTGCCAACCACATTAGTATAATGAAAAGAGAGATATCAGCCTTTAAGGTTCTAGATTTCTTTAATGAAAAGTTAAGGTTACCACAATTTCATGACCTTATAAGTAAGGACTTAATTTTCAAGTAGCAATCACAAGTGAGAAGGCCATCTTTTCGGTCATTACATAATTCTATTCAAGAACTTGAAGAACCTTGCTGACAAAGTAGATCAACTTTGGTACCCCTTCAGCTTCTAAAAGCAAAATAGCACTGGCTGCATAATCCAAAGCAGAAAGGTAAAGATATAAAATCTCACCCGATTTCGGAGCACCCAATTATGGTAGATTGGCTAAATATTTCTTCAGCTTGTTGAACGTTTGTTGGCATCACTCAATCCATTCAAAGTTATCTACCATTTTCTATGCCTAGAAGAACAAAAGTTCTCATTCGGCTGAATTAGACAAGAATCTATTTAGAGCAGCCATTTTTCCAATTAACTTATGAATCTCTTTGACTGAACTTGGAGGTTTCATGTCAAGGATGATTTGTACTTTTTGGAAGTTTGCCTCAATCCTCTGATTAAGAAAAGTGAAACCAAGGAATTTTGGGATACCAAAGGTACACTTCTGAGGGTTTAGTCCTTTGTTAACACTTCGTAAAGTATCAAGGATTTCTCGAAGATCGGCGATAACATCCTCTTGGGTTCAACTCTTCACAACCATATCATTCACATAGACCTTCACATTCCATCGCTCTATTTTTTGAATAGCTTATTGACTATCCATTGATAAGTCGGTCCATCATTCTTTAATCTAAATAACATGGTCTGATAGCTATAAGTACCATTATTAGTGATGAACAAAGTTTTCTCTTCATCTTTTTACTTAGGTAAATCTGATGATATCTTTTATAAGCATCTAAAAAATGTGCAATCTCAAAGCTAATTAAAGAATCTATTATTATATCAATCCGAAGCAAAAGATAATTGTCCTTTAGACAAGCTATATTGAGATCGGTATAGTCAACACACATTCATTGGCTCAGATCTAGCTTCTACAAGAATAGGATTTTACAACCAAACATAAGAGACAGCTTGGGTATAGAACTTCTCAGATAATCCAAGTAGCTAACAACTTATTTGCTTCAGTTTTTATCACTAAGCTGCGTTCAGGTTTGAAAAGCCATTTTTGTTGCTTGACCGGCTTATAAGTCAGGTCGATCCCTAATTTGTGTTTGGCAATATCCATTGGGATGCTTGGCATACCCTCAATCGACTAAGAAAATACATTATTGTACTCTAGAGCAACCTTATTAAGTCAACTTTTAGTTCAATTGGCAGAATAGTACACATCATTTTTTTTTTTCAAATATGGTTGGATCAAATGAATTTCCTCGATCGAAACCCACAGTTTTGCTTTGACTATTGTTCATTTGTCTTTGCGATTAGGAGCTTCAATGTGGCTTATGGGTCCAACAGGAGCTTTTCAGTTAGTTTAGCTCAATTTTCATAATATGTTCTTTGCTCCGATGACACATCATGTAGCACTCTCGGATTTCTGCTAATAGCCCTAAACACAACCCTCTGAATTATCATTTAAAGAGAGAGACATACAATTAATTCCAAGATAATAGACCGAAGAGAGAATGATGGAAGTATACTGGGATGGCTGACCAAGAATCATCTCTTATACAAAGAAGATTTTTTAACCAACATTGATCATCTCGATTCAGCATTGGGATGGTTTCTCGACACTACTAGAAAAACAGTATTTAGCAACGAAATTTTTCCGTTGCTATTTGCAACAAATATAGCAACCGATTTTGACTTTAAAAAAAAAGGATACATTTTCAAATCCGAACAAATATTTTAAAAACATTAGCAACCGATTTTTTGGTTGTACTCATTTGGAAAACAATGTATTAATTAGCAACCGTTATTTCCGTTGCTATTTTTTGTAAAAAAAATATTAAACTTAGCAACCGGTTTTTCGATTGCACTCATTTGGGAAAATAATGTATTAATTAGCAACCGTTATTTCCATTACTATTTTTTGTATATATATATATATATATATATATTAAAATTAGCAACCAAAAATTTGGTTGCAAAGTCCACATCCCAATTTAATTGAAGTATCAAACCCTTATTTCCTTTCACCTAATCGGTAGCCCCATTTTTCTCCTTCAACAGCCCGCCACCACCATCTCTACCCAAGCCTCCACACCATCTTCCTTAAACCCCATCCCCTTTCTTCTCTTTTTCCCCCACTTTTCTTTCTTCCTGTTTCCTTTCACCTCCTCAAGCCGCCTTAACCACCACTGTCCCAGCCCCTTCAATCCTACCAAGTTGGGAAAATTTTCATTGTCCCCATTTCTCCTGGTTTTACATATTTCTTTTGTTTTGTTTTGTTTTTGAATAATTTTCTACCGTGATTTTTTTTTTTTCTGTTATTGAATTTTTGAATTTTTTTTCTACTAATAGACTAATTTATTTTTGTCTCATTCTTGTATTTTTTTTTCTTTTCTAGTACTAATTTATTTTCTGTAATTTTTTTTTTGTTTCGTTCTTGTATTTTTTTTCTTTTGTAGTACTAATTTATTTTCTACTATTTTTTTTGTTTTGTTCTCTGTTTTTTTTTATGCTAGTACTAATTTATTTTCTGCTATTTTTATTGGTTTCATTCTTGTATTTTTTTCTTTTCTAATATTAATTTAGTTTCTGCTATTTTTTTTGAGACGTTCTTGTTTTTTTTTCTTTTCTATTACTAATTTATTTTCTGCAATTTTTTTTGTTTCTGTCTCTTATTTTTTTTCTAGATGTGTATAAATTTATGTTTTATATTTTTTTTGTTTCGTTCTTGTATTTTTTTTCTGTTCTAGTACTAATTTATTTTCTGCTATATATATATATATATATTTTTTTTTTTTGTTTTGTTCTTGTATTTTTTTTCTTTTCTTGTACTAATTTATTTTCTACAATTTTTTTTGTTTTGTTCTTGTATTTTTTTTTCTTGTTCTAGTACTAATTTATTTTCTGCTATATTTTTTTTTTTGTTCTTGTATTTTTTTTCTTTGTCTAGGACGATATTTTGTAGAATAATCAGAGTATAATTTTCTTTGATTGTTGTCTTGTATAGAAAAAAGAAAAGAAAAAAATGAAGTGCTATCATGCTTGACAAAAGGCTTGTTCTCATCTACTTATGTTTGTGATTAAAAAAATTACTTATAAAAAATCAACTCTTTAATGTAAAGTTTGATGTTCCCATCTTCCATAAAATGATTTTAAGGATATTTTTGCCCTAAATTTGGCACTGTATGTGCAAAACCAAAGATGCAGTTCTTCTCTTGCTTTTGGCTCATTGAATTTTTGGGTGAAAAAAAAATAAAAATTGAGTGATAAAAGTAAGATAAAATAATTTAAAAGTGACTTTTTAACCTAGAACCTAAAAGCAGACGAGAACAATTCCAAAGTCTTTTGAAATCTAGTTTCTTGATCTTTTCTTAAAACTATAATGAATATCATTAATTGTCTAGTCAAAGATGCCTCGGTGCCACCCAGGTAGAAAAATTTATACTTAAATACTACAAATTCTCCATATCTATGTGTCACTGCTTGAATGGAGCCATGATTAGCTGAAGTAGGAGCAGCTAATTCCACGCTAGACATGCAAGCATAATACCCCATTATTACTAGTATTTGCTAGGAGCAGCTAATTCCACTCTAGACAACAACCATAATACCCCATTATTACTAGTATTTGCTTTGTTATGACTTTGAAGTTCTTTGTTCATTTTGTCAAATATAATATAAATCAGTACAACTAGAAATACATAGTCATGGTTAGTTTTAGGGAGTCTCGAAGATTATTATCAAAATTATTTCCTAAAGTTACGTTACATCATCCATTCATATTATCCAATCTCGTAAAAATTGCATATCATCTTTAATTGTTATATTTGTTCGTTGCACCCTTGAGTTAATAATTGTTCGTCATCGACCTTCTAGTTCTAACCATAATCTTTTTTCTTACTTTCCCCTTTAGATTGCTTTTCTTGGTTTATACTTGCAACTTCAGTCCCAAAATTTTTTTGAAGATCATCCACAAAGGTACTTCACCTTAAAACTTAGCATTATGAACTTCATACTTATCTAGATATTTGTCAATTGTACATTCTTTTGTATCAACCCTTGCCTGGTCATGATTGATTGTTTGTATCAACTCTTGCCGATCATTATTGATTATTTATATCAACCCTTGCCGGGTTATGATTGATTATTTGTATCGACCCTTGCCGGGTCATGATTGATTATTTGTGTCTACCCTTGCTGGGTTATGAATGAGTATTTGATTCGATTCTAGCCAGGTCATGATTGATTATTTGTGTCAACCTTTTTCGGATCATGATTGATTGATTATTTGTATCGACCCTTGCCGGGTCATGAATGAGTATTTGATTCGATCCTTGTCGGGTCATGATGGATTATTTGTATCAACTCTTTTTGGATCATGATTGATTGATTATTTGTAATGACCCTTGCCGGGTCAAGTTGAACTCTCATTTGTACTTATTTATTTTCATTGGTTTGTAATTAAGAAAATGTTCAAAATTAGGAGAAACTATGCCGAAATTTCTACAAGAATGTGTACTAAAAATGCTCAAGTAACAGCATCAAAAGGTAAGTATTAATACTAATAATACTACAAACTAAGTGTATTAGGGGTACTACAAGAAATTAGTGACTGTAATATAGGCGTGTATATATATATACACACACACACACACACACACACACATAGACATACACACACATATATGCATGCATATTAGTAGTATAATTTTTAAGTATGTTTTAGTATTTCTTTTTGCACATGATTGATTATCAGACTATAAAGTAATAATAATACTAATAAAGTACTAGTTTCATTGTTTTGCAACTAGGGATACAACAACTTATAATTCCAACTAGTATATAATATTGTATTTTATAATTATCATCTAAACGTTTGAATATTTATTTACCACAAATTATGAATATTCGATCTTATCGTCATTGGATGTATGATAGGCTCTTACCTAATGGCACTGGTTTAACACCACATTTTTTAGAAGGGGTTAATGAGTTTGTCCAATTTGTGTGCAAACAACCACAATATGCTAATGGTAAAGAAATTAGATGACAGTCCTTGTTTTAAAGACCAGAATAGGAAACTGATGGATCCGGATCATGTGATTAAACACATTTATAAATATGGTTTTATGGAAGATTATTGGTATTGGACTTCACATGGTAAGTCTAAACCAGTAGAGTTTGATAATCATGGGGCAGATTCAAGTAATTCTAAATTCTTCTCTAATGAATATCAGAATAGATACCAAAGTATGGTGTTTGATGCGGTTGGTCGAAATAATTTTGAATTTGAATATCGTCAAGAGGAAAAAAGTAGATTAAGTGTTGAAGAGCCTCCTAATACAGAAACTGCTCAATTCTATGATATGTTAAAATCTGTTCAACAACAATTGTACCCTGGTTGTGAAATATTTACTGCACTATCTATGTCTATTCAATTGATGAGTTTGAAATGAAACTATAACTTGTCACAGGGTTGTGTTGACAAATATGTAACATTGTTAAATGGGAAACTTCTCCTGGTAATTGTGGTACGAGTAATTTTGACGAGACAAAGAAGCATTAGTGAAGAAACTTGATTTATCTGCTATTAAGTATGACTGTTGCATAAATGGGTGCATGCTTTATTACAAAAGTACCAGAAGTTATTGTATGCACCGTAAGCATCCTCGATATAAATCACCTAAAACAACCTGTTCCTTACAAGAGGATGCATTACTTGCGGCTCATACCTCGACTTATGAGATTATATGCCTCTAGTAGATCAGCTGAACACATGAGATGGCACGCTGAGAATAGGAGAAATCCTGGTGTCTTATGCCACCCCTCGGATGGCGAAGCATGAAAACACTTTGATCGAAAACACCCAAATTTTGCATTAGACCCAAGAAATGTAAGACTTGGTTTGTATGCGGATGGTTTTAATCCTTTCAACAATAATGGCAAACCTTACTCATGTTGGCCTGTTATTGTAACTCCATATCCTCTTCCACTTGAAATTTACATGTCCACTCCTTATATGTTTTTAACTTGTTTGATTCCTGATCCACATAATCTGAAAAGCCGAATTGATGTATATTTGCAACCATTGATTGACGAGTTGAAATAGTTATGGTTAGAGGAAGTCCAAACATATGACATTTCCATGAAACAAAACTTTAAGATGAGAGCAGCATTAATGTGGACTATTAATGATTATCCTGCATACGTCATGCTATTAGGGTGGAGTACCGCTGAAAAATTGGTGTGCTCTATTTGCATGGAGCAAACCAAAGCATTTAGGTTAAAGTTTGGAGGAAAGAATTCTCGGTTTGATTTTTATCGCCAATTCTTGCCCGAGGATCATGTTTTTAGGAGGAACATAGATTCTTTTTACAAGAATCATGTTGAGAGGTCACTTCCTCCACGTAGGTTGAGTGGTGAAGAATTGTGGGAACGAGTGAGTAACCTACCAAAAATGAAGGATTTGAAGGTTCAACACAAAAAATTGGATGGATATGGGGTGACACGCAATTGGTCCAAACAGAGAATCTTTTGGGAGTTGCCTTATTGGAAGGACAACTTAATTCGTCACAACTTGGATGTCATGCATATCGAGAAAAAAATTTTCGACAATGTGTTCCATACTATGATAGATAACAAAGATAGGACCAAAGATAATGCAAAGGCACGAAGGGATTTGAGTGTTTATTGCAAGCGACGTGATTTGGAGTTGAGGACCTTAAATAATGGAAAACTTGCAAAACCAAAATCTAACTTCACGTTCTCATTGGACCAGGGACGAGAAATCTATGGTAGGTTGTAGGATTAAAGATGCCAGATGGATATATTTCAAATTTAGCCAGATGTGTGGATCGGGATGGAGGTAAGTTACTTGGGATGAAAAGTCATGACTATCATGTGTTTATGGAACTAACTTCTTTCCATTGCATTTAGTGGATTGCCTGAATCAATAGGGAAGCCCATTACTGAGTTGAGACTTTTTTTTTCTGTATGTTGTGTTGCACTGAGTTGCGGGAAGATTTGCTCCTTGAAATGGAAAAAATATTCCTTTAATCTTGTGTAAATTGGAATACTTAGTGATATAATTTCACCAGGATTTTTTGACGTGATGGAACATCTACCCATACATCTTTCATATGAAGCACTAGTTGGAGGACACGTTCAATAGAGATGGATGTATCCATTTGAGAGGTAAAAATAAAACTTAAAATATGGTACACAAATAAATTTATACTAAATTTGTAATTCATGGTTAACAATCTATTATTGCGAAGAAACTTATAATATGTATATATAAATAACATTCAGGTTTTTACATGACTTGAAAGGCATGGTTAAAAATAGAGCCCATCCGGAAGGCTCCATATGTGAGGCGTACTTGTCTCTAGAGACTTCTTACTTTTGCTCTTACTATTTCAAATCTCATGTTCAATGTAAGTCCACAAAAATTGGACGCAATGAAAATGATGAATTTGATGCAACCATGCCACCTATCTTGTCGGTTTTTAATCAACCAGGCCAGCCGACAGGAAAGTGTAAATGGAGATTTTTGACAGATCAGGAGATGGCTACAACTGCATTACATGCTACGTGCTCTTAAATTGTGATGAAGTGAAGCCTTTCTTGACGTAAGTATAATATATTTAATTAATGATGATACTTTAACATAGCTTTAATGTTTTTTAAACTAAAAATATTGTCTTTAAAATAAAAATGAATTTCTAGGATGTACTTGTAAGTTGTGCGAATATATTGGCCTCATCTTAGTAACAAAGAAGTTGAACTATCTGTGGAGAAAAATTTTGTAATGTCGTTCCATCAATATGTAAGTAATAATACTAAACCTATACAGTATCATATAATTTTAAAAGTAGTAATATTATCTAAAGTTTTGATTGTCATGCTAGGTTCGCAATCCACAAAACATGGTACGTAATGAGTACTTGTGTTATCTCGTGTGGGGCCCTAGTAGAGAGGTTGAAACATGGCCAAAATTCTTTATCAACGGATACATTTTTCACACTAATGAATGGGCAGAGGGTAGAAAAACTATTAATAGTGGAGTTTGTGTCAAAAATGAAGGTTCAAGTGAACTTTTATGGTATACTTAAAGAGGTAGTTTAGTTACAATATTTATGTCAACGAAAGGTTGTTTTGTTCAATTGTGACTGGTATGATTCGGTGAGCAGTTGGGGCATTAGAGTTCATAACCAATATGGAATTGTTGAAGTTAAAAAAATAGGAAGATAACCAAAATTTGACCCCTTTAAACTTGCACAACATGCATGTCAGATGTGTTATGTTCCATATCCAGTACAAATCAAAGAAAATTGGATTGGCTGGTTGTGATAAAAATAAGACCTAGAGACAGAATTGACAAAGATCATACAATAGAAAATCCATGCCAGGATGAACATCATTCGATTGTTGGCACAGTTCTAGATAATCACTCTATAGGACTTCTAGCAGACACTGATGGGGCGTACGAAGAAATTGATAATGATGAATTGGGTAGGTCTACTATGGTTGATATGGAAGAAAAAGAAGAAGAACAAGAAGAAGACGAGGACGAGGATGAGAATGAATTCGAAGAAGAAGATGAGGAAGAGAAAGAAGAAGAAGCAGAACAAGAGAATGAATTCGAAGAAGATGACAAAGATGATGAAGAACATGAATATGACAATGAATATGATAATGAATAGAAATTTATGAATTTTGTAATAACACACGTTCTTTTAAAGTTTTATTACAGGGTTCTTGTCTTGCATTCATGGCTAAGAAAACTTGATTTTCTCTGCTATTTCATTTTTATAGTAATTGTTCTTTGTTTTCACCACTTGACGCGTGTTTTGTTGAAGCATAGTATATTTTTCTCTATCCTTTTCTAATTGGTAGGTAGTGAATATTGTGGTCAAAAACTTAATCTAGTCCCATATTCTGATGGAGGATATCAACCTTAAATTACACCAGTCATTGCACCAATATGCACCATTTCAACTTACTTATATTCAATACACTATTTGTACTTAAATATACATTATATATTATTGAGAGCTTTAATCTATAGAAGATGTTGTGTATATAAGATTAAAAAGCAATGTGGCTTTTCTTAATACTATTCTAAAGAAGAGTTAAATATTTCTCTGCTTAGATTTATAGATTTTCTCTATCTTGTGGCGTACAAATAAAAAACATGTAGTCATCTTATGTTTCAAAGTGTGTGGCACATTTTGCTTCTTTGCATCATCTTCTCATTTAGACTATTATGATATTTGTAGCGATCGCAAGCTTGAGAATCTTTGCATGTGATTTTTTCACTAACACCTAGATTGTGTAATTGACAATCTTTGTATGTGGATTCTTTAAGAACATGCATGATTAACAAAAAACTTAACTTCAAATACCCTTAATTTTGTTAAGCATTGTTAACAGATGGTTGATATTGGGCAACGAAAAGGTAGGAATGTGGGCACTAACAGGAAGAAGAAGTCATCCACCACTAATACACCATCATTCATGCCTCCTCTTATAAATAATACAGGACCGCTGCCTATGTCTTTTAGTATGCCTCCTTTGAGTCAACCACATACATCTGTTCCTTTTAGTATTGTCTCCTCCTATCAATCAGCCACCTAGATCTAATTCTGTTGACATGCATCCTCCTACAAGCCTCTTACCCACATCTATGCCTTTTAGCATGCCTCCTCATAGGAACCTGTCACCTACATCTGTGCCTTTTAGCGTGCCTCTTCCTATGAGCCAGTCACCTATTATGCCTCCTCCTATGAGCCATCTATCTACATCTGTGCCTTTTAGCATGCCTCTTCCTACGAGCCAAGCACCTATAATGCCTCCTCCTACGAGCCAGTCTCCTTTACATGGCATGCAAGAAGCCTTCAATCATTTGGTTTCGGGAAATACTGGAGTGGCTGAAACAATTGGGGGTGTACACCCTTTAACACAGTCATCAGGTGCTTCGAATGATGGTTCAACCGATGCTCAATATTAAAGGAATACTACAAAGAAATTTATACGGCCACGTGGTCTTGAGGAATGAAATTATATTGTATTTTATTTTATTTCATTAATTGATGATGATTTAATTGTAATGTTATGAACAATTTGATTAAACCTTTTTTTAGGTTCATATATTTATGATTCATATTTTCATTGATTAGGTTTGAATTTCATCAACAGAGTGCGTTTCGCGTATTACTCACCTCATCAAAACTAATTTAACTGGTCCTTACCATACTTGGAAGAAAATAGCAAAAGAGCTGCAAGACCTAATGTTTAGAGAATTTGGAGTAAGCTACTATTTTTTTTCATTGTTCAATTTTACATTTAGGTTTTTATTTATAATTTTGACATTATAATTTATTTGTGTTGTTGTCTTGGTATGTAGAATTTTTTTCATTGGCCTTCACAGACAGAAACTAGAATCAACAAGATATTTGAGCATCCCGGCTTAGAATGCATGAAGAATCTAATGCACGACGTTCGTGAATGTTTTAGGAAAAGTAATTATCGACCAAACTGGATTGGAGAATCCATAGGACCTCAATTGCTAAAGATATGGGATGGAGATAAGTTCAAATCATTGAGTAAAACAAATAAGCAAAATCGTGCATCCACTCATGCTGCGATGGTAAAGGATTTCTGCTCCATACTGGTGACAGCAATACTCATTTGACAAATAGGGATAGATTGGTATATATTTAAAGATTATGTTTTAGTTTGGTTCATCTATATAAATTGATATATATTATAACATAGGTTATTTTTTTTTTCTTTTTACTATTGCATTATCTTGCATGTTTCAAACTTTCTAGATTAAAGAAAATAATGGTCAAGATCCTGGTGTCGCTGCTACTTTTCTACACACCCATAAAAAGAAGGCAGACAATGAGGGCCATAGGCCATGGATAAGCCAGTGAGCACAAGATATCCATGTACATAAGTACAATTTTTTTGTTGTTTATGAACTTTTATAATTACTTTCATGAAAATTCACCTATGTAATGATTCAATAATGCATGCACAGGAAAATTTAAATACTAAGTGGTCTGAGATTCAATCCAGTCAGAGTTCTAATATTGAGAATGATCCATCACAATAGTCCTTGCCTAGTGAATTTGAAGTATGGACAGAAAATCATCTCACTGTTGGTGGGATGAAGAAAGGACGCGTGATTGGTCTAGCAGGTTTTGGTAGATTTGATTATAGCAGTACCTCTTCTGACACATGTGGGATGCCTGCTGAATTGGAGATCACGGTTCAGGAATAAAACAAGCATATCCAAAGCCTACAAAGTACAATTGTATCCTTACAGACAAGTAATAATGAACTTAAAGATACAATTAGCAACTTAAAGTCTAAAATGGAGGTATTTGAAAGAATGATGTCTCAAGTGGTGATTTCTACAGCTTTTCAACATCCTAGTCAAGGTTCGACCCATTTCCACTATATTATCCCCTTCTAGGATTTGCTCAGTTTGCTACAGTGCCTTGAGATTCTTATGCTAGTGGAAGTGGTGTTGAAAAAGGACTAAAGTTGCGCCTATACATAAAGTTGAGGAAGAAGATGGTGGTGATGGTGACGATGATAATGGAGAGAGAGAGTCATAACGAATGACATTATGATTGGATATTAGCTACTTAATAAACTTTGTATTTATTGACTTATATTGTTACTTTTATTTTACTTTTGTTGTTGTGCGGTGGATTAAATATATATCAAAGTTTCCTATTAGCATTGTTGAAATGTGGTGGTTGTGCATTGAATGCAAATTTTGCATATTAAGTTGTTCGTAGATTTGGAATTTCATATTATTATAATGATTTTGTTGTTGACAGGTTTGGAATTGAATAGCATATTATTTTTTATTTTTTTATATTTTTTAAATTAGTAACCGATATTTTTGTTGCTAATATTTTTCATTTTTTAAAATTTAATTACTAACCAATTTTTTCGTTGCTAATGGTATCCTTAGCAACCGATTTTGCTGTCACTAAATTCAACAACCGATTTGTTCGTTGCTAATTTTATAATCAGCAACGGATTTTTTGGTCGCTAAATTCAGCAACCAAAAAATCCATTGCTATCATAGGTGGACGAAAATTATCAAAACCAAATTTAGTAACCGATTTTCCGACGAAAATATCCGTTGCTGTGTATGTGTTGTAAATTTTCGTTGGTAATTCTGTTGCTATATTTTACCGAAGAGCGATTTTTCGACGAAAAATTTCTGTCGGAAAATCCGTTGTTAAATCTCTTAACAATCGATTTTTGATCAAAATCAGTAGCTAAATCGGTTGCTAAATACTATTTTTCTAGTAGTGCGAGCTACAGTGGCATTATGACGATTCCTTCCGGGGTAACAGAATCCCCAATAAATCCCACTAAAGGAGTTTGGACAGGGCAAATATGTTCATTATTGATGCCCATCATTTCCCAAACATGCCAAGGAATTATGTATACTGAACTGCGACTATCCACGAAAACTTTGTAAACTAGATAGTCCCCAACCTTGACATTAATAGTCACTGGATCAGTTCGTGGGAGCCGATTAGGAACCACGTCCTTATAAGTGAAGGATATGCTCAAATTGGGCTTGATCCTTTTTGCCAAATTTTCTTTTGGTAGGGTCAGGCGAGCATAATGCTTTCAGCCATTTGCGAAGTCTTCTCTGGTATGCCATAACCAGCAATAGCATTAATTACCCCAATCACATCATCATTATTTATTGGGGAACCCTCTGGTTGTTGTAATTATAATTCGGCCACTAGAACTGATTCCGATTATTATAGGGCCAAGGTATCAATTGTCATTATGAATGACTGATCTGTGGGTTATTTGATCTCATGTGATTAGCTATTCAAAGTATGTATTCCTGCATGAATCATCTCTAATGGCCTTTTCAATTCTAATTTCTAGGTCATTACAATCCTCTATTTTATGACCATGATCCCTATGGTAAGCATTGTAACAAGATCGGTCTAGTTTGTACTGGTTGGTTCTCGTTAGAAGAAGTGGGTCCAAAATTCAAGCTTTTGTGATTTAGAAGACAATTTCCTTTCTAGAAGTATCAAAATGAGTAAAATCCTCACGGGAATAACCCTAGTCCTGATCATTTTGAAATTATTAGCACCATGATAGACCACTCGACCAGTCAAGAGGTTCTGTTGATTGCTTTGTAGTATTTGCTGATTATTCTACTGGGGATAGGTCAAGCATTCAGTTGACTTATATTTATTTTTTTATCGAAATAGGGTTTGATGTGAGAGGCCTTCCCAGTAGGCCTTTTCTCTTTCTGCTTATGTTCGTGGAGCTTTTTTTTTGTCCAATTGGACTTCTCCCTTTGAATATGATTTTCAACTCATTGAAAGATTTTGGCATCATGAAGGCCAACTCAGTGTAAAACGACATCGATTTTATACCGCTCATGAATACAACAACTATAAGCCTCTCATTAGCAACCCAGACCTATGCTGCCTCATCATTAAACCTGCTAATAAACTGCTTCAATGATTCTTCAAGCATTTATCTTACGTTCATCAAATGAGAAGCTCCTTTTGTATTTTTTATTGAATCATGCAATGCCGAAGGAATTTCTTAGCCAAATCGATAAAAGAATGAATAGATTTGAGGGATAGATTTTTGAACCACTTTTGAACAGATTCCCTCAGAGTGGTGGCAAAAACAACTTGCACTTATAAATCAGGCATTAGAATAGCTGTAAAGTTTGGTAATTGTTGACACATATGCTATATGATCTACTAGGTCCCTCACATTCTTATAGTGATCCAGATCGGGCTGATGAAATTTTGGTAGAACCTGTTCTATTCGAACGGCTAGAGTAAAGGGATCTCTATCCACATCAGTGATCCTAGTGAGACCCAGATTGTTTTCGTCAAGTAGTTGTTGAACCCTCAATTCAACCTTGGCCATTAAATCTTCTTTAGTAGCTACATGGGATTTTTTTTTTTTTTTTTTTTAACTTTTCCTCTAGCCTCTTCACAACCTTCAGATTAGGTCCTATCTAACGAAAACCTGATCCCTCACGATGTGATTGAGGGATTGATGTGGAACGAGCACAACGTTGAGTTCGGCATTATGTGCTGCTAGCAATGTCCTCGTGTTCTAGATTTCTTCTGGTTCTTGGAGTTTGCTTGGTTGCATCTAATTGCTTTTTCTGAGCCTTCACAAACTGCTTAAGGCTTGAAAGTTGTCCGAGCAAGAATTGGAACATCTCATCTCATTGCTTCTGGCCACTGACTTGCGATGCTTTTGCATTTTGTTGTATTCATGATCAATGGGTTCATGAATCGTCTTAATCTTTTGGATTCTCTCTTTTTCTTATTGTTATTGTTATTGTTGTTCATGATTTGAATGAATTTTAGAAAAAAAAAAAAAAGGAAAGGTCAAAAGAAATTGAGCAGGCAATTTGTTTGATTCTCACAAACGACGCCATTTAATGAGAGCTAAAATAAAGATAGAAAGTAGTGAGAGAATCAATTTGTATTATGAGAGTTGAATGAATATATTTAAGTGGTGAGCCCCTATTTATACATATGTGTGAGGGATGGTTAGGAGTTTGGATCCCTATCGACCTGCTATCTGGTCGACCTAGTCTATACTAATGAGTTGCCTTATCATGTAACTTTATAATATTGCCCTTAATGAGTCATAAGTTATTGGGGACTCATTCCTTATATTATCAATTTCTTAGCGGGACTAAAGAATTTTACACATCTCTAAAGTTAGACCGATTAAACAAGTTTGGAACAAATTGGATTTGAGCATAGACACTAGGAGTGGTCATCGGTCGGTTTTTAATTATTAGAATAAAAAGTTTTGGTCTTTTTCGATTTTCGATGGAAGAAAACCAATCACATCCAAACTAAATTTTTGTTTGGTCGATTGGTAACTAATTATTTTTTCGGTATCTGTTCATCAGATTATCCAAAATTTAATTGATAATTAAAAAATTAAAATGTAAAACTAAATAAAAAAATTAATAAAGCTAAGAACTGTAATAAAATTAATATTACTTAAAGCTAAAAGTTGTAAAATTAAAATCAAACCTAAAACGATCTCAAAATTTTAATTAAGGAAAACTAAAATGAATAAAGCTAAAAATTTTATTATTCAGCTATTAGTTTTCAATAACTAATGTGTATAACTACAAAATTAATTTTTTATTTAATTTTTCATTCCTTTTAACCTAATATTAATTATTTGAAAACCAAAAATCAAACTGAATTTACTTTAATTGGTTTTTTTGTTAAACCAAACAATACTATTGATAGACAATGGAATATACTTAGGCAAAGCGACTTGTAAATCTTATGGTCATGATTAAATTTTATGAAATTTTTGCCTACATCAATTTTTTGTCATTTATTATATAAGATTTTACAAGAAGATCAAATATATGATCTACCTAATTATACTTTGGATAGACAGGTAGACACAATCCATTACTAGCACTACCCCACGCCTGATCCATTCTTGGTTGGACCTAGTCCAAAGCACTAATATCTTAAACCTTATTATCCAAATTAATACATATCTTATGATACACATTGATCATACAAACTATATCTATTAACCATAAGATCTAAGGCTAGTAGACTCTCTAACCAAACTACCTTCATTCTCTTTGTGCATTAAGCTATTTCAAATAATTCCTTCTGAACAAATTCGCGCTTTCGGAACCGGAATCGTGTTTATAATTTCGGTTCGATTGAACTGACGGTTCCGAGAACCAGCATCAATTTAAAAAAAAAAAAGAATGAAATATAATTCTCTCCCTACTATTTTACCTATAAATATCCCATTCCCTACTATTTTCAACACACAATTCTCTCAATCGTTCTAATCCTTTCTAATTCTCTCAAATACTCTCAAAATGTATAAATTTTTTTAAATGTATTTTTACTTTAATTTTTAATAATTTAATAATATATTTCTTTTTCAAAAAATAAAATTACAATTGAAATATAAATAAAATACAATTTTTTGTTCCTAATTTGTCTCTGTGTTAATTTTTTTAGTATTACAATTTTCAATCTTTCAGTGGGAATTGAGGAATGATAGTGACCGAAATTGAACGAAATCGAACGAAATCATAGAAGTGTCCGGAGCCGGCTCCTCTAATTCCGGTTTCGATTCCGGCTTCTCCAGATCCGTAGTGATGACTAAGGCACCGTGTCTATTTAACAATTTTCCCTGATGCCCGCCAGTCCAGTAATTCCGAAAAAGCCGTGTAAACACTAAACAGCATGAGTTCAAATTGACCTCAAAGACCCCACAAAGTACTACCTCTTTAGTCAACATCCAACTCCACTTCCCCTAAATTCACTCCCTCAATTCGTTTTTTTTTTTTTCACTCAATTAATTCACCCTTTTATTTTATGTGCCTCAATTCTTCCTAGCTTTCTCCGAACTGAACCCTTTTTATTTTATTTTATTTTTCCTGTAACTATCATTCCTCAATTCCCAGTTTCATTCCCCAGTTGAGTTGACACCGACACTCTCTTCTTAAATTGCTTTGATCATCAACAAAGACTGAGATTCTGAAAAGCCCAGATTGGTAAAACTTCAAGAAACAAAAAAATTCATCAAGAATATTTTGCAGAACATATGGAGGCTTCAAAAGGGTATCTTGGTTACCATCAATCACCCTCCTTTGCTTCTTCAATGAGAGATGTCACTTACAGGTTCCAACCCTTTTCTTATTTTTAGTCAATTTCATTTCTTTTCTTTCTTTTTAGGAAGGTTTTCTTGTTTCTTGTAGTGAATTATGTTGTTTTGAAGTTGAGTTTTGGTTAAAATGGTGTTTATTTAGTAAGTATTATTTGCGATTCGATGATTTCACGATGATTGCCTTTAATTTTATTTTTGTTTATGATTTGTTAAACATTTTAATTATTCCTAATCTCGTTCTGTCATTGATTATGATTAATAACATCTGAGGTAAATAAATCAAGTGGGAAATCATTTTGAGTGGCACATACTATGGTTCCAGCCTGACCATGTTTAGATTCGTTAATCAAGATTTTAGATAGGCTTTTAAGGATTCTTGGGCCTTAATTATTGGTTTCGAACAAGTCAAATGGGAGAATCTTCGAATTTTTAGGACCGTCATTGAGTTTTGAACATTATGGTTTTGTGAATTATGGTATGTTTTAAGGAAGTGTGCTCTATGAACAATTGCGGTTATGATAAATTATCTTACACAAGCTTCTTATTGGATGAGAAATACTAAAGAACTAGGTGGGTGAAGGAAGAATTCTGTTGAATTGGACATGCTATTATTGTGAAAGTGCTTGCCTTTGATACCCTCAAGCGCAGAATGTGGCTTTTGTGAAAATCTTTGAAGTATAAGAGTACGAATGGGATTATTAGGATGTGTTTGGCAAAGTCTTCCAGTAGTTCCCGGAGCTAGAAACTGGTATGGTTGTGGATTTTCTTTGTCATGTACATAACTTATTTTAGCTCTCTATGAGACCAGCAGTGCCAAATGCAAGAATGAAAGAGCACAAAGTACTGAATTACGCCTAGATACATAATTCTACATACATGTAATATGCTTTTCATAAGAACGCCATACTGTAGGAAATATTGAAGATAGGATTTTTTGTTCCTGCTTTTAGAAGTTCGTGTCCATAGCTACTTGTTGAGGAAATAATTGATGTATTGCAATGTGTAACTTCATCCTGAATATAGTTTCTTTATTCTTGTTTTAAGAATTCTAGTGACACATACTGTGAGAATATACTCTAGTGATTTATTACAACAATTGTAGCTACAGGTTGAAGCTAGTGTGTTTGTTGTTTCACTTAAGAATTCAAGTCTATACGTATTTATTCAGGAACCAGTTGATGTATTACAATGTTTGTAACTATGCCTTGGTATATGTAGCAAATGACAGATCTAAGTTCCATGTGAGCACATAAGTATGGGCACCCTGGAGCCAAATTCTAAAGTTCTCCATGTATTTGTTTTCAGCTAAAGTATTAAATCCTCCGAAAGGGCTAACCAGATTAATTTTCTAAATCTTAGAATACAAAATATGTATTCAATATGCAAATCTTAAAATGGAAACCATGAATTAATGCTGATTTACCTTTCCAAATTGCATGTGACTAGGACAATTTCCTGTAGCATGAATTTGTTGGTTTTATATTTTTTAGAGGTATTAAGTATTCTCCTTACCTTTCATTTGAGTGCTTCTTCTTTTTCATGCAAGTTTCTCGAGTTGCTTTTGGTAATAATTTGACGTTGCATGACCAAGATTTGTCTCATATATCATCTGTACCACATGGTTAAATAGCCTGTATTTCATTGTGACTTTTAAAACTATAGCCAAAGCTTTTCATGCTTTTCATGTGCAAGTACATCTCCTTGTACTCATACTCATATAAGACTGTTATATTAACCAAGGAGATAATTTTTTTTTTTCATGGAGAGGCTATTGGAGAATAGGGCCCCAATATAACAAACATAAATTGGACAAATGTTTGTAATGAATTTAATGGATGCAGTCTTTTATCTGTACTATATATAAAGCATGAAGGAGAGTTTTGGCATCCGTCATTTTATGATTTGCTAAATTTACTGTCCCCACTTCCTTTATTATCTTTTCATTAACTACCCATAACTCACTTCCCACCTTTCACTCTCTCTTTTAATTTTTTGTTAGCATTTCCACTCCCTAATTTTTTTTTTTAAAACAAAAAAAAAAATTGTGCATTTTTTTTTTTTACTGGCATATATAAAGCTTGAGGGGTCTTTTGGTGCCATCATCTTTTAGTTTTCCATTATTGCCCCCATCAAATGATTAAACTTCTAAAAACTTCCAATAACTTCCCCTCTTAACTTCCACCCTTTTTTCTTGATACATTCTTTCCTTTTATTTTGCAAAACATTGGTGTACTCCTTTCCACTAGTAGTTATGGAACTTCTTGTATATTTCTATAAGAAACATAAAAATTTAGTTGGATTTTCACTTTTTTTCCCATAAAGAGTGGACCTGCAGATTGTATATTAATTTCTCTTTCGCATATACTCAGTATCAAATTTGTTATAAACTTCGTGTAATATCTGCTTCTTATTAAAGAACTCCACTTTCTGTTACTGTCTTGTTCATGCTGCTGATGCAGCCCAACTATGCCTGTTCCTTTTGTCTCTTGTCTCCGTGCCTTTGGATACTTGCAAGCTCCAGTGATACATTTGGTAGCTAGATTATATTTGATATTTGTCTTTCCCATCTTTGATCAATGATACATTTGGTAGCTAGATAATCGGAATGCTTCAATGACTGAAAGAAATAGAAAATAACTTTAATGGCATGCCCTGTTTGTTTTCCTCATCTACTGACCTTATAATACTTATCTAGTTAAGTGATCAAATTCTGGCAGATGTTAGGCTGCTGTCTTATTAAGATAAGATATTTTCTGTTATTGCTTCATCTTGTCATGTATTTCTATTTTCTCATGTTAATTCTTTTCTGATAAGCTAGTTGTGCATGTTGCAATGTGTTTTCCTTCATTGTATGAGGAACTTAAATTTAGCTTTTGTCGCTAATTACATACTTAATACATTTTAAGAAATCAACAAAAATCTGATACATATCCTAGTTCCTACATATCCAAAAAATATTTACTAATGCAGTCATGGTTAAAGGAGTGTCAAACATGTGTCTATGAGTTTTTGGTAATCTTACTATAAGATACACGTCTAACGTTCTAACATGCTTTGGAATTGTTGCGCTTGTTATTTATAGGGATATCCCAACCGGGATTCTTGTTATCCTGTGTTTTGTTGAGAAAAGAGAGACTTATTCGAGGCTGTAAATGGGTCATTACTCATTTAAAGATCTTCAAATGGATTGGTTGCAAAAAACGTGATTTTTTTGTGGTTTGAGTGAAAAAGATAACAAGGCATGTCATTGGGAGATTATACTGCTTTGGGCTTTAAAGGATACAACATCAAGATGTTATTTTTTGCAGTGTGCCTGTCAGGTATGTACTGTATAGCTTAGGTGCAAGTTTCCTTTGATCTGCCTTCATTGACTTTGGTGTATAAGATAACTTACACTATTGGAGTGTTAATTATCTCCTAGAAAATCACAAAGGTTGATCAAATAAATTTGGAATATTAAAGCTCCAACTTTAGCCAATTAAGATCTGTCAGTCAGTAAGGCATTTGTTTCTCCAAATATATGAAACTTTTCAAGGGTTGCGTAAAAGAAGAATGAGGTCCTTTTATTCAGCATGTACCATACATGACAATTGAGATCTGCAGTAAATCTGACTGCATGGGAATGGGTTGGAGGTTTCAAATGTGGCTATATAACTGTGGACAGAGAAGTGAAAAGTTTAGAAACCTTCTTGGTGCTGTGATACAAAGATGTAAAGTAGTTAGTTATTATATTCCTCAGGTTTTTATTTTTCTTTTCTTTTCTTTTATATATAAGAAAAATAACTTTTTTATTCACAAAAGGATAATCTCCGCGTACAAGAGGTATACATTTACCATTTAAAGTTCTGACAAATGTCATTCAAGAGTCTATTCTGTCAGTAATTATCTGCCTAGTTCAAGAAAACATGTGAAACAAAATCCAATGGCTTGAATTCCTTGGTTTTTCTTGGTAATTTGGTTTTGGTATAATGTGATATTTTGTACGAGAAGATTTGGGGATGAAACTGCTAACTCTTGTAGCTGATTTGGATACATATTTGGTAACTCAAATCTCACTCCAATGGGGTCAATCAACAATGGAAGGAAAAGCATTTGTAATCATTTGTCAATGTAGTTGTTTAAGGTCACATTTAGAATGTGGAGCCATGATGAACTAGTGGTAAAGGATTTTCTCCTCTATTGGGGGAAGGGGAATATTGAAATAGGTCCATGGATAGGCATCTGGCTAGGAAAGCCTAAAGGCCACATTTATAGGCTGTATTTAGTTATTGTGTAAAGTTGATATTCCTGAAGAGATTGTCTTCAGTAGAGATAGATATAAACATGGCAACTACTTACGTCGCATTGTAAATGTGGTTTCTCAAATTGGACCTCTTTGTACATATCTTTGGTGTTTCTCAATAGCTACGGCTACCAGAGTGTAAGTCAACTTCTCAAATGTAAGAGATGCCAGTAGCAAGAATGTCTACAGGATTTAGCCTGCTAGTGCAAGCTTGATATCGGTGTTTTGAGAAAGAGATTTGTATAGTTTTGACCGGATTATAAGTGTTATCAAACTTTGCAGGGAAGAAACATCACGAAGCATCTTGGTGTAAACATTTAAACTATCGAGATCTAATATGTTATGTGGACTCTTCTCTCACCTCCAGAGTACCCATGTCCTGCCGTGTCGACATGGGTGTGGGTGCGGGATACATGTCCGTATGGTTAACTTTCAATTGGGTACTTTGATTTTTTTGCCAAGCCAAAAATTATATTGATTTCAACATGGTTGTGACTTCATCACATGAAAGGACAGATAAGATAAAGAGGAAGATTAAATGTGCGGGAGAAACATATGAGAATTGTATATCAAATCACTAAATCTTATTATACTTATATCCTTCTAATATCTCATTTTTCTCTGTGCAACATTATTCTTAAACATATTTATCTATTGAAAAATGAGTCATATAATAATGTTCAATTGGTTTATGTCATCAAATTGCATTGCTACTACACTAACTACCCTAACAAATACAAGCATACAAGACGCACCCCCGAACCCGTATCCAACTCTTTTAGAGTGTCCCCATATTCTCAATTTATGAAATTGACGAATCCGACACCTAAACATGTACCCATTTCCTTTGTACCTGACACCCATATCCGAGTCCGGGTAACTTATATCGAGATCCAGGTTTTTTATCTGAAGCAAGAAATACAAGTGTAGTTTTTTGGATTCTTCAACATAATTCTAATAAAAAAAAAGGGAAACTCTGTAATTATGTCATATATGAAATCACTTATTTTTCCTTGTTTTCCTGGTAGTCTCTCTAATTTACCATGTTATCCCGAAATTACATAGTAATTTTTTGTACAACTTTACAAGTGTACCTTATCCTGAAAGCGGTGAAGTTTGGAATGCGGTTCTTTTGTTGATAGAAGGGTGACTTCTGTATCAAAACATCTTGTTTTTCCTTGAAGTACTATGTGTTCTATCTGATGGCTTTTTTAGAATTGTACTTAAGATGATTTCTTGTGCAGTTGTGGCTCTTGTGGATATGAGCTAAATTTGAGTTCTTCCAGTCGTAATACATCTACAATTGGTTCAAAGTATGGTAAATCCATAAAGAAAGGGATAATCTCATTCTTCCACTTGATTGACGAGACCAGATTTAATCAAGTTGAAGAATTCAAGTGTGTACCCCACTTTATTTCCAAGTACTCTTGGGGGTTGTTCCCCCGGAGAGCGAAGCTGTTGTGCCGAAACTGTGGTAATCATATTGGGAATGCCTATGATGATAGCGCTGCTTCTTACCCTCTTGTAACAAATGAATCAGATTTTTCCTCCAATAGTGAAAGTTCTATCCAGAGAAAATATGACGTCAGAATCCGCTGCTTGCAACCATCTTCAGTTCAAGCTGGTACTCCTTCTGTTTTGTAATGTATGTTCTATAATTTCGTGTGAATCTGTATAGTGAGAATTCCTTCTCGTCCTTCGCAGTTTCAACACAGTTCTCTGAAGCATTATATATAACGTTTTCCAGAGTTTTTGATGATATGTTAAAGAATAGGAAGACAAATGTGTTTTTATTTATTTAATTTTTTTTTTTGGAGGGGGTGGCGGGGAGGATTATTCTTGACATATTTCTGTTATCTTATCTTGAATTGTTTTGCTGAGGCTGGTATTTGACTTGTACATCAGACACAGCATTTAGATGTTGTATGATTTCTTGTCCGACTTTGAAGCAGTCCCCAATTAGTTCATACTATAAATTTTTCGTTAGGCAGAATAGAGGTTTTCTCCTTATATTCATTTCCACATTTCATGTATGTATATGGAACTGTACACATATATCACAGTGAAAAGCTTCTAATCCACTGGAAAACAAAATACAATTTAGGTGGTAGATACTTTTTATGACTTACTGGTTATATGGGTTCGAGTCAATAAGGTGTATAGACAAAGGTCATTTTTTTTAATTAAAAAAAAAAGCTTCTAATCCACTGCTGTTTAGTTATGTAAATATCTTTTTAGAAAATACAATTAGTACCTTTAACTATAAAAATAAGTTCTAAACGGTCCTTTGTCTGGTTGTATCATCCAATTTCTTGCATAGCCACAATCGGAACTTATCCTAGAGGTCCATGCGGGCAAATTTGCTCATTAGTTCGTTCAACTATTTTGTTAAAATTAAAATAGTCTTCTAACTTTAATTTTATCCGAATTAATTTGTGAATTAAATATTTGTATTTAGTTTGATCCTTAAATGGTAGATCTGTCCAAAACATAAAATTTTTTACTTTTGATCAGTGTTGATTAGGGGCATAACCGTGAAATTATCTAATCTTATGATTTTTATTTTTTAAAAATAGTTTTAGACTTACTTTATTAGGTTTCCAACTATTTCATTAAAACTAAATAGTCTCTCAACTTTAATTTTAGCAGAATTAGTGCTTAAACTAAATATTTGTATTCAGTTTCATCACTAAATAGCGGTTTCGTTCAAAACATAAATTTTTAAATTTTGACTGGTGTTAACTAAGGGTATAGCCATTAGCTGTTAAATTATTTGGTCCTATGATGATTGGAAACGAAAGTGCTGAGGAGTTCGATGATACGAATGTGAAGGCTTTTTAAATCACAAATAACTTTGATTTCAAAATTGATCTATGGATGTTTCTTCGACAAGATAATTACATCCTTGTTATTGAACTTGCACCGTCAGGACTGACAGGAGAAATAGGGATTCAAGGAGCGTTTCACGAGAAAGTTGTTAGTAGCGATCGCATTTCAGAGAAATCGTAGATATAGATGCGTTTTGGAAGCTATAAATAGAGGCTAGAGAGAGAAATCTAGCTATTGGAAGCGGATGGAGAGGAAGTAATGATACTTGCAACGGAAGAGTAGGGGAAGTGGGAAGGGAGAAAGGGAGAGTGGTGATGTTTTTATCCCTTATGAACAACAAAACGAATTTGTATTAGCAACAAATTAAAATGTCAAGTACTTAACCACTAGTCCATCATTAATTCATATAATATGTTTGCTTTTTTATTATAAAGTATAATACTATTTTTAAAATAAAAAACTATAAGACTAGATGATTTAACGGTATATTTAGTTCAAAGACTAATCAAGCTAAAACTAAAGTTGGGAGGCCATTTTGGTTTTAATAAAATAGATGGGAGGATTAATAACGTAAGTCTAAAACTATTTTTTAAAAACAAAAATTATTAGATCAGATAAATTTGACAGTTATGTTCCTAGTCCATACCAATCAAAATTAAAAAATTTTATGTTTTGAGTAGAGTCATCATTTAGGAATCAAATTAAATATAAATATTTAGTTCAAAAATTAATCCAACTAAAATTAAAATTAAGAAACTATTTTAATTTTAATAAAATAATTGGAGGACTAATGAGGGAATTTGCCCGATCCCTATTATCTACTTGATCTCATTTAATGTCCAAATTATCAAACTAGTGGATCGCAATGCAATTTTAGTATGTAATTGATCGTTTGAAAAAGGGTTAAATATATTAAATCCTCTTAAAGTTTAGGCTATTTTGCACTAAACTTTCTAACGTTATTTTTTTCTCACTTTGCCGCTTTGAATAACGGTCAAATGTAACTCTACTGTTAATTTTTTCAAAAAGACAAATTTACCCCTAAAGATCAATTGCAGATCTCTAAACCCCTTTAAGGTTTAAGCGAAATTTCACTTTACTCCCTCAGGTAAGTTTTGTAACATTTAATACATTGGGATAAAAATAAAATTCAATAATGTTATCAATATTGTTAAAAATATAAATATGCTCCAAATTAATTACTAATATTGTAATTCTCAAATTATATTTTCTTTAAGATTTAAAATTTAATAATATGACGAAATAATTAATTTTAAATTTTTGATGAATTATTAAAGGTATTTCATCTAAATTATTTTAATTTAACTTTTTATTTATATGATAAAGTTCCTTCATATAATTTAGGTATTAGTTAAATTGTATTAACAAAGGAAAAATTAAGAAGAAAAATATTTTAAATAAACATAAAGAAAAGCAAAAGCAAAATAGACTGATATAACTTTAATAGATGCTTATAAGTCTCGTATATTTAAAATTTTATTTTTACATGAAAATAAAATATAATAAAAAGACCAAAAAATACCAAAAGTGCTAGGAAATTTTTATATCAAGTTAAATTTTTTTTACAAGTATTTTTAAAGAATCACTGGTGTTGATGGACATTATTATATTTTTAGCTATTTTAACAATATTTTTATATTGATTAATAACTAAAGTAGGTTAATTGATACAAAACTTGAATTAGAGACTAAAATATCAAATATAATAAACTTTAAGGGGTTAATTTTATATATTCTTGTGGTGTCTAGGGGTAAAAATATGTTTTTCGTTTACTTTTTAACAGTCAAATTGTTGACGGAAGGGGCAAAGTGAGAAAAAAATAATGTTAGAAAATTTAGTGCAAAACGAGCTAAACCTTAAGGGGGTTTAATGTATTTATCATATTATCAGAGGTTGGGCCAAAGGATATTGAGACCGGCAATATGATAAATTTTAATGAAAAATAATTTATAAAATCATAAATTTAAGATGACTTGTCAAACTCAATTTATGTATCAAAATTATATTAAATTATTAATTCTTAATTTTAGATACTTGATCAATTTTTTATTTTTATTTATTTTTTTTTATACATGATTGGATTTTTTTTATTGCAGCTTAATTACAAATAGGTGACTTTGTTTTAATTACAAATCAGTAACTTTGTCTCTTTCTTTAGATGCAATGGACTTTAATAGGGTGCCAAACAAAATTTTAGATAAAGATATGCAACTATCTAATACTATGTGATTTAAATGAAAATGCCAACTTTTTCAACAAAATTGCAAAATGAACTCACATGCGAGTAAAGATTTCAATTTTAACTTTTCCAATTTCTAGTTTAAAAATGGTTGTTTTTAGTTTTCAACGTTCTTATTTGTAGTCTTTCTTTAATTGGGTAACTTGTTTGCTTTTAATTTTAGTTTTATTTTGGTCAATTTGGATAGAATTAATTGCTCCTAGTTAATTGCTTTTGTTAGAATTTAGTAACTAGTCTCTTAATTTCGTAATTGCTTAGTTTTCTTTACTTGTTTTAGTAGATAAATTAGCTTAATTTGGTCCTGTTACTTGAGTTTAAATATGAAACTACACAATCTTGATTAGTGTAGTTTCACCTCTCTTTGATTGATTTTTGCTTAATTATACAAATACTTGCAAATCTTGGTATTTGCCTTCCAACAATCCTTATGCGAACGATACCCACTCATCCCATACTACTATCAACTCCATATACTTGCGAAAGTTAGATAGAGTATAGTAAATTAGTGTGGTTAATTATTGCTTGGTTGTCCTTTCATAGTTGAACTTTACCTAACGAATCAATCAGGAAAATTGTAGATTTAAAAACTATAAGAGATAACACCAATATTATCCAAACTACAAGAGGGTTCATTGTAATTTACCCTATACTGAACTATAATCCTAATAACTAAAAATTAAATTCTTTGAACTAGGGTTTATGTTTTAGGTGAAAAAAATTTAACTCTTTCTATTTGATTTTCATGATTTAATTTGGCCTTAAAAATGTTTTACGACACCTAAATTACATTTCTATATGATTGATTTTGGAATTGAACTACATATTTGAACATTCAATTAACTAATTTTCTAGCGAGTTATAAATAAGGAAGACGGTAAACAGTAAATCAAGTCAACTGTGTTTGAATGAATGAATTTGAGGAAAGATTTGAAATTTACTTATTTGTTAGAACAATTTATAATATTAAAATAGATTAATTTCAAATCCATCAAAATCAAAAAACATGAAATGAAATATTTCAAACAACTTTCTAATTTGAGTGAATTTGAAATTCATCCATTTTAGTGTTACCAATCCGATTTTAGAAAAACATGGATGACTTAGATATATTGTCATGAAACCTTAATGAAAACGACTTTGTTTTCATTTGCTAATTAGCTAAGGAGAACCGTGTGCGTCTTGAAACATCGATCATAAGGGATACTGACATTTGTTTTTTTTTTGGTTTTTCTCACGTAAACAAAATAGAATATCATATAAAAAATAAAAAGAAAACGACTTGGTCCTCATGTCAAAACAATTTCTTTTCTTTTTTGTTTTTAGCCCATTTGACTTATGGAAGGGGAACCTTGTAGGAGTAATTTTATTGATTCATGGTTAGGTTGTTGGTTAGGTTGTTGGGTTGGTGAATTTTCTGACTTTGGTTTATCGAATTTTTAGATTGAAAATTTAAAACTCAACTATGTTTGATTAATATAAAAATTCAAATAAATCCAATCCAAACGTAATAAGGCGGGTTACTCTTGGAAGAGCATCAATTAAAAAATATATTTTTGTCAAAAAATAAAATGGTTAGATCAAAAATGAAAAGAAAAAATTATATAATATGTTAAATAGATGTTATGTAATGGATGAAAAGAAGAAAAAAAGAAGATTATAAGGTAGATAGTATTAAAAAGAAAATAATGAAAAAATATAAGTAAATTATATTTGGATTATCGGTTATTTGGTTGGGTTGAGTTTTGTTTTTATTTGGATTATCGGTTATTGGATTGGGTTGGGTTTTGTTTTTCAAAACTCAACCCAACCCAATTAAGTTTAGATAATTTAACCCAAATAACCTGATACCCTATAATCCAACTCTTAATTATTTAACTCTAAATTCATTTAGATTACATTGAATTTTTTAATTGGGTTGGATTCGAACATCCTAGTCATAAGGGATACTGGCATTTGTTTATTGTTAACTTGGTCCTCACGTAAAGAAAAATAATATTATTAAAAAAAAGAACAATAATAATAAAAAGGGTTAATTACACTTTATCCCTTTCAATATTAGCATCACTAATATTTAGTTCCTAACGTTATCTTTTGATCACTAAAGCACCTAGATTAACAGTCAACACTAACGCTCTCTAAATTTTTTGCTAAATAGATAAATATACCCTTTGATTAATTATATTTTTCCCCTTAAATTTTAGTCTCACTAACACTTTGGTCCTTAACGTTATGTTTTGAACACTAAATCCCCTTTGTTACGTCAACTATGCGTTTTGACCATTATTCTTCTTCTTCTTCTTTTAACCTTCATTTGCTCTCCATCCCTCAAATAATTACTACTACCAACAATAACAACAAAAATAATGCATTTTCTATAGTTTTCTCTCTTTTTTTTTTTTAAATTTCTTTTTATTTTGATTGGCCTAAATAATTTTAAAATAAAAATTAATTCAAAATAACTAAACTTATGAGTTTATCTTTCTATTTAGTCAAACTTCAAGTTAAAGAAATTATTCTAATCAAGAGATATGAAACTGCTATAATTGATGATTAGATGCAAAAGTATGTGCTTAAAAAATAATAACGATCAGATTTTGTTATCATCTTTAATTTATCATGGCTAATAAATCATAAAAATACTGAATTATACTTATACTATCTATTCATATCAATTTCTACATGAATTGAGTTTAATCCTTATAAAAATTTAATTCATTAAAAAAAAAAATAAGGATTAGAATAGAATTGGGGTAAAATAATCAAAAAATTTAGTTGGCATAACGGAAGGATTAAAATACTAAAAAGATAATGTCAGCGACTAAAGTATTAGCGACGATAAAGTTTAAAGGGATAAAGTGTAATTAACCCTAAAAAGAACATTAAGAGATAGAATGTAATAGATTATTTAGTACCACATACTTTCTTTTTAAGCACCAGTCCAAGAAATAGTTAAAAAAAAAAAAAAAAAAAGGAAGCCAGAAACATGTGGAAATCCTTCCTTTATGGTGGTTTTGAAGTTTTCATTTAAGAGAAGAATTTAATCAAATAAGATAATCAATTTGGTACGGAATAAATATTATATATTCAAGATAAAGATAATAGATGAAATGAATTTTATTCTGTTATAATGAAGAAATTGAGAAGAAATGAATTTGAAAAATAAATGCCAAATCCATGAGTCCTAAATTTTGTTCTTGATCTTTGAAAAAGGATTTTGGAATTGATACTGAAAATTTCCATTGTATTCATTTGAAAAATAATGTCCACTTTAGATAAAGAAATGTCAGCCGTAAAAAGTAGACAATTAATCGGAGTTTAATCACCAAAATTCAGACTGCCAAAAACTCTTCTTCTTTGCCTCCGTGCAAATATAGGCCTGTTACAAACTATTTCCCCCATATTAATTTTATCTACACATTGCTCTAATCCTTAATGGTGTTAAGATTTTGGATAAATTATTGTAAACTTCTACGTGGTATAGTTTTTGACCCATAATCCTTATATGTTTTAGAATACCTTAAACTCCTATATGGTTTGTCTTAAAAGATGAGGTGGATAGAAATTATCCAAATTAATGGTGTTTGAAAAGCACGTACTCCCAAGCGCATGTTTAGTGAAAAATATAATTTTCTTCCAAAATGTTTAGGATAAATTACTATAAACCCCCTTGTGCTATAAATCTCGGATCTATAACCCCATATATTTTTGTAAATATATCTTAAACCCCCATATGGCTTAGAATAAATGATAAAGCAAACATAATCATCCAAACTAATCCTATTTGCTGCACGTGTACCCTTGTTGCGAGCCTAAAAATTTGTTTTCCTCCCAAAAAGTTAATATTTTATGCCAACCTACCCTTATTGTTACTTATATAAACCTATTCTCAAATTACATTGGTACATTTATCTATCATGTTCAACCAAAAAGCACAACTACAAGGTTGCATAACGTCTTTTTCTGTAGTTTTTTTAAAAAAAATAAAAAAATAAAAAAATTTCATGCATTAATTTATAGATTTGTAATTGTAATAATAATCTAATGTCATTTTATTTTCATTTTTCCATCATACAAATTGAAATCTAAAATGTCTAAAAATATGAGAAAATGAATTATATGAAAGCTTTGATGTTAAATTATATATGGAGTAAAAATAAATTTTGACTAAGACCGTGATTTTGAATGCTTTTTGTTTTATTTTATCATTTAGTCCAGATCACATGGGGGTTTAAGGTATATTGCTAAAAAATGTATGGGGATTATAGGTTCGAGGGTCATACCACATTGGGATTTAGAGTAATTTATTCAAATATAAATATGGAGTAAAAACATAATTTCAACTAAAATCGTCATTTTGGATGCTTTCTATCAATTTTACCATTCAGTCCATATTATATAAGGGTTTATATACAGGTATATTTCCAAAACATATGGAGGTCATGGGTCAAAAGACTGTACCATATAGGGATTTACAGTAATTTACCCTAAAATTTTCCATCCAAAGATACACAAAATGTCATAATTGCTTTCAATTTTTTAGTTGCAATTTGTCAACATAAAATTAGGGTGAGTTAACTCTTTAGTACCCTGAGTTTATTTTATTTGTAATTGCCCAAAAACTAATGATGTATTTTTTTTTCATTCAATATTATTAAAAAATATTTTTATCATTCAGTACTAAATGCATAAAATAATTTGCTAGTATTTTACTTTCTTTTTTTTCTTGTCTATATCCATTTTTGACATATCATCACATATTTATTCCGTTATTAAAGGATAAAGTATTTTGTTTATTTTGTCACATTCTTTTATTTCTCTTAATTTTTTACTTTATTTTTTCTAGTATATTAAGCCATCACTTTGTATTCACAAGTTTACGTTATTGGAGAGTAAGTATGTAACTTTAATATATAATCAGTACCGAGATTTTCTATTACCTTAGTTAATCAAATCACTTACTCATTCTCTCAAAAAAATAAAATATTAACAAGAAGACAAAAGGCAAAAAAAACATATTTAGTTTATTTCAAGTTTAAGAGAAGAATTTTAGTATAAAAAAAAAAAAAGCACAAATATCAACTACTAGCATCAGTCACTTATAAAAGAGTATATTTTTAACCAGAATTTTGCAATATTCATTAAATAGTAAAATATCATACATACAATGAATTTGTTTAAAATGAAAATAAATTAGTAATAAACTAAATAAGTTGTTCTAAATATAGAAAATATAACAAAGAGGGGGAAAGTGGTGTCATGACGAAATTGCACGAAATAAGGAAAATAAGAAACATAAAAATAGTTCATGCACTTAATATTGAAAGATTAAAAAAAAATTTCATAATCATATTGGGTATAAAATTAGCCATGTTAGCTTTGAAGTGAAAATTATTCATAAAATAAAATTAGAATATTAAAGTGTAACTTTTCCAATAATTTTAGAATGTCAAATTGCAGCTAAAAAATTGAGGAGAATAATGTTATTTTACCACTTCATTAGGATGGAAAATTCAATTATATTAAGTCTTGGGGTAAATATGCAGATTAAAAAAACATAGAGGACAATTTGTAATTAATCTCAATTTACAGGGAACAAAGTGTAATTAAGCCTGAAAAATATAGTTGAATAACATCTTATTCATCTTATATACAGAAAAGTAATTATTTATTGGAACTCTGTCCGTCTTCTTGTGCAGTCCGTCTAATTATTGTGCGCAAGCCACTGTTTTTCTTTTTATTGTTCTAGCAATTTTTTTGGTCCAATTGGACTCAGTTTTGGTAAATAGGTGAAATTAATTAATAAAGACTGGCCAACCAATTTTCACTAATCAAAAAGTCCACCTTTAAAAACGTGTACTTGTTCACTTGATCATATATAAAAACTTCCTTCAGATTTGCAAGACTTCAACCACCATACATCAATTATCTATGGATTGCTTAGATGCTATAAATTGATTCTATCAATCTATGATCATACACAAAATTCAGAGTCTCGAAAAATAAGAAAGCCAAGAAAGGTAGAAAATGGAGCAAATTAGTGGCAGTGAGAACCTTTTCTTCAATCTACCGTCGCATATTGGCATTGATATTCTATCAAGATTGTCCACCAAAACAATCTGCCTATGCAGGTGTGTCTGCAACGACTGGAAGAAGTTACTTTCGGGCCCTGATTTTGCCGGTTTTCGCCTCTTAAGATCACCTACTACCAGCCTGATGATACCAAAAACAAGAAATCCTTCAACCTGGTTGAACTTGAAGATGAGCCTAACAATCATGACTTTTACTATGTTCCGGGAACCCAAATGGAGCCCTCAAAAAGAATTCCCCCTCCATATCGTATGTTCATGTTTGGTTCTGTGAATGGATTGATTAGCCTTCACGATTTCGGATCCCGAAATCCAGGTAATGTTTGCATATGGAATCCAGCTACGCGGGAGTCCATCACTATTCTGAGCCCTGGTGGTGTATTGGAATATCCTAACGTAACAACCTATGGATTCGGCCTAAGCTCGGTATCAGGCCATTACAAAGTTATCAGGATTTACCAAGAAGTGGAGAGGGATATTGATTCCAGAACCATATCAAAATCCGATTGTCATGTTTATACACTTGGAAACGGATGTTGGAGGTATACGGGCCAGGCCCCGTTCCTATATAGTTGTCATAATCACTGTGTTTTCCTGAATGGTAATCTTCATTGGTTGATTAATGATCCAGATGGTCGTGAAATGATTTCTTGTTTTGATCTCGAGGAGGAGTTATTTCAGCCTTTTCCAGCTCCTCCTGAATTGGATCAACACAATAGTGCTAGCTTGGAACTTTACCAAGCTGTCTCTGCGTGTGTGACAACACCTTGGATATTGACCTGGTCATTTGGGTGATGAAAGTATATGGCATCAAGAAATCTTGGAGCAAGGAATTTGTCATTGATAAGCATCCTAATAGATTTGGTTGGCCAATGGTATGAAGTATTTCGAATTCTAAAAGTTTTTTGAGATGGAGAGATCTTGCTTTTATGGAGGGGTGATTATTTGTATTCATTCAATTCTAAGAGCAATGCTTTGCAAGGTATTGACTCTCGTAAATTCTTGGCAACACGCAATGGAAATGGCGTTTTTCAAGAGTGCAACCCTTGCATTGAAGTAGTCGATTATGTTTCGAGCTTTATTTCATTGAAGAGCTTTTCAGGGGAGAAGGTTAAAAACACCCTCTAGAATGAAGTCTAGGCTAGCTACATCTGTTTAGGGGATTTGAAATCTCAATTTGCCTTGTGATTAATGGATAAGTAGTTTGATATGGAAAAGTTCTCGACTAGGACTCCGCTGATTGCATGAAAATAGGGGCGCCTCTATTTTTAGACAGCAGCTTTGCAGTGTGATCAACACAAAACTATTCTTACTAGTATTTTCGTGAGAATTTGATTTAACTTTGATGTTTTGGTCGAACTCCAATTGGATTTGCTAGCGACAGGAAGATGAGAAGTACAAAGATGAACTGAATTAATACAAATGACTGGTTAAATCCATCATTAGCAATGTTGCAGTACCCATTCCATTTTTCCTTGTAATAATGTGATAAACTTGAGTGAAAATCTAGAGATGTCCTATATTATTGTTGACAATAATATTTTTTTTAAATTAATTACATTTAGCAGAGGTTTGATCAAATTATAAAAATATTTTTTGATTTGTCAAAATTACAAATACGCCTTTATGACTAATATTTATTAAAAAAATATATCGAAAAGACTAATTCAACCTTGACATAGCTTAATTAGTCCCTCAACTTTTTTAACAATTCAACAATAGACCCAAAACTATCATTTTTTGTTAATTTATTCCTCAAATAAAAATTTTTTGTAGCAAATTGCTCCTTTATAGATTTTCCACCAAAACCACAGTCTCCTCACCATTAACCACCCCGGGCTACCTTCCACAGTAACCTACTACAAATCTCAAGAAAACAAAAATATCCACTATTTCATCAGGAATTTATTTCATATTAGTTCAAATATCATCATCAAGCAGTGGATCTTCCATTTACGCCAAGCTTCAACTACTATGGAGATGAGTCATTTGAGTTGCCGATTTGTATGTTTTTCTAAATGGATTACTATCTTCAATTTTTATGTTTTCTTCTATATATATGTTCTTGGATTGGTGGGTAGAGAGAGAAAAATGAGAGGCTGGGAAGGCCGAAAACAGCAAAAGATAGAGTAAGGCAAAACCAAGGCACCAACAGAGAGGGATACACAGTGGGGCATGGGTGAGAATAGGCTACGGAAGTGGGAGGCATAAAGAGATAGGCGAGATGTGAGGTGGGGGTTGTAGGGCTGCGGTGTTAGGAGGAAAAGAAAGAGAAAATGGGAGAGTAAGGTATAGGGAAGGGTTTCCCGAGAAAACGGGAGAGTAAGGTATAGGGAAGGGTTTCCCGTTAAAGGGCCGCTAGGGGGACTATTTTCATTTTTGTCATCGAAGAAAACAAAAAAGTTTTTCAAAGCAGGAAAATTTTTGACGAATAAATATATTTAGGAAAGTCGTATGTTTGACATACAACCAACTAAGGCGTATGTTAAACATACGACCAAGGACCTGGCCATTTGACCAAGACCAAGGTCGTATGCTTAACATACAACCTTGATAGGTCGTACGTTTGGCCAAAAAAAAAAAAATTTCTATTTAATGTTTAGGGTATTTTTGGTTTAGAGTTACAGTAGAGTATTTAGTGTTTTTAGAATTTAAGATTTAGGGTTTAGGATTTGTAATTAGTACACAAAATTTGAATAAAAAATATAGAGATTCATATCCCTAAACTCGAAATTGAAATATGTATTTTAAAATAAAATTAGTAAACATATTTACAAAAAAAAATATGATTATGTATGTTCTATTGTGTGTTGATTCAAATAAAAATTTAAACACATAAAAAAAATAACTATATATTATAAAAAACAAATATGATTAGAATTTATGCAGATGTGGTAGGAAATCACAAATGTTTAAAAAGTGAAACGAAATTTTTGATAAAGGTTTTAGCTAACTTATGTATCCTTAAGTAGGAACGTATTTATGTGTTTGTATCTGTCGTCTTGAGCAAAAATTTATAATACGTAAGTATACATAATATATAACAATAAAAAATATTATTGGTATTTTATTTTGAAAATCAATAAGTTGTAAAATGAAAAATTATTAAAAAATATTTTTTGACATTAATTGGTGAAGGATATGAAAAGTTACAATCTATTGTTATTTGTTAATAATTAAATTATACTTTTTTTCCTTTTCATTCAACCATTTTAATCAAAGAAAGCTTTGAACTAGGGGTAAAATTTGGAGGAAAATAGTCTCTCTCCACTGAAATTAGTTTTTTAAAAGAATAGGCTGAAAATGTTATAAAAAGATTGAAATAAGAGAGGCTAGTGATATTTTTTAAAATTAATGGGTAGTAAGTGAAATTAGCTTAAACCACAGGGGAGGTTTCTGAAATTATCGCCAAATATTAAAGCACAAAAATTATGTAAACGAATATTAAATACTGAAAATTATAATACATTAAGGGTTACATGTGCATGAAACTCTAAAATGTAGACAATATTATTTAAATTACAAGAAAAAAAATCTCACCGATATTTATATTTGTTGGACAATTCTTAGCATTATGTCTGGTCATACGACATGTGGTACATCTTCTTGGTGCATCAGGACACCTTGTATCCAACTCGTTTCGTATCCTAACATTTCTTGTTTTCTCAGGTTTAGTAGGTGCCATCCTATTAGGAAAGATTGTGAGGCTAAAATTAGCATCTTCCCAATAATCTTGATGTCAGAGTAGATTAAAGTGACCGGAGTACATTTGTAGATATGTTTGGTTTGTGTTCACTTCACCAACAAATGAAGTTGGATTGATTCACAATTAAAACATGCAGCCATGACATGCGAACATGGGAATTAAAGTGTCGTCCATTTACCACATGTGCACGTTCTTGCTTGTAAAGTTTACAATCTGCACATTTCTGCCTCTTCCATCAGGCCAAAAAGCTGTGATAATGTTGTATATTTGACGTTAATGGTCAAACTTCTGAACCGTATGGCCTTGGGCAGTGTGTTCAATTTTGAGATAATTATCCCAAATTTTTTTTGGTAAGTGAAATCTTGCATGTCTTGCCATTCTGCTATGTTGGTTAAAAAATTCAATTATTTTATGAAATGTGAAGTCAACACAAGACTTAATTGACAAATAGTAGATTTTTTTGAGGACTTTATTCCAACTTTCTGCCATGTTGGTTGATAAAATACCCCAACGAAATCCGCCATCACGAGAATAAGTCCATTGTTTAGGCTTGATATTCCTATTCATGAGCCAATTATATGTTTCAGGGCTCATATTTTGAATCTGTTCCATATACCAATCGAACTTTCGGTGTTGTCTTGCAATCCCAACCAGCCAGCATAGGTCTTTTAGCCTTTGATTTCTAAACTTCTTGTTGAAATTACTTCTGATGTGCACATGGATGAGACAGAATCAATGCATCCCACAAGGTGACCTCCAAAATTCTAAATTATTTATTGAAGTGATGATACCTTTGTGATGATCCGATATGACGCAAATGTTATGCACATCCCGGCAGACATGAACCCTTAGTTGGGTCATGAACCAACTCCAACTATCATTTGTTTCCTCGTCGACAAGTGCATATGCAAGTGGTAGTTGATAGTTGCTAGCATCGTGGCCGACTGCAACTATGAGCTTACCCTTATAAGCACTCCTTAAGAACGTGCCATCCACACATATAATAGGTTTACTATATCTGAAAGTTTCGATTGAAGGTGCAAAAGCCCAAAATACAAAGTCGAGGATCTTTTTAGACCGATGACTTTGTGGATGATGTCTCCATTCTACAATGGTACCAGGGTTTTGTGCTATCAATTCCTTAAAAAATTTTGGCAGTTCAGCAACTGATGACGGCCAATCACCGTAAACTATGTCAATAGCTTTTCGACAACCGCTACCATACTTTTTATATGAGATGTCCACATGCATTTTGTCCTTGATGTGCTTGAATTTTCTTAACAGGTTTGCATGGGTTCTTTTCGATGAAATGAATTATGCTCTCGGCTACAATCTCATGGCTCAATTGGCTGTGATCATTGTTGTTGCTCGTGCAATGCAGGAGTGCATATCAACGATTTTAGTTATTTGCTACATTTTATGAGTGCTTTTTTGAACAGCCTTGACCATCCAATTGCAATGATTGTCAGTGCAGATAGTTTTGTACTTTACTATCCAAGTGTTGTGTTTACTTTGGATCACAGTGAATTCCCTATTGTGTTTGATGGATCATAACTTAGTTGCTCTTTTAAGATGCTTCTTACTCTCGAAAAGCATGCCCAAACGCAACTCCATAATTGTGTCATTCAACACATTCATGTGTTCGACATAACTTCTATCAGTTGCATCGTAAGAAAGCATATTGCCAATATCAGAGTAGAAGGCATGTGCACGTGGAACATTGGACATTTACGATAGAATTGTAATGTCAGTGGCATGAGCTGGTTGTTGTGATGTTGAAGTTCAAGTTCAGTTACTGCCTCTGTACTAGTCAGAACCACTACTTTAATAAATGTCATCGAATGGTTCCTGTTCGGACTCGTCGTCTGAACAAGTTGTAGAGTCACTTTGCATTTATTGTTCGGGGACATGATGGCTACTTTGCCCAATCTCCATATGTGTCTGAGAACAACAAATACCAGTATTTTGGGGATCTTCTCCATAAAATTGTTGAAAATATTGTGATACAAATTGACTAATAATTGGATGTGAAATGGTATCGAGAACATTCAAATTTAATTGCGAATTGTCGCCAGAAATGAGTTGGGGTTTTTGTTTCGTTTCAACATAGATCTCTACTTAGAAATGCTGCATTTCCAATTTTAAGTCATACACTGTTTGTAGATCATCGTTAATAGCCAAAGGGAGTCCAAACCATGTACAATAGTCGTGACCATCGGACTGAGGCATACGTTATGTCAAGATTGCATCCAAAGTAAATGAACTTGGATCCAACTCCATGTACTGAAATATCTTTTCTTGCAACTCATCAAAACTTATTCATCGACGGACTGTGATAAACTTGTTTGCACGTTGCGATTTGTAACTCAAACAACAATGGGGTAGGTTTACTACTTTTCCACCCCCAAAAAAACATAAACAAATTAGGATATCAGAAGACATTTTGATTGTATATTGTTTTAAAGGGAATGCAATAGCCCAAAAATGAAATGCATATTTATAGACCCGCAACCACTATCCATACATATGAATGTAAATAATATATATGACCTAGAAAATGTAAACAATATATACGATCTAGAAAATGTAAACAATATATACAACCTCAAAAATGTAAACAATATATACGACCTAAAATATGTAAAGAATATAAATGACCATGTGGTCGTAAACAATATATATACGACAAATAGAATATAAACAATATATATGACCTAGAACATGTAAACAATATATATGACCTAAAAAACATATGTTTTGTAAAAAATATAAATGACCATGTGGTCGTAAATATGATTGTGGTCGTAAACAATTTATATACGACAAATAGAACAGAAACAATATATATGACCTAAAAAATGTAAATAATATGTACAATTTAGAAAATGTAAACCATATATATGACCTAGAAAATGTAGATCTTACAGAAACGATATATACGACCTAGATGTCATAGTCACACTTATACATGACAGATAATTTATTTTATTCATTGTTAATCTCACAATCACACTTATACATGACAGATAAGAGGAAATCGAATCAAATAATTTATTTCATTCATCGTTGATCTCATAGTCACTCTCATACACAGGAGATGCCCAAGCATCGAATGCCATTTCGGCCCATTCATCCTTTCCATTATGTCTAGCTATTACACCATCATGATAAGCCTCCCCGCGCTTCAACCGTAATGCAATTTGATTATTTTCTTCACTTATACGAAACAGAGCTTGTTCAAATTCTCCAATAGTTCATTGGCTCATTGTCAATGCCTTTAACGTGGGGAGGTTGAGTTTTAACCTATCATCCCATCCATCAAACAATGAATGATGTCTGTTGTTAATTTATCTAGTTTACCTTTAAGTTTCTCTTGCTCCTCCACACGAAATTCCCATTCTATTTGCATTATTGCATTCCAATCGGCCGAATACCTTTCATCTGGATCGAATGAGTATAAAACAGTATCAGCCAAATGATAACTACATCCAACCATTTGGAATAGGTCACCTAGCTTAAATTTGGCAGGAAATTGATAGGTCATTTGAGAATTGTATATGCGAAACTAAATTGAGAAAAAATTGAATACGAATCTCGGACTTGCGGTTCATGTGGTATTTGTAATATAAAGATGGTACAATGACAATACGATAATACAGTCAATTTACAAGAAAGCGACCGTTAACCGCATTTGGACAAAAAAAAATATCATGTCAACGTCGCTGACATCTAAGACGGTGTGGGGTTCTCTCATCAAAGCAACAACGATTGATGCCTCTGAATACGTGGCCGTAATGTCATCACAGGATGGTCACCTTCTTTGTCACGCTCTCCATGAAGCTGCTGGTCATCATACTCATCATCGTTATTTTTTTGATGTGACATGTCCTCTTGCATAGTGTGTGGAGGGGTCACATCTCTGTATTGGGAATGTGAGTAAGAATGAGATGTCTTATTTCACCATGTGGATGAGACTGACCGGCCTCCTAATCATCATGGCAACCATGTGAAAATGATAGCCCTACTCCGGGACCAGTATGTGAATACGACGGACCAGTTCCATGATGCCCATGTGAATATGACGGATCTGATCTATGACCAGCATGTGAATAAGACGGACCAGCTCCATGATCATCATGCAAATATGATGGCCTTGCCCCGTGGCTATCATGTGAATACGACGAACATTGCATTGCAAAAATTGTGTAGGCCGTCAATTCGGTTGTTGAGATTCAAAAGGCTCTGTAGAATGATCCTCTAAAGGTTCCATGGTGCAATTCTGACCTGTTGACCCATATGGTTTAATCTTCAAAAGCGATGTTTCTCATGTTGGTCATTAAGTTAACATCTTGCGGATGCGCTCCAGGTTCTAGTTGCAATGACCTATGACCAAGGCGCGTGACAACATTAGCCTGCAACAACAATGTAATATGTTTAATTTATTAGACTGTATTTTTACTATTAAGTAGTCACCTATTAACATATATAAACCCTAACCAGATATTCGGACATCACTGCTTCGCTTGGTATCCATCAACTCCAAGTGTGGCTATTGTAGGAGAACGAATATATAGCAATGTCCGTGTCCGATACCATCGGAGATAATCTACTGTAGGGCCTTCAATCGTAGCACTATCCTCAATCAAAGATGTGCAATTAGCCCACATTACAATATACTATACATGTCGTTGGGCCCAATCATTACTATCGTTACCAACACATGACTCCCTGTAAAGCCGAACATCTGTATCAATGGAACATGGGATGCCCTGTTGGCAAGACATCCCGAACTGCATCATCAAATTGTGGAGCATGTGGAACTCCACAATCTCCCAACATATGAGAGGACATCGAGATCTCCATATCTGTCGACCGGCAATACAATAAGCAGGTAATGTCACCAATATCTCATCCGTGTATGGCATCAAATAAATTGTAACAAATTGTAAAATATTTAAAATTTGCAAAAAAAAAATATATATTAATATCATAACGGAGATGTTAATAAGACTGTATAATCAACCTGGTCATGTCGGAGAGCCCCTAATTAATCTCTATAAACAACAAGGACACGTCTTGACACCCGTTCACAATTAAATGACACGCGTCAATATGCACATCAAGGAAGTCCAAATGCTACAAATGGATCAGCATTGTGACGCGCTGGTCGCATAGTGGAAAACCTCTCCCATGCCCATAACTAACAAATAAAGATATTATAATAATTATCTAAAAGAACAAATATTATCATATTAATCAATAGACCATAAACTAAACAATAATTTTACGCTACAACAACAACAAGGGGCCCCAATGGAATGAGTGTCTCGCATACAATCCATGCACAGTGTGCGATATAGTATAGCTAGAACTGTGATACCCCATCTAAGCTGACCAGCATGCTATAAATTTTGCAGCATCAACAGCCAATGCAATGAAATCAAGTTGCCAGACTAATCTGGAAACAACAATCCACCATTCAATAGTAGCATGTACATTCGTGCCCGTAGCTGTAACTCCTTATCACTCGCATCATCCAAAATCATGAATCTTAAGACATGTTCACATCTACTAGCTTTAATTCTACTACCCTTAATATCTCTCTCTTGTGGTGTAAAACCTAACAATGAACGACAGATATTTGCCCATGCCAACTCAGTATATTTTTCTAGATCAGGAATGACAATATCACCGCCTATTCGAAACCCAAACAAAACCTCTACATATTGTAATGTAACAGTAGCCTCACCAACTAGCAAATGGAATGCATGTGTATCCTGTCTCCACCTCATCAACAAGTGCTGTAATCAAAGCATGATCATATGAAATACTACCTATGCGGTATAATTTCTCAAATCCAGCTAATCTAATGTAGTGCAAGACACCCTCGTGCTGCGTATGATATGACCAGCAGTCTCATTCATAGCGAATGATCCTCATTGTTTCCGTCATTGGCTCACCTTTCAATATACTTGAAGACCTACGCTGGTACTGAAGATGTAATAACTCATTATATTGTGGCCCAGCATATGCATCAGGATAATTCACAAAATCCTCCATAGCTTTAAGCTGTACAACAAGATAACATTAAGTAACAAAAACAAAAAAATGACTTGTCAAAATCAAAATCAATCATTCAAAGTGCATTCACGTGTCTACAGCCAACTATATTAGGATCAATCATTACCGAAAGTTTATATATACGACCAACCAAAAAATCAATGTCATTCACAACAAATTATTTTACACGCAAAATGTGGTTGCTATAAGAGCGAGTACCTTAATGGACTAAAACTTATAAATAAATAATTTAAAAAGTTAAATAGTATAAAGAGAGTACCTTAATGGACTAAAGTGATAATTTTTCTGTCTTCAATTAAGGATTTATTTGATAAACTCTTCAATTACAGAACTACTTGCACAATTGAAAAAGAAAATGAAAGACAGTCTCCAAAGTTCGAATGTTCCAAAGCTCAGATGTGAAGACAAAAGGAGAAGAGAAAAAATGATGCTCCAAAATTGGGTGGGAGGGGTATTTATATGGGGAAAGGTCGTATATACAGCATACGACCTTGAGGTTGTGTTCTTCACACACGACTTTGGTTGTATGCATAGTACACGACCTTCCCACCTGCATCCACCGCCCAAATTTACTTCCCAATGTCAGCACAATTTCCCAACTTCTTCACATTCCAAGAAGCTATCCCCACTAGGGAGAAAGGGGAAGGCGACGGGGCTTGGTTTGGGGTTTGGTTTTGGGTATGAATACAGGTATGGGTATGGATACCTGTTCGGGATTATGGCTGTAGTAGAGAAGGGAGTTGGGTATGGGTATGGTGGGGTTGGATTTGGGTTTGTATTTGGGTTTGGGTTTGGGTTTAGATTTGGAGTTCTCTAAAAGATCCGTTTTGGAATAAAGAAGAAATGACATAGCAACTAACGGTAGAGAGCAATGGTTAAATATTTGGATTTTCAAAGGGGTTAACTGTAATTTTGTCAAACTATATGGGTGCTTTTGTAATTTGATCAAACCTCAAGGAAGGCAAATATAATTAACCCTAATTTTTTTTTGTTCCTTTTGATTTCTCTTTTGAATATTGAAATTTTAGTCGGTAGTGATATCTGTTATTTAATTGTACGGTATAAATTTTATAACATGTACTCGATATTGTCTTCAAATTACTTTGACTCAAAAGATGATAGCAATATCTTTTGTAAACTCGCACATATTTAAGAGAAAAAAAATCCATAAATTAATTTAGTCTTTTATCTTTGGGTTTCAGTTAATCTAATTTTTTTATCTATCACAACAGACTATTTTGAGTATCCCTTTATCTTTAAAGAAATTAATTAATTTAAAACCTATGACGAAAATCATATACAAATTAACGGAGCAAACCATGCGTAATCACAAGACAGTTAACTTGTAGTAGATGTATTGTTAACAGCTTGTTAATTTGTTTACAATTTTCATTACATGCCTTAAATTGGTTAATTTTTTTAAAGTTGAGGGACTAAATTAATTTTTGTAATAAATAAAAGACTAAATCGGTTCCTTATAATTTTTTAAAATTGGTCTTTATATATATATTTTTTTTACGGAGAAACATGACAATGTCAAATTTACAGTGCAAAAAATGAATTAACCGTACAGTCTTGGGAGACAAGAAAAAGTAATGTAAAGTAGCCTGGCATTTTATAGTTAACTAGTAAGATGCACGTGCGATTTACATGTTAACCCAAATATCTCTTTTATTTTATTTAAAAACAAATTTTCTATATGAACAATAAATTTTTGTATGGTACACAGTGTACATGCATATGATTTTGAGGTTCTTATTTCTTTGATTAATGCTTTTATACATGAAATATTAGATTTAGCACGTAGGATAATATTAAATAGTGTTAAATCTTGAATTGCAAATACTAGATGAATTAAACCTGACAATTATGAGAACGATTGTTTAATCAACTAAAAGAAATGTAGTCAAAATTTTAGAGATTTAAGATAATGCAATTGTCAATATACAAATTAAACACCTACTTATTTAATTGAAAAATTATTTTCATTTTAACTTTTTCTTCTTCAAAAACTTGATATTGAGTATAAATTATTAAATTTCAGTAAATCTAAATAAGTATATATTTATTCTTTATTTTTGATTTATTTATAGCAACATTATAAAAAGACTATATTACTTATTTGTTATATATGCTAATATTTTATTTTATTATGTTCATTTTTAGGTGTGTTTTAGTCATTAAAAATCATTTTTCTTATGAAGTATTTGGAAAGTCCCTTGTCTTTTGTACTTCTATCGTTTTGGATTAGGAATTTGTGTTAATGTTTTTAGGTGTCTTTTGTTTTCATATCCTTTTGATAGGAAAAATTAATCAATTAGTATTTATTTTCTTCTTTTAAAGGTTAATTATTTTTTGGAAAAAAAAACTCACGAATGTTTTCAGTTTATGATGGCTTATTTAAAACTTCATACCCTTAACTTCGTATAGTAGTTAGGGTCTATGGTTACTTGAAGTGTGATATTGTGTGGTAATTATAAGTTCAGGATGCTTAATCATTTAGAATTAGACAAGATTAAGAATTTATGTTTAAATACAGTACAGAATTAACAGGAGTTCTTTAGCTATTAATCTCTATCAAATTTTGATGTCATGGTTTCTTTTAGAATTAAAGAAAGTAGTGAAAATGTTTTGTTTAATTCTTATTAATCAGAAAGAGTCTATATGTCAAACTACTGCATAATGATTTGATTGTTGGATAGATGGAGGAAATCTAAAGAACAATAATATGATCTTACTTACTTTATTTTGAATTCCAAACTTACAAAAGGGTATTTATAGGTATATTGGGTGACCTTTCATATCTAGCAATATGAATCCAATTAATAATCACTACATGAACTATAATAAATTCAAGATACATGACCTATCATGTACAAAGCACATACACACACATTAAATTTGCACATACACACACATTGAATTTGTTCACATAGAACAGTTCAAAACATTTGAATTTAGACATTTAGAAAAATTCTAAACTTACAAATTATTATTTTCAATATGGATAAAACACAAACTTAATGACTTAATTGTCCATTAGTTGTATCATTTTATTATGAGCAATTTAGGTAGATCAAAAAAGGGAGAAACACTTCAAGAAAAAAATACCACTCATACTTACATCACTTTGTGCTGTCTAATTTGTATTTAATTCTCACTTTGTATCCTATACTTTTTTTGGACATATTGCACTTGGAACTCCCAGATTTATCCGATTTTAATCCAACTTTTAATGTTGTTACTAAAGTTAACAGAAGTTAATCAAAAATTTGATTAAATGCATATCACGCGCTTATTTAAGGGGCATATTGTACTAATAGAAATAGTCTTCCACTTTGCACCCTCTAACTTATGATCAATTCTCGCTTTGCACCCCTAATTCTAAATTTGGACATGTGCCCCTAACTCTTAGACTAATCATACTTTGGTCTAATTTTTAATAATATTAAAAAATTTGATGAATGTTCTTCTTTAGATGTGTGGTGTATACGGTTACAATATCCATTAACTTTTATAACGGTGTTAAAAATTTGACTAAAATGAATAAATTTGAGTGGTTAAGGCGCAATATGTCCAAAAAATATAAGATGCAAAGTGAGATTCAGAGAAAATTTAAGGGTACAAACTAAAATAAGCCTATAAAAATAAATATAGATTAATTGATAAATGAATATGACATGAACTGTTTTTTTGTTACTTGTATCACGATTTGCCCAATCTGTGCCGGCGGGGCTGTTGATGATAAAGCAAGGTAATTATGAAAATAGTATTAGTGAGTTGATAATTCCAACTTACTATGAACTTAATTAATGGTGAAATCGTAGTTGGGAGCTCCGTCCAAATTTTTCTAGTATTAATGATCTCCAATTAATTCTTCTTTACAAATTATAATAGATTCTTATAATTAGTAACAACAAAACATAAAAAAGGTATAGCAGTTTTTCTTTTGTCACTCCTCCTTCATCATCTACTCAATAGTAATAATTAAGCTGGTCGATGCTAGCTCCTTATTGATCAGGCAACTTTTTCTAGTTGAACCTAATTCGATTTGGTAAGATTTGATTTGTTAAAATTTAGTTCTCAAATAATTAAGTAAAATATGAACAAAATTTAGTCTTTGTTAACTTAATTTTGAACTCAATATAAACTCACACAAGTTTATATATTAATCGGTTAAAATGGACACGAGTGCTGGTTTGATCATTGGTTCTCATTATCGGAATGAGTTAGTTGTCATCCGTCTAGACAATGCCGAATCCAATTATACAGTAAGACGATTGAGCAAAACCTGTGATGACTTCCATGTTTACTCAATTATGCACGTAGTATTGTATAGTACAAGTCTAAAGGAAGTTGGTTAATCAATCAAGACTAATAGTACCAATTTTGTTCGAAGCAGCAGTAGCAGCTGAAGGTGAGGTGGGATTTACACTTGATGGAGAGCCCTTTGTGGGGTGCAATTACTGTGTCTTTCCTATTGTAGGACTTGCTATGACTACAAGCGCCATCAAGGCAGACAACACTGCCGTCGGTGCAAAACTCGCTTCAAACGTCGCAAGGGTACGTATGTAATGACAACCACTTCTGTTACTAAATTAGTTCATGAGAGTCTTAAAATTTCGATAAACATTTTTGTTACCATATACACTGGCTTTATGGAAATTTGATTACAAGTCTCTTTCTCATCAGATAATTTTCCAAGTTCTCCTAATAAATCTGAAAGTACAGAATCATAGGCAAGTAAAACCTTGGTTTCCTCATTTCATGTCCATGTAGTTCCTTGTTTGCTCTGTATCAGTGGCAAACTTGCTATTTATCGCATCAAAAAAATTTGATCACATCCATTATTGAAGGAAGAGGGTTTAGGACACAACACCTTAATATTACAACCACTAGATTTACTTCACTTGTTCTATTGAAAATGTCATGTTTCTGACATTTGTTTGTATCAAAATATTTGTCATTTAGGGGTGAGTAAATATTTGATTAATCGAATCTGAAACCGGATTCGAATTCAATCCAGTTTATAAATTTGGTTAACTTTGAAAATTTTTAATTTTGGTCAAAAGTTGGTTAATCAAATTCGAAAATAGAACTGAGATTTTTTTTTAATTCAATTAACCGATTATCGAATTCAATAGTTGAAAATAAGATATATATGTATATATACGAAAAATTTTACAGTACCTTTTAGGGTACCATTCCCTTGTACTTTAAATATTTGTACAATACAATATCATGTGTTTTAAAAATTTATACTGTATAAACTTTAAAAGTCATCATAAGGAATGATTCACTAAAAGAGATTGTAAAGTTCTCTTATACATGCATACATGTGTGTGTCTGTATGTATGTATGTATGTATGTATGTATGAATGTATATATATAGACACATATATATATAAAACACACAATGTATATAAAATCAAGTAAAAGTAGTGACTTACACGTGCTTAAATTGTTAATTATTGAATTATTATGTATAAATCACATGATGTAGCCTTACAATATATAGAATATTATTTGATGAACATACTTTTGTGTACAGAAATTTAACCAAATGTCAAGAGTCCAATTGACCCAAGTTCAATTTAATTAATCGAATTCCAAGCTGATTATTGAATTCAAATTTGATTAATCGATTTTTTTATGGATTTAAATTTGAAATCAAAATTGGTTAACACTTTTATGATATTTTTCCGAATTGTGATTGATTTTATTAACCGATTCACTTATTTGTTATCTTAAAAAAGTCAAAAATATAATTATTACTTCTTTTTCAGATCTTGACTTTTATACATTTTTTTTGTGGAAAAACTATCATACACCATTCGAATATTCTCGAGAGTAAATTAGAAATATTTGAATAACTATTGATATTAGCATACTATGGTCAAAAATTAGATTCCTTAAAGAGTAGTAGTAACATTACATAGCGTGACTTTAAAAGTCAAAAGACAACTCTCATTATTACTCTTTTGCATGAGTTTAAAGTATAATCAAAAGGAAATTCGGAAGGTGAAAGACGGTAACTTATTACTCTCTAATATTTATCTAATAGGTATAATCACCCCTACATAACACTCTCTAATACTTATTCAATAGGTATAATGATCACCTATTTTCTCAATACTATCCTATCAAAGATTTAAAACTTATCCGATAGAGTTATTACTAGTATATTATTGTGTTAGTAACTCTCGTGTCCATAATCCTACCTCTACTTCAACAGAAAAGTGTGTACAAAATAAGGGAAAATTTTAAGAGAAAAAAATATTGGATGAGCGTATTCAGATGTGAGATTATAGTACGTTATATTTCTAATTTTCCTATTAAAAATGACAAAAATTATAGGGTCCATTTGGATTGCAAATAATAAGGTGTTATTTGGTAAATTATATTTGTTTTTTGATTTTAGTGATTTTTTGAAATAATATTGACTTTTGTAATAATAGAATAATTGTTTGGATATGAAATAATATTTTCAAATAAACATTTGGATTGGAAATAAAGAATACCTATTATTTGCTGGACCCATTTAAAATTAAATAATTGCACAACTAATTAAATAACTATAAATGATTTTTTGTTTAATTTTTTTATTGATTTCCCTATTTATGGTGGCTGAATTTTTATTTTTGTTAGGTTTTAAGTAATTCGGCTTGTCAAACAAGTTTCATATTTTGAATCATGATTGTCAAATGTTTCCACTCATCTATTCAATTTGTTTATTATTTTAATATTAAATCGTACTTGAAAATTGAATGTCGATTTTTAATATATATTCTAAAAAAAGAAGGGACAATGTTTGATATTTCTAAATCAATTTTAAGCCTACAAAATATAGCATTGTAATTTATTTTGTGAACAATTGGAGGTAGGCCCGTAAACAAATAGAATCTAGACCCGTTTCAAGAATAATTTATTTGGATCTAAATCAATGAATAAATCCGATTACTCGAATTCGATCCAAATTCATTTAGTTATTATAATAAACGAATCGAATATGAATCTGATTGTTCTGATCCGATTAAATATATATATATTTCCAATATAGTTTTTACTCTAATGTAAAATACATGTATGAATATTAACATTAATTAAGAAGGTGTTTGGTTTATGAGTATGAGAGGGGGAATGAGAATCAAAATTAGTGATACCCATAGATGGTGTTTGGTTGAATACTATGGAAATCATTCTATGAGAATGAAAGTGTTAGAAAATACCTACTTTTATTTTTCACTTGTGGCATGGGTTTCAAGTTGAGTAACTTATTAACATAATGAAACCCATTCCTATGTTAAAACCAAACAAGTAAGGGGGAATGATATAAATCCATATCAATAGTGGGATTTATGATTCCCGAATGTGAACCAAACATCTCCTAAATCTTTTTTTTTTTTTTTTTTTTTTTACAATTACAAAAAAAAAAAATCTATAAAAATTTGAAATTTTTATATATAAATTTTCAAATTTATAAATAATATCAAAATTTGAATTCGACAAGGTTCGAGATATGTATATCCTTTTATAGACTCATAAAAACAATCTAAATTCAAGTCCAAGTTCGATAATATAAAACGGATTTAGGTATGAATTTGTAAGATCTAGTCTGGTCTGTCGAAACTCCACTTTATTATTACCAAAAAGTTTACAAAGCAACAATACAAATAAAAAAGTGATAATTGCGAATATTTTTCTCTTAGACTTACCATATTACATTTGATGAAGACACGCTGTTCAAAATAATTTACGTAATTATTAATTGAATATTTTTTTTAAAATATAAATAATGAATATGATACGAATAGTTCAATTACATAATAAATTGTGTGAATAATGAATAGGGCAAAATATGACTACTGTGAAATATTATTTAAAAAAAATACTTTATTAACTAAACACAATTATTATTGATAAAATATTATTTGACAAATAATACCTATTATTTGCTATCCAAACAGGCATATAAAATTTATCAGTCTTGATATTAATGGCAAAAAAATCCTTGCAAAAAAAAAAAAAGTATGTTAATGAATTCAATCCAACTTTGTTTTCTACCTGATTCTATTTTCATCCCTCATATTTTCGTTTTTACGCTAATTCTTTAGCAAACAAGTAAAAAAAAAAAAAAAGGCTATTAATTTATAGTTTCACCGGCCACCACACTGATGTTCAAGGTGTACTAGAGTGGAGGGTGATGAAGAAGAAGATGACATCAATGAGTTGGATAATGAGTTCAATTTTGCAAGGCAGGAGAATGGTGCTGCTAAATTAGGTAATTTTCAAGTGGCATCCAATTGGGTAGTTATCTTTATATCAGGTCATATCACCACATCCTGTACTTCACAGAGAGCTGGCTCAAGTTCCTCTTCTCACTAATGGTCAAATGGTATGCAGGTATTTTTGTTCAATGCATAGTTACCACCAGATTCAATAGATAACCTTCCGGTATCAATTTGTGCGTACAGAATGCACATCCACTACATAATGTTCTTGTGAATTATGGCTAATACTGGGTATATAAGCACTGATTCCTATTACTTTGACTGGATTGTTCGTAACTGCATAAGAGGAAGCATAGCTTGGAAGGAGAGGATGCAAAGTTGGAAGCAAAAACAAGAGAATCTATTGATTGTGAAGAGTGGTGACAAAGATTGGGTTAATAATGGGGATCTCGACCTACCCTTGTAAGCTTTCCTAAAATGTTAATATCTCCATCTTGATGAAAAAGAAACTAATTTTAGTTTGTTACTCGGTTCTTGGGAACTTGATGGAACTATTAAGAATATATGCTTACAAATCTTGGGATATTATGACGTAACTATCACTTTTCTGGATTTACTTATCAGCTAACCCATCCAAACTCTCTGTTTTATACGTCTTTTGATGGCCAATTTGTCATATTAAACTTTCAAAGGCTACAAGCTGATAATATCATCATTTCATTCTATTCACGAATTTGCATTTTTTAAATGGCCAAACTTGCATTCCTCTCTCTTTGTGTAGTTCTTCACTATATTTCATATCCTGTTTTGAGCATATGTAGTTTTGTTAGAATGGCGGATTTTGTTATTGCTTTTCAACAAGGATGGATGAAGCAAGACAACCATTATCCAGAAAAGTACCCGTTCCATCAAGCCAAATCAACCAATAGTGAATGATTATCGTGATTCATTTGGTTGTTCTTGAATTTTTCTTCCAATACCGGCTAACACATCCTGTGAAGGATGCTTGTGGCTGGTATCTGTAATTTGTGAAATTTGGTTTGCTGTTTCATGGATTCTTGATCAATTCTCAAAGTGGCTTCCTGTTGATAGGGAAAAACTTACCTAGACAGATTGTATATGAGGTTCATCTGATTAAACTTTGTTCCTGGCTTCATGTTTTATTTGCATATGCCTAATTATTACCTTCATTCTGCATACTTATTATTTTCCTGCTATTAGGTATGAAAAAGAAGGACAACACTTCTCAGTTCTCTCCAGTCGATATATTTGTTAGTACAGTTGATCCATCGAAAGAACCACCTTTGGTGACTGCAAACACAATATCTTGCAGTGGACTACCCTGCTGATAAAGTCTCATGTTATGTGTCAGATGATGGCGCTGCCATGTTAACATTTGAGGCACTGTCAGAAACATCAGAATTTGCAAAGAAATGGGTGCCTTTTTGCAAGAAGTTCTCTATTGAGCCCAGGGCACCTGAGTGGTATTTTGCCCAGAAGATTGACTATCTCAAAGATAAGGTTTTACCTTTATTTGTAAGAGAACGAAGAGAAATGAAGGTATAGGCTATTACTTTTTCATCTGTAAGGTTCCTTGAACCATATAAAATACTTTCCTCTTGCTATTAGGTCTTTCTAGCTGTATTTGTACATACTTTTTATTGTGATTGCAGAGGCAATATTAGGAATTTAAAGTTCGGATGAATGCATTGGTTGCAAAGGCACAAAAGGTTCCAGAGGAAGGCTGGATGCAGGATGGGACTCCCTGGCCTGGAAACAATGTTAGAGATCATCCTGGGATGATTCAGGTATGTGGATTGGGGTATATTGCTTGTACTATTTTGCCGTTCACAGCTTAATAGTTCTATCTGACCTCATTTAGGTCTTTTTTGGCCAAAGTGGGGGACATGACATGGATGGAAATGAATTGCCACAGTTAGTGCATGTATCTATTGAAAAGAGACCCGGATTGAACCATCACAAAAAGGCTGGTGCCACGGATGCTGTGGTAGGGACAAACTAAAGATAATTTTCAGTCTACGGTGATGTAAAGATAATTGTCAGTCTCTTCTTTGATCAATGACTGCAGGTTGTTACTAAATACATGATCTGGGGAGCCAACATCAAACATATCTTCTGTGAAGGCAACAAATGTGCAGATGCTCTAACCAAAGCTGCTGTTGATCAGAATGAGGAACTGTTAGTCTTTGATTATATTCCATCTTTTGTGTGTAGATTAGTGATGGATGATATTCAGGGGATTACTAGCCCCAGACGTATTGCTGTATAACTTTTTACTTTTATTTTTATCTATCGTTTAGTATCCTTTTCCTCCCAAAAAAAAAAAGAAGATAATTTTCATTTTACGGTGATGTAATAGTGACACAATACATGATCTTATTTGTTCCCTTGTGCTTATGTGCCTGGTTAGAGTCTCTGCTGTGCTCACTAATGCAACTTATTTGTTGAATTTGGATAGTGATCACTACATCAATAACAGCAAAGCTTTGAAAGAGGCAATGTGTTTCATGATGGATCCCCAATTGGGAAAGAGAGTGTGCTACATCCAGTTTCCTCAAAGGTTCCGATGGAGTTGACAAAAATGATTGCAGCTATGCAAACAGGAATACTGTCTTTTTTGATGTAAGTGACACCATTAAAATTTAATTATGAGTGGTGGTACATGTATTGCTGAATCTGAATGTATTTACAACAATTCTAAATACTCATACATGTGCTTTTCTGAATTAGATCAAGATGAAAGGTCTGGATGGCATTCAAGGACCAATTTATGTTGGGACTGGATGCATTTTTCGGCAGCAGGCACTTTATGGTTATGATTGTCCAAAGAAAAATAAATCTCTGACTAGAACGTATAACTGTTTATTAAAATGGTGCTTGTTAAAGTATGAATCCCACATCGACTAGCTAAAAAGATCTTGAGCTAATTAATAAGTTCTTGGGCTACTCTACGTATCACGAATTGGTTTTAAGATGGATGTTCATATTCTTTAACATAGTATCAGAGATAGTCTCAAGTGTTTTCTCATCCACACATAATAGGGTTCTGCTCAGCCCCTTCTAACAGGCTCCATTAACGCTGTGTATCCGCATTCAGTAGTAAATTCAAGTTTTCATAGCTGCTTCTGCCAAATTCATTATGAAAAAGTTGAGTTAAATTCTAAATAGAGATGCATTTTCTCAATGAACTATGTTTATCCTTGGGTTAGTTTCTATTATTAATCTGTTAATTCTTCTTCATTGCAACTTAGGGTAGTTTTCATTATTAATCTGTGAATTCTTCTTCATTATAACTTAAAGTATCAAGGAAATACAATTTCTTTGACTTAATTTTCCTCAATCAGAGATACTAAAAAATCTATACATATAAGCTGTTAGCTGATTTCTCTTGATTTTATTCCTGCAGCCGAGGATTGATTGAACCTTCCTATCATTTTGGAGGCATTTGAGGCAAAGGCTTCTAGGATGTCTGTTTCCTGTGCTGAAAAGTTGAGCATGTTTGCTAAGCCAGAAGAAGGTATCACTATTTTTCATTTCCCATTGTAGTCAAATTGTTCTTCCTTTACTGTGGAAAACTCGTCTGTATTGTCTCATCTTGGCTTCTGAGCAGTGATCAAATCTGGCAAATTTTCAAAGATCAAGTTGTAAATGTATAGCATTTCCACCTCATTTTTGCATTTTTTTAACCCTTTATCCCATACCAGACTGCAAAGATTAAGGATTTTGATTTTTCATATGAATGGTTAAGCGCGGCTGGTGTGAAACAAGCCCCTGAAATTAAAGTTGAGACCTTAAATAAACTAGTTTAGTGCTTGCAAACATAGGGTGATACTTATAAAATTTCTACGGGTACCACCTTATAACTTGCACATGTGCTCATTTTTCCTCTATTTCCTCATCAAAACAGGCTTTGTAGAACTATTAGCTGATTTACTTGAGGTAGTCATTGCTCACTGTCAGTTAATTGTCATGTCAAAGTAAGCTTCTTTTCTTTTGCTTCTCCCTAAGAATTCTCAAATCAAATATGTGTGCCTATGATACTGCTGTTCTTTGTGGTCATTTAGTTACTAATCTGATGGCAAGTGGAACCATGAATATGTTGAAGTTGATATACAATGAGGTGTTCAACTGCCCGAAAAATTATGAGCTTGGCTTTTTTAAGTTAATATCAATGTTTTGCATGGATTCCTGTGATTGTGTTGCAGAAATTAGATTATATATCTCACCATCATTTCTGTTGTAGTGTTTTTGCATTTATGCGCATTGAGATGTGATGTTATTGAGCATGATATGATTGTGGAAGAGATATGTATCGAGTCAAAACTACCCAACTTTTGGTTTTTATTTTTGTGCCTCCTCTCAACCAGCTATTGATTTGCACTCTATTGATTAATTAGCTTAAGTTTTCTAAAACATTGAATCTCGTTTTACAAAATATTTGATGATTTCTTCAGGTTTATTAGAAACTGCAACAAGACACTCTTGGCAAGAGGGTTTTGAAGCAATTGGAAGTGCTTTGTGGCATTTATTCCCTGTATCAAGGCAATTTTCTTGCCACTAGCTGCATCACCCCTAAATAGGCTTCACTTGCTGGCGCTCTGCTGCTTTGCTTGTTAAGCAGCACCTTTGTATGCAATGGTATCATCTTGTGCAATAGTATCGTCTTTCCACATAATAATGGTAGACCAATATATTTCTTTCACTTTATTCCAGCCAAGTAATATGGTGTTATCTCTTTCCCAAACCTATTGCTGCACTTCAGGTCTTCTTTGCATTCTTTAACAAGACATTGACACTGTTTCTAGATCCTGAAGTTATAAAAATATTCACTTATTCCATAAGAAATTAAGATATCTTATTTTGTACATTTTATGTTGGCAGGACTTATCCTTCGCAACTTTAATGCTTTTGACGTCTTTCTTATTCCTTTCTCTCTTGAAATCTGACTGCTAAGCAGGAGTTGTTTACTCTTCAACTTGTAAACATAATTTCTTTGATGCAGTAATTGAAACAACCAACTCATATTTTTAACATATCCCATTTGTTTAACATGAGATAAAAAGAATGCTAGAGGAGAAAAATCTTAGTTTGCCTGTCCTGGAGGCCAAGTATACCTAGTATACTCTCAGTAGCACTACGTATTTAAGCAACGGATCCCATGATACTGTACAAATGAGTGCTAATAGAAGATATAATTGATACTTGGGTATCACTTGACTTACATGACAGATAGCCAAGATTTACTCCATGAGAATGCACAACGATTGTTTAACAAAAGTTCTGCATGCATAGGTTGACTGTAGTTGTTTATTTCTTTTTAGTTTTTGTACAAAATGGTTCCCTACCTCACATGGGAAGTATATCATTGATTTATCTGTTTGAATGTACAGGTGATCGCTAATGTGAGAATGTTTCAAGCATTTGCAGGAGTGATAGAGTAGTGAAGTCATACAAATGTGCACTTTTGAGCACTTACAGTTATGGAAGGTAAGCTTTCATTAAACTGCGTGTGTGCTTGTGTTTTTCACCAAAATTTTATTTACTTAAAGTTTTTGAAGGAAAATTTGGGACAGTTGGCAATGTCCCTTAGTAAAAACCTCCTCTTTTTGATTCGACAATTTTGTGATGGATAGGAGAAATCCTTATTACTACTAATATTTGAGTTTCAAGTTTTGAATCATATCACTACTTCTGAATTTTCATAGTGATTTTGGAATTTAACCAGTCAATGTTTTTTCAAGCGACTTCAATAAAGTTGAGAAGATGTTAGAGGATAGTTGACTCAAAGAACATCCCAAAAATTGTCATCCGGATTTCAAGGAGTAAAATCAGTTAATTAATTTACTTGATTATGAAAGCTCTACTTTACTATGACCAACTCTTCCAAACTCCTCAAAGTGTAACTGTTCCTATGCAATGTTGTGTGGGATTTGTTTATTTTACCTTGATGTCGCGAAATGTATTATTGGTTAATTGCTTACTTGAACAACAGAACCAACGAAAGCAGCTGCCAATGGTGAAAGAAATGCTCAAGCATGGGTATCATTGCAATATCATGAATGTAAATATATGTATTTACTTTTCAGAAACCTATTCGAAGATGTGGCACCAAGATATTTGATAAGCATTGATTATTTTTTTTTTCATTTATTTATTTTATAAATCAGGTCAATAACTCAACAAATGCTTGTGTGTTTTCGGGCTTTGAAGCAAAATAGCAGATCCCTCTTTAAATATTGCTGCTCGAATTCGTGGACCAAATGTGAGTTCCTAATTCCTTCTCTTCATATTACCTTCTTGGGTTCTTCTTATTCCTTGAAATGGTTGAAAGATTTTATTTAAAAAAATTTGGTTTTCTTGTATAAAAATATTATTGCATAAAGGAGATGGTTAGATCTCATCCTTCGACAATGTTTTCTTTTTTATTTTATTAACACATGAAAATTTAGATGAGATGATAGGTAGTGTCTCTCAAGGTGAACAAGTTTTTATTGGAGGTGATCTAAATGGACATGTGAGAAGAGATAATGAGAATTATGAAGAAGTGCATGGTGGATATGGTTATGGGGGAAAAAATGAAGAAGGAAAATCAATCTTGGAGTTTGGAATGACATTCGACCTTTACATTATCAACACTTTCCATTTTTTTAAGAAGAGGAAGGAACATTTAGTTACATTTAAAAGTGGTTCAACAAAGTCATAGATTGACTTTCTCCTCACAAGAAAGAGAGATAGAAGGGTTTGTATAGATTGTAAAATCATATCTGGAGAAAGTTTAACCTTACAATATAGGCTTTTGGTGGTGGATTTGAGGCTTAGATGTCACATTAGGCGAAGGAACCTACCTAGATTACCTAGAATTAAATGGAGGAATTTTAAGAAGGAAGCAAGAAGAAATTTTTAAGAAAGATTTGTTAGGGCAAAGTATTTAGAACTTACAAGGAGAATCTGACACTTTATGTTTATGGAATGACATGGCAACTACAGTGAGAATAGTGGTTAAGAAGATACTTGGAGAGTCAAGTGGTTATACTCCTATGAATAAGGAATCTTGGTAGTGAGATGAAGGTGTATAAGATAAAATCAAAATTAAGAGAGTTAATCATAAGACTTTATATAGTTGTAGAAGTGACGAAAATATTGAGATTAAATATAACCTTGCTAAAAAAGAGACAAAAAACGTCGTAAGCAAGCGAGGGATAGGGTTTTTGAAATTTTTTACAAAAAATTAGAATCTAAAGAGGGGAAATGAGGTATTTATAAAATTGTTAAAGCAAGATCTCGTGGGATGAAGGATTTAACTCAAGTCAAGTGCATCAAGGATGAAAATAATAAGGTACTGTAAGAGATGAGGAAATTAAGGAAATGTGGGAGAGATACTTCTATCAACTATTCAATGAAGGCAATGGAGACGTTATCATTTTAGGAGTGTTAGCTAAGTTTGAAGAGTATAGAAACGAAATATATTATTGAAGGATTTAGAAATTAGAGGTGGAGGAGGTTTTGAAAAAGATGAAAAAAGGAAAAGCAGTTAGCTCCAATGATATTCCAATTGAGGTATGGAAATGCTTAGGAAAGAAGGATATAAGTTGGCTTATCTATCTTTTCAATAAAATATTGAAGAATAGAAAGATGTTTGACTAATGGAAGAGTAGTTACTCATACCCATATTAAAAAACAAATGGGATATACAAAATTATGCAAATTACAGATGTATTAAATTAATGAACTAAGCAATGTGGAGAGGGATAGAAAGAAGGTTAAGAAACGAGACTAACGTATTAAATAATCAATTTGGTTTCATGTCAGAGAGATTGATTATTGAAACCATACATATTTTAAGGAGACTTATCGAGAGATACAATGATAAAGAAAAAATTTATATATGATTTTGAAAAAGCATACGATAGAATCTCTAAAGAAGTTATGTGGATAGTTTTAGAAAAAAGATGAGTTAGAGTAGCATATATATAGAATCAATAAAGAAGATCTATTGGGATGTGGTTACAAATGTGAGAGAACTAGGAGGGTTGACACGGGAATTTCCTATAAATATAGGTTTACACTAAGGTTTAACTATAAGTTCTTATCTATTTGCATTGGTCATATATGAACTTACAAGGCACATATAGGAGAAAAAATATCATGGTTTATGTTATTTGCAGCAAATGACATTGTTTTAGTAGATGAAACAAAAGATGGGGTTAATGCTAAACTCTAAGTTTGAAGAGAAATACTTGAGACAACAAGGTTTAGAATTAGTAGATCAAAAACAAAATATATGAAATTTAAATTTAGTAAGGGTACACGTAAAAATAGAATAGGGGTTAGTATCGGGAATCAAGAGATACTCCATAAGTGAAAATTTTAAATATTTAGGATTAGTTCTTCAGAGTGATGGTGGTATAGATCGAGTTGTTACATATCGGATACAAGTGGATTGGACTAAATAACAAATGGCATCGGAAATATTATGTGATTGCAAAATTTCTTTACGACTTAAGGGTAAATTTTATAGAACAACAATTAGGCTAGCGCTGCTTTGTGTGTTTGAGTGTTGGGTAGTGAATTATACACATGAGCAAAAGATGAGAGTAGTAGAAATGCGAATATGAAAATGGATGTGTGGGTATATTAGGATGGACAAGATTTGCAATGAGTATATTCAAGACACATGAGAAGATTGGAGTAGGATCTATTGATGAGAATATGAGAGAAACATACTTAAAATGGTTAGGTCATGTGTTAAGACGACCGGTAGAAGCGTCTGTCGGATAAGTAGATTTTAAGGAGGGTAGTCAACATAAGAGGGACATGGGAAGATTGAAAAAGATTTGGTGAATAATTTGTGAGAAAAATATAGTCTATTTAGGAATTGAGGAGGATATGATCCATGACAGAGTGCAATGACATAACAAGATCCATGTAGTCGATCGTATTTAATGAAATTAAGGTTTAGTTTGATTGGGAACACATGAGAATCAGTTTGTTTAGTTCTGCTGCTTTCATTTCTTTTTGTCGCTGTCTTCCTCTTCCTACACTGGGTAATGCTGTCTATTAGGGCTGTAACGGGTCGGATCCGACATATCCAAACCTGGATCCGAATAATATTACCAATTTCGGATCCGTCTGGTCTTGTCGGATCCGGATCCAGGTCCAGATCTTAATATTTTTTTTAAAAATGCATTATATATAAAACTATTACAATTTATTGAATTTTCTTTTTTTTTAATTATACAAAAATATTGAGTTCATAATTAATATTTATGCATGTATTTTATATGAAATATAAACTACATGGGCAATTTATATAACATATATGTATATATACATATAAAATAATACTAATATACAATAATTTTATTATATATTAAATATTTTAATCGGATCCGGGTCTTAATCGGATCGGAACACCAAGATCCAGATCCGACCTGTTTATTATAATAGCTAAACGGGTCCGAATCAGATTCAAGTAATCAAAATTTGTTATAAATCCATACCTGGATAAATAATAAATTTTCGGGTTAGGTCCGGGTCTAGACCCGACCCATTGACAGGCCTACTGTCTATATGAAGAATCTACCCAGAAATGATACTCAGGATTAGTAAAAGTGCTACTTTCTAATATGATATTTTTTTCTTCTTTTTATAGGTTTAGGATAAAGATTTGGGAATGTAAAATCTATATTGATAATTTGAGACAAAGGATTTTGAAATTTGGCTTTCAATTTCTACATTGTATTTTTTGTGGATTAGGGGAAAGTTTATGTCTTTGTCTCACTGTAATACGTAAGAATTCTAACATTCTTTATGTATATTGTTGTATTTTTCATAAATTTTGGTACTCTTTTTAGCTTCTCATGTAAATTGTTTGAAGGAAATTACGTTTCATTAGTTTTATTATGAAATTTGTATGTCGGAGTCTAATACAAAAGAATAATGCATCTATTATTTTATTAAATTTTATGTTGTTAAATGGATAAAAGGGTAATTGTGAAAATGTCAAAGAAATTGAAACTAGAAAATGGTGTAATGCAATTTTTATTTTTGACAGGGTGTAATGCAAGTTTTTGTGACTTGCACACCAAAAAGTATTAGTGTTCAAGCTGATATTTAAGGTTATTTATGACTAGCTAAGTTGGATCAGAAGGCCTTTTGAGGTTTGTAAATTTGTTGTCATAAAAGTACTATATGTGACTTGTATTGTAATATGCATGCACAGAACTTAAGTTGTGACTCTCTTTTTTCATATCACATAAAAACTCATATTTTTATCATTTTTTATTATCATCAAATACAAGTTATTGTTTCAATTTATAAATAGTTGTGTGATCTTCCTTTAGTCACAAATATTTTTATGACTTTATAAATGATGATTCATATTTGAGGATCACAAAAAATTTTGTGACTTGTATTTTATTTTTATGATTTGATTTTGAAGTCACAAATATTTATTTTTCTAGGACACCGTGTGCATCTTGATCACAAGGGATATTGACATTTGTTTCTTTAAACTTGGTCCTCAAGTAAAGTATTGTGACAAAAAATAAAAAAAATAAAAAAAAAACGACTTGGTCCTCGTGTCTTCCTCGGAGACCCAAGTAAACCAAGACAGTTTTTGTTTTTATTTATTTATTTTATTGGCCGATTTGACTTTAGGAAGGGGAATCGAAGTGTAATTTTACTTGATTCATATTAACGTTTAGAATCGTTATCACTTCAGTTTCTAATTATATTTTTTAGAAATTTAAATCTCTGAATTAACAATCAAAAGTTAACAACATTAGATTTTTTTTTTTTACCTCGAATGACATTGCTGGTCACTTAAAATATTTTTTTTTCCATAAATAGAATTTGAAAAAATTTAACATGGAAATAAATGATAAAAATTATTGAATTATGCCAACAAAATAGGAGAGAGGAAAAAATGATTCAAGTAAATATGAATAAAAAAAACAAAGAAGAGAATAAAAATATTTTTGCCAAAAACAGAATAAATGTTGACTTGAATTTAACATAAAGAAATAAATATTTAAAAAATAACGTTAGGAATTAAAATAATAATAAATTTAAACATTAAGATTTGAAGTAAAATTAACCTTTTTTACTGATACAAGTTTTGTTAATAATAACAACAACAATAATAAAAGAACATAAAGGGTAGAATGTAATAGATTATTCACTACCACATGCCTCCTTTAAGCACCAGTCCAAGAAATAATATTAAAAAAGGGCAGCCAGAAACTTCCGGAACTACAACTTTTATGGTGGTTTTTGAAGTTTTCAATTTTCATTTAAGAGAAGATTTTAATCAAATAAGATATTCAATTTGGAATGGAACAAATATTATATATTCAATAAAAAGATAATGCGTTTAAAAAGATGAATATTCTGATATAATGAAGAAATTCAGAAGAAATGAATTTGAAAAATAAATGCCAAATCCATGAGTCCAAAATTTGGTTCTTGATCTTTGAAAAAGAATTTTGGAATTGATACTGAAAATTTCTATTGTATTATTCATTTGAAAAATAATGTCCACTTTAGATAAAGAAATTAATGTCAAGTAGTAAAAAGTACACAACAGATCCGAGTTTATACAGCAAAATCCAGAGTGCCAAAATTTTTTTTCTTTGCCTCCCTCTAAATATAGGTAGTTACTAATTGTTTCCTATATTAATTTTATCTACATATTGCCTCCAACTCTTAATAAGTTAAATTTTCCATGTATATGACAAAAATATTAGGAAAATGTCATAATCGCTCTCAATTTTTTAGTTGTAATTTGTTATCCTAAAATTAGGGTGAGTTGCTCTTTGGTACATTGACTTTATTTTATAAGCAATATTTGCAAAAACTAATGATGTATTTTTTCATCAAATATGATTCAAAAAATATTTTTATAATTTAGTATTAAGAGCATAAAATTATTTGCTAGTATTTTACAATTTTTCTTGTTTGCATCTATTTTTGATATACCATCACATTATTATTATTATTATTATTATATATCTAACGAATAAAGTATTTTTGTTTTTTGTTTTTTGTCACATTCTTTAGTATATTAAGCACCACTTTGTATTTAAAAGTTTACATTTGAGATTAAATATGTAACTTTAATATATAATCAATATAGGTTTTCTATTAGCTTAAATTAATCAATTCATAATAGCATTTTCTCAATAAATAAAATACTATAACAAGAAGACAAAAGCCAGAAAAATAAATTTAGTTTATTTTAAAACTTAAAAGAAGAATTTTAGTAACAAAAAACTACACTAATAGCAACTACAGGTATCAATCACTTATAAAAGAATATATTTTTAACCAAAATTTTGCAATATTTGTTAAATAGCAAAATATCATACATACAATAAATTTGTTTGAAATGAAAATAAAATTGACTTTTAGTAATAAACTAAAAAAGTTGTTCTAAATATAGAAAATATAACAAAGAGAAGGAAATGGTGTCATGACGAAATTGCACGAAATAAAGAAAATAAGAAAAATAAAAATAATTCATACACTTAATATTGAAAGATAAAAAAAAATTTAATTTTTATGATAATGTTGGATAAAAAATTATCCATGTTCGCTTTGAAGTGAATATTATTTATAAAATAAAATGAGAGTACTAAAGTGTAACTTATTCTAATTTTAGAATGACAAAGTGTAGCTAAAAAATTTGAGGGCAATAATATCATTTCAAGATTCTATTTGGATGAGAAATTTAACTCTATTAAGTTATGTGTCTTGAGGGAAATGTGTAGATTAAATAAATATAAGAGATAATTTGTAATTAACATATTTTTATATGAGAGTAAAGTGTAATCAAGCCTCACAAATATAGTCGAGTAACATCTTATGCACTTTACGTACAGAAAAATAATTATTTATTGAAACTCTGTCTTGTGCAATCCGTCTTATCATTGTGCCTAAGCCACTGGTTTTCTCTTTATTGTTCTAGCAATCTTTTGGTCCAATTGGACTGAGTTTTGGTAAATTTTTTAAATTAATTCATACACATTGGCCAACCAATTTTGACTAATCAAATAGCAAAAGGTCAACATTTGAAAACAGGCGTACTAGTCTACTTGATCATATATGGAAAATTCCTTCAGATTTTGAAGACTTCAACCACCATACGTCATATGGTTGCTATGAATTGATTACATCAATCTATGATGAAAGAACAAGACACCATTTTGAGCCATTGAGCTTTCTGATCATACACAAAATTCAGAGTCTCGAGAAATAAGAAAGCCAAGAAAAGGTAGAAAATGGAACAAATAAGTGGCAATGAGAACCTTCTCTTCAATCTACCATCACATATTAGCATTGATATTCTATCAAGATTATCCACCAAAACAGTCTGCCTATGTAGGTGTGTATGCAAGGACTGGCAACAGCTACTTTCGGGACCTGAATTTGCCGGTTTTCGCCTCTTAAGATCACCTACTACCAGCCTGATGATACACAAGAACATGGCATCCTTCAACCTGGTTGAACTTGAAGATGAGCCTAACAATCATGATTTTTACTATGTTCCGGGAACCCAAATGGAGCCCTCAAAAGATAATCTCCCTCCATATCGTATGTTCATGTTTGGTTCTGTGAATGGATTGATTAGCCTTCACGATTTCGGGTACCAAAATCCAGATAACGTTTGCATATGGAATCCAGCTACGCAAGAGTCCATCACTATTCAAAGCGCTGGTGGTGTAATGGAATATCCTAATGTAACAACCTATGGAAAGTTCGGCCTAAGCTTGATGTCAGGCCATTACAAAGTCGTCAGGATTTACCAAGAATTAGATAGGGATATTGATTCCGGACGGATTTCAAAATCTGATTGTCATGTTTATACACTTGGAAACGGATGTTGGAGGTACACGGGGCATGCCCCGTTCCTATATAGTTGTCGAACTCACGGTGTTTTCCTGAACGGTAATCTTCATTGGCTGATTAATGATCCTGATGGTCATGAAACAATTTCATGTTTTGATCTTGAGAAGGAGTCATTTCAGCCTTTTCCAGCTCCTCCTGAATTGGATCAACACAATCTAGCTAGCTTGGAACTTTACCAAGACTGTCTATGTGTGTGTGACAACACTTCGGATTTTGACCTGGTCATTTGGGTGATGAAAGAATATGGAATCAAGAAATCTTGGAGCAAGGAATTTGTCATTGATAAGCATCCTATAGATTTGGTTGGCCAATGGTATGAAGTATTTCGAATTCTTAAAGTTTTTAGAGAAATGTGGAGAGATCTTGCTTTTATGGAGGGATGATAATTTGTATTCATTCAATTCTAAGAGCAATGCTTTGCAAGGTATTGACATTCATAAATTCTTGGCTAAACACAATGGAAATGGCGGTTTTGACGAGTGCTACCCTTGCATTGTAGCAGTCGATTATGTTTCGAGCTTTATCTCGTTGAATAGCTTTGCAGGGGAGAAGGTTGAAAACACCCCCTAGAATGAAGCCTAGCTACTGCATGTGTTTAGAGAATTTGAAATCTCAATTTGCCTTGTGATTAATGAATAAGGAGCTTGATATGGGAAAGTTCTCGACTAGGACTCCGCTGATTGCATGAAAATTGGGGCGCCTCTATTTTTAGACAATCGCTTTGCAGTGTGATCAACACAAAACTATTGTTGCTAGTATTTTTGTGGGAATTGATTTAACTTGATGTCTTGGTCGAAATTGGATTTGCCAGGGACAGGAATACGAGAAGTACAAAGATTAATTGAATTAGTACAAAATAATGACTGGTTGAATCCATTATTAGAAATGTTGCACTACCCATTCCATTTTTTCTTGTAATAATCGATATACTCAAATGAAAGTTTAGAGACGCCTTATATTGTAGTCGACAGTAATCTTTTTTTTTTTTAAATTAATTACTTTTATCTGAGGTTTGATCAAATTATATCTCATTTGTCAAAATTACAAATACCTTTTATATCTAACATTTATTAAAAAATATCGAAAAGACTAATACAACCTTAACTCACATAGATTAATTAGTCCCTCAACTTTTTTAACAATTCAGCAATAAACACAAAACTATCATTTTTTTTGTTAATTTATTCCTCAAATGAAAAAATATTGTAGCTAATTGTTCCTTTACACTTTTTTTTCTTAACGGCAACAGTTTAACATATTCCTATTTAACTATATCTGGTATTAAGGAAAGAGAAAGGTCCAATGAAGCCAAGGGATAATAAGCCTAATCTCTATCGTTAAAAATGTAATATGGGGATTCGAACTTCCGATCTTACACCCAACCAAAGTGCTTGGTGGTCAAGTCACCTACAATAAGTTGTTGTAAATTGCTTCTTTACACATTCTCCACCAAAACCACCATTTCCTTCACCATTAACCACCCTAGGCCACCCTCCACAGTAACCTACTACAAATCTCAAAACAAAAATATCCAAATGTTTATTTTGCTATTTATTCCAAACCATATGGGGGTTATAGGTCAAAATTCATACCATATGAGAGTTTACGATAATTTATCCTAAAATTTTTGAGGAAAAATTATGTTTTTCATCAAACACCACTCCGGGGTGCATGCTTTTCAAACATTGTTAATTAGAAGATTCTATCCACTTTATATTGTAAGACAAACTATATAGGGGTTTAAGGTATATTATTAAAATATATATGGTTTATGGGTCAAAAAACTATACCAGATGAGAGTTTACGATAACTTAGCCTAAATTTTATAATACGTAGTCGATATTGTCTTCAGATTACATCGACACAAGAAGATGATAGTAATATCTTTTATAAACTTGCACGTATTTAAAGAGAAAAAAAAACCAATAAATTAATTTAGTCTCCTATCTTTGGAGTTCAATTAATCTAATCTTTTATTTATTACAACAGACTATTTTGATCTCTTTATCTTTAAAGAAATTAATCAATATAAGACCCATGACGGAAATCATAGACAAATTAACAGCGTAAGCTATGTGATAATCACATGACAGTTAACGTGTAGTAGATGTGTTGTTAACGACATGTTAATTTGTCTACAATTTCTGTTACATATATTAAATGGATTAATTTTTTTTAAGGTTAAGGGACCAAATTAGTTTTTGTGATAAGTAAGGGATCAAATTGGCCCCTTATAAAATTTTTTAAATTGGTCTTTATAATTTTATTTTATTTTTTATAGAGAAACATGACAATGTCAAATTTATAGAGCAAAAAATGAATTAACCCTAAAGTCTTGGGAGACAAGAAAAAGTAACGTCAAGTAGCCTAGCATTTTATGGTTAACTAGTAAGATGCACGTGCAATTCACGTGTTAACCTATATATCTCTTTTATTTATTTATAAACAAATTTTCTATATGAACAATAAATTTTCGTATTGTACACATAGTGTACATGCAGAAAATTCTTACATGGACGGTAGGTGGGATAGACCCCTTGGTCCATATTTATCCACATCACTCTAACTTATTAAAAATAAATTTTTCAGGGTGATGTGGATGAATATGGACCAAGGGATCAATCCCATTTACCGTAGATCGGCTCCATGTAAGAATTTCAGTGTACATGCATATGATTTTGATTCTTGTTTCTTTAATTAATGCCTTTTATACATAAAATATTAGATTTAACACATATGATAATGTTAAATAGTGTTGAATCTCGAATTGCAAACATTAGATGAATCAAACTTAACAACTATGAGTACGGTTATCTAATCAACTAAAAGAAATGTAATCACAAGCTTAGAGACTTGAGAGAATGCAATTGTCAGATTTGATATATACAAATTAAATGCCTATTAATTTAATTGAAAAAAATATTTTTATTTAATTTTTCTTCTTCAAAAACCTGGTATTGAGTATAAATTTATAAATTTCACTAAATCTAAGCAAGTATTTATTATTTGTTTTTCCTTTGCTTTGTTTATTGTAACACTAAAATATTGTTTATTGTAACAAGGCTATATTGCTTATTTGTTATATATGCTAATATTTTATTTTAATTTTTCATTTTAGATGTGTTTTAGTGTTCTAAAAATTATTTTTCTTATGAAGTATTTAGAAAATTAACTTGTCTTTTGTGCTTTTGTCATTTTGGATTAGGTGTGTTAATGTTTTTAGGTGTCTTTTGTCTTCATATCCTTTTGTCGAGAAAAATTAATAAATTATTTCTTGTCTTCTTTTAATGGTTGATTTTTTTTGGGGAAAAAAAATTTCAACAAAAGTTTTCAATTTTTGATAGCTTATTTAAAACTTCATACCCCTTATCTTTGTATAGTAGTTAGGGTCCATAGTTACTTGAATTGTGATATTCTGTGGTAATTATAAGTTCAAGATGCTTAATCATTTAGAATTAGATAAGATTAAGAATTCATGTTTAAATATACTACAGAAGTAGCTGGAGTTCTTTAGCCATTAATCTCTATTAAATTTTGATGTCGTGAATTTTTTTAGAATTAAAGAAAATAGTGAAAATATGAATTCTATTTAATTCTTATTTATCGAAAAGAGTCTATATGTCGAACTATTGCATAGTGATTTGATTGTTGAATAGATGGAGGAAATTTGAAAAACAATCATATGATCTTACTTAGGTTCTGTTTGGTTCCTTAACATTGGAATTAAATTAGAATCAAAATCTTATAGCATTGTGAATCTATGAATTGTAATTCCAAAGGATTAGAATTCCTCTATTTGATAAAAGTGTAAAATTGACATCAAATTAATTTAGAGTTCCAAATTTTTTGTTTGGATGAGAAAAAAATTCATTAAGAATTAGAATTGTTTCATTGATGATGCCTAAAAATATCATTCAATGGCTCGTGGCACATCAGTCTCAGTGATCAAACATACGGGAAGACATTTTGCTAATTTTTATATGAAATCAAGACATGAAGAAATTCAACACATTCAAGGCTCTTATGGGTTCAATAATTATTTCCAAACTCGTGAACTATCCAAGTCCACCAAGGGGAAGTATAAATAGCAAGTTGGAAGGTAAACAAGATTATGATTCATTCACTCAACTTCTCATTTTTCATTTCAAGCTTTCATTCGCTCTTAAGGGAGATTATTGTGTTTGCGATAGAAACAAGACCACTCTAGCTAGTGGTGTAGATTAATTTGCTTCAGGGAGAAACCAAGCAGTTATTTTTAGCCTTATCTGCTGCTTTGAGGGTTAATCGTGTTTAGGCTGCACCGGGTACATAGGGGTCAAATAGGAGGCCTGGATAATGATCAAATAAGGCTGTTTTTAACATTGAGGAAATCAAAATGTAATTGTGCTACAACTAATCTAGCTAGTTTCTAAGGGAGTTAGTTGTTAGAGTAGGATAGTTAGTGGGCATTTATGTACTTGGTGGCCCTTGGTCGGCCAGAATTTTTGTAATTCATCTGTTGACAAAAAGATAGTTATTCATAATAAAAAGTTTATTAAAAATTAATATATTGCCTTGTACATCGAGCAGAAATTATAACGTGGTAGTTACTAATAATGGATTGAATAGCTTTAATATACAAATCAACACTAGTTATTCCTAGGTTATCTAGGAATTTGAGTAAAAAATGGTGAAATCTCATGGGAATCTTGGAGAGATTCTGGATCCTCAGGTTGACCCATATAGGCCATGTAGAGAAGAAACTAGCTATCCTCAGCTCTTTGTGAGTGTTGTAATTTATCAGGAACTGGATATCCATGATCAAGTTTCCCTGGGTCTGGAAGGCCTTGAGCTTCATCACGTATATAGGGTTTGGTAGCAACCAAATCCCGGTACCTCATTGGCATTGAAGGCTGTATTTTAGTTTCATCTTAGGACTCTTGAACCATCTATTTTAAAAAATTCATGCAGCACCACTTATTGAGACTGGCCCTGATATTCTTGCATCACTTCACTTGGCAGTGATGCGTTTGATTTCCGAAAGAGAAGAGGCTTTCTTCAAGGAAAATAAAGGTGGCATTCTTTAGAGTCTAGTCCTTAAGGCCCTTATTGTCTTCCTTTTCAAGGTAGACCTTGTAGAAGTTATAGCCACTTGGGTTGCATAGAATAATAGATGGGATCTCGTTCTTTATAATGCGCGGCTTGCTGTATTTTAAATTGGAGAACCAATTGTGCTGGTTTCCAATGAATTCTTTCTAGTGCTTTAGGTACTGTGGGGTAACGTCATCTATGATGTTATATAAGGCATCATCATCATGATGACGCAAATCAATATGTCCGGCATAATAATTGTGGCGTCCTAAACTGCGTGCCTAGTAAGTTTCCAAAGGTTGGGCTGTTCGCCCATCAAACCGGTGTGCCTCGGGTCTGTAGGGTCTGGCTCCAGGGCCTATTCTGGATGGGCCTTCGAGAATAAGGCTATTGTGCCTATGGGGCTTTAGCTGGGCCTCTTTAATGTTGTTTTGAGGCCATTCCTGTAATTCATCTGCTACTTGATAGGCGACAGGAAATGGGTTTTTATATTGGACTGAAGGGAGTTTAAAAAAAAGATCAAAATGATAATTAATCTTTTCGTAATTTAAAATGAAAGATTTAGGATCAAAAGTTGTAATAATATCTAGGGCTTCCTGTTTATTAGTGACATTAAGAGCAACTGAGTATAATTCCTTTTTTTCTCTGGATTTGCTGCCCGTGAAGCTCCTCTCTTCATAGTAATTGTTGTATTTGGATATATAATCCTTCACAGCTGCGGCATTTCTAACCCCTTGGACATTGGGGTAAAAATTTGCAGAGCTGCTGGAATGGGTTAGGTCGAATAGCCTTTGATTTGGGTTTCAAATTTGAAGGGGAATTGAAGGAGATAGTGGGTAAGGAGAACCGTTATTTGTGAAATTCCTAGGCAACCCTAATATAAGTTTGGGGTCAAGTAGTGAACAAGTTTTTTAGGAGTGCTTCTTCTTTGGGTATGGAGCAATAGGGATAAGTGAGGAAGATATTCTTGTTTTGCAAATGGAAAGAAGGAGAGTGTGGCATTCTTGTAAATATGGAAATCCCTCTCTTGAGAGCCCTCTCAAACTTTATGCCCTATATGAGGAAGGGAGGGATATATATAGGGGTCAGGAGTAAGGGGCATTATAGTATTACTATGCCCCTTTCCCCACCATGTGTCAGTTGTTGATTAGTAAAGAGGTTGAGTGGAATCTATGTGGCAGCTTCTAGTTGCTTTGGGGATGTGAAATTACCATTTTGGTATCCGTAAGACTTAATTGTAGAAAGCAGATAGAGTACTGTACCTGGAAGAATGGATGGACTTTCCTGTACTATAGAGGGATTTAACTGACAATGTAGCTTTTTGAGGGAATATTTAAAATTCAAAAAATAAAGGCTTGGCAGGACAGGATGTGACGTAAAGTCGTGGTCTTTTCAAGGGTGTAATGATGGCTCTTTTGAACCTTTTGAGAATTTTTAGCAGGTACAAGGTATGGGGAATATTTCCACGTACCTCAAACCCCCGGACATGTTTGTGGAATACCAGAGAAGTTCAAAGCTCGCACAAAATTTGACTTGAGCGTCGGAGCCTCCCCCTGGGACATAGCCCTGCCACTCTTGTTCTTGTCGCAAGTTGTTGGATTGTGGGTATACTTGCACATTTACCTTAGCGTTGGAGAATTCATATAACAAAATACTCAGACTTTAATTTTATACTTTGGTGCTAATTTTCCATACATCAACATTTGGCACCGTCTGTGAGAAACAAAACAAGAAGCCATCTTGAGTCATCTTCACCTATGGCTCCTATCACGCACAATACCCACTGCAACAACCAGGATAAAGGGAAGGAGATTATCTCCCAGAACTAGTTGAATCGATCAATTTGAGTATTTGATCGACTGAAGGGAGATATCGCAAGTTAGGGATCCCAATCCTCAAGCTAAAGATAGAGATATGGAGATACACTTGCTAAGGCAACAAAATGCTATGTTGAAAGAATTGCTTATGAAACATCAGCTTGAGCTACATGTTGGGAAGGAGTAAGAGAAGCTTCGCATAACTCTGGCGGTAATCCCTGGTTATCCACTCTGCGCATCATGGCGCCCTAGATGAGAGACATGCACGTGCAATCAATAAGAATGATCAAGGGGTTAGGGAAGTAACTCCAATTGGGTCTGCCCGACAGGAGCACAAAGGCCGGTTCGCCCATCATGAGTCAAGAATGTTGGCCCCAAAAGCAACCTAAGAGGAGGGGTGAATTAGGTTATCTCTAAAACAAACCTTTTTATGTACTTAATAGAAATTCAAACTTTGTGCACCAAATGAAAACTTAAGCACAAATGAATACAATAGATATTCAACAATTTAAGCTTAAAGAACAAATAAGAATATTGAGATTAAGAGAATCAAACCAAACTCCCTAGAGCTTCTCAAGCTTGGAGCTTGCAACTACAAAGAGCTTCTTGCAAGGCAACTACCAAGTTCACAACTTGAAGTTCAACCACTAAAAGTCTCTTCAAAGTAGGTGAGACAATAACCTCTTGTACACAAATGAGGATCACTCTTGCTCACACTAATTTCCTTTAGTTGAACCAAGAGTTTTACACTCACATCCTCCCTTTGTTACAATTGTTATCTCTCCACTCTTACACTTGAAGAACTCTTACACTTCTAAGCTCTTTTCACACTACCTACACTATCCCAACACTTGTACCCAACACTTGTACCCAATTATTTGTAATCAATGTAGAAGTCTCTTTTTAATTAATTTAGACCTAGGGGTATTTATAGTTGCCAAATATCTGCTTCCAACAACATCCCAACGGCTATTTTCTGTTTACTGAAAAACTAGCCGTTAGACCTTTCGGACGGTCGATGCAGCAAGAGTGCGTCCGAACAAACTAGCCGTTGGACCGTTTGGACGGCCGCTTTCGGCTAAACCCTGCTTCTGACACTGCGTCCATTCTCTGAGGGTATTCATTCGGACGTCCGAGGATGCGTCTGATCGAAGCAAAGTCTTCTGGAAATATGATCGGACGCTGTTCTTCGTCCGAGGCTTGCTTCAAATTCTTTGTGTCGGACGATTACCATTGTCCGAAACTCTGTCATTCGGACAGTCATTTGGGTCCGTGAAGTCTTGTGGTTGTTTTGTTCGGACGATCATTTACGTTCGAACCTACCTATTTTTCTGCACACTTGTTATCAAACCATTAGTGCGATTTGGTCATCATCAAAACATGATTAACATAACTGGGGTTCAACAAAGAATAGAGGCCTCTTCCAATCCTAGTAAAGCTCGATCAAGGAACACAAGCCAGACTGCCTCAGTAGCAAAAAAAAAATAGAAAACTCTATGTAAGAGCATGCTTTAGAAAGGATGCTAGAGTGGGCAGAAGAGCAAAGGAGAAAGTTGGCGGATCTCTAAGCTCAAGTAGATAGGATGGATGACAAGGAAGGATTGGCTACAAGATATAAGTACTCCTTGCCATTTACTGATAAGATAATGCGAGAAACCCTTTTAAAACATTGGCAAACTTCTCATTTTGACCCTTATAATGGAAGTTCAGATCCATGGGAGCATTTTGATGCTTATCAAGCCAAGATGTGTTTACAAGATGCCTCAGATGCTATCCTATGCCGAGGGTTCCCTGGAACCCTCAAGGGCGTTGCCTTAGATTGGTTCAGAGAGTACAAGAAAAGAGACATAAGAAGTTTAGATTAACTTGTAGGCCTCTTCTTGAATAAATTTGGTAACCAAAAGAGAATCCATAAGACAAGAACTCATTTGCTTACTTTCAAGAAAAGACCAGAAGAATCCCTCATCGACTATGTGGATAGATTCAAGAAGGAAACCATTAGGATTCAAGGGGTTACAGAAGATATGCAAATCATAGCATTCCAAAGTAGGGTTAAGCCTGGAAAGTTCTCATTTGATCTTAATTTTTGAATCGAGGTCATCTACCACCCTCAATGAACTTTTCGGATGGCTGAAGAGTTCGCTCAAGAAGATAAAGGGAAAAGAAGAAGAAGAGAGTTTGCGGGTACAAATGGGAAGAAGAGGAAAGTAGATGGAGGAATTAATAGAGTAGAACCTTCAAAAAAGGTTAGTGTGAGGGATAGGTTATTTGTAACCATTCCTCACAGGCGAAGTCCCGACCCTCCTAAAGTTTATACCCCACTCAATGCATAACCTTTACCTATTTTTGCTATTATTGAAAAAAAATCTTATGTCATGTGGCCTGGGCCTATGAAGAGTGACCCGGAGTGGTGCAATAAGAACAAATGGTGCTATTTTCACAAAGATTATGGGCATAAGACTAATGATTGCATTTTCGTCAAAAATTTAATTAAAGAATTGATAGGAAGGGGATACCTTAAACAATTCATCCAAGGGATGGATAGAGGAAGATCCCATCAACGCCAACCGCAAAACCCGAACAAAGAAGATCGAGGTCAACGCCCGAGGAGAAAAAGTAGCGAAAGTGGAAAACCAAGAAAGAAACATCATTCATACTATCTCTAGAGGAGCAACAAATGGTGACTCTGCGTCATCTTGCAAGTCATATGCTTGTAAGTTCAACATGGTCCAATCTAGCATGAACAGGCCAAGGTTGTGTCAAGACATAATATTCATCGCGGAAGAGGTGGAACAAGTAATTCACCCTCATAGTGATCCCTTAGTAGTGACATTTTCTGTTGTGAATTCTCACGTAAAGAGAACTTTGATTGACAATGAAAGTTCTGCATATATTCTTTTTTATGAAACTTTCAAACAAATGAAGTTGGAGGAGAAAGATTTGAAACGCATGACTTCGTCCTTGGTTGGTTTTTTCAGAGAAATGGTTGAACCATTTGGATACATTACCCTTCCTATCATGTTTGGTACACACCCTAAAGATGTTCAACTCATGGTCAATTTTGTAGTCGCCAAGGCCTTTTTGCCTTACAAGATCATTATCGTGGTTGACCTAACATTGGAGTACTTGGCGCTATCCCTTTCTCCCATCACATGAAGATGAAATTCTCAATAGAGAATGGAGTAGGTGAGATAAAAAGAGATCAAGTTGTAGCAAACAATGCTATATAGCTTCATTGAAGTTGAAAGGAAAGGAGTTGTTCCTAGTTATAATGTTCAACTCTTCGAAGAAAAGAGGAGCTCAATCCAAAGGGAAAACCTTCCGAAGAACTTGAGAATGTACTCTTAGATGAAAATTATCCTTGCAAAGTTGTGAAAGTCGGAAAGTACTTCCCGGGGGACATTAAGGAAAACCTCATCTCTTTACTTAGGGAGTTCAAAGAACTCTTTGCTTGGAATCCCTTGGAGATACCAAGAATTGACTTTAACATAGCTATGAATTCACTTTATGTAGACCCAAGGTTCAAACCCATCATCCAAAAGAAAAGAAATTTTGGAAGGGAAAGAAGCCAAGCGGTAGAGGTGAAAGTAGACAAGCCTTTGGAAGCAAAAATAGTGGAAGAGATCCAATACCTCGAATGGGTTAGTAATGTAGTCTTAGTGCCGATGAAACCAGAGGCTAAGTGGAGGATGTGTGTAGATTTCACAAGCTTGAACAAGACTTACCTCAAGGATTACACCCCACATAGACACCGAGGTAAACTCCACCCCAGGTGTGAGGTCATGTTTTTTTTGGATGCATACAAATGATATTACCAAATCCTTTTGAATCGGAAGGATCGGGCAAAGACCGCCATCATCACTGATTCCGACACTTATTGCATCCAGGTAATGCCCTTGGTTTGAAAAATGCTAGAGCCATTTTCCAAAGAATGGTGGATAAAATGTTTGTAAATCAATTGAGAAGGAATATGGAAGCTTACATAGATGACATGTTTGTCAAGAATAAGTTGAAAAATGTGCTTTCGGGGTTTCTGAGAAAAAATTTTTAGGTTTCATGGTAACTCAAAGAGGGATTGAAGTTACTCACGAAAAAATCAAGGTCATTCAAGTACATGGAGCCCCCCAAGGGGATCAAGGAAGTGCGAAGGCTCACGGGGCGAATTGCCACCTGAATTCGTTTCTAATCCCGAGGATAGAAACTTGCCTTTCTTCAAAACTCTAAGAAGTTCCAAGAAAGAGTGCCAAAAACCTTTTAAGAAGTTGAAGAAATACTTGGCTTTTCCCCTACTCCTAACCAATCTTGAACTCCTTGAAACTCTTTACCTATATTTGGCTTGTTTATCTGCAGCAGTGAGTATCGCTCTCATTAAAGAAGTAGACAGGATCCAAAAGCCAGTGTACTATATGAGTAAAGTGTTAAGTGATTCAAAGACTTGGTATCCTACCACTGAAATATTGGCTTTAGCTTTAGTGATGGCAGTGAGAAAGCATAGGCCTTACTTTTTAAGTCATCTTATTGTGGTTCTTCAAATCGTCAACTTAAGTCCTGCCTCTTCAAGCTCGAAGTCTCAGGGAGGTTAGTAAAAAGGGCAATCAAGCTAAGTGAGTATGACATTTATACATTTCGTTTCCAACCAAGGGCTACAATCAAAGCACCAGTTTTTGCTTATTCCATTTTAGAAGGGGTGGAAAAAGAGAACTTAGAAGAGCCAACTAAGGAGAAAATACAAGATGTGACTACCCCTTCCAGAGGGCAAATCATAAACTCACTTTTATAAAAAATGCATGTAGATGGAGCGAGCAATGCCGAACGATGTGGTGTGGATATTGTTCTTACTTCGCCAGAAAGATTCATGACAAGCTACACCTTAAGGTTTGAATTTTAAGAAAGTAAAAATAAAGTCGAGTATGAAACCTTAGTCTCATGACTTAGGCTAGCCAAAAAGTTGAAGGTTAAAAACTTGTTGGTAAACATGGATTCGAACCTTGTAGTTCAACAAGTCAAGGGAAAGTATGAAGCAAGGGAGCCATCCCAACAATTTTAATTAAACAAGGTGAAGGATTTGATCTCACACTTTGAAAAATTTGACATAGTTCATGTGACTCGAAATGAAAATAAGAAGATGGACGCACTTCAACCCCTCTCAAAAATTGCAAGCTCAATACATACCAATGTGCTGAAAAAAGTGTTCTTAGAAGTTCTAAGGGAAAGAAATATAGACCATGGGGAAGTCATGGATATTGACTCTACTCTAAATTTGATGACCCCAATCATTCAATATTTGAAATAAGGAAAATTGCCTGACGATAAAGACGAGGCTCAAAGGGAAGAAAGAAGGTCGACCAAGTACTTGATCATTAGCAGAACTTCGTATCGAATATTTTATTCAATGCCTTATCTCCGGTGACTAACTCCAAGTGAAGCTAAATATACCCTAGTCGAAGTACATGTGGGGATTTGTGGACACCATGTTGGAGGAAGAGCTCTAACTTAAAAGGTACAAAGACAAAGTTACTATTAGCCAAGAATGTTAGATGATGGCATGAACTATGTGTGGAAATGTTATAAGTTTCAACTTCGCTTCAATCAACGTCGCCATCCTGCCAAACAACTCACTTCAATTCTTACTCCTTGGCTCTTTCTTTGTCTCAGTGGGGAATAGATATCCTGAATCCTTTTCCAATAGCTCAGGCAAAAAAGAAGTTTGTGGTAGTAACCATCGGCTATTTCACTAAGTGGGTAGAGGCCGAAGCATTAGCAAGCATTACTAATCAACAAATCATACAATTCTTTTGGAATAATGTTATATGTTGCTTCGAAATACCCAAGGCACTTACCTCAGACAATGATTTGCAATTCCAAGGAGCACTATTCAAAACATTTTACCAAGACTTGGGTATAAAGAAATATTTCTCTTTGGTGAGCCATCCCTAAAGTAATGGTTTGGTGGAAGTGACTATTCGCACCATTCCTGAAGATACTAAGAAGAGATTTGATGATGCTAAGGGCAAATAGGTTGAAGAACATCCAAGTGTTTTGTAGTCATACCACACTACCTACAAGAATGCTACCGGGGATACTACTTTCAATCTCACTTATGGAACCAAAGCACTTATGACCATAGAAATTGGTATGCCAGGTTTCTGTGACTACTTTAATAACTTTAACTTGGAGAAAAATGATAAAAGGTTGAGATCTAACCTTGACTTGGTCGAGGACGAAAGGGATAAAGCATACTTCAAAATGCAAACAGACAAGCAAAGGGTTGTTCGCTACAACAATCGACAAGTCTGAGGTAGGAGATTCCGAATAGGAGCTTGGGTTACGAGAGAGGCTGAGGTGAGCCAACCCTAAGTTTGTGGAAAGCTCTTGCCAAATTGGGAAGTCCCTTATGAAGTAGTTGAAGCATACTCCAATGATGCATACAAGTTGAGAACTAAGGATGGGAAGCTCGTGCCTTGCACTTGGAATGCCCAAAATTTGAAAAAGTTCTGTTTTAAATTTTATTTACTTTGTCTAAATTTTTTGAAATTGCCCAAACCAAAGGGCACCTTCCCAAGTAAAACAAGTTTGTGCAACTTGTAAATATTCTCTTTTGCTATCAATGAAAACTTTTACGTCTTTTGCCTATGTAATGGCTCAACATTTTGCTTAGAATAGTAATCCTACCCCTACCCGACCTTTAGGAACAAAATATCCTCCGAGATACCATGACTGTCTAGGTCACTTGCTCCCTATGGAGAACAAAATTCAAGACCACTCTCCGCAGTCGGCATAACCCCTCCGGGCAAGAAAATAAGCTTATCCTAGGAGAAGTAGTTCCTTGGTTAAATATGTTCAAAAGAATAAAAATAGCCTTTTCGTGGGCGAAAAGAAAATTTTCCTAGTAGATTTGAACCTAAGAAAACCTTAATCCCAACACTAAGTCTTTACTTGGGAGATTTGTGCTAGGATGACCCTTCTAGAGGTAAAAATAAACTGTCTTTGAAAAAGTAGTTCCTTGGTTAAGTATGCCCAAAAGAGCTACCATAGCCCTTACGGGGGTGAGAATAAATTCTTTCTATGAGATTGCGCCTAAGGAAACCTTAGTCCCAATACTAAGGTTTACATAGGAAATTTGCACTTAGGATAACCCCTCCGAGGGTGAAAATAAACTTTTCCTTAGAGAAATAGTTCTTTAGTAAGTATGCTCAAAAGAGCAATCATAGCCCTTAGTTCTAACACTAAGGCTTTACTTAGGAGATTTGCGTCTAGGACAACCCCTCTGGGGGCGAAAGTAAACTTTTCCTTGAAAAAGTAGTTCCTTGGTTGAGTATGCTCAAAAGAGTAACCATAGCCCTTTCGGGTGTAAGAATAAAATTTTCTAGGAGATTTGTGCCTAAGGAAACCTTAGTCCTAACACTAAGGCTTTACTTAGGAGATTTGTGCCTAGGATAACCCTCTGTTCGGTAAGATATTGATTATGTTTTGAAGACAATGAATAAGTAATAATAAAAGAAAACCTTAATTATCCTAATCAACACACTCGCAAGTATACTAGGTGAGTTTGTATATGGGACGAGTAAGAATTGTTCCCACGAGGACTACTGGAACAATTACTAGGTTCACAAGTCTATTTACTAATTAGACAAAACAATCAGTAGTTTTTATCTAAAATTAAACAAAATTTCAATTGCAAGAAATTAAACTAAAGACAAGAATGTAAAATTCTAACCCTACGAAAAGTAATTAAATATAACTAACTAAAAACCCTAATTCAATCTATCCTACTTGCGAGAATTTAATTCAAAATGAAAATTTAAACTAATCTACTCTATGAAAGCAAGTAAAACGATGAAGTAAAACCCTGACTACTAAATTATGGAAGTAATTAAGAATTTAAAGGCAATAAAAGAAGATCGATAATTAAAGAATAAGAACACAATAAAAACAAAAAATAAATTGTATAAAAATAAATCAAACTCAATAATTGAAGCAAGAACTAATGTTGATGATCATCAAATCTTGAATTCTTGACAAGAGAATGAAATTCTTGCACGAACAATTGAAAAAAATCTATTCTACGGCTAAATTATTTACCTAACTATTGAAAACCTAAAAACTAATGATGGCTGATGATGATCGATGATTTTCTACCCTTCTCTTGGTGTATTTATAGATCCTTTTAGGGTTTCCCGGTCAGTGGGGCTCCAGAATGATAAGTACACGTTTTTCCTTGTAACCGGGCCCATGGGAAGACTTTTCTTGCAAAATCAGTCACCTTATATGACCTGTACGTCGACCAGCGCCAGGGCACTGCATTTTTACAATGCCTGGGCACTGATTCCTATGAGCAAAAGTAACCTTTTTGGGCGTGGCACCTGGCCGTTGCATTTTTGCAGCGCCTGGGCGCTGGGTTCTGTAAGGTGGCTTCACTTCATCTTCATTTTTCTCCATGATGCAGGAAGAATTTGGAAAAACTCAAAATATGAAACTTGTAGCTCTAGGTCTTAGCTTTCCAAACCTCTTGAGTCCTCTGAATTGGATCTTGGACAAGAAAGTTATGCTTAATCTACAAAACTGTGTCAAAATCGCTCCTAGCCGGTGCATAGTTTGAACTTTGCAATTTTCAACAAGATGCCTAAAGAATTCTGGAAAACTCAAAACATTAAAGTTGTAGAAAACTTCCTTAACTTTCCAAATCATCCAATCTAATCACAACAATCAGAGGTCGAACAGGAGAGATATGCTTGATCGTTCAAATTATATCCGATTTACAACACGCCAGTGAACGTTTTCCTCCAATATTGTTATCCATTTTAACTCATTCTTCACTCAAACCCTACAAAACTCAAAATAAACTATTTTAGCTTATAATTACTCCATTATTATTCAAATTACATTAAAACGGAGGTAAACGACACACAAAATATACTATATCTATGAGTTTATCAAATACCCCACACTTACTTTTTAATTGTTCTCGAGCAAAATGTAGAAATGAATCACAAACATACTTAACACATCTCATCAATCATCCACACGAATAACCAAGAACCAAACCATCACAAGGAAAATATTCAAATGATAATAAATCCCTATACATGAATTTGGGTGTAGGTGTGTATATAGCCATACAAAAATAACTTTTAAAACACAAAGATCAAATCATGCAAACCCTTTAAATTTTTCTAAACACTCCATAGCTTATTTTTATTGTCTTGCACTTCTCCACTGATGTGGATATTTGACTCGACTAAAATTAGGTAGGACATTTAGCTTATAACGTAAGGCTAGGGTATTGGCTAACAGAGAAAGGAAAAAGGATAAACAAATAAGAAACAGAGTTTTAAATTAATGTTGGCCATACATTAACATAAAACTTCTTCTCGAATATTAAAACACCCATCTTTCGAAAAAGTAATCCCACACTTAATTTTCCAAACACTCATAAAAATTTTGTGCAATAAGCAGAATCAAATTCTTCTTTTTCCAATTTTAACCTTCTCACCAACTCTTTGCAAAAATATCACCCATTTTTTTTCCTTTCTTTTCTCCCAAAACGAGTACCAGTGGTAGGCACTACCTACAAAAAATGGCTATGCAGGTACCAGTGATAGGCACTACCTACCAACACTCCAATGTAGGTGCCAGTGACGGGCACCACCTACAATATTCCAATGCAGGTGCCAATGATGGGCACCACCTACTGTGGTCAACAATAATTCAGTATCATTTCTAACATCTCTTCATCGTGAACTGTACACCATTCATTCTGACACTCTCGTACAACTCTCTCCCATCCTTATATCTCCTTAATAATTAATGTGGCATTAAAACTTTTAAGAGACATTTAGGATCGCTCACAAAGATAGATAAAAAAATGAGTTAAAAAAAAATGAATGGCGCTTCTATCCGTTCAAAACAAATTAAGGCTCAAATAGGGTTCTAAGGATAAATTTTACAATAACAGTCGTCTTGAAAGGCTCAAACGTCCAAAGAAACGCCTACCCTCATCTTTAAATCAAATCAAATTACCTAAATTTTTGCCTCAAAAATGCAATAAAGCAAGTGTTTGGAGTGCACTATAAGTGAATCTACACAATTATTTCTTAGTGCCAAAAACCTATAACATTATAGGGCTATTTAGTGCTCAAAAGTTAGAATTCATGACAGGAAAATATGAACATCGACTACCCTACTCTTGACAACTTAGCTCAAAAATTATCAAGTAGAAAATCAAAGAAACATGCTAACCAATTTGGGAACAAAATTTTTAGAAATTTGAAACTCTCAAATTAAAATATAAGGTACAAATATGAAAGCAAAAATTGAACAAAATGAACAAATAAAACACAAAACCAATAGAAATTAAGAAAACTCCACACCCCACACTTAAAGTATAGCATTGTCCCCAATACAAAAATAAAGAGTAAAAAGGGTAAAAGGGAAGTTTCTCTGTTAATAAAAAACATTTGGTGTCATTTATTTTGAAATAAATTCACCAGAGTCGAGGTGGAAAACATCAACCACTAAAACAAAAACAAAACATGAAAATATTTAAAATGATATGAAACAAATAAACCAAGAAATCAAATTATCCTAACCAAGTAAGATATCCTAACCCCTTATGGGTATACAAACTAAAGAAATAAAAGAAAATAGAAAAGAGTACAATTAAATTAAAATGCAGGAAATAGGAAAAATTAAAACTATGATCAATCTTTATCGTTTGGAACCAATGTGTCTGATACATCCCAAGGACTTGATGGTGATCAATTGTCCACAAAGGCTCGATATAGGCTCACGGAATCCGCACTTCAATTTCCACACGGTCCAATTACGAGATCAAGAGCTAAGAACCTCAATAAAGCTATGTTGGGCTTAGTTGAAGTTGTTGAAAATTAAGAAGAGCTCACAAACCTTTTGGAGATGAAGTCCACTAAAGAGTCTAAGATGTTCTTAGTAATGGATGTCCAAGTCATTGAAGATCAAGCCTAGGATGAGAAGCTAAAGGGCCGAAATTTAGCCTCATTATTTCGGCCATGGAATATTCTTTTATTTAGTTGTTCTAGTCTTTTATTTTGAGCCCAATGCTAAATTTCGGCCATGGAATATTCTTTTATTTAGTTGTTCTAGTCTTTTATTTTGAGCCCAATTGTTTTAAGTGTTAGTGTGTTTAATTGGGCTGGTTTCAAGACGTAATTATTTATTTTTGGGCCATGTATTTCGGCCATAAGTATAAGATGGAGGGATGGACTAGGGTTTATATGCACAAGTGTAGGATCCAGCCCAACTATTAAAACTAGCTATCCCACATTGAATAATTTAGTCCTAAAATCCTCCACCCTCAACTATAAATAGAGGGTCTTGTACACAATTGAAGGAATGAATTTTGGCAATAAAAATTTCGATTTTTTTTTCTTTTTCCTCTCATACAAGTGAATTAGAATTTTAGATTTCTCTTTAGTCTTGTCTAGACTAGGAATCTAGTTGGGGCTTCAAGATTGAGCACTTGAGGTTATAACCAACACCAGGTATTGATTTTCTGCCAATTAGGCTTTGGATCAATTCCTTGCTCATAGTTAAAAGATTGCCTTGTGGCTAATCAAGGAGGTCTATTAACCACTACCTTTCACTTGTGCATATAAACCCTAGTCCATCCTTTTTTATTTCGATCATAAAGTTGGGATATTTAGCGTTTGTGATCAAGTTCTACATACCCTGGGCATCAACCCGTATCATCGTGGTATCAGAGCTCTTGGCTAGAATTTTGGTCAAACTCAAATTGTAAGTTCATCACACTGTTCATATACTGCTCATATACTGTTCATCATACTGGTCACCGGTACTGTTCACAGGTACTGTTCATTGAAAAAAAAAGCAGATCTAGTGTTGCTTCTTTGTTGTTGTCTTCATTATTCTCTTTGTTGTTACTGCCAAAAAAAAAATACTTTCTTTTCTTTCTTTTGAAATTATCTTCTCTAATTTAGTAAACTCTTTTTACTAAATTTTGTGATCTTATTGTTCTTTTTGTACTTTTCTTTGTGTCCTTTTGCTTTCGGATTTTTGCCTTGACTCATATCCGAAAGGTTAAGCCTAAAATTTTCAAACTATATTGATCCGAGATCCTTTTGGACATTATTTCCAATCAATACGATTGGTTGCTTTAAGGATCAACTTTTGGAACCCTTTGGCTATTTTCATAGTTTTTACAAGGCTTCATAAGAGAATCTTTGAGTGAAGTGAGATTTTCAAAGAGTAAGGTGAGAGATACTATCATTAAGAGTGATAAAACCCAAAGTGAGGACTTGAGTGCATTACTCCCCAAAGAGTGAAACCCTCTCTTATTGATTATCACTAACCTTTTTTACCCCTTCTCTTTAGTCTTTGTTTTGTGACTATGGCACAGGAAAAGGAGGTGCAACAAAGGAATAAGGAGATGCAAGAAACTACTATGCAAAGTGTAATGGCAAGGATCTTAAATAAGATGGAGGACTTTGATGAGAAGTTTGCCACTATGAGTTTTGAAATTCAACAACTTCGAGGCAAACCACAAGCATCTACTTCAACTACTCCAAATCGAGAGACCACACGCAAAACCAATACTCAAGAAGACAAAGGAGAGTCTGATTATGATTTAGATTATGATGAATTAACCAATTTTTCTTTTGATAGGAGGCGTGGTGATACGGGTTGATGCCCAGGGTATGTAGAACTCGGTCATAAACGTAGGGTTTATATGCACAAGCGAAAAGTTGTTGTTAATAGACCTCCTTGATGCCATTAGCCACAAGGCAATCTTTTAACTATGAGAGGTAGTTGTTAATAGACCTCCTTGATTAGCCACAAGGCAATCTTTTAACTATGAGCAAGGAATTGATCCAAAGCCTAATTGGCAGAAAATCAATAACTGGTGTTGGTTGGTTATAACCTCAAGTGCTCAATCTTGAAGCCCCAACTAGATTCCTAGTCTAGACAAGACTAAAGAGAATCTAAAATTCTAATTCACTCGTATGAGAGGAAAAAGAAAAAACTGAAATTTTATTGCCAAAATTCATTCCTTCAATTGTGTACAAGACCCCTCTATTTATAGTTGAGGGTGGAGGATTCTAGGACTAAATTATTCAATGTGGGATAGCTAGTTTTAATAGTTGGGCTGGATCCTATAGCCCATTAGCCTTTAAACCCAATTCTTGTACACTTAACTAATGGCCGAAATACATGGCCCAAAAATAAATAATTATGTCTTGAAACCAGCCCAATTAAACACACTAACACTTAAAACAATTGGACTCAAAATAAAAGACTAGACAACTAAATAAAAGAATATTCCATGGCCGAAATAATTTTGCTAAATTTCGGCAAATCAGCTTCTCATCCTAGGCTTGATCTTCAATGACTTGGACGTCCATTACTAAGAACATCTTAGACTCTTTAGTGGACTTCATCTCCAAAAGGTTTGTGAGCTCTTCTTGATCTTCAACAACTTCAACTAAGCCCAACATAGCTTCATTGAGGTTCTTAGCTCTTGATCTCGTAATTGGACCTTGTGGAACTTGAAGTGCGGATTCCGTGAGCCTATATCGAGCCTTTGTGGACAATTGATCACCATCAAGTTCTTGGGATGTATCACGTGGTCCACGACAAATCCAAAGAAGAGAGCAAGTTCCAAGGCATAACCCTCGACGAGAACCAAGGGAGGAGATTCACTACCCAGGGGAGGGGACACGCAAATTGGCTCTCTCAAACCAAACATGCCCACGTTCCAAGGTAAAGCCGATCCTGAAGAAAGAGACAGACAATACTTGAACTGGGAACAAACAGGTAGACTTTTTGTTTGATTGTTATGACTATTCAAGATTTTACATTACTCCATCTTTGAGATGGAGATGGCAATGAGCAAAGCTCATTTCTCTGTAAGCATTAAGCTCCTCCATAAAAGATAGATGTAACTAAATAAAAGAATATTCCATGGACGAAATAATGAGGCTAAATCTTCGAGCCCTTTGCTTCTGCTCATTATCACTTGGAAAGCAGCTAGATGTAATCCATTCTAACAAGCCTATCTGAATTGTGGCTCAAATGCTCGAGAGATGGAGATGGCAATGAGCCTGCTCACTTATATGACATCTAAGATGACCATTGGAGACAGCTCATCAACAGCAGTTAACTAACCCTGAAAAGAGCAAGAGAATGGAGAAACTCAAGGAGAACCCCATTCCTACAAAGCCAAAGGCCCAAACCAGCCAAGGTAATACCTTGGCCCCTAACCGCTCAAGGGACATTCAGTGTTTCAGATGTGGTAGAAGAGGACACATTTCATCCCAATGCCCGAATAAGAAAGTCTTATACACTCACCCTGATGGCAATTGGATGAGTAAAAGTGAAGATGAGATGCCACTATTAGAAGGACCTGACTTGAGTGATGAAGATAATGAATACCATGAGACTGGCATGGATGGACAAGTACTGGTCGTACTAAGAAACTTGCAGGCTCAAAGCCACTGACGACCCTACTAAGGTACAATGTGAGAACATATTCTACACCAAATGCCATGTACAAGGTAAGACTTGTGGTTTAATTGTTGATAATGGGAGTTGCGTGAACATAGCTTCACAATACATGGTAGATAAGCTAAATTTGCCAACGTTTAAACACCCTAGACCTTGTATTGATAGACTGCAATGGTTAAATGACAATGGTGAACTAAAAGTAACTAAGCAAGTGCATGTCTCAATTAACCTAGGCAAATATAATGACAAAGTGTTGTGTGATGTCGTCCCTATGAATGCAAGTCATTTACTTTTTGGACGCCCTTGGCAATTTGATAGGAAAACACTGCATGATGGTCATACTAATTGTCTTAGATTTGAAGAGGATAGTAAAACTATTGTGTTGCATCCTCTACCTCCCCAACAAGTCCTTCAAGAGCAAAATCAAATTAAAAAGAATGTTGATGAGCATAACAAGGCTTTGGCCGAACTTAGGTCAAAGAAGACTAATGAAAAGGAGTTTGCTAAGTCTAAAGTGAAAGAAGATGGAAAATTAACCCTGCAAGTTAAAGAAGTACAGAAGTGTAATTTGTCTATGGTCTTGCTTGTGTATAAGGATGTTTATTTCTCTACCACTGACCTAGATGATTCTCTGCCAAGTATGTTTAAAGCTCTCTTGCAAGAAGATTAGTTTAGTGATGTCTTTCCCGAAGACATACCCTCTGGTTTGCCTCCTCTTCAAGGCATAGAGCATCAAATCGACTTAGTGACTAGAGCTGTGATCCCTAATCGTCCTGCTTATAGAACTAGTCCTGAGGAGACTAAGGAGATTCAACAGCAAGTCAAAGAACTGGTTAGTCAAGGCCGTGTAAGAGAAATTATGAGCCATTAGTTAAGTGCCTACAATACTAGTACCTAAACCTGATGGTTCATGGAAGATGTGCATGGATAGCCGCGCCGTCAATAAAATCACGGTAAAGTATCACCATCCTATTCCCCGTCTTGATGACATGCTTGATGAGTTACATGGATCCAGCATTTACACTAAGATAGATTTAAAAAGTGGATACTGGCAGATTAGGATGAGAGAAGGTGATGAATGGAAAACTGCTTTCAAAACCAAACATAAGAGTTTTTATGAGTGGTTAGTCATGCCGTTTGGTCTCAGAGATGCACCGAGCACATTCATGAGGCTTATGAAGGCTCATGTTCTTAGAGCTTTCATTGGTAAATTTGTCGTTGTCTATTTTGATGATATTTTGATTTACAGTAAAAGCTTTAATGAGCATATTGAACATGTTCGTGCTGTTTTGCTTGTTTTAAGACAAGAAAAGTTGTATGCTAACTTTAAGAAATGCCACTTTTGTTTGGAAAGTGTTGTGTTTCTTGGGTTTGTTGTTTCCTCTAGGGGTATCCAAGTGGACGAGTCCAAGGTCTGGATAGAAGCAACCTATTGCATATTTTTCTAAGAAATTAAATGGTGCTTCTTTAAATTATTCCACCTATGACAAAGAACTTTATGCCTTAGTACGTGCTTTGGAAAATTGGAGTCATTATTTATACTCTAGAGAATTCATTATTCACTCTGATCATGAGTCCCTAAAGCACTTAAAGGGCCAAAACAAATTGAATCGTAGACATGCTAGGTTGAGTGAGTTTATTGAGTCATTTCCTTATGTGGTTCAATATAAGAGTGGGAAGGATAACATTGTAGCGGATGCTTTGTCCCGTAGGTACACCTTGATCACTACATTGCATGCTAATTTACAGTGTATAAGAGACAGCTTTAAATGCTCAAATGGGAGGGTTGATGGGACATTTTGGCATTGAAAAGACACTGCACACACTTCAAGAGCATTTTCATTGGCCCCACATGAAGTCTGATGTTGTGAATCTGTGTAATAAATGCATTGTCTGCCAACATGCCAAGTCCATATTGAAGCCGCATGGTCTTTATATGCCACTGCCTGTACCGTCCTTGGACTGATATTTCCATGAATTTTGTGTTAGGTCTCCCAAGATCTAAGTCTGGCAAAGATAGCATTTTTGTGGTTGTAGATAGGTTTAGCAAGATGGAACATTTTATCCCCTGCACAAAATCTGATGATGCATCTCATATAGCATCTATGTTCTTTAGGGAGATTGTGCGTTTGCATGGCATCCCACATACCATTGTTTCTAGATAGGGATAAGATTCTTGTCCACGGTTTGAAAATATTGCGTGCTATTTTGAAAAGAAATTTGAAAACTTGGGAAGATTGTTTGCCAATTGTTGAATTTGCTTATAACCGTGCTATGCATTCATCCACTAAGTTTTCACCATTTGAATTAGTGTATGGTTTTAATCCCACTACTCCTTTGGATTTACTGCCACTACCAGTTTCTTCTGCTGTCGATGTAGATGGAGAAAAGAAGGCTGAAATGGTCAAGAAGTTGCACGAGAAGGCCCGCAAGCGCATTGAGGAAGCAAATGCTAAGATAGCTGAGGTGCAAAACAAGGGTCGCAAAAAGGTCATCTTTGAACCTGGAGTTGGGTATGGGTTCATTGGCGCAAGGAGAGATTTTCCAACAAGAGAAAATCTAAGCTAGATTCACGTGATGATGGACCATTCCAATCATAGCTCGCATTAACTCAACGCATACAAGCTGGACTTACCTGGTGGCTATCAAGTTTCTGCAACTTTTAACGTCACAGATCTTTCTCCCTTTGTTTTTGATATAGGTGATGATTTGTGGACGAATCCTGCTAAAGGGGAGGGAGATGATACATCCCAAGGACTTGATGGTGATCAATTGTCCACAAAGGCTCGATATAGGCTCACGGAATCCGCACTTCAATTTCCACAAGGTCCAATTACGAGATTAAGAGCTAAGAACCTCAATAAAGCTATGTTGGGCTTAGTTGAAGTTGTTGAAGATCAAGAAGAGCTCACAAACCTTTTGGAGATGAAGTCCACTAAAGAGTCTAAGATGTTCTTAGTAATGGACGTCCAAGTCATTGAAGATCAAGCCTAGGATGAGAAGCTAAAGGGCCGAAATTTAGCCTCATTATTTCGGCCATGGAATATTCTTTTATTTAGTTGTTCTAGTCTTTTATTTTGAGCCCAATTGTTTTAAGTGTTAGTGTGTTTAATTGGGCTGGTTTCAAGACGTAATTATTTGTTTTTGGGCCATGTATTTCGGCCATTAGTTAAGTGTACAGGATTTTGGGAATTAAAGGCTTTTGGACTGTAGGATCCAGCCCAACTATTAAAACTAGCTATCCCACATTGAATAATTTAGTCCTAAAATCCTCCACCCTCAACTATAAATAGAGGGTCTTGTACACAATTGAAGGAATGAATTTTGGCAATAAAAATTTTGGTTTTTTTTTCTTTTTCCTCTCATACGAGTAAATTAGAATTTTAGATTTCTCTTTAGTCTTGTCTAGACTAGGAATCTAGTTAGGGCTTCAAGATTGAGCACTTGAGGTTATAACCAACACCAGGTATTGATTTTCTGCCAATTAGGCTTTGGATCAATTCCTTGCTCATAGTTAAAAGATTGCCTTGTGGCTAATCAAGGAGGTCTATTAACAACTACCTTTCACTTGTGCATATAAACCCTAGTCCATCCTTTTTTTTTCGATCATAAAGTTGGGATCTTTAGCGTTTGTGATTAAGTTCTACATACTCTAGGCATCAACCCGTATCACAATCCTTGAAGAAAATGGGCAAAAGGTGGAAATGTTGTGATGGACTCTTTCCACGCTCCCTAGCCAATTGTCTAGCCTCCATTGTTTGTTTCCACGTATGTTGGTACATAAAATAGGCATCAAACCTTTGCCACATACGTTGTTGTTCGTGTAAAATCTGTTGGATGAGCTCTTCTTGAGGCCTTGACTCGTCTACACTAGCGTGTGGTTCAGAAGTAGAAACCTGGGAGCGCATCCTTCTCGTAGGTGGCTTAACAACCCCCTCCATAACAAGTTCTTTCCCAGCCTTCAATCGTTCCTCCACCGGATCCATGGCATCCCTACTCTTAAGCACGAAGCTATTATCAAATGTGGATGCCATAACACAGACTGCTTTATAGTCACTGAATGGCAGATTTCAATATGAATTAACTCGCCGACATCAATGGATTTCCCAGTAGCAAGTCAATATAACAATTTAGCACATTCCAAAGTAACATCAGAGAGATGACTCACTAGTAAAAGTCGGGAGCATATAAATTTGAACCAGATCTGCCATTCAAGTTACTAAGTCTATTAAAAGTAAAATGTCGAGCTACGTCACCAACAGTTGTTAAAGTTCATTCTACTTCCCCATCGTATAAGACACTGGTAATAGTGTTACGATCCAGATTGGCATTGTGAATCTTAGGCCACTCATTTCGTGTGTAGAACCCGATTTAGTTTCAAAGTCTGGGTGATCGTGTCTACCGATATGTCCACATTCTGCCCTCGCACATATACCCGTTGGTCACTATAATGAGCTAAATTAGAGTAGAATTCTCTTACCACAGGTAAAACGGCATCGATAGGGGTGGCGACAAATTGATTCCATCCATGTTGCCTTAGGACTTGGCAAATCGCCAGTGCTCCACAGTTTGGTATATATATACCTTTTTCCTTGATGGCCACCCATTTTGATATATCATTCTCGTATTTGCTATAGGTAGCGGCATTTAAAAATTTGGTAGGTTGCTGAGGCTGTTCTTCTTCTTGTTCTGGATTTGTAGACGATGATGCCGGAGCCTTGCCCTTTGATTTACCTTGGTCACAGGTATGCCCGATACCTAAAAAATTACTTGTTAGAATCACCATAATCCCACACTTACGCAATTCTATAATTACATTTAATAACTCATCCTATGCACGCATAATTAAATCACAAGATTAGTGGTGTTCTAAGTAATACAAAATTAATGAAGTTATCCCAAGTCCGAATAATCAAAATATGAACAAAGTCGCCTTAGGATGAAAATTTATGCAATTATACCAAGCGTTTTGACATATTCATTCATTGAGACATTTGACAAACACTTGGTATGCATAATCTAATAACTCCATAATTTGAGAAAGATAATGATCTAATTACCTAGTAGCCACCACTAGACACCACAATGGAAATTCAAAATGCAATTCATAATTATAATTATGCCACAAAACCACGTATTTTATGTTTGAATATAAATGCAAGCACATAAACCCTTACAATTATAAAATAACAAAATCACAAAGTAAAATAGGTGAAAAATATCATAAATAATCCATTTTATGATCATATTATTCCATAATTTAAGTAATCCTAACGATAGGAATAAAAATCCCTATATAAATTCAATCCCTATATAAATTCAATCCAAACCTTCTGTCGAACACATGGCGTGCGTAAAAATAATTCCAATTGTTGAACAAAAATTTACATAAAAATTTACTCCACAAAATATAGGAACACAATTTCATGCATAAGACATACAAATTAAACAACTTGGAATCAAATAAGCATGAAATGTTGCATCTTTAGTGATAAGTAAGAAAAACCCATAAAAGGAACAAATTTAAGAAAATTCATACATTTGATGTTGTAGAAGTTGTGTGGATGTGCAATTTGAATGATAGATGATGTTGAATTACATTGGGAAGTGTGGAATTTGGGGATAGAAGAAGGTTTTTTGGAAGAGTTTTGGGAAAGGAATTGAAAAGAAGAAGCAAAAAATGATGGGGAAGAAGGCTACCCGAAAGGTTAAATAACCCTTCTTGGCTTCGTGCTTATTGCAGCCTTCTGATTTCTTGTGTAGCCTGGGTGCGAAGACCAGTAGAATTAATTAATCCTTCTAGTTGTCGCACCTAGGTGCTGCAAAATTACAGCACCCAAGGCGATGACCAGAATGGTCAATCGGTCCAGGTGCTTCTTTTTTTTTCAATTCCAAAATTTTAAATACTCTTCCTTTCCCTAAGACTCATTTTTCTTGAATATTTTCCCACAAATTAATTTAATGCACACATAAACAAAACTAAAGTAAGAAAAACAAAACAAAAACATAAAAACAAAAACAGAAAAGAAACATGGGTTGCCTCCCATGTAGCACCCTTGTTTATAGTTTTAGGCTCGACTTTGGCTTGTCTGATCAATGGTTAGCAAGGTGGATGGCTTCCCACCCCTCGTGAATAATCCCACCGTAGTAGCGCTTCACCCGTTGGCCATTCACCTTGAAATGTCCTTGACTTCCTTTGAGTTCTACTGCATGATATCGGAATATTTGCACTATTTCAAACGGGCCGCACCATCTTGACTTCAATTTCTCTGGAAACAACCTTGACCCTTGAATTATATAATAAAATCATGTTCTCGGCCTTCAAATTTTTCTCCAAAATATGTTTGTCATGCCATAATTTAGTCCTTTCCTTGTATAGTCATGTATTTTCATATGCTTCTCTTTGAAATTCGTCTAATTCATTTAAATTGAGAAGTCTCTTCTTACTAACCTCCTTCAAATCATAATTGAGAGTTTTGATCGCCCAATATGCCTTGTGCTTAATTTCAACCGGAAGATGACAAGCTTTACCATAAACCAATCGGTATGGAGACATCCCAATTTGGGTCTTGAAGGCGGTCCTATGTGCCCAAAGTGTGTCGTCTAGCTTCTTGGACCAATTCTTTCTCGACGAGTTTAAGGTCTTTTGAAGTATGTGCTTGAACTCCCGATTTGAAATTTCTACTTACCCAGCAGTTTGCGGGTTGTATGGTAGGGAAATTCTGTGGGTGACTCCATATTTAGATATGACATATTTGAATAAGGAATTTCTAAAATGTGTGTATCCTCCATCACTTATAATAGCCCGAGAAACCCCAAATCGTGAGAAAATATTTTTTCTCACAAAATTTGTCATTACTCTTGCATCATTTGTTGGTAGTGTCGCAGTTTCAACCCACTTGGACACATAATCAATCGCCACAAGAATATATTTATTATTATATGATGATGGAAAAGGACCCATAAAATCAATACCCCACACGACAAAAATCTCGCAAACTAGAATATTTTGCAATGGCATTTCATCTTTTTTGGACAAATTTCCTGCTCGTTGACATTGGTCACATTGGGTCACAAAATCTCTTGTATCACGGAATAATGTTGGCCAAAACAAGCTGCTTTGCAACACTTTTGCAACCGTCCTTTGTGAATGTGACCAAAGATGACTTGTGAAGAGTGGCAATGAAATAAAACACTTTGCACCTCACTCTCCGGAATGCACCGCCGGATTGCTTGATCCTTGCACCGACGATAGAGGTAAGAATCATCCCAAATATAATACTTCATTTTCGTGAAAGAAATTTTTTCTTTGATTTAGATCCATGGTGGACGGGATGATCTTGGCGGCTAAGAAATTGACAATATCTGCATACCAAGGTGCCCCGTTCTCCATTCACATCAAATGTTTTTCCGAAAATGTCTCATTTATGGGCACTTCATCACCTTTTCTTGGCATGGGTCCTTCAAGTTGTGAAAGGTGATCTGCCGTAGTAGTTTTGACTCATTTCTTGTCCACCACCTCCTAGTCAAATTCCTGCAATATTAAAATCCATCGAATAAGTCTAGGTTTGGCATCATTTTTGGTGAATAGGTATTTAAAGGCTGAATGATCAGTATGAACTATCACCTTATTACCTATCAAATATGACCTAAACTTATCAAATGCAAAAATCACTGCCAACAATTCATTTTCTGTGGTGGAATAATTTATTTGTGTTTCATTAAGGATTCGGCTAGCATAATACACAACATGCAAGACCTTTTGTTTCTTTTGACACAATGTCACACCCATGACACCTAGTGGCTTGCATTAGACATTAATTCGAAAAGTAAATTCCAATTTGGTACAACTATCACGGGTGCGATAATCAAAGCTTCTTTTAATTTATTAAAAGCAGGCAAACATTTATAATCAAAAACAAAAGGCACATCTTTTTGAAATAAAGCACATAAAGGACAAGAAATCAAAGAAAAAATTCTTAATGAAATGCCGGTAAAAATCGGCATGACCAAGAAAACTTCTTACTCCCTTCACATTCGTGGGGGTGGTAATTTTTCAATCATCTCTATTTTACTTTTATCTACCTCTATGCCCTTAGATGAAATATGATGGCCTAAAACAATTCCCTCCTGAACCATAAAGTGATCTTTTTCCCAGTTAAATGCCAAATTTGAAGACTCGCATGTTTCTAACACATGCAAGATTATTTAAACAAGAATCAAGAGAGTCACCAAACACACTGAAATCATCCATAAATACTTCAATAAATTTCTCAATCATATCATGAAAGATAGAAAACACTTTACATTTTGGAAAAGTACTAGGAGCATTACATAAATCAAAAGGCATATGCCTATATGCAAATGTGCAGGGACAAGTAAAAGTGATTTTCTCTTGATCTTCAGGGGCTATTGCAATTTGATAATACCCCGAATAACCATCGAGAAAGCAATAAAATGCATGTTCAGACAATCTTTCAAGCATTTGATCAGTGAAGGGTAAAGGAAAATGGTCTTTCCTAGTAAATTCATTAAGTTTTCTATAATCAATACACATCCACCACTAATGTAGAAGGAATCAATTTATTCTTTTCATTTACGACCATAGTCATTCCCCCTTTTTTTGACACTGTTTGTGTTGAGATAACCCAGTCATCGTCACTAATGGGATATATGATCCTGGCGTCTAACAATTTTAAAACCTCCTTCTTAACTACCTCTTTTAAAGTTGGATTTGACCGCCTTTGAGGTTGTCTAATAGGCTTGTAAGTGTCATTAAGGAGTATTTTATGCATACAAACAGTGGGATATCTTATGCCTTGTATATGATCAATACTCCATGCTATGGATCCATGAAGCTTCTTCAACACCAAAATTAATTTACCCATTTCAATTTCAGAAAGAGAATCATTTACAATAACTAGATATGTATTATTCTCTCCTAGGAAAACATATTTAAGATGAGAAGGCAATGGTTTGAGCTCAACCTTGGGGGATTCGTTGGTCAGATACCCTCCTTTACCTTTATTCCTCAACATGTTCTCCTCAATTGCCTTTTCCATCTCCTCTATTACATTCTCTTTATTGCTAGCTTCCATCTCTTTTTCATGGATGTTGTTCAAGTCTTCAGCCTCTTCTTTTAGGGATTCCCTACAAAAATCATTAATCAAATCATCAATGATATCTATATTCATAACATCATTATATTCAGTCAAAAAATTAAAGGAATAAAAAATGTTAGAAGAAACAATGTCATCATTGACTCTAAATTGCAAGTTTCCAGTTTGGATATCAATGACGGCTCGCCCAGTAGCCAAGATAGTAAAGTCTTCCTAATATGAGCAGGGTTACTACGTCTTCTTCCATGTCAAGCACTATGAAATCCGCAGGTAGAAATACTTTCCCAACTTTGACAATAAGATTTTTCACTACTCTTACCGATTGCCTTACACTTCTATCAGCTAATTGGAGAGTGACGTTTGTTGGTTTCAATCCTCATCCATTTAACCTCTTAAAAGTGGAATGAGGTATGAGGTTGATAGAAACTCCCAAATCACATAAAAGTCGATGGAACGTCACTCCTCTAATTTCACATGGAATCGAGAACGAGCAAGTGTCCTTGAGCTTAGGAGAAAGATTCCTCTTAATGATGGCACTACACCTTTCGTTCAAGTATAAAATTTCGTCCCCCATCAATCTCTCCTTGCTAGATAATATCTACATCATAAACTTAACATGATGGGCATATTTTCTATTGCTTCAATAAAAGGAAGGTTAATTTCAATTTTCTTAAATATTTTCAAAATTTTCCTAAACTTTTTTATTTTTATCATCCTCTTTCAGTTTTTGGGAAAAAGGAACACTTATCTGCTTACCTGTAGATGCCAAATGTTCCTCGGATTTACCTTGCTGGTCAAGAGCTTTAGATGGTTCCTTATTGTCATCCTTGCTCTTTGATATATCTTAAGATTCTTTTGCACCATTCTCCATCTTTTTCGACTCATCATTCTCCACTTTCTTTGGTTCTAGTATTTTTTTCACTCCTCAATGTGACCGCTAGAACATGTTCTTTCCCTTGGTTATTATCCCGTCAGTTAGGGATTGTATCACTAGGTAGTATTCCCGCTGGGCACTCATTGTTTTGGCGAACTATCTGCCCCAATCGCATATCAAGGTTTCTTGTGATAACTCACAAATTCTCATACTCCCTTTGCAAATCCCTTCTCAGATTATCATCATTGAGTGCCTCGTGATTCACATGTGTGGGATAATTTAGATTTTGAAATGGCGGTCTTGGTTGTGGAGGCTGGTATGAGTTATATTGATAAGGTGGAATCTATAATTCTGGAGATTCCTTTCATGTGGTGGTAAGTATAGTCTAGATGATTATCGTTGATAGTTAAAATTGGTTGAGGTGCATTTGACTGAAATGAAGGATTTTGAACATTTGTTTGGTTTGATTAGGAAAAGTTAGGATAGTTCCGCCAAGATGAGTTATATGTGTTTCCATAATTGGTAGGTTGATTCCTTGAGGTAGGATTGTGATTAGAAATAAATTGAATCTACTCACTTTGCACCATTGATGTTTCACAACAGCCATTTTAGTGATTTCCTCTACAGAAATCACAATTCAAGATCCCTTGGTTTGTTAAACCTATGGACTTCACTGAGCTTCTTCCTATATTCTCTACTTCTTTTGTCAAGTTTGTAATGGCACTTATCATCATGTTCTGCTGAGATAAAAAAGAATCATAGCTAGGCATACCTCCGTGTTGAATGTTGGCTTTATTCACTTGTGGTTGTTTTGTCCAACTAAAGGAGTTATTGCTCTATGATAGTAATATTATGGTTATCTTTCAAATGGATGACATTCTTTCTAACAATTCTTGTACTTCCTCTGGAGTTTTGGAGGGGAAAGAACCTCTTGCACTTGCATCAACTATTAGTCTCGTCTCCGGAAAGAGTCCATTATAGAAGTTTTGGACTTGCAACCATAGAGGTATAGCATGGTGTGGACACTTCCTCAACATCTCCTTGAAACAGTCTCACACTTCACCTAAACTCTTTCCAGTGATTTGTCTAATGATGTTATCTCGTTTCAGAGCTTAGAGATCCTAGTCGGTGGAAAGTGTTTGGCTAGGAATTCTTGAGCGAGTTGGTCCCATGTTGTGAAAATGCCTTGTTGATATGATTGCAGCCAAGATCTTGCTGTATCACATAAGGAAAAAAGGAATGCTCTTATCCGGATACAATTGGGGTGGACTCCATTGTACTTAAATGTATCAATGACCTCATCAAATCTGATTAAGTGCTCATAAGGATCTTCATTGGGTGCTCCTCTAAAAATAGCATGTGTTTGGAGCAGAGAGTTTGTATTAGTGTAGGCTTGATTTTGAAGTTATTCGCTTGTACTGGCAGCCGAGCAATGCTAGAATTTGCCCCCTCGGAATTAGGTATGGCATAATCTCTAAGATGTCGCGGGTTAGTATCAACATTAGCCAAGTTGCCAGTATTGCCTACAACCTCCTCTTGTTCATTGACAGCGTGGTTTGGATTCTCCATTTGATGGTTGCCTTGGTTTGAGTTTTGTCATCTACGTTTCTATTTATCTTACGTTCAATCTCCAAATCAATTGGATAAAGTGGTTGATTGGAAGAACGAGTATTGACTATAAACTACAAGAAAAGAAAGCCAAAGATCAAATATCGAAGACAAAATCCAAACAAACTGGAGAGAACAAGAAATAATTGTAACTAAATAACTAGCAAAAGAAATAAAAAGTCTAATCTAGTAAGACTCACTACACCTAATATTGTTACCAACAAAAAATAGTCCCCGACAACTGCACCGAAAACTTGTTCGGTAAGATATTGATTAGGTTTTGAAGACAATGAACAAGAAACAATAAAAGAAAACCTTAATTATCCTAATCAACTCCCATACACTCGCAAGTATATGAGGTGAGCTTGTATATAGGATGAGTAAGGATTGTTCCCACGAGCACTATTGGAACAATTACTAGGTTCACAAGCCTATTTACTAGTTGGATGAAATAATCAGCGATTTTTGACTAAAATTAAACGAAATTTAATTGCAGGAAATTAAAGTAAAGACATGAATATAAAATTCTAACCCTACAAAAAGAAATTAAAGATAATTAACTAAAAACCCTAATTCAATCTATCCTACTTGCGAGAATTTAATTCAAAACAAAAATTTAAACTAATCTACTCTATGAAAGCAAGTAAAAACAATGAAATAAAATCCTAACTACTAAATTACGGAAGTAATTAAGAATTTAAAGGCAATAAAAGAAGAACGATAATTAAAGAATAACGTAGTAAAAACAAAAATTAAGTTGTATGAAAATAAATCTGACAAATTCAGTAATTGAAGCAAGAACTAATGTTGATGATGATGATAAGTACACATTTTTCCATGTCACCAGGCTCACAGGAGGACATTTCTTGAAAAATAAGTCACCTTACACGAGCTGTCCGTAAACTGGCACCTGGATGTTGTATTTTTGCAGCGCCTGGGTGCTACTTCTAGTGAGCAAAAGTAACCTTTTTGGACTTGGAGCCTAAGCACTGGGTCCAGTAAGCTGGCTTCACTTTATCTTCATTTTTCTCCATGATGGAAGCAAAATTTGGCAAAACTCAAAACATGAAAGTTGTAGCTATAGGTCTTAGATTTTCAAAACATCTTGAATCCCCTCAATTGATTCTCAGACACGAAAGTATGCTTAATCTACCAAACTGTGTCAAAATTTCTCCTCACCGATGCATATTTTTTAACTTTGCAATTTTGAACGAGATGCCTGTAGAATCCTGCAAAACTCAAAACATTAAAGTTGTAGATAACTTCCTTATCTTTCTAAATCAGCCAATAATCGTCACAGCAATCAGAGGTCGAAGAAAAGAGATATACTTGATCTTCCAAACTATATTTGATTTGCACCATGCCAGTGAATTTTTTTTCGAATATTGTGATCCATTTTAACTCATTCTTCACTCAAACCCTACAAAACTCAAATAAACTATTTTAGCTCATAATTCTCAATTCTTGATCAAATTACATTAATGCGGAGGTAAACGACACACAAAATATACTATATTTATGAGCTTATCACCCTCTAGGGGTAAAAATAAGCTTTTCCTTGAAGAAGTAGTTCCCTGGTTAAGTATGCTCAAAAGAGCAACCATAGCCCTTCTAGGGGTGGGAATAAATTTTTCTAGGAGATTTGTGACTAAGAAAACCTTAGTCCCAACACCAAGGCTTTACTTAGAAGATTTGTGCCTAGGATAAACCCTCCTGGGGGCGAAAGTAAACTTTTCCTTGAAGACGTAATTTCTTGGTTAAGTATACTACCATAGCTCCTCTAGGGGCGAAGATAAATTTAGACTAGATTTCATATAAGACTTACACCTAAAGTAACTTTACTTTGGTGCCAATGCCATGGTTTTCCTTCCGAGGGCGAGAAAATTCTTTACTTAAGCATGGCATTGAAAGCTCAACCTAACAAATTTAGTCACTTGCAAAAATATTCAAGTGTCTAAGCTGGGCAAAGGTGTATGTAAAAATACTTGAAAAATAACAAAAGCACAAACTATCAAAGGAAAGCCGTGATATCACACGAAGAAGAAAGCGTAACATAGGTGGAGTCGGTACAAGGGAAGGCTCCAACTCAAAGCCAAGCAACAAATGCAAGTAAACTAAATACTAAGGAAAGTAAATAACATTATACTAGCCGAAGGTGGAGCTCATACATACAAGAGACCCGAGCTCCAAGTCTCCAAAAAGGAAAAATAACCAAGCTAAGTACTAAACTGAATACTCCATCCTGAGGTGGAAACCTCGAAGAGCTAAGGTGAAGGGGAATATGAGGCATTGTGCCTCGATCCAAATCATCTTGGAGCTCGAATCAAATCTAAGTATGAGTATTTCTTCTTCACAAAAGCTAAGGCTAAGTCATAATCTTTGTCAAAATACCCAATGCTACTTTTTTCCACCAAAACTTCAAAGTTGCTGATACCACGATAGTCTGCCAAGTTCTTGTTCAAGCCATCCTGGTAGTCTTGAGAATCAAGAAACTCAAAGATAGCAGAATCTCTACTCTTTTTTTCCATTAATTTGAGCTTGTCCTTGTGTGATGTGCGAAGTTTCTTCATCTCACCTTTATGAGATGCTTGCATTTTATTAATCTTATTCTTTTGAGAGGTTTGAAGTTCTTGGTTCTCTTTCCGCCTCAACTTAGAAATCTCTTGGTGGCTTTCGTGGTTGTGCTTAAATGCGGCGCACATAGCTTAAAAGTGTGCTTCTTTTGTTTCTTCCACCTTTTTAAGCTTACCCTCTAAAGCCAAATTTTGAGAAAGATGGTATTCTTTAACTTTGTTAAAATAATAGTAAAAATCGTCAATCTAAAGACAATGAGAGAAATACAATATTATCCATAAGTACAATAAAAAATAGTTAATCATTTTTATCAAAATAAGAAAGAACAACTTACTTGAGCAATATATTGAAACATGGGATTAGTATTGGCGATGAAAGTAGAGCTAAAGGATTTGCTAGCTCTTTCCTTTCGTGACTTGGACAATGCTAATGCCTCCACCAAAGAGCGACTCACTTATTCCACAGAAGAGTTCTCATACACCTCCCAAGAAGGAGTGTAAATAATGTGGGAAGAAGTAGAGCCCTCAACCTGAGTGGTAACTTGAACTTGAGGCGACTTGAATTAAGAACCAATGCGGTTAGAACTTCTTGAGTAGGAGCCTCAACTTGAGCAAAGGTGCCGAAGAAGCTTCCTTAGAAGGTGTTGTCTTCTTTTTAGGTTGAGGTCATGCAAGAGCTTTTTGAACCGGCCTCTTGGGTCCCAAGATTCCAAAGGTAGGTCCCTTGGGGGTTGAGATGAATCTTGATGCCTAGATTAAATAGCTCTCATCTTCAAAGTGTTCTCGTAAATAGCATATTACAAGGCATCCACTGCAAGATCAAGAAGAACAAGTTCAAGTCAAGTATCTATACCAAATGAAAAAGAGTGAAAACATGTGCAAAAAATGCTAAGTAAAATGCATATGCATGTTAACCTAAAGAAATAAGAGGGTCAAGGTTGGCCGGGCTCGATCCCGCCGACATCGACACCGACACTTGTTTATTAATCATTTTTGCCAAGGAAGTGTTTTGGCTTCTATAAGCATAGCAAGATGCCTAATCTTGCCCGCAAAGAGATGCAAGTTTGTTGATTTTAGAAACTTTTAAAATACAGCTCCAAGTGGGAAAGTTTCATTTGGGCCGTCTTTAGATAAAAAAAAAGTAGTAACTCTTCCAATTAACTAGCTTGGAGTGTGCTTCCTTGGTCAATTTTTTGTTAGACCGCCAACTAAAGCTATACCTCACTCCACTCTGTGCAAGTTGAAAAATTTCCTTGAAAGTGCCTATTAAAGGTAGCAAGTTGATGCCAAGAATAGCACAAGTGATCAAATATGCATTGATATTACAGATGAATTTGGTGTGTAATTATCCAAGCCCAACTTGGTCATGCTCTAACACCTTATGAAAAAATAATAATAGTGGGAATCTGAATCCTGCTTCTAGTTGCGCCAAGTATACGGACACGTAACCGGAAACGTTCATGCAAGGCCAATAGTCAAGAGGTGGAACTTTCACTTTGAAAAAGTTAAGAATGTGATACTTCTCCATCCATTTCCTAGCCAACTCCATATCAATAATCGAAGGAGGCAATTGAGAGTATACTTTTACGGAGTCAAGAATATCAGCCTTGACTTTTCTTTTTCTCATGCTTGGGAGAGGTTTTGAGGTTTTTCCTCTTAGTTGGTGAAGGAGAGGTGACAACTTCTTCACTAGAAGGCTCATGCTTACGTTGAAATAAATCCTTTTCACTAGAGTGTTCCTACTAAAGGTGATGCTTTCTAACCCGAGGCACTTGAGGGCGTCCCCACATCTAATTGATGACATGATTATAGTTGAAGCGGTGATTTTACATATGTTCACCCTCACCATAGAAGATGAAGCACCCCCAATCAAGAGTCAACCCACAAGCATATTTTGCCGAAATTCTCTTGGTTTTGGTCTCATATCAAGGTCTTATTAGAGAAAATCTAAGTCCAAACGTGCAAGAGGCAAATCACTTTACTTTTCTTGCTCGCCCAACTCATCAAAAATATGCTCAAGTATATCCCCTACCTCTTTCAAAGAATATTCTCGATAACCACCAACCATATTCGAAATACTGCACAACTTATCAACTCCTCTTCCTTGCGTATAAATAATTTTGACACCATCGTCAAGTTCACGGTCAATTCTATCAACCCCATCAATAACATTAATAGTATCAAAAGTATCATCATTTATGGAACCTCTTTTCTCCCTAACTATGGTAGAATCAATAATGACCTTAGGAATTTCTACGACAGCTGCGATTTTCTTCTTTTCGCGAGCAACTGCGGGAAATAGCAAGGACTACATTGGCAAGGAAGCACATCCCACCTGATGACTCATGACTTTACTAGTTGTTAAGATTTTGTCCTTGAGTTTCCAAGGGTCAAAATCTGTGACTTCAAGATTATCAAGTTTGTTCGTGGGAGGAGTTGCTTCATTATTCCCCGCAGCTACAACTCGCCATTGTTGCTGCTCAACTAAATCCTCATCGCTGCCAATAACAAGGTGACTAGTTTCAAGTAGGCAATTTATCATAGAACCTTCACCATTCTTGGGTTGAGATGACGAAGACTCCTCGCTATAAGCATAGGTAGCCACGAAAACATCACTAAGAGAAGTCGAGATCCTTTCATCCTTATGAAGTGCAGCTGCATAAGTATTGCAAACAGAAGCTTCATGAACAACAATAGATGGGTGAATAGCAGTGGCTAGATCAACATCCATTGCTGCTGCTATGTTTTTTCTTTCCATGTGTACAAATGCAAAACATTAGGACTCAGAACCAAGATCGAAGCAGCGAGGTTAACCTCGCGACTAACTGCAGCCGAAGTGCAAGATGTTGTAAATGCCTTGTAAAGGATAGAGATCTCAAGTTGAGGGTTTGAATAAGAAGATGCAACCTGGTATGTGTTCCCAAAATCCCAATTTTTCCATCATTTGTTGTCGTTGCTGCTTGTTGTCGATGTTGCTCGAACTAATTTGAGCTCTTTTCCTTAGACATGGAGTATCGATTATCCGTAAAAGTAGCTAAGTTATTCCCCTCCACATACGCAGCAGCAAAATGCTGGATTTCAGACCCAATTTTAGCAGTAGAGGACAACTCATGGTCGCTGCAGTAAGATAGATGAGTTGCAGCATCGTCGTCAGCAACCTCTGGAGCTACAGCAGAATTATCGAACCTTTGAGAAACAGTTGCCATACCTTCTTCATCCACACAAGCAGCTACTGCATTCCTTCTCATTTACCGAGCAGTAGCAGCATCGATATCGAGATTTTATGCTGTTGGACCTTGTCTATTCGAGCAGCCATGGTTAAGGGATTTTGAATATTTGTTCCTTTTGCAGTAGCTGCAATTATTCCAGCTTGGGTCATCTCAACACCATCCTCAATCCACACGGCTATGGATCCTTTCACCGTAGTATTAGTTGCTTCACTTTCAACTTTATCCCCTCTCTTAGTGGTTGGATAATTGACATGAGAGCTAGAATGAGATGGATGGACAACAAATACTTCATCTTCCTTTACTTTTTTTCTTTCTCCTTTTCTTTCTTTCTTTTCTTTCTTTCTTTCCTCTTCTCATATCCCTCCCTCAATTTTTTCATATCTGTGTCTACGCCCAAGAAACCCTTCTCAAGTTTAAAGTCACCTAAAATTATAGTGTGTCCATTACGTTCATTCTCACTTTCAAGTTTGGAGCACAAGAGAAGGGTGAGAGAATAACTAATTTATCATGTGCACACAAGATGTTTGATAAAATGTCAAAGAAGAATATGAAGAAAGAGAATAAAATGAAAGTGCATCAAGTGTATACTTGGCATAAACTTGAGAAAATTGCAAGATATTCTTGATGCCTTGTATGTGAGTGTTATATGTTGGGTGTCGGAGTAATGGCAGAGTATTGGGTGTTCTGGGTGTTGTGTTAAGGGTGGAGTATTAAGTGTTGAGTGTAGGGGGTTAGGGTGGAGTGTTAAGGATTGGGTGTTGGTTCTAAGGTAGAGTGTTAAGGATGGAGTGTTGAATATTGGATTGAGGGAAGAACTTTATTATAGGAAGTCTCTACCAATAGGCATGCCAAGTGGTATTTCCAAACTAATGAGATTCTAGCATTTTAAAGTAGTGGCACACCAATTTATTTTATTTTTAGGTCCACCACTTTAAATAGTGAAATCTTATTGGTTTGAGGATATACCACTTGGTATGCCATTTAGTAAGACCTTCCCATAATAAAATTTCTCAGGTTAAGGGTAGAATGTAAGGGTGAAGTGTTGGGTATTGGGTTGTGGGTGGAATGTTGAGTGTTGGAGTGTGGTGTGTGTTAAGTGTTGGGTATTGTTAATTGAAGGATGGGTGGAGTTTTGAGTTATAACTATTATTTTGGGATACTAAGTAAATGTATCACAAGAGGTCAAAAATAAGCAAATGAATATCATTACTCAACTTAAAGAGGAGGTGGACAAGTTGATAAGATGTTAGGGATCAACATTTTCTCCCTCCAAGAATAAAAGTTTAATTTTCAATTTTTTTGGTTCTAGCCAAAATATTATCGATTCTGGCCAAGAACTTATTGGCTCCGACTAAGACACAAGTCAGAGATTATTGTACTACGCTTAACCTGTAAAAACTCAACTTGAGAGTGAGGGGTAAGTGATGATAACTAAAAATATTATCCAATGGCTTGCGGACACGTAACCAGCTAGTTAAAGTGGTCAAATATATGGGAAGACATTTTAGTAATTTTTATATTTTGGTAATTTTTACCTAAAATCAAGATATGAAGAAATTCAAAACATTCAAGACCCTTATGGGTCCAATAATTACTTTCTAAACCTATGAATAATCCAAACCTACCAAGGGGGAGTATGAATAGCAACTTGGAAGGTCAACAAGATTTTGGTTCATTCACTCAACTTCTCATTTTTCATTTCAAGCTTTCATTACCCTCAATTTTTTCTTCGCACAAAATTTGACTTGAGCATTGGAACTTCTTCTGGGGGGACATAACCCGCTACTCTTATTCTTGTTGCAGGTTGTTGGATCGTAGGTACACGCTCACATTTACTTAGCATTGGAGGATTCAGACGACAAAAGATCTGGACTTTAATTTTATACTTTGGTGCTAAGTTTTTATGCATCAACACTCATGTTGGGAATTGTTACTTCCCTTTATAATAACAATAATAAACCATATATTAATTTGTAAATTTTTTGAATAAATGTAAAATTTATACCAAAATTTGATTAATTAAGATAATGACTAAAATAGATATGTTGAAACTTCAACAACTAAGATTGTCTCTAAAATTACAATACCCTAAATTTGATGTCTAAGAATATTTTTAATGTTATTTTTATTATAGTGCTTTATAGCCCTAAAAATCATGCTTATATATTAATACACAAGCTTTTTTTTTGTCTAAAAAAATTATTACTATCAAAATTCGATAAAAGACATTTAAGTACTAAAATTAATATTACAACATTTATACGAAAATGAGGCTACTACAGATTGTACATTTGTATCAAAAATTAATATTACATAAAATCCTTTCAAAATTCAATTTTGTGCAACTTATCTAGTTTGATAATTAACAAACATTAATCGTACTAGAGCATCACTAAATTGTGTCCAATCACCGGTGGATTATATTATCCAGATTTGGTTAACCCCCATAACATGTGTACCACCGTTTGTATTTTCACCATCCCATTTATCGTCTCAATCCTCTATTCATGTTCGTTAGCTTCATCATATGCTTCTCGTGCCACTAAACTGCTAATGCAGCCATAATTATAAAGATGATGTTGTTGGTCCAAAAAAGAACCTAAGAGAGGGTTAATAAAGATTATAGGTTATTTCAAAAAACCAACCTTTTAATGTGCTTAATGAAAAATGCAAACTTTATGCAACAAATAAACAGTTAACCACAAATGAATATAAAAGATATTCAATAATTGAAACTCAAAGAACAAATATAAAGATGATTGAGATAGAGAGTATCAAACCCAACTCCCAAGTTTGGAATATAACCGCTAGCACTGCCTCTTCAAAGAATGTGAGGCAATAACCTTCTTGTACACAAAGTAAGCTCACCCTTGCACCAACTAAGTCCCTCTAGTTGAGCCAAAGGGTTTTACAATGCAACCTCACTTTTGTACACATGTTATCCACCACTCTTACACTTGAAGATCACTCACTAGTCTACTCTTGCTCACACTAATTCCTTCTAGTTGAGCTAAGAAAACTTTACTACTCAAACCAATACAACCCACAATATCTTAGCCTATTTCTTCCCAAGTAGCTCTTACAAGTGTTTGTATTGAATACAATAGTTCTACTCTCTATTTCGTAGGAATAAATTAGGCCATTTACAGACTTACGGGTTTTTATGGAAACCCAAAAATTGCTTCCAACAGCTCTCAAACGGCTATTTTCTATTTTTTGAGAAACTAGCTGTTTGGTCTTTTGGACGGCCAACGCTGTGAGTGTGCGTCCGAACGAACTAGCCGTTGGATCTTTCGGGCTTCCGATGCATGGTCTCTGCGTCCGGTCTCTAAGGGTATTCGTTCAGACGTCCGAAGATGCATCTTGTACCCGCGTCCGGTACAAGCAATGTCTTTTGGAAGTATGATCAGACGCTATTCTTCGTCCGAGCCTTTAGGTTCTTTGTGTCGGACAATTATCATCGTCCGAATTGTCTTCTTTTCGGACAATCATCAACATCCGTAGAGTTTTACTAATTGTTTTCTTGATTGTGTTCGCACGATTATTTACGTCCAAAACTCCCTATTTTTCTACACACTTGTTTTCAAACTGTTAGTGTGATTTGGTCATCATCAAAATATGATTATTATAGCTGGGGTTCAACAATCTCCTAGAGACAGGTAATCTTTTTTATGACAAATCAATTGGACAATTCAAAAACTAACCATAAAATATGAAGTAAAAGACAAGAGAATTTGTTAATTCAAAAAATAACCATAAAATATGAAATACAAGCCAAAAGAATATGTCCATTATTTTTTCCCCTTTTGGCATCATCAAAACATAATAAAATTAATGCAATTTAAACTCCCCTTGAGTTTATTCTCCCCCCTTGAAAGATGAATATAATTCACATAAGTACATGGTGAATAAGTCAAGTTATGCAAAACAATTCGTCCCTTTAAGAATATGTATTCAATAAGACATGAGGGAATTCATGCAAAGAATAAGGATCAAAATAATTTTTGCTCATTCTTTACCAAAAAGCATCATCAAAACAATGAAACTTGTGTGATGCAATTTTTTGCAAAATAATCTATTTAAAAAAGAGAATGCTTCTCCTTTCTTTTGCAAGTAGTGACTTATTATAAACACATATTCCCTAACATTTTAAATAAATTCAATCACATATATGAGTAATTATTGAAGAGAACATAACTCATCTTTTAAAAATGAAAGCACATTCTTAACACAAAATTTTAGATGTTACCCATTTCAATGTCATCTTAACTCATATGCCTTGAACACCCTCCATTGATGATCCATCTTGAATACTTTAGTGCTCACCAAGCATACCTACATGCAAAGTTAAATAACAATTTTTGGTACTCAAACTTTTTTGGGTCCAATTGGGTTAGTGACATGTTTAACCACCCAAATAGAATTTATTCCCAACTTTTTATTTCTTTTAACATGACAATTTTTCTTTATATGACCATGTTGATGACAATAATAGCACATAATATTCTTATTGCCATTCAAAAAAGATTTAGATTTAATAAAGCACAAATCATCATTTTTATAGGTGACAAAATTTTTGTTCAAAAATATATTTCTATTTCTTTTCTTTTCAAAAATATTTTCTTTATTTTTTTTCAAAATATCACCAAGATCATCTAGTCTCTTCTTCAATGATTTAATAGCTTGTTCTTCTATGATCTTGGTTTTTCCAACAAATTTTTTCTTCAAAACATCGTTTTCTTTTGTCAAAGTATTGTGTTTCATAACAAGTTTTGAGTTGGCACTCAATAAAGTATTAAATTTAATTTTTAACTCTTTGTTCTAAGCATATGACTCTTTCAAACATTCATACATTTTAAAAATAAATGATTCAACAACATCATTATTATCACAAGAATCATCACAAGAATCACAACTAGAGGATGCTTTATTATTGTCAAGTGCCATAAAAGCCATTTGAAACTTCTCATATTCTTCTTCAACTTCTCCATTCGAATTGTAATCATTTCAAGTGATTTGGAAGTTGTTGAAGTGAGACTTTCTTGAATCTTTTCTCCTTTTTGATGAAACTTTAAATGCTATGCTTCTTTTTTCCTTTGCCTCCTCATCTTGTATCTTGTATCTTGTATTTCAACTTCAATTCAAAGGATGAAGAGAATTAATCAATGAATCAATAGGTATAGTTAGAATTTAAAATTTTAGACTCTTCTATGGCAAATAGATTTCGGTTCCCATTCCTTTGGTAAAGCATTTAAATTTTTTTTTTTTTTACACAGAGAATATTCTTTACCCAAACCTTCCAAATCCTTTTCAATATTATTGAATCTACAATACATTTTGTCAGTGTTCTCATGAGATTCCATTTTAAAGGATTTATATTTGCCACAAGAAATGACTTCTTTTGCTCTCTAATATCTTTATTTTCTTCATGGATTTCTTTCAATTTGTCCCATATCTTCTTGGCCGATTTGCAACCTTTCACTTTGAAAAACTCATCTGCATTCAAAACATTATACAAAATATTAATGACTTTAACATTTAAAGATAAACTTACTTTATCTTGTGCATTTAACACATATTTAGTCTTAGGTATTAATTTATGAGTATTTACATCAATGATGTTAGTTTCTAAATGACCTTTACAAATAATAAGCCATAAATCAATATCAATAAATTGAACAAAAATTTTCATTGTCTATTCCTGTAAAAAATAAAATTAATGCCATTAAACATGTGAGGTTTAGTAATAGAATGTCCCTTTAAAAACAAAGCATTATTGGTTGCCATAATGATCTTTACTCAAAAGCAGTTAAGCTCAATGTATAAGACCAAGTTTTGTACCAATTGTTGGCTCAAAAGGCAACCTAAGGGGGTGAATTAGGTTGTTTCAAAAAATCAACATTTTAATGTACTTAATGAAAAATACAAACTTTATACAACAAATAAACACTTAAGCACAAATGAATACAACAGATATTCAATAATTGAAATTCAAAAAACAAATATGAAGATGATTGAGATAGAGAGTATTGAGCCAAATTTCCAAACTTCTCAAGTTTGGAGTATAACCACTAGCAGTTCCTTTTCGAAAAAGGTGAGACAATAACCTTCTTATACACAAAATAGACTCACCCTTGCACCAACAAAATCCCTCTAGTTGAGCCAAAGGGTTTTACAATGTAACTTCACTTTTATACACATCTAGAATTGTTATCTCTCCTCTCTTATACTTGAAAATCACTCATTAGTCTACTCTTACTCACACTAATTCCATCTATTTGAGTTTAGAGAACTTTACTACTCAAAACAATACAACCCACAATATCTTAGCCTATTTCTTCCCAAATAACTCTTACAAGTGTTTGTATTGAATGCAGTAGTTCTACTCTCTATTAATGCATTTACAGATTTGGGGGTATTTATAGAAATCAAAAAATTGCTTCCAATAGCTCTCTAATGCCTATTTTCTGTTTTCTGAAAAAATAGCCGTTCGATTTTTCATACGGCCGACATTGTAAGTGTGCGTCCGAACGAATTAGCCGTTGGATCTTTTGGACATCCGATGCATGGTCTCTGCATCCGGTCTCTGAGGGTGTTCGTTCGAACGTTCGATGATGCATCCGAATCTACGTCCGATCCAAGCAATGTCTTCTAGAAGTATAATCGGATGCTATTCTTTGTCCGAAACTTCAGATTCTTTGTGTCGGATTATCATGTTGAACCAAATTATCTTCCTTTTGGACAATCATCAACGTCCGTAGAGTTTTACTGGTTGTTTTCTTGATTGTGTTCAGACGGTCATTTATGTTCGAAAACCCCTTATTTTTCTGCACACTTATTTTCAAACTGTTAGTTCGATTTGGTCATTATCAAAATATGATTATCATAATTGGGGTTCAACAGATGTCCCATAACTGCTATTTTCTCTTCCTCATTTTGAATCATATCCTACAATAAAAACGAAATAAAAATTAACACGCAATATATTTTAGCAAATTTTTAAACATTCAAACTCTATTATTCTATAACTGAGCAAAATAATGAAGCTATCAATTCAATCTCGCATTAATAGCTCCTTAGGTAAATTACAAACCTGCATCATAAGAAAATGTATTTTAGCAAATAATTATTTCTGCTCCCTATAATCACATTCATTTGATTACGCTCCCATTCCCAAAAATTTATTAACGAATGTGAATCTAAAAGAAAATCACGCTTGGAGACTTTGAACCTAAGAACTATATTCAAAAAATTTGTTATAGGCCACACTTGTTTGATCCAACCAAGGTCGGAAAAAAAAAAAAAAAAAAAGGGAACAAAATACTGGCACATATGAAGCCATTAGAAGACAAAGGGAAAAAATTCAATCAAAATTTCACTTTATTCCCCTGTTTAAAATTAAAACTTTCACAAGAAATCAATCTTCAAATTAAGGTAGAGACATATAGCTTAACTAAAGCTATGGCTTTTGCAGATAACACAAATTGACAAAAATTAATACCATCTGCTATGCCACAATATCCATGGATTACTGTTTTTGCTCCACAATATTCACAGAAACGTGATGAGCCATGCCACTCCAGTCAAGCTTCGGCATGTTTCCGTGGCAACCCAAACACTTTATAGGCATTTATACAGAAAACAAGTTGCAACTGTGACAAAGTATCTCGTAAGCAACCAAAGAAAAGGAAGTACGGCAACAGGAATAAGTACTGGACAACAATTTTGTTTTAAGGCATCTTTGAAAGCATCTTATTTCTGAAGCTTGCACACTATACTGGAGCAATCTAGCTTCAAGCTCATCTACATTTGGTGCTCCAAAAGCCATATTGAATTGAAAACCATAACCCTTTACCATAAACTCTTGAATCCAACTCAAAACCAAATCAAATTACCATTCAATGCCAGTTTTAAAAGATAGCTCAACTTCACACATTCTTTTTTTTTTTTTCTATTTTTTATGATTGCATTCGGTCATCAAATTTTCAATTTGGAATTACTGGTTAAAATTTTGAAAGTAAAACAGAAGAATAATGAAAAGGAGAGTAGAGGGAAAGAGAAATTAAGAACAACCCTAGATTTGACCTTGTTCTCCACCAGGATGTGCACGGGAAAGAAGAGGCAATGATTGCAGAATGCGACAGGATGGAGGATTGAAGAGAGAGGAGGAAACCTCTAAGCCGCGTATTAACCTGAATAGTGTCTAATTTGAATTGAAAATTTTGTTTTGCGTCCAAGCAAGTATAAATAGTTATGTCAAGAATTGAAAGTATAGAATTGGACCCTCCAAGAATTCTATTCAATTCCAGTTCATGTGAAAAATGGCCGGATCCCCAATTCTAATTTTATGAACTCAATTCTAGGGAACCAAGCACTTACTTTATTTTTAATTCCAAGTATAAAGGGTGTTTAGATGTATTTTGGTGACCTTCCATATCTAGTAATATAAATCTAATTAATAATCAATACATGAACTATAATAAATTCAAGATATGTGACCTATCACATAGAAAGCAGATACACACATTAAATTTGCACATATACATGTTAAATTTGTTTACATAGAACAGTTCAAAACACATGAATTTAAATATTTAGAAAACTTTTAAACTTGTAAATTATTATTTTCAATACGGATAAAACATAAACTCAATGATTTATTTGTCCATTAGTTATGATAGTCTATCATCATTTTATTATGAACAATTTAGGTAGATTAAAAAAAAAGAAACACTTCAATGGAAAAACACCATTCATACTTTATTGATATATATTTGGACATATTGCATATGAAACTCTCAAATTTATTTCATTTCAATTCAATTTTTAACGTTGCTACCAAAGTGAATGGAAGTTCAGTGAGTGCATATCACGTGCTTATTTAGGGATGTATGTACTAATGGAAGTAGTCATAACTAATTTCACTTTGTACCTTCTAACTTATGATCAATTTACTCTTTATACCTTCAGTTCTAAATTTGGGACACGTATACCCCTAACTCTTAAATTATTCCCGCTTTAATCCAATATTTAATAGTATTAAAAACTTTGACGAATATTCAATTTTAGATGCGTGGTGTACACAGTTAAAACATCCATTAACTTTTACAAAGGGGTTAAAATTTTGACTAAAATAGATAAATTTGAGAATTTAGAGTATAATATGTCTAAAAAAAGTTATAGAAAACAAAGTGAAAATCAAATACAAATAAGGGATGCAAAACAGAATAAGCCATATATATATATATATACATATTAATCCATATATGAATGATATGACATGAGGTTTTTTTTAATTACTTGCATCAAGATTGGCCCCATCTGTGCTGGCGGAGTTGTTGGTGATTAAACCAAGGTAATTAAGAAAATAGTTATAGTATAATTCCATCTTACTACGAACTTAATTGATGGTGAAATCGTAGTTGGGAGCTCCGTCTAAATTTTTGTAGTATTAATCTCTAATTAATTCTTCTTTACAAATTATAATAGCATCTTATAATTAGTAACAACAAAACATATAAAAGGTAAACCAGTTTTTCTTTTGTCACCCCTTCTTCATCATCTACTCTGCAGTAATAATAAATCTGGTCGCAGCTAGCTCCTTATTGATCAGGCAACCTTTTCTAGGCGAACCTAATTCGATTTAGTAAGTTTTTATTCATTTAAGTTTGATTCATTAATAATAATTAAGTTAAATATGAGCAAAATTTAGTCTTGGCTAATGTAATTTTGAGCTCAGTGCGAATTCAACTCAACAAGTTGAAATGGACATGATTGCAGTAGTGGTCTGATCGCTGGTTCTCAACACCGGAATGAGTTTGTAGTCATCCGCCTAGACAATGCTGAATCTAATTATGCTGTAAGTTGTTCAGCAAAGCCTATGATGACTCTCTTATTTACTCAATTATACATATGGTGTTTTGTACTGTAAAATTTTAAAAAGACTGTAGAATTTTGTGTTGGTTAATTAATCAAGACTAATAGTACTAATTTTGTTCGAAGCAGAAGCAGCAGCAGCAGCAGCTGAAGGTGAGAAGGCAAATTTGCCAAATATGTAGTGATGAGGTGGGATTTACCCTTGATGGAGAACCCTTTGTGGCGTGCGATGAGTGTGGCTTTCCTATTTGTAGGACTTGCTATGACTACGAGCGCCAAGATGGCACACAACTCTGCCCTCAGTGCAAAACTCGCTTCAAACGTCTCAAGGGTACGTACGTAATCACAGCTACTACTTCTGTTACTACACTAGTGACTAGTTCATGAGAGTCTTAAAATTTGATAGATTAATATTTTTGTTACTACACCTGTCTTACTGAAATCAGATTAGAAGTGTTTTTCTCATCATAATTTAATTTTCCATGTTCTCTGCTTTTGAGCCAGTAATTCATGGCGGGCCTTGTTTCCTCTCTGTAAGTTGCATAAGGCGGCAACTTCCTATTTATCAGATCAAAAAATTTGATCACATCCATTAATGAAGGAATAGGGTTTAGGACACAACACCTTAATATTATTACCATTAGAATTACTCTGTCATGTTTCTTATATTTGTTTATTCTCAAGTGTTTGTCATTTTCAAAAAAAAATAAAGCCTAATTATTGCTATTTTTGCTTTTTTGTGGAGAATTATCTTATGCTATTCGAATTTTGAATTTTTAGATGTAAAATTGAAAATATTTAAATAACTATCTATACCAAGGCACTAAAAAATCACAAAAATTATGAGATATGGGAGTTGTTTTTTTCCCGTCTTGATATTAATGGCAAAAAGTCCTGGAAAAAAAATGTCTAGTTAATGAATTCAATCCAGCTTTGTTTTCTACCTGATTCCAATTTTATCCCTTGATATTTCCATTTTCACACTTATTTTTTTAGCAAACACGTAAATGAAAAAAAAAAAAAAGCCTATTTATTATTTCAGACCCACTGATGTGCAGGGTGTACCAGAGTAGAGGGTGATGAAGAAGAAGATGACATCGACGACTTGGATAATGAGTTCAATTTTGCAGGCCAAGAGAATGGTGCTGCTAAATTAGGCAATTCTCTAGTTAGTATCCACATGAGGAGTTATACTTATATCACCTCCTTATCCAGCAGGCATACCACCACACCCTATACTTCAGAGAGAGCTGGCTCAAGTTCCTCTTCGCACCAATGGTCAAATGGTATGCAAATAATTTTGTTAGATACATAGTTACCACCAGATTAAATGGTAACTTTTTGTACTACGTAGCGTATTGAATGTGTATATATATATGTATGTATTTTTTTTTTTAAAAAGTGATGTATTATAATATAACACATATTTTTCAATAATTATGATTCACAATTAGAACTTTATGCTTGCAATGGTGACTAATTAATAATTATGATCACATAGTAATACGTAATTAGTAATTATGATTCAAATATATACTTTTTTTTTTTTTTTTTTTTTTTTTAAATATTAACGTATTACATTAGGGTACTGTCAACTTTACGATTCAAAATTGAGACTTTATGCTTGCAATGGTGTGCAGATGGATGCTGACACTCCTCCTGAACAACATGCACTGGTCCCGTCCATCATGGAACCCACAAGTGCAGGTGATGGAAGAAGAAAGATACATGGACTTCCTTTTTTAGATCCTAATCTTCATGGTAATTTGGTTTATTATTATTTTTTTTTTACTTCTATGTTTATTTCAACAATAATTTTGTTTTATTGTTCATTTTCAAAAATATTTTTAGGTAACGAGCACCTACTTAACTGTTCCAATCTCTGACACATATTCTATATGTTCACATTTATTTTATTCATATTTCAAACTATAAACATTTACATTTACAGGATTTATCAACTGAAAAATTTGCAGAGCAAACCAGATCCTTGGATCCTTCCAAGGATTTAGCTGCTTATGGCTATGGAAGCATAGCTTGGAAGGAGAGGATGCAAAATTGGAAACAAAAACAAGAGAATCTATTGATTGTGAAGAGTGAGAGTATTGACAAAGATTGGGATAATAATGGGGATCTCGACCTACTCTTGTAAGCTTTCCTAAGATGTTAATGTCTCCATCTTGATGAAGCAGAAACTAATTTTAGTTTGTTATCCAGTTCTTGGGAACTTGAGGGAACTATTAAGGATATATGCTTACAAATCTTGGGACATTATGATGTCAACCTTTCTTGATTTACTTCTCTATCAGCTAACCCACTCCAAACTGTCTGTTTTATACGTCTTTTGATGGATAACTTGCTGATAGTATCATCGTTTCATTCTATTCACAAATTTGTATCTTTTAAATGGCTGAACTTGCTTTCTTCTCTGTGTGTAGTTCTTCACTATATTTCATATCCTATTTTGAGAAAATGTAGTTTTGTTAGAATGGCTGATTTTGGATTTTGTCATTCTTTTCAACAAGGATGGATGAAGCAAGGCAACCATTGTCCAGAAAAGTACCTATTCCATCAAGCCAAATCAACCCATACCGAATGATTATCGTGATTCGTTTGGTTGTTCTTGGATTTTTCTTCCAATACCGGCTAACACATCCAGTGAAGGATGCTTATGCATTGTGGCTAGTATCTGTAATTTGTGAAATTTGGTTTGCTGTTTCATGGATTCTTGATCAATTCCCAAAGTGGCTTCCTGTTGATAGGCAAACTTACCTAGACAGATTATCTGTGAGGTTTATCTCATTAAACTTTGTTCTAGGCTTCATGTTATATTTGTATATGCCTACTTATAAGGTTGATTCTACATGCTCATTATTTTCCTGCTATTAGGTATGAAAAAGAAGGACAATCTTCTCAGCTCTCTCCAGTCGATATATTTGTTATTCATAGAACTAGTACAGTTGATCCATCGAAAGAACCACCTTTGGTGACTGCAAACACAATTCTATCCATTCTTGCAGTGGACTACCCTGCTGATAAAGTCTCATGTTATGTGTCAGACGATGGCGCTGCCATGTTGACATTTGAGGCACTGTCAGAAACATCAGAATTTGCAAAGAAATGGGTGCCTTTTTGCAAGAAGTTCTCTATTGAGCCCCGGGCACCTGAGTGGTATTTTGCCCAGAAGATTGACTATCTCAAAGATAAGGTTTTACCTTCATTTGTAAGAGAACGAAGAGAAATGAAGGTATAGGCTATTACTTTTTCATCTGTAAGGTTCCTTGAACCAAAATACTTTCCTCTTGCTATTAGGTCTTTCTGGCAGTATTTGTACATACTTTTTATTGTGATTGCAGAGGCAATATGAGGAATTTAAAGTTTGGATGAATGCATTGGTTGCAAAGGCACAAAAGGTTCCAGAGGAAGGCTGGACAATGCAGGATGGGACTCCCTGTGTGGGCCTGGAAACAATGTTAGAGATCATCCCGGGATGATTCAGGTATGTGGATTGGGGTGTATTCCTTGTACTATTGTGCCATTCACAGCTTAATAGTTCTATCTGACCTTATTTAGGTCTTTTTTGGCCAAAGTGGGGGACGCGACTTGGATGGAAATGAATTGCCACAGTTAGTATATGTATCTAGAGAAAAAAGACCCGGATTTAACCATCACAAGAAGGCTGGTGCCATGAATGCTTTGGTAGGGACAAACTAAAGATAATTTTCAGTTTACGGTGATGTAATAGTGACACAATACATGATATTTTTTGTACTTATATGCCAGGTTAGAGTCTCTGCTGTGCTCACAAATGCAACTTATTTGTTGAATTTGGATTGTGATCACTACATCAATAACAGCAAAGCTTTGAAAGAGGCAATGTGTTTTATGATGGATCCCCAGTTGGGAAAGAGAGTGTGCTACGTTCAGTTTCCTCAAAGGTTCGATGGAATTGACAAGAATGATCTAAACAAGCTATGCAAACAGGAATACTGTCTTTTTTGATGTAAGTGACACCACTAAAATTTAATTGAGTGGTGGTACATGTATTGCCGAATCTGAATGTATTTACAACAATTCTAAATACACACACACACGTGGTTTTCTCAATTAGATCAACATGAAAGGCCTGGATGGCATTCAAGGACCAATTTATGTTGGGACTGGATGCGTTTTTCGGCGACAGGCACTTTATGGTTATGATGCTCCAAAGAAAAATAAATCTTCGACTAGAACATATAATTGTTTACCAAAATGGTGCTGTTGTGGATGTTGCTGTGTTGGAAAGAAGAAGAAGATGAAAAAGATAAGAAAGGCAAAATCCGAGATGAAGCAGAAAAATTCTCAAAAAGATGACATAGGAGCAAATGTGCATGCAGTAGATGATACGAAAGACAGCATTGAAGGTAAGGATTGTATCTTTTCATGGAATGTGAGAGAATTTTCAGTACAAACAATATTACCTGTATTTTCTTTAGAGTATGATTTAATGACTTTTAATTTTAGTTAATGAATTTATTCATGTTGCAGCCAACTGAGTCTATTCTATAGCTTGTCTTCAGCTTGCTTCTGTTTGATATGTACTTGTATCTAGAAATATATGTATTACAAGATCCAAATACTTTTGTTTTACAAAAGATTCAGACACTATTAGGCCTTGTTTGCTTTCATTGGATGCGCACAAGATACTATTCTATAGTTCGTCTTCAGTTTGCTTCTGCTTGGTATGTGATTGTATATAGGAATATATGCAATACAAGGTCCAAATACTTTTATTTTACACACGATTCAGATACTATTAGGCCTTATTTGCTTTCATTGGATGTGCACAAGATACTATTCTATAACTTGTCTTCAGCTTGCTTCTGTTTGGTATGTGCTCGTATATAGGAATATATGCTTTACAAGATCCAAATACTTTTATTTTACACAAGCTTCAAATACTATTAGGCCTTGTTTGCTTTCATGGGATGCGCACATATAAAAGAAAAGAAATAGATTCCCCTAAAATTAGTAGTTGGCAACCCTTCCGAAGAATGCAAGTTCATTTGGAGTAGTCTAACATGCTTGGTGAGAATTTTAAGTGGACTTCCAAGTTAGTCAAACTTCAGAAGATTGAAATTCCATTGCACACTTATTGGAATGGATGTTTCCAGAAGTTTTGGGATCCACTTACAAGTTACATGTTGGATAGATTGGTTTGGGGTAAAGACAACTCTGGTGGGAGAGCTTGTTTTTAAATGAGAAGAACATTAAAGTCTGGGCTACGAACAATAATTGGTATCCACTTGCATGTTGAAACTAAATACTTAGTTTTTCCTTAATTTTGATAAATAATAAATTGTCTAAATCATGTTGAATAGCATTGTCTAAGGCTAAGACAAGCTAAATGGGGTTTAGAATAATATTGCAACTATGGATTTATGTATTCACCAAATTTTCATTATTTTGTGAGAACTAACTCTGTAAGTTCATCATGTAAAACCACTTTATCTCGTGGAGCATTTTGAGGACAAGTTGCAACATGTTCTTAGACTTTCGTCATGTACAATGAAACCTAGAAAAGGAAATTTTTTCTTAAAACTAGAACCTTTCATCGAAACTAGAGGAAATGAAGTGCTAACTTTGTGTTATAATAGGGATTCCACACCAGATACTGTTATTACTGGCTAAATACCTCTCTTGAAGCTAACATGAGACTATGATGGTAATGGATCAATGTCGACGGAGAAAGAGAAAAGAGAAGACAATGAGAAATTTAAACTATTGTTAAAGAGAGCTCAAATTTGAGAAATGATAATAGCATATAGCTTTGTTATTGCTTAAGCAACAACAATTATTTGTTGGCTAATATACTCCAAATAGATGACCTATCTCATGCTTTATATTGACAAGAATACATCTTAGTGCATAAGATTGTGTCACCCGCATGTTGGTGGATTAGTTAAAGCAAGACTTGTATTATTTGACATTATTTATTCTCTCAAACATGAAGAAATGGTTATGCATCCTGAATTTGAATCATGCATACATATATTGTTGAGTATGTTGTTTGTTCATGTAACAAAGGCTACCATCTTGCTATTATTGTGTTGCTTGCTCATGTAGTTCTTTTATTTGGTCTGTTTCTCTTCAATTTTATTTTGATGACTCAATTCTTTTTGAGAAATTGTCTTGTGGAGTAATATCTAAAAGGATACCATGGCAATCGGTACCAGCTCAGATGAATTTCCAGAACAAGATTCTTAACTCATCCAAACAAATCACTGCTTCCGTCCTACTCATTTTGTCATAGTTTAATATTTTTGGTCAAATATATCAATTTTGAAATGAAGAGTTTGTATATATTTATTTGATTTTTAATAAGATTTCTTCAACAAAAGTGAAATTTATATCAAATATTAACACATAAAATTAAAATTTTTAAAAATTTAAGAAATCTATATTGATTGAGCTATAAAAACTTGATGTATTGAGAAAAAAAATTAAATAGATGACAATTTCAATGGAACGAAGGTAGTAATTGATAATTTACCTTTGAATTCTTGTGAAATTAAATTACGAGTAAAAAATCATATTTTACTTTCATTTCTTACAGACTGAATTGGACTCTATCTTGGAATGGGAACCAACATTTAGGAAGTCTTTTAATCCATATTATAGTTGAGGCTATAATAAGTTCAATCCGTTTTAGAAATTCAGTCTCCCATTGTATGTTAGATATTGTGGATTGTGAATTTACAGGAGTCTTTGTGCAGGAATCAGAGATGAAAATCTAGCTATAATGTCCGAGAACAAATTAGAAAAGAAATTCGGGCAGTCTCCTGTATTTGTTGCTTCAACATTGCTAGAGAATGGCGGGACAGTCAAGGGTGTTATAGCTTCTCTACTTAAAGAAGCCATCCATGTGATTAGTTGTTGCTATGAAGATAAAACAGAATGGGGAACTGATAAGAGATGCTAGTGCTCATAACCTTGTACTTGGTTCTCTTCCATAGCATATTCTTGTTCATTTATAGGTTGAAATATGTCTAAATCTTGTACTTATTAAGCTTGACAAACTCAAAATAGTATACCTATTTTTGTTCATATTTAGTTTGACTAACTTTTTATAACTTCATCCACCACCCAGGTTGGCTGGATCTATGGTTCAGTTACTGAGGATATCTTAACTGGGTTTAAAATGCACTGCCACGGTTGGCGATCCATTTATTGTGTCCCTGCAAGGCCTGCATTCAAAGGATCAGCACCTATTAATATATCTGATCGTCTCCAACAGGTTCTCCGGTGGGCTCTTGGTTCAATTGAAATTTTTCTTAGCAGGCACTGTCCTCTATGGTATGGTTATGGTGGTGGTTTGAAATGGTTGGAAAGGATGTCATACATAAATGCTACAGTATATCCATTGACATCAATTCCACTTTTGGTATACTGTACCCTACCTGCTGTGTGCTTGCTGACTGGAAAATTTATCACTCCAGAGGTATTAGATACATGTTAGTAAGGTCAATTGATGATTGCAAACGGGTTTTGTGTGCAAAGTTATAATTCTTTATTATTAGAATCTCTAATTGTGATTTGTACCCCTGATGCAGCTCAGTAATGTTGCTAGTTTGTGGTTTTTGTCACTTTTCATTTGCATCTTTGCAACCGGTATCTTGGAGATGAGATGGAGTGGAGTAGGCATTGATGAGTGGTGGAGAAATGAACAGTTCTGGGTGATCGGTGGCGTTTCAGCGCATCTGTTTGCTGTATTTCAAGGACTGCTGAAGGTGTTAGCTGGAGTTGATACCAATTTTACAGTGACGTCAAAAGCAGGAGATGATGAGGAGTTCTCGGAACTTTATGCATTCAAGTGGACTACCCTTCTCATCCCACCGACTTCGCTCTTAATAATAAACCTGATTGGCATTGTAGCTGGAATATCAAATGCAATAAACAATGGATATGATTCATGGGGACCTTTGTTAGGCAAGATCTTCTTTGCCTTTTGGGTAATAGTTCATTGCGACCTCTATCCTTTCTTGAAAGGTTTGTTGGGTAGGCATAATAGAACTCCAACAATCATTTTAGTCTGGTCAATCATGCTTGCTTCCATATTTTCACTTGTGTGGGTGCGCATTGATCCATTTTTGTCCAAACCGAATAGTCCAGTTTTAGAAGAATGTGGACTTGATTGCAATTCACTATAAAAACCGGCATTACTTCATACATCAGCAGAAGGTGATCATATACATGCTATGTACGTGCATAAAGAGAAGGGATTCCCGAGTTGAATAAGCACATTGATTTAATGATCAGTAGTAGTCATAGACTGATGCACAGTTTGGCAACATGTTTTTCCCATAATATCTGTTCTTTAGCTAGGGACATTTTACAACAAAAAGTCTAAGACAATGGACCAACAAGTAAAATTCAGTCTTTCTAATTTTTATTAATCATATATCAAGTATGCATAGAAAGAGATGTTGGAGAATTTAAATTTGGATTATCTGCCTTGCTTTATGAAACACTCAAATAAATAAAAGAGGTTATTTGTAATTCTATAAAGGCTTTGATTTTTCTACATATAACAATGTGTAGCTCTTATTTATTCTATTTCTGTAGTAGCATATTTCTCATGCGGGTATACCTAAATGCTGGCAAGATATTAACTTTTGAAAGGGAATGGGGAAAGATTTTCAAGGAAAGATATCCTAATCAAATAAAATCATATTAACTTGGTGAAAGTATTCCACTTGAAAGATTGAGAGGAACATTAGTGAATCTGATTTTACACTTGAGGATGGTTCTTTAGATAAACTAACCAAACATCTACAAGTAGATCCTTTCTGTGTAAATACGGACATTTTCCACTTGAGAAAAAGATATTATCATTATCGAAGAAAAATTTGAGAATTAATAAATCTAGGCGTAAAGGGTACGTATCAAGGAAGTTTCTTATGAATGCATATCAATTCATGTTTCCTTGCCATCACCTTCCTCTAGGCCATAAAAATTGACAAATAATTTCGTCTTGGCTATTTGATAGTTTGAGAAGAACAATAAAGCACCCGTGCATCTCTGTCCAAGAGAAAATCTGACACTAGGTGTGTTTTCAGGAAATTTTTTTTTAAAATTTTTTTGGGGTCAAACAATGAATCAATTTTCTTTTCTTTTGCTGAAAATAATTTACGAAATTTTTGAGCGTAAGTTATTTTTCGAATAATTCAAGAGTGACATTAAAATTCAAATACTTACTTTTATAATTTCATTTGATAAACTTATTTTCGTTTTTAATTCTTTTTCATTCGTTTTTCTCTTAATCTTGGGTCTCACACTAACATAACTATCATTATGTATATTTTACTATTACATTATACTATCATTTAATTTTGAACAAAATCAATCTTTTATTAACCGCAATTCCTTGTAAGATATTTATTACCATGGTTATAATTTTTTTAACTTGTATTCATAAAATTAAAAATGAAATCGTTAAAAAATTTTATTTCAAAATATTTTCATTTTGTCAACTGAACACATGAAAAATTATATGAAAACAATAGACTTTTTTATGTAAAATATTTTTCAAAGAAAATATTTTATTTATTTTTTCATGTAAAATGTCTTCCAAAGAAAATATTTTCAATGTCAAATGAACACACCTTGAGCTCATGTAGTTGTAATAGGAAATTATGGAAAAATAAGTGAAATGCAATATTAATAAAAGGGGCAAATCCAATAAGCAAAAACAAAAAATCATTGGATTCCCACATGAATATATCTGTTGAAAAAGAGATCTCTTTGGTTCTCTCTTGTCCATGCCCCACTTTCCTTCATTGTTCATTTTTTTTCAGGCATGTTATCGTTTTTTCTCTACCTGGTGTGTCTCTTTGTTTTGATTCCTCTTTTGGTTTGTGATTCTTTTTCGAGGTGAACAAGGAGGGAGGGAGGTGGCTGCTTGGATGGTTTAAAAGAGTAACCCCAACATTCTGCATGTTAATTTTTAATGACAATCAACAGCCTGAATTATGAATGGATGCCACTGTGGTTATGCCAACTGCTCCCTCCCCCCAAGTGTGATTCATATTGTCCTTTGGGACAATAATTTACAAAGTTACACATTTAATATCACTTTTTAAAGATATTTTACGTGGCAAAATCTTATCGAATCACCAATTCCTCAATTTTAAATATTCAACCGAATTTAGTTCATTTTTTTTGGATCTAATGATACCTCAGTGGCTTTATCACTTTATCACTTATAGATACACTTCTTCCTTTGCAATTAGCCTTGAACAATAATCATTGATAGTACTAACAACATATTTAAAATGCAAATATATATCTTCTCAGACAGCTATCCCAATGTTAACAAATTATTTGTCATAACAAACATTAAATATAAATTAGTAAAATTCATCCTTCAAAATAATACCAATTTTTCCACTTAATTCACTAATTATTTTGTCTATTTTTTCGTTAATTTATTCATGAAGAATTATAAGGAAGTTTGCAAATTTCAGGGTTCAAATTTAGCAAATCTTTTCCTCAGTTGAATCATCCATCGCAAGATCAAATTTCATGACAATACATTGAGAACTCTCTCAACAAATACCTCATCATTGAGATTATTTAAAATCATCTTCTTCTTGATATCTATCAAATTAGAAAATAGGATTGAATTGTTTCTAGTTTTTCCATGGTGATAAGCACAAATTATTTTGCCAAATTCTGTCAATTTTATGGTATGTCTTTACCAAAATATCCCGTGCCTACTTCAAGATTTTGGAATTTGCAATTTTAACAAAACTTAAAACATCAACTAGGGCATTACCTTTTCTTTCTACAAAAGCCCTTCCCTTGGTATAAGATATTTTCTCCTCTCATTGTAGAAGCTTGTGAGCCCTAATATCTCCTTCAAAATCCAAAATTATAAAACCACTTTCCCTTAAATCTAATATGGTCCTAGCTTTCATATATCATTTATTTTACCCCCACAGTGCATTCAATGGTCTTGGGGATATGATGACCAACAACCTGCAAAGAATCCCATTGTATGATTCTGCTACAACTCAGATTTAACAGCCTATATTTCATAAATCCACTAATCAAATCCCTAATTTAGCCTTGTTTTCTAACATGTTGGATTAAAACAGTTTTGACTCAGATCTACATCTTAGGGTACTAAGGACGGTTATGGTTGAATTTATGGAGATGGATTTAACATGAGGGGTATTGCTGGAAGCACTCTTTATTAAAACTCTTTTATTTATTTATTTTTTTTTACTTTTGCACTCTACCTGTTTGTTTTTATTTTGTGTGCGCGCATGTACTAGTTTTACCTACCAGGGCCTGGATTCACAGATACTCTTGATAACTTATTTTCCTGTAGGGCTTGTTGACTTTGAGTTAATTGTCAGTTACTGGAAGGGATTCCTCAAGGATCTAGATAGCCTCAACATACAGTTGGGGCTCTATCAATGGTGCTACAGAAATTCTCTCCAACTAGGAAAGAAAATAGGGAAACGGAACTCCTTTTAAAGCGGTCCAAAAAGTCTATACAGAAGAATGTAAAAGGAGTATTATTGGAAAGGTGTTTCGGGATAAAGGGTTTGACTTTACGGGGGTTAAAAACATTGTATCTCAAGTGTGAAATTTTCCAATAAACCTTCAAGTAGCTGAAATAGGTGTCAATATGTTTCAATTCATTTTTTGTACTGAAGTAGAACTAGAAAGAGTATTGAAGGGGGCCATGGATTCTAGATGTTCAGTTTTGGTGGTTCAAAGATGGATGGAAGGACTAGAATCAGATGTTAATCAGTTTCAGGTATAGAATCTACCAGGTCACTGGCTCAATAAGGAAGATGGAAAAGAAGATACAAATTGTCTTTGATGATGTGCAGGAAGTAGTAGTCCCCAATAAAGGTAGCAGGGAAATGAGCACATGAAGTTGCTTGCCAAGATTGATCCTACGCCAACCTCTACTTAGGGGAAATACTGCGAAATGCAATGTTGTTCTCAAATGGCTAACCTTTAAATATGAAAGATGTCTAGACTTTTCCTATAAATTAAATAGTGTTGGAGGATTGGTCATAGTGTCAAGTCATGCATCTCTAAAGGCCATGGTATAGAGTTGAAAATGAAGAACAATATGGGGCTTGGATGAAAGTGAGCACTAGAAAACAATCTCCAAAAAATAGGAGAGAATGGAAGGGAGATGGCATGATCACAAGACAAAATAAGAAACGAGAAAGAGGCTAACAACATTTTAATTGTGCTTGAGAATGATGGGGTTGTTGTTGGGATTGGGTTCCTCTCTAGGAAAAGTTTGGATGATTGCGCTATCCGGGTTTGTAGGTGTTTGAATAGGGGTTGTTTTGAGATCTTGGTTGGGGAGGTTGGTTGACATAGTGAGCTTGCCATGGTTTGATGGTTCCTTCGTGTAGCATTGACCTCCCATATGATTTTTTCTGTAAGATTCACAAACTCGAAGATTATGATTTGACATAGCATTCACCGCGTTAACATTAAGGTCACTCAAGGATTTTGCAATAGTGGATAGTTGAGCTTGCAAAACTGCTGGTGTTGAGCAAGAATGGCATTTAGGGGATCAACCTCATGTATTCCACCTCCTCTCCATTGAACAATCCCATGAGGAGTATATTGATGATTATTGGAAGCTATTGTGGTTAACAATTATCTAGTATTCTCGGGTGTCATTGGGAAAAATGAGTCTTTAGCCGTCACATCCAAAATTGTCTTGAATTCTTCAGACAACCCATTAAAAGGTAAGAATTTGCATCTATAATGGTATCCCATGATGAGGGCATTTCTTTGATAACTCCGAGAACCTTTCCCAAGCTTTGCTAAGTGTTTCCCCATCTTGTTGTTGGAAAAAGGTAATCTCATTTTTTAACCTCACCATCTTCGACGAAGGGAAGAATCTCATCAAGAATTCTTGAGCTAGTTGTTCCCATGTGTTGAATATACCTGGATCAAAGTTTTGCAACCATGCCTTAGCTTGTCCTTCAAGGAGAAAGGAAAACATTTCATCCTCACGGCATCCAAAGGAACTCTATTGGCAATTTAAAAGTGTCAAGAACTTCATCAATGTTCCTCAAATGAGCATGGGATCTTCATTTGGTCCTCCTCTAAAAATAGTATGGGTTTGGAGCATCTGAATTAAGGCTAGTCGAATTTCAAAATTGTTCGCTGCTACCGACACTCTTGTAATACTAGATTGGTCCCACCAAAAGTAGGCATGGCATATTCCCTAAGCTGTCTATTTCTTCCATTACCATTACCATTACCCCCAAAGCCATTATTCCAAATTCCTTCTTATAGATCATCATGTTTATCATTTTCATTGTTATTTTGGACATTTTGATGCATGTGCCATTTCTTCCTTGTCTTGGGTTTGATGTGATCGCTTATCTCTTTGAATTTGAGCCAAGGTCTTTTCAAGTTCCAAATCTAATGGGTGAAGAGATTTTCTCCTTACAATGATACACTACACATCATAAAAGACAAGAATCAAAGGTCAAGGAAAACTACAACTAAACAATCAAGTATTTATTGCTAATATACATCATTTTTGTTGCAATAAATAAATAAAAAGATGTCTAATTTAGCATGACCCAATTAGTAACTAATATCGCCATAGTCCTTTTCAATCCCCGACAACGGCTCTAAAAACTTGATGCCTTTAAGAAAAATACCTAGTTATAAAATTTATAATAACACATAAATCCTAATACTAACTGGGCAGTATCCTGCAAGTATATGGTTGTCAACTAGTAGTATAGGAAAGTAGGGATCGAACTCACAAGGTTTGGTTGACGATTAGCGATTATTTGGTTGGGTTATTAGTTGAAGTGATTGATTAAAAAGGAGTTTTAACTAAAACTAGAATTTAAGAAGCTAGGAAAGAAATTTAAAGTCTAACTAGCATAAGCAATTCTAATTAAATTTTAACACTAAAGGAAGCACTTTGAAGAAAGCAATTAAAGAGGACTTGTGAAAAGAAGGCATTTTAAAAGGCAATTAAAGACAACAAGTAAAAGGGAAGTATCTTAGGGAAGCAATTAATTAATTAAGAAATCTTAGACTACTAATTAACACTAACAAAGCATGATTAAAGAAAGCCCAATAACTGCTTCCTCTAACTAACTAATCTAGGCACAAATTATCACTAAAAAAGCATATTTAAGGAAAGGCCATAAATTAATTTATTCTAATTAACTAACCTAAGTTACAAATTACTACTAGAAAGCATTTCTTAGGGAAATATTCAAGAAAACAAGTAAAAATGAGAAATTTAAGAAAGCATTTAACCTATCAATTACTCTAAGAAAGCATGTAAAAGAGCCAATAAAATAATCTACTAATTAATCTAAGAAAGCATATAAAAGAAATTATTTAAAAACTAAACTAAATTAACACAATGCATATGAAATTAGATATAAATTAAATATAATTAATACTAAAAGTCGTTAATCTATAACTAGGAGGTTGGATACTACATTAATTAATCTACAACTAATCTAAGAAAATCCTCCCCAAATAGGGGGAAAAATGAAGAGTCAAACTACCCTAATTCTACTCTAATACTTAAGAGGCTTTAAGAATATATTTATATGCCTAGGGTTGAATGGAAGAAGTTGTAGCAAACAATTGCCTTATTCTGGACTATTTTACCCTTTTAAGGTCTTGAATTGCGCCCAAAAATCGTTGTTGCCAGGAGTTGCAAACCATGGTTTAGAATTTTCCTTCATAAAAAATAAAACCGCGGTTTCCTATACTTGGAAAAATTTCTGACTTTTGACATCTTGGTGACCGCGGTAATGAAATGGCTTGATTTGATCCGTTTCTCGTCCAATTGTCGCACCGTTTTCTCCAATCAACTCATACACATAAATACATTCTATTAACAACAACAAAAAAAAAAAAATACTAAAATAACATTAAAAATACTAAATTAATATAAACTAACACAATCTAGAATATGAAAGCAAAAATAGGCAAAAACAACACTTAAACCATAAAAATGCTTGAAATTGGAGCAAAAATATCTAAATTTATGATACATATAATTCTAGTTTCGTAGATCTATCTCTTTAAAAAACATGACCTCATATTTTGTATAAAAAAATAAAGCACCTACTTCAAATATGTATTTCCCATTTGTCATTAAGGAGATATTAAAAATACATAATAATTGTTTAATGACTACGGCAAACCTTGTTACAAAGAATACTGAAGTCATTAATGTGCTTAATTACTATGTTTTTTTATGTGTTTGTACATATGAAAAAGCACTTGCTTCTATACCGGCTCTGCTGATAAGCTCCGCGAATCCAACCACTTGGCCTGATTCACAGCAATCATTTTTGTTATAACTAGGTTTATTTCTTCTTTGCTTTTTTTCCTATTTTAATTTAATTAGGCCAACAATAATTACACAACCCACATGTTAATGCCACAATATTTGACTAAGAATTATCAAAATATGATTGAATATAGGGGTACTTTGATAATTAGACAACTCAAACAAGGTGGCATTAACACTTATTAGCCTATTAATTGGCCAAATATTATTGTCACATACAACTTTGTTATTGGCCAATAGGCTAAATGATCAAAATACACTTTTCTTTATGAAGGGATCGAACAAGATTTTTAGAATTGAAATCCTTAGGATCATAACAATCCAGCAAAAACACAAAAATACAACGTTTATTTAATTATTAAAGTCTATATTCACTAACTAAAAAAATAACTTTTTTCATGTGAACTACTTGTAATTAAGAAGTAAAAATATAAAATATTTAATGATAAAATAATAGTTGTTGCATCATTGATTAAAATATAAGTCTTATCATTGGGCTTCAGTTTGAAAATTAAAAAAATTTTCTTAATTATTTGATATTGTGAAAAAAATGTAACATATAATTTTGTGTAGATAAAGATAAAAGAAAAAAAATGCACTACTAATTATTAAAAAATGTACTATTTTATTTGTGCCCCCATTAAAAAAAAATTTAAATCCGTTCCTTTTCCTACTAAATTTATCAAAAACCTAATCATGCTTATAAGTACATTTAAAATAATAGTGAATTGAGAGGTTGTCTAGAGCAAGATATTTGGCTAATTATTTTTTATTTGTGAGCCTATTTTGCGCTAGTTCAATAGTTTTATCATACATACTCTAGTTTGCTTATTTAGGAAATATTTGGTTCGGATTTGGAAATGGGAATTAGAATGGGAATCATAAATCTCACTATCCATATAATTTTGTACTATTTCCTTTAATTGTTTGGTTTAAACCAAAATGGGTTTCATTATTTAATGAGTTAATAAAAATTTGAATCCCAAGTTATAAGTATGGAATAAAAGTTATTTTTTTAACATTTTCGTTTTCATCAATTTATACAGTTTGATTAATGAGGGGTAAATTACAAGGAATCCTTTGTGGTTTGTCCAATATTCAGCTTACCCCTCTATAATTTGCAAACATATATTTTACCTTTAGTGATATATACTAAAGTGGAGCTATTAATTATTCCATCCAAGTTAATGGTCAAATATAAAAAAAGTTTCATTTAAGGGTATGTATGTCTTTTAATATTTTTGTTTTTTTAAAAACAAGACTTTTACATTGTGTTTGGATTGATGGATTTGAAGAAATATTTGAAATCTATCAATTTTTTGGAGGGATTTAAAAGGTTGAAATGGATGAATTTCAAATCCATCCAAATTAAAAAGTGTGCAATGAAGGATTTCAAATAATATTCTAATTTGGGTGGATTTGAAATTCATTCATTTTGCTTTTACAAATTCCTACAACAAATGGGTATATTTTAAATCATTTTTCAAATCTATCGATCCAAACACAACATTAAAATTTTTAGCCAAAAAAATAATTTGAGAATAGAAAATTTTCCTTCCCTTACCATTCCCACCACTAGCCCTCTCTTCTTGTAAACCCCATCCAGATCCGCCTTCCTCTCTTCCTCCCTTCTCTCACCGTGGCCATCACCACACCTTCCTCATTTTCTCCCAATCTTATATGTTACTACCATCCCTCTCGGAACTAGATCCACTGCCATCTCTTCCTCTCTCCCCTCTTTATTGCCACCATCCTATTCTCTTCCCCAACACTCTTATGCTACTGCTTTCCCCCAACCAGATCCTTCATCTACCACTACAACTTCCTCGTTCCCCTCATCATCACCACCACCCTCAATTTCTCTCCACCAACCTTCCCTACTAATGTCATTCCTCACCCAATCAGATCCCCCACCATCTCTTCCTTCCTTTCCTAACCTTTGTAGCCACCGCCACCTCTTCCTTCTCATCCCCAACATGCTCTGCCACTGTCATTTCCCGAAACCAGATCCCGTTCCCTCTTCTTCTCCCTCCTTTCACTATTGTCAACACTATCTCTCCCTTTTCCATCGCCTAACCAAATCTATCGCCCTCTTTTCAACACCTACTGTCTTTGCTCGCCACCCCTTCCCTTTCCTCCCAGCCTCCTATTAGAAAGATCAAACAACACCATGAGAGATGACCTAAATGAACAACAATAAAGAAGGACCCAAAAAGTGGGAAAAAAAAATAACAAGAGACATACGATTCTGGAAAAGGAGAAAAGTCCTAATTTTTCAAATTTTATTCATATTGACACTAATATGTTTGGGTAACATTATATAACATCTAACTTTGACAAATTAGTGACGACTTAATCTAGAGTCATGTGGTAGTGAATTGTTTGAAGGGTATACTTGTAAATTGATTATTAATTGGCTTCAAAAAGTTGACAATTTTTAGTTGACAGTTATATTTAATGAAAAATCTAACATTTTCACCCTCGTTCAAACTATAAGGGGTAAAATGTAGGTTTATAAACCATAAGGGGTAGTCTATATTGGGCAAACCACAATGGGGTTCTTTGTAATTTCCCATTAATTAGTAATAATTCCTGGAGTCCACTTCTTACCTACATTGTGACATAGAATTGGCCACACACAATGTAGAATGATTCCCATAATATTCAATTAAAGAACATCTATAAATGTCATTAACTTTAATTTGGTTTCCATTATTTTAACTCATATCCATAAATCACACACCCCCTTAATTTAAGGAAGCCTCTTGATTTCACGTTAAATATTTGGGTAAATTTATCTGACATAAATGTTAAGAGAGAAAGGAAAAGACACAAGTCTCAAAAGAATGAATTGAAAAAATAATGATATCAAACACATTAGTTAATTAAAATGTAAAAATAAAAAATAAAATATGCAACTTCATATGCGAGACCATTAATTACTCTATAAGTAGGGTTAGTTGCAATTTGCACATCTAGTCAAGTACAAAGTCTAGAAAATAAGGCATGTGGGTTTTTTTTTTTTTCATTATTTATACAATTTCCCTATGTTTTAAGTTTACAATTGAACTTTTGTTTTATTTCATAATAAAAGGGGGCAAGAGGAAAATATTTTAGCTATATAGAAGCTATGGGTAGAATACCTACCAAAAGAGGTTATTAGTGTGTTCCCAACATCAATGACACCTAAAAGTAGGATTCGTATTTAATATTTTGTTACCATAATATCGATACAAAATTTTTATGCTTTTTTGCTCATGTAATGTAATAAAACATGGCTTGAGAGAATTTAGTGACAGAAATATAAAGATATTTAAAGTTAATATTTCTATAATAGTAGTCACAATCCGCCACAAGTCACTTAATATTTGGGTAGGACCATTTAGTAGTTGACCAAAAAGCAAAAGAAAAATATTGTAATATAGTTATTACGAGAAATTAAATTATCATAATGAAGAAGTATAACAAGAGCCACAACACTTGGTCTTTCAAAATCATAGTCATTAAATCTAGTTTGACTTAATGGTTGAACCGGTGAATCCAATAAATTAGTTATGAATTAACTTGATCTACTAAAATGACCGTATTACATTTACCTCCTATGTGGTTTGGCCAAACTACCAATCAACCTATGAGATTTCACCAAATCACATATATACCCACAAAAGTAACTTCTGTCAAATCCCTCAAACGGAATAAAAGTAAATTCATATTAACCATTATTACTTCAAAACCTTCATCTCTACCATGTTGCCACCAACACCGCTACTGTATCTTCCCCTTTCTCTCAATAATGGCCTCGTTACATGCAATCCAAAGCCTGCACTCAATTACTGGATCAAGCATCCATCAAATGAATCTTTTATGTTCAACTCAAAAGAGACAATTAAATAAAAACAAAATGACCAAACGCAAAATGCAAACCAAATTTGTTAGTTAAAGATCCGAAATTTTTAGTTTCTGTTTATACATTTGTACATAGATAATAAAGACACGCAGATCTTTGAGATTGCTTAATTAAAGATTAAATTTTTTCCCCTAATCAGCCACTAAAAAAAAAAATTCATGAAATGGGTATTTAGTCTAAACCAATCACAATCTAAGACGAAAAACTTGCTATTTCACGAAACAATGAAATTACATTTGCAATGAAATTTTGATTGCTAAAAGAATGCATGCCTCGTATAGAGCTCAAACGTGGTCATTTGTATAGATTAATAAATGTGTTATTTGGGAAAAATTTTATTATAGGAAGGTCGTACCAAATGTCATGCCAAGTGGTATTCCCAAATCAATGAAATTCTAACATTTTTAAGTTGAGTGGCCCACCAATTTATTTTATTTTAAGGCCCACAACTTTAAATAGTGAAATTTCATTAATTTAAAAATATCACTTGACATGACATTTAGTAAAATTTTCCCATAATAAAGTTTCTCTTTTACTTGGTGCTCTTGAATTAAACTGGTTGTTTGTAGCCAACCCTTTAACTGCACCAAGACAAAACCTTTCCTTCATTATATTCTCAATCTAGACTATAACAAATAACTTTATCGAGTTTTGTGACGGGACACAATTTTCATCTTCTGATTAGCAATGGCGGTCTCCTTTATGATCACCGTGTCAATGGCCCTCTCTTCCTCTGACTTCGTTTCCACGATCACCGAAACCTTCCCAATTGCATCCAAATAGCCCGATCTAAAATCACAATTAAGAAAAAGAAGTAAAAGAAGAACCCCAAAGTTAAAAATTATGTTTTAGATACTGATCCCAGCTTCGCGTCATCAAGATGATTGATCTCCAGCTCCAATATTGGAAAAAGTCTTATTGCTATTCACCCCTTGTTGCAGAGTAAATATTCCTCACCATTGAATGATTAAAAAGTAATAGAACTCTCCTATTTTTTCTCAACAACTGTCATACTCGTTCTGCAATAGCCAAAAAATACCCCCAATATTGTTGCCCCCTATGAATGTGGCAAAAATAAGAAACAAGATTTTAATTAACTAGGTTTTCAGTAGAATTTCTGTATGAGAGTTGGAAGGGTATTTTGGGAGTTTTACTGTCTAATTTTGTTGACTATCACTAATGAGAAAGTAGTTTGTGTTAGTTGATTAATGATAGTGGTCTCATAGTTATAGTGTTTTTAGTTTGAGGGGTATTTGTTATTTTGCTAAACCTCAGAGTTGGATTCGTAGCTTGATCAAACCACAAGGGAGGTAAACATAATTAACCGAATATTGTAATAAAGTTATTACAAGAAATTAAATTACCTTAAAATATAACAATAGCCACAACACTTGGCGCATCAAAATTATAGTTATTAAATCTAGCTAAGTACATAATGACTTAACAGTTAAACTGATGAATCTGATAAACCAGTTATGAGATCGGCCTGATCTACTAAAATGACCATACAAGAAAGGTCGATAGTGCTGGGTGAAATTCAATTGTTGAACCGAGAGACCAGGAGACCGGATGAGTTTCGTGAAACCCAGTGAGTTTGAGAAATTTACTTTAAAATGATTTTTTTACCTTAACTACAACATGACTTTTTTTAAAAAAAATAAAACTTCACAGTACTTTGTGATATATAAATTGTACATTTGCTTATTTTTTGACCCGTGATTAACAAGAAAATACAATATTAATTATCATGTTTGTTGAGACAAAAGTTTTATGTTTCGAAATTAGCTTTTATTATCACTTGATTATGTTTCTGTGAAAAGTTTTATTTAATAAGTTGGTTGTATCTTGTTATTTTATTATAATTATACTTTGGATAAAAAATATTTTTAAAAAATATAAATATATTATTTTTTTAATATTTAGAATTCTTCGGTTCAACCGGTGACTCACTAGTTGAACTGATAATTCATTAATTTGGTCCTTTTGTCGAGTTAATGTCCAAGTTGAATTTATTAAGTATGGTCAAAACAATTGAAGAAACTAGACACCAACCCTTTTTTAAAAGGAACATATTAGGTAGCCTTAGCTTAAAGACTTACTTAAAAGACCTTGTAGTAGTTCTAAAAATTACATGTGCCATGTCATGTCAAATAACATCATCACACTCTATATAAGTGATGTCATCAGACACATCACATGACTTATCTAGATTATTGAATGATCACAAGTTCTATGGATAAATCCATAGACCAAGAATATGTCAATATGATGAAATTTATTTTGATTATTGAATAATTATTGAGCATCCTAATAATCGTTAAAAAAATCAACAGAAGACTCTTACTTTGAATAACAACTAATTAGGAAGACATGACTTCAAATTTTGTTAAAAATGGCTATCGACGAAAAATAGATTCCTCTCTTGACCATTGAGCAGCTACTTAAATACTATCGTAAGATGCTTAATAATTAGTGTTAAATGTAGAAAACTCTCCTGATCTTATACTCCAGTTGTAGTACTTTATCCCCTCAACTTATTTAATAAGCACTTAACCCCTGAACTTATACTCTAGTTGCACTACTTTACCACCTCAACTTATTTAATAATCACTTAACCCCCTCTTTTATATTGTGGGACAAAATTACTCCTATTATTTTAATTATTGTTGTTTTCTTTTTTCTTCATCTTTTTCACTTCTATTTATTTTCTCTCTCTTGTTTTTACTTTTATTTTTTCACAATTCTCTCTTACTACAACTAAACAATTATAGTGTATATTTTAATAGTTGAATAACAAAAATTCTAACTTTTCACATGTATCTAAATAATTTAATTAATAGATTAATTATGCTTTAATACAAGTTAATATATCTTATTATAATATAAAGTTTTGTGATTAACAATTAATAATAGGATTACAAATAAACAAACTAAAATAAAATTTTTGAGCCAAAGGAAACTACCTCTTAAATATTTTAGTATATAAAAAAAATTGTAGAATGAAAATTCGTATACAACCTTAATTTGCCAGCATAATAGTGGCAAAATGCAGTAAAAGAAAATACATTACAACTACTGAATATACAGGTTTCGAAGTTATAATAAACTCAACCAAACTATGATATGCGAATGATTTGGCAAAAAAAATTTTGTTTGCATAATTACAATAAATATTTTAATATTTTACTATTCCATTTATTTTTTATAATTTGTTTATTTGTTAATTGTAGTATTAGTAATTACTCACAAAATTCATATTTTATTAATAAAATATATTTTTTTGTATTAAGAAGTTTGTTTATTCTATAAATTATTTGGACACATGTAAAAAAAATTAGAGTTTTGATTAATCAATTACTAGTACTATAATAGTTTAGTAGTAGAAAGAAATAATGGAGAAAAATTAAAAAGAAAAATATGAGAGAGAAAATAAATAAATTGATAAGAAGAAAAAAAAATAAAAGTATTAAAATAATAAAGGAAGAAAATTTTGTCCCAAAAAATAAAAGAAAAAAATTAAGTATTTATTAAATAAATTAAAGAAACAAAACTGTAACTTGTGTGCAACTTCAGGGGATTTCTACTTTTGATCCTAATAATTATTCATTCTAAGAACATCATAAATCTTGTGATGTATATACAAGCCATTAATGTGCTTCAATGTTTTCCTTTTTGTTTGGGGAAAGATTTAAGTAGATTTGGTTTTTGACTCCACTTATAAACCTTGTAGTGTGAATTAAATGTTATAAGATTTATGACATAAACGGATATAAATAAGATTTTATAAGATTTAATCCTGACCGTAAAATTTACAAGTGAAATCAAAAATCGAGTTTATGTAAATTTTTTCCTTTTCTTTGTAGTTATGAAAAGGCACATCATTTTTGTAACGGCCGTGTCGTGCAACCACGCGAATCTAAAACACTTGGCCAGCTACCCCTACAATTATTTTTGTCATAATTAGGTTTATTTCTTCTTTATTTTATTCATATTCCGTGTTTCAAATTTAATTAGGCCAATAATAACACCATCATCTAAATGTTAATGCCAAAACGTTTGGATTATTAAATTACGGAGATACAGCTATTTAATTTGTGAAGGGAGACAGTGAACAAAGGGTACTTTGAATATTACACAACTTAACATTTTGTTTATTTCTTATTTCTTATTTTTACTTGTTTTAAATTTAAGAAAAATTCTATTATTTTATACATTAAGATATCATATTGTTATATTTTAAATACTTGTATAATATAAAATTTTTAGAGTACAATAGTATAATTAACAGCTAATGAAAAAAATACTATTCTCCCAAATTTAATTAGGCCAATAAGAACTCCACTGCCCAATTAATGTTAATTCCATTGACATTTGGACTACAAAATCATCAAATAATTACACAACTCAAATAATGTGGCATTAACATTTAATTAGCCTATTAATTGGCTTATGGAGTAGTAATTAATAAGGCTAGAGCTACCTAGGAATACACAAACACTGAAAAAGATCACAAAAGTCTCAAAATCCGTTTCATCTCCTTTCTTGTCAGCATTCAGTAGCAGTTTCAGTTTGCATGCTTTCCACTTGTTCTCTTTTTTGAGAAATTTCTAAAATTGTGTTTCTTTTCAAATTTGTTCTTTTTTTATACCTATTTCAAAATAGAATTCCGAACCAGTGGAACTCGTATTGAAAGAATGCGAGTTCCAGAAATTTAAAAATAAAAAATAAAAATTTGGAAGACCTCGCATTCACCGAATGCGAGGTCTTCTTAATTTTAAAAAGAATTGCAAATGCGAGGTCAATGCGAGGTCTTCTTAATTTTAAAAAGAATTGCGAATGCGAGGTCAATTTGACTGACCTCGCATTCCCCGAATGCGAAGTCAGTCGGACCTTTATCTTCTGCGAGCCCACACCTGGCCTTGCAGAAGATAAATCCCCAAATTAAAAAAAAAAACAGTTCCTCCTCCTCCTCCTTCGTTCCACCACCATCTATTTTTCCTCCCCTCTACCACAATCACCACACGACTCCATTCCACCACCACCACCACCACCACCACCACCACCACCACTACAACCAACACAACCATCGCCACCGCCACCCACCACTAAAATATTTCAGGTAAATTTAATTTGTTTATGGAGTCCAATAATTTTAGATACAAATAGTAACATTTTATTTGAATTGTAATAAAAATTAATTGTGTTAATGTAAATGTTTTATAAATATATTTTGTGTTGGTAGTGGATATTTTTTATGTTTTTGTATTTTAGTTTAATAATATGCTGCTTTGATTATATCCCTTTTTTTTTTAATATTTAGAGAGAATGGTCTTTGACTCGAGATATATGTTGTAGGTTTGGTTTCTGTTGATTGCGGTGAAATTTGTGATTATGTTGTTTGTTATACTGAAATTGTGGGATGTTATTGCATTTTTTGTAGTTCTTGTCGGGCATATATTACTCGTAACCCTTACCGGGTTATTGCATTGGTTGTAACCCTTGTCGGGCATGTATTACTTATAAGTGTTGCCAATTTGTTTGTGTTGTTTGTAACCCTTATCGGGTATGACCGGCGTTAGAAGGAATCTTAAAGATGTAGAGGAACTCTGTCAAATTTTTTTAAAAAAATATATATTCCGTATCCAAAAATGGGGTCTAAACATGTTCCATCCTTACAGGAAAATGGCATTTGATAGACCCCGTCACATTCTCCTTTATTGGGGAGGAGAAATAACCTATGAAGGCAAGGCTATGTACATTCTACCGGCCAATGATGAGCAAGAAACTATTCTGAATAAATCAACGGATTAGTTTTGTTGAGGTAGTTGACAAGATATACGAATTCATGGAGGTTGATAAGGCGCAGATGAAATTGAATATTGTGTACAGGCATATAGTTAGTCGTGGTGTTTACTCTGGCATTACATTGACAGATGATGATGGTATGGATGGTATTTTTGATTTGTTTGATGTCGATCCAAATTTTTGTGCTAAATTATTTATCGAGACGGAGGAAATTCCACACGTACACGTAAGCAACAATGTAGGGTGTATGGTATGGGGCCAATGATGTCTCTCATGCATTCGACCATGGACGACCAGCCGTTGCAGTCCAATGCGCAGAGTCTCTTTGAACATCCGTGGTCGTTTGAGTTTTACAACCCAACTTGTTCGTTTTCAATGTCAAACTCAATACAATCTGATCAAGTTATTGGCGCGCAGCGTAATAGAGACACTAGAGCAGGTGAAGGCCCAAGTACCATGCAATATCAACATATGGAGAAAGGTCTCGTAGATGAGGGTTTGACAGCGGATAGTGGTAATAGTGACTCGTCGTGACATGTATTAGACGAGGATTACGAGTCAAGTTCAGACTCTGAAGACATATCGGATGATGATTCTGATGAGAATTTGGGGACAAATAACGATGAATGTCATACACAAGAGGATGTTTCTGCTTATCAACCCAGGGGGATGACTTTTTTCAATGATCTTGGCAACTACGGTGAGTACGATCCCATAGACCGCAGTGATAAAGATGGGCTGATTTATTGGAATGTGATGAAGAAAAAAATGATATTCGGTTGCACATGTACTTTGAAAGCAAGGAGCAAGTTACTAAGGCAGTTACAATGTGGTCTATAACTCAACAACGAGAATTCAAAGTCATAGAGAGTTGGAAGAGAACATGGGCTACTAAATGCAAGACTGCGTCCTCCGACAGATTAGCGGCTGGAGATTGTGATTGGAGTATTCGGGTACGTGAAATTGAATCTCTTACTGTGTGGAAGGTCACGAAATGGGTAAAAGATCACGTATGTCTCGGTGAAATATCCGGTAACAACAACAGAAATCTTACATCCACAGTCATTGCTAACCAAATTATGCACTTAATTAAAAATGATCTTGGGCACAAGGTCAAACAAATTCAGGCATATGTTACGAATAGTTTCAAGGTTGATATCACTTCCAAGAAAGGTTGGTATGCTCGCAGGAAAGCGATTGTGCTTGCATATGGAAGTTGGGCATCTCATTTCCAACAATTACCCCAATACGTTGTAGAAGTACTACTAAGGCTCCAATCCCAAACTGTGGTGCAATGGCTACATCATCCCAACAGTAGCGAGGTTGTAAAAATTTTCAAATACATATTTTGGGTATTTCGGCCATCGATTGAAACATTTCATATGTGTAGACCTGTCCTATGTGTTGATGGCACGCATCTACGAGGGGAGTATCGGGGTAAATTACTTATTGCCGTCGCTTTGGATGCTAACAATCAAATTTTACCTGTTGCTTATGCAATTGTTGATGAGAAAATAATACAAAGTTGGGGTTGGTTCATGGAGCAGTTGAGACACCATGTTGTACGTGATTTGGAGACTGTTTGCATAATATCTGACTGGCATCGTGGCATTGTGCATGCTATGAGTGAGTAACTTTTATGGCAAGAACCATTTACATATCATAGATTTTGCCTGCGTCACGTTCGGAGTAATTTGATGACATGTGTCGGCAAATGGCACGTACATACTAACTTGTACTTATTGGAGGCATTTTATTTCCAGACAATTCAGGCAATAAATATGTGCCACTACTGTATCTTCAGTTACTTACGGACTTGGAGACTGTGGGCCGTTATAGTTGGGGATCAGCAGTTTTATGCATACTGTATCGCAGTTTGTGTGATGCCATTTCATCCACAGCTAGAAATATTTGTGGACCAGTACTATTAGTACAGGTATATTCCAGTACTTTATATTCATATAATTTTTATTTGAATACTTTATATTCATTTATTTATATACAGTTATGGGTTTGGGAGCGCATGCCGACACTGCGTCCTATCCGGTTAGAGCCCGCACAAGAGCATCAGGGAGCATATGGATCTCGGTACATATGTTTTGTTGAACTGTTTAATTAAACATGTTAATATTGGATTTGATATTTATTAATTTTTATTACAGGTGGGATGTTGGATTTGATCTGCGCAATGCTTCTCGGCATGTTTTATCTGTTTTTCGAGATCAGTTACATACTTTGAGACCTAATGAGGTACATCCGTCAATTACATTTCTTTTGCACATTGTCGTCCTCGAATTTCGTTTATTTACTAACTTTTTTTAGACTTCTTTGGTATTAGTTTATATGGCAGCCATTTTCTGATGAGCTGCTTGATATGCTTCCCCATTACTGTACTGCTGGTTGTAACATATGGCGTGCAGTTATTTATTTGATATGTTGAGAGATCGTGGAATGTTATCTCTCTCATCGGGTTATGCGACAGTTCAGTTTGCACCAACCCATACCAGATCAAAGATTGATTGGTAATCAAGCTGCATTTCATTTGATAGACCGCCGTGGTCAGGCGAACAGTGATTGGAAGTTGACACACCAATAATATATAGATATTTGGGGCGCAAGAATGGATACAATTGAGGTTGGTCTCACATATATTGATACTACACATGCATCGGGTGATTACATGCAATGGTACCGAGCGAGGACGGTGATGTTCATATCCAATCCTAATCAACGCCCTACTTTTGCAGAAGGCTACCTCGGCGATGGTGCACGTGCAGATTATCTTGTAAGTAATTATTCATGCATTTTTCTTATTGTTTTTCTTTTTCAAATTACTTCAGTAAAGCTAATTTGAACTTTCACGGTAGATGGATTCCATGACTAGATTGTACTACGTGTCGTTAGACAACATGACTGAGGACGATACTCCGGATAGTAGTATATGGGCACAGATCAGCCATTTCGCTTCTCAATCAGTCATGCAGTAGGCGAATCTTACTCGTCTTGATCTTCGGCCTCTGCCAGTTCCTGTTTACGTTCGACATCCACACCAGGCACATGATCCACATAAGTAGAGCGGGCTCCGTCACATCTAGGGCAACACGGCGGTGGTCGTCGACGTCGTCGAGTTCCATCCCCGCGACCCCATGTAGATGTTGGATCCCCTCATGTTAACATACCATTTGAGGGTGACACTTCACACATACTTTGGCCAATGCTCACTCCGGTGGGACCATCATCTTTCGGATAGTCGTCCACTGTGCCTGATCCAGAACATACTGGTCCAACCGTTTTAGATGAAGAACATGAACACGATAACAAAAAGCATACCTTCGCAGGCGAAAATTGCTCACCATAATCAACAGCAAGACACTCCTTTATTTTATATCCGTCGATCAAAAAGGGTGCCTCAACCTAGAGAGTGTGGTACGAGCGGCAGATTTGGAGATCATGGACATTGACATTTGTTATTACTTCTCGCAATATTGTGTGATTGATGTTCGTTATTTGTATATCATTGTTCGCCCTAGTCGGGTGCTTTTTTATTGTTATTAGGTTGTATTTATGTTTTTTAGCCATTGTCGGGCTTTTATGGATGTTTGTTGCCCTTGTTGGGTTTGGTTATTGGCAGGAAGAATGTTCGTAAAATATGGGAGGTTATGTCAAAATTTTATCAAAAATACGATAAATTAATAAATTTGCGGGTTTACACATTTCATTCGCGTACTATTTCGTTAATGTTATAGTTTCTGACAGCAAGATAATGGTTTACTATTCCCAAATATCGTACTATTTCGTTAATGTTATAGTTTATAATTTACGGATTTTGTATTTAAATGATTTTATCTTACAGTCAAATCCTTCATTTTTCTATTTTTGTAATAGTGCACAATTTCTATTCGCAATATACATAGTCAAATTTGCTAAATCCTTCATTTTTCTATTTTGTAATAGTGCACAATTTCCCTTCGCAATATACATAGTCAAATTTGCTAAATCCTAAAAAAAAAAAATATACATGGTCAAATTTGCTAAATAAAAAAAAAAAATTTCATTACCACGCATTTTTTAAATGCGAGGTTAAAAAAAAAAAAAAAAAATTATTCTCGCATTTTGTGAATGCGAGGTCAATTTGATTGACCTCGCATTCTGAGAATACGAGGTCAATTTTTTTTTAAATTAAGAAGACCTCGCATTCAAATGCGAGGTCTTCTAAATATATATATATATATTAATTTTTTTTTTCTGAAACTCATATTCTATAATTTGAAATAGACATAAAAAAAACAATTTAAAAAACAAGTATGTTTTTAGAAATTTTTCTCTCTTTTTTCCTTGGCTCCCCCGCAACAAGAATATTGAAAAACTTCTTCTTCTGTACTTTATTTGCATTCGTACTCCACCCTCTTTCTCCTTCATTTCTCTCTTGCAGTCCTAATCAGCAATTCAAGGTGCTAGATAGGTATCTCTTCTTCTTCTTCTTTTTTTTTCTTTTAATTACATCTTGCATCAGATAACACACAGTCACACACTCAACATAACTTCAAGAAGAGTACACCTTGCATGCATGTATGTACAAGTCTAAAATTATATAGGATGTGAATTCTGTCATCTCTTTCAGAAGTCCAAAATTATACCATTTATGAGGTGGTTTAATGGGGGTTGTTCATTTATGAATTTTTTTTTTTTTTTTTTTTGTACAGAATTTTCTAATGTTCTTGGGAGGACCAAAATATATGTAAGAACAAATTAAAAGGCTGATTTTTATACGCTCTTATTGCCAAAAGAAAATATCTGCCTTCGGATTTGCTTCTCTGTAAGTATATATGCTTGATTTAACTTGAAGTATTTGTTCTTTTATTTAATTGTTTTTTTTTGATTTTTTTCGTGGGTTTTGGGGATGTTTTTTGGAGTGCGTGATGTAATCTGTTCATAAATTTTTATGTGATCTTAGATTTATTGAACCTTTAACTTAAGAATGTAGCTTGTTTTGATTGTTATTGTGGTGTCTAATTAATTCTTAGTGCACATAAACTTGTGTCCTTTCAATTTATTCTTGGAGAAGGATGGCCTTCATTCAGTTTTTGGAATTTGTATTCAGTAAACTCTCCCCTGCTAAATTAAGGTTATTTAGCTTTAATTTAGAGTACAAAACGAATTTCACATTTGAGCGACATCATTAGCAGCAGGGTGGTTGTGTTATTTTTCATGGATTAGTCATCGTGTTTATTCTTGATTAAAATGCCTGTCTCTTTTACAAAGGAAAATATAGCTTTTGTTTGGTTAGTACTTCTGCATGTATGATGTATTCTGATGGGATCTTCCCTTGGTTTGTTTTCCAGGGAATATGGAAGAGAGTAGTAGCTCTGTGGCATCAAGAGGACAAGGGCTAAAACAAGGGATATAGATTAAAGGTTGGCTGAGTACAATGAGAAGGAATCTAGGGACTCAAGTGCAGTGAATGCTGAGGATAAAAATGAAAGAAGTTATAAAGGGGGAAGAAGGTAACCAAAATAAGGTTAACAAAAGTAGGAAGACAGTTAAAATATGTCCAAATGGTTGTGATGACGAGGAAAAGGGGGAAGAATTTAGCACCATGAAATTGAACAAAAGGAGGAGAAAAACTGTAAACAATAGTCAAAATGGATCTGGTAACAATGTGGATAGTGGAAGGGACGTTGTGATGTTGATGGAAGAAGAGAAGGGGGGAAGAAGTGGACAGAAATGAATTGAACAATGGAGTAGTGAAACTGGTCAAATTGATCGTGATGTTGGTGAGGGAAGTAGAAGCGATACTCAGATTTCGAGGGAAGAGGAAAAGGGGGAAGAAGTCAACCCCAAGAAATTGAACAAAAAGAGGAGGAGAATTGAATGGCTCGCTCGTGACGATGAGGATCGTGGAAGCGACATTGTGAGTTTGATGGAGGAAAGGAAGGGGGAAGAAGTGAACCCAAATGAATTGAACAACAGGAGCAGTGAAACTGGTAAAAATGGCAAAAATGATCGTGATGTTGGTGAGGGAAGTAGAAGTGTTACTAAGATTTTGAGGGAAGAGGAAAGGGGGAAGAATTCCACCCAAAGACGTTGACCAAAAGGAAGAGGAAAACTGTTAAAAAGAGTCAAATTGGCTCTCGTGACAACGAGGAAAGTGGAAGAGATGATGCCATTTTGATTGAGCATGAGAAGGAGGAAAAAGATGGCCAAAATGAATTGAACAAAAGCAGCAATGAAACTGGTCAAAATGCTCACGATGTTGGTGAGGGAAGTAGAAGCAATACTAATATTTTGAGGGAAGAGGAAAAGGGGGTAGAATTGAACCCTAGAAAATTGAACAGGAGGAAAGCTGCTGAAACTGTTCAAATTCGTTCTGATGATGATGATGAATACCCCGGGAAATGGAAGTGGAAGTGATAGTGATATTGCAATTTTGGCCGAAGAGTTTGTCTCTCCAAGCTGGAGATATGAGCATGTAAACACCGTGAAGCAATGTCCATCTGAAGCAAAGAGGAGTAGAAGTGATGTAATTAGTACAAGTAAGAGGATAGACAGTGAGGTGGTAGGTAGAGGAGATTCAGGAGAGGGAGCTGAGAAAAAGGGAATGATTGTTATGATTGATAATATTGTCAGTGTGAAGTCAGAATCCTCTAGTTCTGAAGAGGATAATGATGATTCTCATGAGAAAGGCTATAAGGTGGAAGAACCAGTGACCTCTGAAGAGGAATTTGATGAGAATGGCTGTAAGGTGGAAGAACCAGTGAGCTTGGATGAGGAAAATGATGTTCCTGATGAGATGGAGGACAAAGATGATATTAAGATGAATCCAGCTGAAAGACATCTTGTTAAGGAAAGAAAAAGAGTTCAATGAAGAGGGCGACAATTTCAAAAACAATGGTATAAGAGACAGATTAGCAGCAAATGATGAGAACGAGAATCCAGTTGGAGAGGGCGACATTACTGAGGGAAAAATTAGAGGCAGTGACAATGGCTTGACAAAAAGAAAAGTACGTTCATCAGACTTGGAAGCTGATTCCAGCAAGAGGGATCAAGTGCGAAGGAGTATGTTGCAACGTCTCCAACCATGATTATATTCTGTTTCCGAGTTCAAGAAAAAAGAACTACTGAGCCATGGGATATCAAAATCCATCCCTGTGCCTGTTTCTGAGAGTGAGGATTGGGATTCAGATTCTGATTCTGATTCATTAGATGAGGATGGAGATTATCATGATCCTGTGACAAATCTTAGCACATAGCAGCAAGAAAGAGGAGAAGCTCACTAAGAGAAGATCCGATGTGTCCCCCGATCTCAACTTCATTATAACTCTATGGATTCAATGTTGAAGGACGGTTACACACATGAGGAAAAGCCAGCTCCTGTTGAAGAGAAAGCTACTAGTGAAAGCACACTGCCCTTAGAAGTTCAGATTTGAGGATGAGGATCCAGCTCGTCAAGAGAAAGAAGAATGGGAGATAGAAATTGACAGTCTGTTTGCTGAAATGGAATTGTGCCTTTATCTACCCGACCCTGACTCTACTAGCTCAACAACGGTAAGCTAATATATGTTTCTTTTATTAATTTCAAGAGGTTCAAATTTGCTGGTTGTTGTAGCTGTACATTTTGGATTTTGACTTGTTTGGTTCTCCATTCTGAGAGAAAAATTATTTGCATAGCACTGTTCCTGCTGATAATGGTATGAAAGTTGGCTAAAAAAGATCATGTATACATCAAATAAATCATTTATGAATCATTTATAAAGTTAACACTCCCTACCCAACCTTCTTTTTTTGCTCACTTCCTACCTTTTTTAGGGGTAATGTGTGAAAGTTTTAATGAATCTTTCAATGTTAATTCAGTGCTGACCCTGCAAATACTGCATTATATATATCCTGGTAGATATCTAGGGTTCTAATTAACTCTTTCAAAGAAGTACTTTCTAGCAAATCATATGCTCATTAGTATTTTTCTTGTTTAATTATCTTTTTTTCGTAGTTATGAAATAATGTTCTCTTTGTTGAACGTTGTATGACATCTCAGTTTGTTTGCTCAACAAATATTCCAGCTGATAATGGACTGAAATTTAGCTTCAAGTAGTTCATTTATGCATCAAATAAAGTTTTAATGAGTCTTTCAATGTTATTTCAATGCTTATTCAAATCTATTTTGATATCTGAATTGCCTTAGAATACTTTCTAGAAAATCATATGCTCTTTAGTGTTTCAATTTCTTGTTTAATCATCTTTTCTTCTTATTTATGAACTAATGCTCTCTCTGTGGTAATAACATCGTGTAGCATACAATTTGTTATCGAATTTCAGTTACCATTAAATGAATAGTTATCTGACTTATATACATTAGTTATTAAGCAATAAGATTTTTGTACCAAGTAATAAGATCATGTTATGATTTTTTACTTCATCCCTATAACTCAACATCAAATACTCTCATGCAGTGTTTACAAGTTCAGAATTTCAAATATATCTGGAACTGAAACTTTTAAGTGTTTCATTTTCTAATGATATCATAGCATATATCATGATTGCTCATCATTATTAGAGTGACCTTGATATTCTACAGTGGTGGGAGTTGTTTATTGATTATGAAACCTCAGTTACATGTGGAGATACAGGAAAAGCTTCCTGTTCTTTTCCCTACTTCTTTGGATAATGTTAAGAGAAGATTATCATTATAGTCTTGTGACATAAGACTTATTTTGTTCTCCATATGTGTTCAATTCCAGAAAGAAAAATTGTTTGCCCCATAATATTCCTGCTGATAATGGATTGAAGTCAGCTAAAAGAAGTTCATTTTTACATCAAATGAAGCTCTAAAACCCACTTCTTTATTTTTCTCAATTTCTGCCTTTTTAGGGTCAAAGTTTGAAAGTTCTAATGAACAATGTTAATTCAGTGCTGCCCTGCAAATATTGTGTGATTGACAAATCTATGAAGATATCCAGGTTGAACTTGGAAATACTTTCTAGAAATTCATTGGTAATTTTATTTGTAGTTAAGCATCAAGGATCTCTTTGTTATTTATGTCGTCATTAAGTTGCATTGAGTACTAATTATTCTAACTTCTATACATTAGTTATTAAGTACTAAGATTTGGGTACTAATATTTACTTCATCTCTATAATAAATGCACATATGCAGTTTTTATATGTTTGAGAGTTGCAAACATTACTAGCAATGTAACTTAAATGTTTCATTTTATTAGGGTGGTGTATGGAGACACAGGAAATGCTTCCAGTTCACCTCAGTAATTCTTTGGAAAACGTCAAAATTAGATTATAGACTCGTGATAAGACTGCTACTTCTTACTTCAAGAAAAAGGCATTAAAGGAAATCAGTATGTCCTTGACTAATGAAACTTTTTTATAGATGAAGATTTTGATAGAATAACAGTATATGGTCTTCCCGGTTGTTGGTTTTGAGTGGTCTGTAGTTACTGTTTAGTCTAATATGTTTCTACTTTTTGCACCATTACATGATATATCCATCAAACATCTTGTGAATTGCATTTGATTAATTTTGGTTCAGAAACTATGCAAATATATAAAAAGCAAGTGTATATGGTCTAAAATAGACACCATGATCTGTTGGTGCAATACTCAACTTGTCATTAACAATTCTTGCATACATTAACATTTTCCTTTGAAGCTCTGATGCTCGTCTGGGTGCGTCGAGGTCCAGCTGGGCATTAGGAGAAGTCTCTTAGTTAAGCTTGACTAACCAATATCTGTCAAGTTCTATCTATTAAGTTGAACTTGGAAAGTTTAGTTTCTAAAATGACAAGTGATATTAATGACTGTATTACCATGTATTCTACAATGTGATATATGTATGTTGATGGTGTATGCATGTTTTGTGCTGGGCACGTAAGTAATTCTTTTCTTCAAAATAAGTATGTATTATTTCAAGAATATTAAGTCATTCCCTGACTATTCGTACAAGCTTAACACGCAGATACACACTCTCATTCAAGCACATTCATATTCACACTCTCACCTAGTTCTTTCCTGATAGTTGACAATTAGAAAGAATAACATGAAAGATGGTTGACGTTTATGACTCGTGTCAAAAGCAAACTCCTAAGTTTTTCGCCTTTTGGTGAAAATTTCCATTTACACATTGTTGGCAGGGGTTCTTTACAAGACACTTGGGGACTTCCCTTCAGAAACCCCTATACCAAGTCTACTTTTTAAGCAAAAACAGAAGAGTTAAACCTGTTCAAAAAATTGAAAGGAAGAAGAATATACAACAACCACATTAAGTTTTGCACTATTCAAGAATTTTCTTTACATTTTTGGCTGGCTTGCCATCACTTTTCTACTCATGTTTTCTTCTTTTCAGATGCTTTTCTAGGATTTTATTCTGAGATCACGAATGTTTAATTGGAATGTCTTCTTCTTGTATCCAGTTTTACTCTTTCAAAGTATCTCTTTATCTTCCTCCATTGAATCCTGAATCGGAAAATTTTTGATCGTTCCTATCCGATCTGCAGGCTGAAAATGATGATGCCGCTGCTACAGAAAAAACTTCAGCAGAACGGTGTCAACTAGGGGAACATCAGCTGGTTCTTGAAGAACCACTTGGAATCATATGCAAATGTTGTAACATTGTGTACAAGGAGATGAAGGACATTTTTCCAGATCTAGGATGAACATGAACTTATCAAATATCTTTAAACTTTCTACTTAAGTTCTTGGCTTTTTTTCTTTATATGTTACATATCACACAGCATAGACAAACTTCAATTGCATCTCCCACATAGAGGTCATTTGCATGAATCCGGCCCACACTTCAAATTCCAAAGAATAAAGCATTGCATTTGCCCTATTCTATTTCGGGTATTTGCTGTCTAGCATTCAGCTTGCATTGCATTACATTACGAATCGTGTCACTCTACATTTTCTGCTACTTGTTTTCTCCTAAAGGTGCTACGAATCTAATCAGAAGTGGTCTCTGAGGATATCTGATTTTTTATCGTTGTCAAATTGTAATTTATGTACTCATTAACTTCTGATAATATTTTAAAAGAATTTCCTTTGCTGCTTAATTTAGTTCAGATTTCTGATTATATTTTGAGTTGCTCTGGCCTGCAGAAAAAGCCGAGGCCAAGAAGACGGGATTGGGTTGATCATTGTGGATGTGACTTTTCTTCTTTTAATGAGCTCAATTTAGGTGTCTCAGCTTGCGAAAACTATTATACCGCCATTCTTGATGAAGGCTCTGTATTGGATTTTATTCCTTCAGTTATTAGTGTGTCCATGTTTGATCATCAACTCGAAGGATTTTTATTCTTGTGGAAGAATATAGTTGGATAAACCTGCATTGAGAACCTAAAGTCTCAGCTTTTTGATGATGGAAGAGGATGTCATATTACATGCCCCCGGCACTGGGAAGACCTGTCTGACTGTTGTTTTTATCCTGTCATTGATGAAAATGTACCCAATGTGCTGGCCTTTTTGATTATAGCTCCTAGCAGCAAGCTGCTCACCTGGAAAGATGGGTTCAAAAAATGGGCCCTTGATATTCCATTCCTCAATTTAAACAGTGAGTGACAGCCTATGAAGAAGAACTTGCTGAATTTATTCTTCAGAAAAAGGGAAGTACTAAAAAGGCTAGACAATGTGCAAAGTTGTACTGCTGAAGGAAAGAAAGAAGTGTTCTAGGAATCAGCTACCAGTTGTTTTAGCAGCTTGCTAGTAGGCACAAGAAGGAACCGATTGATCTAGCTGTCAGGAAAATTCTTCAACTGCCTGGTCTTGTGGTGCTTGATGAAAGGCACACACCTCGGAACCACAGGAGTTTTCTGTGGAAGGCATTGACAGAACTTTAGACGTGGAGGCGCATAATCCTCTCTGGTACTTCCTTTCAGAATAATTTTGACAAGTTGTATAATACTCTCTTTCTGGTGAATCCAGACCTTTCTGATACAATCGGTTCGGAGAGTTGCAGTGACAATCGCATATACAGGGGGCGGAAAAGCAATGTGCTAAAAAAGAGATGGAATTCTTTAACTAATTCCATTGATAAGAAATCTGAAAAATCAATTGAGGAAAGCTATGACAGATCCCTTTTCACATGTCTACAAAGGAACCGTCCTGCAAGATAGTTTCCTGGTTTAAAGGACACACTGGTTATTTTAACCCTACAGAACAGCAGAAGCATACTATTCAGCAAGTACTTAAGGTAATGAATCATCTTGACAGCACAAATTTGATGTCACTGATCTCTGTCCACCCTTCACTAGCTGCTGAAAAAGATTTCTTTGTCGACAAAACTGCACTAATGGAGCTCGAAAGTAATCCTGATGCCGGAGTTAAGGTAAAATTTGTCATGGAACTAATCTGTTTAAGCATGTTGTTGCATGAGAAGGTTTTGGTTTTCTGTGAGTATATTCCTCCTCTGACATTCATAATGAAGCAGCTGGAACACAAGTTTTCATGGATGGAAGGAAAAGAAATGCTGTATATGCTTTGATGGAAAACGTGATGTGAAGAATCGTCAGTCGTCAATCAGTTCTTTCAATAATCCTAGAAGTGAGGCAAAAGTTCTTCTTGCGTCCACAAGAGCTTGTGCTGAAGGGATCAATCTGGCTGGGGCTTCAAGGGTTTGCTTTGCTTGATGTAGTTTGTAAT